>JAAFCE010004287.1:2538415-2588654 GCA_013389805.1 Trigoniulus corallinus
GGCCACAGAGGAGGCAGGGGCCCGAAGTAATCATAAAGGCCACAGAGTATATGACTCGCAATTGGGAAGGAAACGGAAGTGATGGTGTTTTACTTTGTGAGGGTGAAGTGTTGAAAAGGGTGCAAGAATTGAAGTCCCTAGGGTCCGTGTTCCAGAGATGTGGTGAAATAAATTCAGAAGTGATCCAAAGGATCAATGTAGGGTGGGAATGAAGTGGAGCCCTGCACGATCGGCGGATCCCAATTAAGCTTATGAAGTTCTACCGTGCAGTAGCTCTGCCGGCTATGGATCACTGCGAAAGAGCCATGAAAGGGGCGTGTGGGAGACATTGCGGAAAAGCAAAAAGCAACTCCTAACCCTTTTCCCGCCTATGGCAGGGTCGGGTACCCATCTTGTCCCTCTGAATGGACACAACGGCGATATATTGGTCATAGTTTTTTATGCAGCCGGTTGCCGGCCAATGCTGTACCACTACGCTTTTTTTTATCGTCGGTCTAGTGTTCGTTGGGGAATGCTACCGACGCCAGGGGGCGAGCTCCTACACCTGGACATTTTTGCCTCATCTACCCGTTGAATAGTAGAGGGTTCTTTTACGTGCAAGTGACATCGTACACCAACACAGGATTTTACTTCTCATCCGAAAGAAGGCACACTCGCGGCCTCTCTCTCTCTCGCCAGAAAGAAGCCAACCCACCTCGGTCCAGTATCGAACCTAGAACCACTACGCCACCGTGGCAGGTTAAACATTGCGGAAAAGAAGAGAGAAAAAATTAATTGGGATGGCATGGGCATGTGATGAAACGATGGGAGGAGGGACTGGTTAGGTTCATTATGGGGATGTAAGTTACTTTTTTGTTTCCTTGGTATCTTAGGGCCCTTCAACTACGAAGGTCAACTAGAGTCCCGTCCACAGCATAGTTCTAAAATGCAGAGTCTGCACAGACAATACGCTGATAAGAAATTTTTGGGTATTAGCAGTACCCAGTGTTCCCAATCGGTCATCCATGCTAGGACAATCTGGGGTTTTGTTGCTTAATTTCAGTGATCTGACGAGAACTGGTGTGTCCAACACAACAAGCCGCTCCCTGCAAGTTACTGGAAGCTTCGGAAGGTAGAGGAAGGCCAAAGGAGAAACGGGAGCAGGTTGGACAGGAACATGTGGGGTGGATGGTGACTAGGTGAATGATAGGCAGGAGTGGAGGACCACAACACAAAGAACCCCCACCCTGCCATAGGCGGGTCAAGAGTATGATGATGATGATAAGTACTGAAATCATGACACGTTTTTTTAACAACAAAATTCGAGTTACTTTTATCATACTGCTTTCTCCTTGGATTATGTTCACAACCATTCTTGCTCATCAAATGTGTCTTCCAGCTCTTATCTCCAATGGAAATATTCTTGTGACATAATGGACATCGACTACCACTCTTGTCAGGTTTAGCAGCTTTTAAATATTCAATAATTTATTTTGTCTTCTTCTTCTTTGTCAACAGTAAATTAAGCTGACAGAAAACAAAAATAAAAAGGTGACTTACGATTGCATGTGCGTAACTTGATGTGAACATCATAATCCCGTTTCGGTATTGCCTCTTGACATCTCTTACATTTTGAATATTTATTCTTTGCTGAACACTCTTCCAATAAATGATCAGTGAGACCGGATATTTCCACAACCTGTAAATGGACAAGGACAAAACATTGGGACCATTCTTCAAATGTACCACAGTAAGGGTCGCAAAAAAAACGACCTCCCGCCCCAAGCACCAAATGCGAGTAACACATCTCAAACTCACGCAATTTCAAGAACACATTTTCGTTGGTGTTTTAGGGTCCTGCAGCTACAAAGGTCATTAGAGCCTCCCGTCCACAGCGTAGTTCTAATGCAGAGTCTGCACAGACACTACGATGCTACGACGATTTTTGGCTATTAGTAGTACCCAGTGCTCCCAAGCGGTCACCCATGTTAGTACCAGCTCGGGTTATGGTGCTTAACGTCAGTCATCAGACGAGAACTAGCTTTCTTTGGTTCGTTGGTGTTTTAGGGCCCTTCAACTATAAGGTCATTAGAGCCCCGTCCACGGTGTAGTTACACATGATTTGATTAGTTTGTGGGTTGGGGTGTAAGCCCGGCAGCCACAACAGGTCAACCCCTTAGGAGGCTGCCTGTGGGAGATGAGGAGGTAGGTGAAAGGAGGAGGAAGAGGGTTAATTTGCAGCACCCAACGTTCTTTACCAACCACCCAAGTTGGTATTGACGTGGGTGTGCGCTGCTTAACTTCAGTGATCTAACGGGAACTAGTGTGTCCAACGCAACTTGGCCGCACAACGCAACTTATTATAATGCAGAGACTGCACAGGCACTATATTAATGCGACGACTTTTGAGTATTAGCAGTACCCACTGTACCCAAGCAGCCACCCATGTCAGTACTAACTGGGGTTGCGTTGCTTAACTTCAGTGATCGGAGGCTCACCGTATTAGGTTGGTTCTTTGTTTCGTTTCGTTGGTGTTTTAGGGCCCTTCAACTATAAGGTCATTAGAGCCCCGTCCACTGCATAGTTCTAATGCAGAGGCTGCACAGATACTACACTGATGCGACGACTTTTAGATATTAGCGGTGCACAATGTTCCCAAGCAGTCACCCATGTCAGTATTAACTGGGGTTGCGTTGCTCAACTTCAGTGACCAGACGAGAACTGGTGTGGTCCAACGCAATACAGCCACTCGCCTTTAAGAACTGCAAACAAAAACTGCCAAAAACAAAATCTGTGCACCTGTTTGCAATGAGTACAGCGTATGAGCATCGGACAATGTTTCCAATAATGTAAATCCAGACCCTCGCTTGTAAAATCTTCACTCTTTTCGTTACAAAATATGCAAGTTCTAGTAACAAACAAAAAAAAAATGTCAACCAACGAGTCCTGAATTTAATTTAACTTATCATTAACATGAATTCCCTACTTTTCCAACCGATCTTCAAGCTCCGGTGTGGACAGAACTGCAAGAGAATTGCGTCTTCGAGGTAGAGTGCCATTTTCATTTTGTGACAACGTACTAATGAGTGACAGGCGCCTTCTCTGAAATAAATCACACGTTAGCCACAAGGACATACGAACTACCAAAAATTGAAAAGTCGCTGCTCAATTATCACCTGATTCTCTTCATCAATTCTCTCAAAAGTATCAAACAGTTGTCGATATATCATATTCTTGCGAGCTGACGTATCGCTAGACGGTAGATAACGCCTTATTTCTCGTCCTTTTTCTCGATACAGGCTAACAATAATACGTTCACCCGTTTCTCGAACTGGTCCACATGGATGCTGCAAAGTTGAAGCCGCAAATGGCATCACCGAAGACAACGTGAGTCCACTACAATTTTATTTAGAAATGCACCATGTCAATACAAATACCAACCCAGTCTCAACTGATCAGTGAAATTAAGCAACGAAACCCCAGCTAGTACTAACATGGGTGGCTGCTTGGGAAAACTGAGTACTGCTAATACCGAAAAATCGTCGCATTAGTGTAGTACTGTCTGTGCAGTCTCTGCACTAGAACTATGCAGTGGACGAGGCTCTAATGACCCTGTAGTTGAAGGCCCTAAAACACCAACCTCGGTGGCGCAGAGGTTAGCGTAACCAAGGCTCTTATCTTCGGTGAGAATTGGTGTGCCCAACGCAATACACTAGCTTGTATTTTGTACACACTGGGACGAGCCAGTATTTTTACGCAGCCGGCTGTCGACCTCATGTTGCAATGCCCTCAGTAAATTTTTCGTCCATGGGGCACTTTTCATCCACCGAAACCAGAGGAAGAGGGGGTGACCGGTTCTTTCAAAAGGGCTCTTTTACGAGCAGTGGTGACATTGTACACACACTAAAATAGACAACGTCTTTACTTCTCATCCTCTCTCTCACACGCCCCTAAGAGAAAGGTCACAGAGGCCAACCCACCTCTATCCAGTATTGAACCTGGGAGCACTGAAGCAGCAGTTGAGCAAGTCATCTCTGCACCACCAAGGAGGGGTTACCCCACACATGGCAATATAAACTCTGCAAAGTCCTACCTGTTTTTGTCAATTCCAACTTTATTTAAAAGTTGTTCTACAAGCTCTGCTTGGCCCTGAGCAAGCCTCGGTTGAACCTGAGGTGAAAGTGGTTGGCAGCATTGTAGCGGTACAGTAGGCAGAGCACCCACTTCAGGATAATCCATCATTTCTAAAATAAATTGATGTGCAGCAGTACGTTGCCTCTGTGCCTGAGTAGTACAAAAAAAATTCAAGTGATAAAATTTAACAAACTATTTAATATTGGAAAACGTGAAGTTTTCAGTACATACCTTGTCACCTAGTTTGGTTACTAATTCAGGAGTAATCTTGTCAAGAGTTTGTGACATTTCCGCTTTTGTAACTCTGAATGACAGTTTATGATAAGAAAATACAAAATTGATCTCGATTATTAAATTAATAATAAAACTCACTTATGTTTGACTGTAAAATTGGACAAGAGGACTGCCAACAGATCCAGCGCCTTGCAAAACACCTTCCAATCAAAATAAAAGTTCACAATATCATTGCCAAAAACAGGAACTACGAGTTAATTTCATTAGGAGAACAAAAAAATGCAACTTACTGATAATACGCTATCTTTTAATCCTTTTTGTGCCATAAAAGTGGTGGCTCGCATTACTTTTGATGGGTGAATATCAGAAACACCAAAATGCATAATCTGGTCCTGAACCGATTCGAGAGCCTCTTCTCGATCTGAAAATGTCTTAGAATATGCCAACTGAACCTAGAAACAATTGTTGAAATTTTGCATGTCAATTTCCTTTTCACAAACAGAGTCTTAATAAACGGGTTCCAGACGCCTGGCTGGGGTGTCCCCAGCCAGAGCAATCTCGAGTGGAGGGCTGGAGCCCGCAGACCCAACTCTGCCACAGGCGGGATAAGGGTATGATGATGAAACAGTCATAATAAAATTACAAAAAAACATCAAACCAGTGATACTCACCACCGAGAGTCCAAAAATCTCAATAGGCAAGGATGCTTGTCTTTTATCTTGTTCAGTCATATGATTTGCAGCTACTCTAGAATGTTTTGCATCATCAGGTCCATTGGTAGAACCTTTAACTTGTCTCCGCCTGAATCCTGGCAGGGCTCTCTCCTCATATGCTACATAACTGTTTATCACAGGCTTTTCATCTTTATCACTATTAATGTTTTTCTTTTCTTGCAACGAGTCAAATTCAACTTCCTCTAAGACATCGTTGTTGTTAATACTCTGCAAAACAGGTTTCTCTCTTTCAACTAAATCAGCAGTGACCTCTTTAGGTTTATCTCTCTTAACTGTAAAAAGCCCAAAATCACTGTTAGAACTACGTTGAAAGCAGTGGCGGATCAGGGGGGAGCACTTCAAACAAAGTGCAGCACAATTATTTTTAAATATGCAGAATCCCTTAGTGGACGGGAATGGAGGACTTAACCCGGCAGACCTGACCCTTACACAGGTGGGATAAGGGTGTGATGATGATTCAGAATCCATTAGTATAAATCTATCTAGCAATTACAATAGGTCCTCTCCGGCCCCTTACATAATGTCCTTTCATCAGGGGTTTAGCCAACTACAGAATGGGCTGCAACTGCTGGGCAGTATAGAAATGGGGATAGCAATGCAAAAATGCCTCATCAGTTGCGCCCCATTGAGGCGCAATTGATGAGCTGCATTGCTCCTCCCTCTGGATCCGCCCCTGGTTGAAAGACCAAAAATAGGAAGTTGCATTCAACAGAATTAAACAAAAACTCTTCACAGCTTCTTACCTATATCAGATTCATCATCCATGTCGGAATACGACTGCAATAAGAAAATAGTAAGGATGGTTAAGACGTTGTCAACATTATGCTAAAAAAATCGTGGAAAATTCTTTACCCCAGTTGACTCCATGAGTTTGGGCAACTCTAAATGCTCATACATTTTCAAACGAAAGTCTTCCATCTGCGCTTTTTTCCGACGGGCTTTATCGTAATCTTCCATGCTAATCGCCTGTCGCTTTTCAATTTCATATTTTCCCAAGGTTTCACCAACTTTAAACAGGTCCGTAATGGCAATTTTTAATTTCTTAGCAAATTCATATCGTTCCTCTATAAAAATACATAGTCATTTCCATTTCTACCCGAAAAAGAAACATCCTTGCAAAGCGAAAAAAAAAATGGCAACTCGGGGGACTTACGACTAACAGCTTCTTGCTTTCTCGTTTCTAATTTACGAATTATTTGAGCAATTTCCGGATCTTGATACATATCAAACGTTAAATCATCCAACGGAGAAATATAATCAGGTCTGCATAATTAATAAAATTCAAATAAATGATCATACTGTATTTGAAGTGATAATATCAATAATAAAAATAGTTCAAGCACCTTCTACGGACCATCCCTGGCATAGGATTGATGTTGAAATCTACATTACTTAAATCTGTGTCTGTTTTATCCGGTGAATTTTTACCAACTGCATCTCCGATTATATTAATCGCCACAATTCCTACCTGTACAAGAAAGATACAAGCACACCTCTGTAATCATTACAACTATTAACAGACTTACTGTATGCATTTCCACAATTCAAACAACACAACTGCAGACTTACTTGATTACAAGTATTGTGGGCATTAACATGATTTTTGTGAACAACAAATCGGACGAAACTTCCAACGACATCAACATGAACTGATTTCAGCTCTCTAGCTTTGAAATTGGTCTTTTCATTGTCCGACAAGGAAATGTATCTATAACAAAAATATATTTCTTTTATACCATCACCCAAATTAATTTTTCGCTTTAAATTAAATGAAGTAATTCGATGGCAATCGAACTTGACGAGTAACATTCAGAACTACAACAGCAAACTACTCATTTTGAACATGCAACAAAGTTAATATTTTTAACACCTAAAGTTAAAAAAACGATTATCTGCATTTAAACAATACGAATACTTCAGTCCAAATACGATACTCATTCTGACAACAAGCATTTTTTTCTAAACCTAACATGCAGCCTACCCTAATTGTTTGTACTTGATATTCTGAAGCGATAGGTTGCCATCAATTCCATCTCCAACACTTATTTTAATCTGGGTCGCTAAACAAAATTATAGCAACTAAGTATGTTAGCTACATGTAGTAATAGTAGTAGTAATGAGTTTTAATATTAACGGTGCAATCTCTATATTTTATAAGTATCAGAAACTAACCACAAACTTTGGCTGACACAACTATAAACTCATATCCTTCAAACAAATCAAGAGGCATTATTATTAAATTATCCTACCAATAAGATATTGATGTGATAAAATTTGTATTTTACATATTCTTGTCCTTTGTTGTAGTTGAATGATAATTTCTTGAGGATACGTGCAAAATCTGAAATTAAATGAAGCGACTACTAAAAACAGCAGCAAGAAAGGAAAACATATTCAATATTTACAAAACAAAAAATAATACAGTACTTTGGAGATTGCCATCCTTGGACAGTTGGACCATGTGAATTTAACTCTCTTGCTCGATGATTTTCATCTTCACTAGAAACTGCCACCACATGGAAAGCTATTTTATGTGGCATCTTTAACGCATCGATCTAGAATTACACTATATACAAAAAAAACAAATACTTAAACCATGACAATAAAACTCTTCTCAATGATCACAAAGTAGTTTCTCAATCAATGAATCCTCTATCGAGCGAACAAAAAATATTACATCACAAAATGCCGAGGAAAACAAGCATGTACAAGTATGTATAAGAGACTATATTAAGGTCACAATGTCGTTTGTATACACCCTACTGATCCCATTTACTGTACTTGAAAAAACGACGTTGTCATGGGCATTTGCCAAGGTAACACCACGCCCACCATTAAACATCATACCTGAATATGACATTTTCTATACAATTCATTTCACTAATTACATGATGAAAAGAATGTTCATTGGCTTCATCATTACATGCCTCGCAAATCTTCACTGGATCGTCTCCAAATGCATATTTCGTACGCCTCCAACCAATAGTCATTGGGTCCCTAAGTGGTAAGGTCACCTTGTGTGTATTTCTTCTGCAAAAGACGTTGTAGCGTGTCCTTGATATTGCCGCCTACAGTTATGCATATCTCTAGCATACATGACAGCCGTTACAAATTACATGTCTCCATCAATTACACGTGAAACCGTTTCCGAAATTTAATCAGTACGATTCCTCTCAGAGTCCCTTTACTTTCAAGATAACTCAATGACATCAAAAGCAACAATGCAACTCTAGTGCTTCCTGGTTATACATTTTATGACAGGTCCGTCTTCCGACCTAAATAGACGGCTGCTCTTAGTAACAACCGTCCCCTTGTACAAAATCTGCTCGGTTTTAATGCTATCACTGCCTAACAAGAACCAGTAGCCGATCTTGGACGAAATCTGTTTGAAATATTCATCACTGTTCATTTCTTCACTCAATATCGTCTGCTAGCTAAACACTTACTAGTACATAAACAAGAAATATAGCACTGCAACAATAGTATTAACGGAAAGAATCTGGCTAACCCTGGTGTCCTGCTGTCTTCTTTGATAATTATATCATCTCTGATAATAAAAACAATGATATACTAACAGGATACAGATGTAGAGGACACAAGACTCCTGGCTGACATTGTGTAACGCAACACAAGAGATGAAAATCCTGATTTCTAATGTATGAAAACCACAGTTATAAAATTCCCCAACCACCTTGAAGTTTATGGCTTTATAAAAGAATAATAATTGTCATTCAAAATCAATTTTATAATGATATTTATACATAATAAAGACTAATGGTGGAGGAGAGTGTTCTTTTTTAAAAATATAGTCGAAATCAAGTGCGTATTTCAGTTGTCAATGGAAATATCCTATCAGTCACTCGAAATAAAATTTTACCAACATTGTACCACTATTATGCATACTTACAATTCTTTATATATATTTGTAGCATGAAATACGAGGTATTAAGCGGACATTCGAGTTTTCATAAGGCGATGCAACATAATTCTCCTTCCATCTGCCTTCAATACGTTCAAGCTACGTCTGGAATATTCCCTAAACTGTCACTACGCGACGCTAGCAATATGGCGATATATTGCGACCTTGAATTCTAAGAATTATTAGAAAGAAACTTCATAATTCACTCGTTTGTTGCTAATTACAGTCCATTGTCACGACTTATGGATGCCAATACTGTCCACCCACACTCTTACCAAGGAAAATAACTATCGATATCAGTCAAGGAAGCGAACCCGCAACCTATAACTTTGAACGACAGCTTTACCAATAGGCAACAATACGTTTCAGATCCCCATATTAGAACGTAGCTAACTACGACGCTATCACCTTGGAAAATATCATGTATTGTATTACATATTGCCAATTTCAAACTACCGCAATGGAAAAGTTAGAAGCAGGCAGAGCAGCTACCCGACTGCCTAAATTACGGGAGAAAGTTATAGCATCTTATTTGTAATGTAAGGTTCACGCAAATTAATTATAATCGCCTTACCAACAAGTAATGATACCAATTACATCATATTATCCTTGAGGGTTCCCCCAGCAGGTGCCATCATACAAGCTGTTATTTTCCCATCTGTAAACCTTGATTCGTTTATGAATCACGCGTTCAGGGTCTGTAAATTGTCATTATTCATTCATAATCGAGTATACTCGACTCGACAACAGTGAAACGTTTATCAAAGAATGAATATCGAAAGACGACATGAAAGACTAAAGCTTATCAGAGTGGCAACTGCTTAGGGCAGAGCTGCTGGTCATCATCGCCATTATCATCACCAAACCCTTATCTCCCCTATGGAAGGGTCGGGTCTGCGGGTTCTGGCCCTCCACTCCCGTCTATCTTCCACCACATCGCTGTCCACCCCACACACACTACCATATCTTTACGGAAAACCTGCTCCCACTTCTGCTATGGTCTCCTACTGCCCCGCGTGCTTCTAACCACCAGCATTCCTGTAATGGACCTAACGAGCTCCTCCTCCCCTCTTCTCATTACATGCCCATACCACCTTAATCTAGTCTCCCTTATTTTTTTTCCGCGATGTCCCCCACCCCCAGGCTACCTCTAACATACTCATTCCTAATTCTATCAGCCCTCGACACCCCACGCATGTACCGCAGCATTCGCATCTCGGCTACTTGTATTCTATTGACGTGGCTCTTCCTCACTGCCCAACACTGATCCATATAGCACAGCTGGCCTAACCACTGAACTGTAAAACTGCCCTTTCAACCTGATTGGGACCCTCCTATAGCACAGGACTCCGCTTGCTTGCTTCCACTTCAACCATCCCTCATTGATTCTATGGATAACATCCGAATCTATCTCCCCATTGCTTTGGAAGACCGATTTTCTGTACTTCGCCTCTTGCATTTTTGTCACCAACCTTGGGCTACCGGTCGCCCTGTAATTGTCTTTTCAAATTGAATAATGACAAATGTATCCAATTTTTATAAAGAGGATATCTTCACATTTCTTTTCTCAGTAATTTTTGCTTCCCTCTATTGATTGTTTGATGGTATTTTCGAGCCCTTCAACTACAAGGTCATTAGAGCCCCGTCCACAGCATAGTTCTTATGCAGAGACTGCGCAGACACTACACTAATGTGACGATTTTTGGGTATTAGTAGTACCCAGTTTTCCCAAGCGGCCACCCATGTTAGTACTAGCTGGGGTTGCGCTGCTTAACTTCAGTGATCAAACTGGTGTGTCCAACGCAATTCGCCGCTCCCCTCTACTGACACCAAACACAAGCCATCCCAGAGGTTATGATATATGGCCTTAAGTCATTGTAAGGCGCTCTTCTTTTAACGTTAGTCAGAAAGCTCTTGAAATAATGGCACTTTTATATATTATATAAACCAAAAAAGTTTACCACTCATAATATGACTAAAAAGTTTTACCTCCTGATGCGTCGAACACATTCCGTCATGCACACATCCCAGGCTCATGTCAGACATCCAGTACATGACTTCCTCTGAAAAAAGGGCAGAAATTTAGTATAGTACTGCATTACTAAGTGATAAGTTTATTCACACTAAAGCCTATGACAATGTTTCATTTTTACAAATGCAGTTTAAATGTAAAGCAAGGTACTTATTTTTTCCTTAATTTTTGTATGATTCTGCAAGGTGCATTTGTAAAAAATACACTCCTGCAGCTGTCGTCATTTTGAAGACAACTTGATTTCTTATAACAAAAAAGTAGTGTATACAAGAACAACTCTTAATCGTAAATAGTCTTACATTGTCATTTTTTTTCTCTCCTTTCATCTCTATATCTCTGAAATTTATATATAAATATGATCCGGCACCAGAGGCAATCCCCACACAGGTGTGTTTTTTTTATTTAAGACGTATAAAATACAATTAAATCAGCTTTCTAGATCTACTTTTGTTAAACCACCCTCCAAGCACATACTTAAACACGTCATTTCATTTTGTTGTCCTTATAATCCTAATGAAACTATTTGCATCGCTTTTAGAAAGCCTGTTTTGCAAAATCCAGTGAAAACAACAATAAAATGATTATAAAAGTGTTGCAAGCGGAGCCTTTCTTTTTTCTCTCTCCATCCCTCGTCTCATACTCTGATATAAAAAACAACTTTTAAATATTTTATGGTTTTACTCACCGATATAAAAATGATGTCGTTATTATTACTAACACAAATATTAGATATTTTGATTTACATATTAAACAAGAGTCCCTTAAAGTGAAAAGAACAACAATCATACCTCCCAGGAAAAAACAAGCCGAGAACATCTAGTGGATCATTAAAGAGACAAACAACCAGAGTGTATATTTAACTGGCCAAAAAAATACGAAACCTGTAAGATTTTATAATAGTTAGAACTTTAAAATAAAAAGTTATACACTTTGGATAACTTGGCGAGAATTCTTAAAATGACAGAAATAACATTTTTATGGGAACCTTTTTTTTCACCTTCTTTATATATTTATTCATAATGTTTTACGACGAATAGATCTAGATCCTTATCAAGTAACATACTGAAATGAAACAAATTCCATGATTATATTAAGAAATATTTCTTCTGGCCTTGATCTACATACAGGTGTAAGCTAACTGCTGTCTTGACAGTTTTCTGTCAAGATCACCATTAGACTATGCAGAGAATTCAGTCGTGATTAAAGTTACAGGAAGGGAGTATTACATTTTCCTCCCACTATCATACCAACAATTCAGTTAACTTTCTTCTTTTTAATACTGTATACTGTAAACACATACCCGCGTGTAGAATAAAATGTAATTTAGGCTTGTCTAATCGTCTTCTGAGCAACCAGTATGGAAATAAAGGGCATGAAAATTTCGTAAAGAAATTACTGTTGTAAGCTGCCCATTAACAACCAGTTATTATTTTTTCTAAGTTACTTAAAAGACGGACAGCGGGTATTTCAGGTAGTTAACATCAGAAAGTACCTTTTAATTTCGTTGTAAAACGTTATAAGGATATACTGCACTCAAAAACAGAACTGTTAGCACTTTTTGGAAGTCCGCTATGCCAAATTCCACAAAAGTCTCGGCGCTTCACTCTTCTATAGCTGACTGGCACTCAATTGTGATTGGTCGAAATCAACGTGAAATGCGTGTTCTTTCGTATCCACGAGCAGAATGGCCTCCCAAGCCCGCAATCAATATGGCGGAGTATTGTCCTATCGCTTTTCAAATAACATGCCCTCACACGAGTATTTGTTATTCATAAACACTAACGAACAACAAATAAATGCTGTTTTCTTTATTGAGCGTCGATTTAATACATATAACAGAATCGTGTTCACGAAAGTCATTTTTCATTACCACATATCGACAGTGCTGGATTTACCACTAGGCTAAGTAGGCTGAAGCCTAGGGCCTCAACAAATAGCGGGCTTCAAAACTTAAGAAAATGGCCTCAAAATTGAAATAGCCTAGGGCAGTGGTGGCGAACCTGTGACCCACCATGCAATTTTAAGTGACCCGAACGAGAATCATGGGAGCGGCGAATTCCGTTGGACATACCAGTTCTCGTCGGATCACTTAAGTTAAACAGCGCAATCCCAGCTAGTACTAACATGGGTGGCCGCTTGGGAAAACTGGGTACCGCTAGTATCCAAAAATCGTGGCATTAGTGTAGTGTCTGTGCAGTTTCTGCATCAGAACTACACAGTGGACGGGGATCTAATGACCTTGTAGTTGAAGGGCCCTAAAACACCAACAAACAACGAGAATCATATGTAGTTCATCGTCTCATGGTGTGCGAGGTGGACGGGGACCTGCACACCCGACCCTGCTACAGGCAAGATAAGGGTATTATGATGATGTTTTCTATTTGCTGCTTTAATGAACTAATTTATTCATTATTAATCATAATTTTTTTATTCATAAAATTAAATAGAGCTTGCTCCTGACCCGCGGGGAACTTTGTGACCCGTCTTTAAAAGAAGGTTTGTCACCACTGGCCTAGGGCCTCACAATATCTAAATCCGGCACTGCATATCGATATACTATACATGTAGGGACTAGATCCCACTCAGTATCCATCAAAACACTTTCCATGAACAAAGCTGCATGATCAGAATCTGAATGTGGTGTGCCCCTGAAAATATGAGCTGAAAACGATCTCTAGTATTAAAAAGGTATCGAATCACAAAACGTGCCTCTGATTGCTTTTCTTGTATGAATATCATCATCCTTGCCTGAGAATGCGATATACTGATAATGGTTTGCACTACTCTTATTACCTCCAACTCATCATTATTGTTTCAATCTAAATAAAATAACTAAAAGTTAATTAAGATAGTTACAAGAACGGGGATTAATGAAACCAGAAATCAATCATTTTGAAGCATCCAATGTGAATATCAAAGGATTGTGTGAAACCTATGTCAATGTTTTAAAACCTTCAGTGATGATAAGACTCCTAAGTCATTCATTATTGTTTTGAAAGCCGACGAGTCTTTTCATTTACCTCAGGTAAAGTAAATCATTATCCCTCAAAAAAAAAATTCATCCCCTCTTTTCAATTATCTTAAATTAAGATATTTAATGTGTAAACTTTTCAGAAATGGAAACCACATTGATTGACGGAGGGTACTATTTTTATCAATTAAATGCCAACCATTAATTAATGTCCAGCAGCTTAAACTCTTTTAAACCATGACTCTGCATTCAGTTTTAGCAGATATTTTTTTGTTGAATTTCGATGGCGAAATTCAGACGAGACAGTGCCGTGCCGCCTACATTTGCGGCTGTAATAATAGTGCCTAAAGTTTTTAATGGGTCATTATCTTATTCTCTTACTGTGGTTAAACCTTTCACCATTCTCTTTATTCAGAAGATAACCCAAGTAACGAAAGAGTTCACATAGGATTCCGGAGGATTTTGAAACCCACGGATGGAAATGTATGATGAATCATTGTCTCGATACTGACTGTTACAAATGTTGTCTGATTACAGCAACGATCAACAATCCTTAACAGGCTAGTCATTTCAATTTTTGAATCTTTTCTTGGTCAGAATCTGTTGTCTAACCTCATGTCTTCTATCTATTTCGGGTTGTGCGCAATAGGTCAGTTAAGTTTTCAATTATAAATACTGTGAATGGGAAAAATGCTTAAAATTTCTAGGTAGTAAGAAGGGTTAACAGGACAGGAGAGGCTCTCCACCAAACCAACTGCTAGAAACTATGGTGAATTTTAGTATAGTTTTCTCGCTCAAAGAATTAAATGCTGACAATGATGGGAACGACCTGGGATGATTGATTTAAACATCCCAGTAATTTTCATTAGTGGGTAACCTCAAGTATCTGGAATAAAGCTCACCATGATCATGATGAAGATGACATACTAATGCACAAAAACTTACGAACAGATTAATATTAGCATCACAACCAATATCGGTTCCAGACTGAACATTAATTTGTAAATTCAGCCTGGAACCCCGCTTTGAAAGTTCCCTTCGTGTCTCCTCTACTCTACAGTACCATTTTAGTTTGCTCCCCCATCTTTAAAAAAAATCTCCAGCTTGTATCGTCTCTTCCCCTCATGACAAACTATTCGTCATCTGAATTGAACTATATTAAAAATGTGAGCTGAGAAATGAGCAAACTTCAAGATTGCATGTGGTACGACAGAAGGGAAAGGGTGGGCGAGTAGACATTTTAAAAAGAAGGGGGAGGATAAATAGGATATACCTGTCATTGTCACATGTCGTTTGATAAGGGGGATGTTTTTATTCTGGTTAATTTAATCGATTATCATGCAAAACAGGAAGGGAGAGAAAGACGACACTCCCAATTTTGAAATTGCCTTCATCTGACATGTTGAAGGAAGAGGACGTGGAGGGAGAAAACAGAAAAGGAGAGAAAAGGGGAGAAATATGATATTTTTTAAAGGAAGAAGGGGACGGAGCAGTGAGTTGAAGTGCGAATAGTTGCCACTAGCATATACTGTGAGGATATCAGATGAAATGGACATTGCCATTTGATAGGACTTGAGAAAGGAATTCACCCAAAGAAAGGGGGACAATATTTATATTAGCAATATAACGAAGAAGAGAAAAAAAAGTAACTACTACTAGTAACTTACGTATTGTAGAATTGTCATAAAACCAAAGGGCGTCTTCTTGAACGATAGATGATCTCAAAGTTGCCATCCAAAATATTCGTATGTTTCATTACTCCATACAGAAATTTGATAATAAATACTAATAAAAAAAGAGGGTTGGAAAACATTTGTTTACATTTATTATAACATTTTTTTCGGAATCATCACAGTTCTTTTAGTGGTTAAATATTTACAAAAACTGTACTCACGAAGCAACATTGATGTCAGCGCACACTTTTACGAAATTTTTTTTTCTCTTAAATAAAAACAACAAAGCGGAGCACAAATGGTCCATAAATACAATAAGAACACAACACCTTGCTTATGTCTTTCTTTATCCATCGCCGAAACTTATGGCTTTATAAATAGTGCCGTCAAATTTAAATAAATTTAAGAAATTATGAACAAAACTATGTAGTTGTCAATAAACATCGATAATTATTATACGACTAACTGACATTCAAGATGTAGTGCAGAGGTGGGCAACATTTTTCACTTTGTGTGCCACACGAGCTAATTATTAAATAATAAAAATTATCTTCGCACAAGAAAGAATTTTAATCTCAATCCTACTTACTCTAGTTCCTAATATGGCTCTAATTCAATGGATGTAATGCATTTTCACTTTTTTTGACGAAAAATCATGACAAATGCTTGAGTGTGTCTGCGGACCACACGAAGAGGCCTTGTCCACACCCCTGACACTTAACTCAAAAGAGCAACTAACACACTCTAAAATTTGCATAGAAAATTTCCCACATAACTTCAAATATAAATGATACTTTCGTTCAGGAGTGTTGTATGATGATGCTGTAATTAAATTTTCGGTTACTGTAAAAAAAAAGAAGATAGATAATAACTTTTAATTATTACTGGCTGACAGGGTGGCACACGTCCTGTTAAATTATTTGTTAACTTCATTACGAGATATAATTATTATGTGGCGATAAAAATATAGAGTGGGTCAGCAAATAACTCTCCGAGAATACTAAAATACTAACCGAAGGCAAAGAAATCAAATGGGAGTGCTAATACTTAAGGTAAATATTGCTGCTACCCATAAATACTACAGAGATGGTGCAAAGGTGTGTGCTTGAGTGTTCCTGTGATGAAGTGCCATGCCAGAAAGGTGTGTTAACTGTTACTTATCGCCAACATAATAATTATCATAAATGTTTTAATCGACACCACGGGCGCACATACATATAAAGCTTACTTTGGTTCAAAATTGAAAAAGAAACGTGTCATAAGTTCTACTACAAGTCTCGTTAACTAGTACACAGATACCTAGACTCGATCAATTTTCATAAAAAATGTCAATTATATAATGCATTTCTTACACAAGATTGAAGAAAATACACAATAAATGTGCAAAGTTTAGTATGACTGCATTAGAAATGAGAGTAATCACCATATTATTTGGTTGAGGTTGCTATGAATCTAAAGTGCTCTCAATATTAGCTTTTTTTTCTTGTTCATAATACAATACCAAGACGTCTCTTTTCTCTCTTCTTGACGGTCAGTATAATTCTTCCATAGCGACCCTGACTGTAGCCGTCGGCTATTTTCACAACGTTGAACGCTATATATACATACAGATAAATAATTAAACGTGCTAACGAAAATTAATTAACAAAAACTAAAAGGACTGCGCTGACAGTGCAACATCGTTTGTTCAACCACTTTTAGGTTAACAAATGACAATTGCTTCTCTTTCCAATTCTGTCAAGAAGTGTTGAATAATGAATTGAATGTGTTGCAACCTCAAATATGGAGTTATATTTTTTTATTCACGTCATAAATTCTTCTTATAGCTTGTCGGTTATTATGTCGAATAATCGAAGTTGCACTGTAACTGCATCATAGGGCTTCATGAGGGAGTTCAGCTTTAGGTGCGTGCATAGGATTGAATTCAAACTAAAGTGGCGGGTGGAGGGTGCTAAAATTATTAAAATACAAGAAAATTTCACAATCTTATAACAATTTATGAGCAAAACATGCCAGTATATTTTCTTTTTAAAAAAAACTTACACATTTATTCATTCAACATCTGTGCTGCACTTAGCAAGCACGTTTTTCATTGATAACGTCGGTATTGTATTTCATTCATCGAAGGTGGTAAGGTATCTACCACGCTGCTACGCAAATAAGGTTCAATTTATGCCTCAGTATTTCCATGTCGTGACACAATATTTAATTACACAGTTTCCGTTGCTGTTGTTAAAAACAAATTGAAGTTGATATTCAAGTATTACATTTCCTGCCATAACGACTTCATTTTGAAACAACTTGCGGGCGAGCGCTTTATAGAACAGTGCGGCACGTGCTCATGCGCACCCTAGTGGCAGTTTTGAGTTCACTGTTCTAAAAAAAGTTCTTTCACTCTCGCATCGCTTTATGTCAGATATAAATTAACTTTATTGGTAAATCAATATTTCTTCACATATATATATATAGATATTTATTTATAATGTAAAATGCAAATTCGTTTTCTAATTGCATGTGTGAATTTCCACTGTCCGAGTGCACTCTTTACATTTGACGTAGCAACACCAGTAGAATTTGCATAGACACCGTTCCTTCACCGTTTCCGTTCTAGTGTGGTAGCCTCTTCCACAACACATGAGGTCACAACCGTCAATGGCCTTAGAAGTTTTATTGCACAGGCGACCATGGGTTCCCAAAGATCCAATTTTTTGATCATATTCGCAAAAATCTGGAGACGAACTGAGGTATACTAAATCAGTGACTGTATGCGGTTTAAACTCGGGTTTTAAGGGCATCAATTGTTTGCGGGATCCTACTTTACGATGTTCCACTTCAGTGGCACCGTCGAACTTCTCCTTCAGAATTTCCCCTACCTGAAACGGTTTGCACTCAGTTATCACTTTATCATTATAAATACACACACTTCATGGCAACTAACTATACTCAAACACCATGAAATAGTTACAGTATGATGGAGAGGGCAAAAGTGGGCAATTGTGCAAAAGTGGCATGAGATTCACAATTGAATAAATAACTTCGCCTGTATTCACACCTTTCGACACTAATTTTCTATGCACTCAGAATATTTCGAATATTTTACATGTAAAAACAAAACTGTTAATGAAATATTATGCTATTGCGTTGTAAGTGGAAAATTCATGTGTAATAGGTGCATTAAGTGGTATTCATCAAAAAAAGTTGGGATAAATAAGGATTTTTGGCTCATTTTGTAGAAAATCTGATGGTGTATTCATCCTTTTTGAATCACTGTACATTTATTACGCCCTTCAATATATGAGTGATTCAGTCATTCAGAAAATTCAGTTGTCCGATATATGGTTGGGTCCCAAGGATGCCGGGTAACAGGGGCTTTACTGTAATAATTGACAAGTCATAAAGGTTGGCCATTTTTCCTGAATAAGATCAGGCTGCTACCCAACATGGATTCTGGCCCTACTTAACTGCATGCATTACATTCCACGTGCAACTTGAGGTAGGAACCCCAGAGAATAGAACTGACTACTTTGAATGGTGAACTAAGTGATTTCATAACAATCGACTGCTGTACTCACCCGTCGAAACGTTGGCATGGCTTTCCAACAAGTTCTTAATTCACAAGAACCGGAAACGCCATGACACTTGCATTCGATGCGCATATTTTGTTCCACGACCTGGACAAAAACAGAAAATTGTAATCAGCATACTTTCGAAGACATCAATCAGTAAGTAATACTACGCAACAATGTTGCAATGTTGAAACAAATTATCAGAAGACAAATGATACAGGTAAGTGAGGGGGACCTGTCTAAACCACCAGCCTCTGTCAGAATGAAACTTGTACCCATGATAACAGATTGATCGTCCATCATTCACGAAGCTCCGGAGACATTAACGTTTCAATCATTGTTATTACAGATGTGCAACCTCTGAAATGGAAGAGACGGAGAAAGATAGACGAAGGAGGCAAAATTTGGGCCTAGGACCTGTAACATTTATCAAAGAAGTGGATTTATGTAAGTATGGCTATAAATACGAACATGGAAAAAATAATTTTTAGGGCCCTTATGTCATGCCATGGGCATGCGGTGTGGGAGGGAGAGGAGGAGCTTATTAGGTCCATTGTGGGTCTGCAGGTGATTGGGGGCACCAGAAGTAGAGGAAGACCGAAGCGGACGTGGGAGCAGGTGGTGCATAGGGACATGGAGGCGTGCGGGGTGGAAGGGGAGTTGGTGGAGGATAGACGGGAGTGGAGGATTAGAACCCGCAGACCCGACCCTGCCTTAGGCGAGAGAAGGGGGAGATGATGATGATGATGTCTTTGTGTTGTTGGTGTTTTAGGGCCCTTCAACTACAAGGTCATTAGAGCCCCGTCCACTGTGTAGTTCTGATGCAGAGACTGCACAGACACTACACAATTGCGACGATTTGTGGATACTAGCGGTACCCAGCTTTCCCAAGCAGCCACCCATGTCAGTACTAACTGGGGTTGCGTTGCTTAACTTCAGTGATCAGACTAGAACTGGTGTGCCCAACGCAATTTGCCGCTCCCTGATGATGATGTCGATGAAGCTGGAAATTGGTTGGCAGTAGGTGACCTCTTATATTACACCTCATCAATTTCGTTCATGTTTTCAAAGATCAGTTTGTAAATTTTTAAAGAATTGGCCTAAGACAAAAAAACAAGATGACATTTCATGTCTTAGAAAATTTGTGGAATTATGAAATTCAACCTAGGAATGCTAGGTTTTTAAACAAAAAATTAGATAAATTAATATTTATGAATGCCGTCGTGGGTATGCCTTATTTTTTTCTTCTTTTGTGTAGTTTTCTTGTGATCATAAACCATCAATGAAAGAATTTTAAAATTTATATACATTTCTTGTCATTTTCTTTTTCTGAATTGCTCAAATTGATGAGGTTTGTATGAGAGCCATAAAACGTGGAATTTAGTTAGTGGCTTTGAAACCGGAACATAATTTAAAGTGGTGTCATTGTCATCGTTAGTTCGAGAAATGACCGACCGACTGCTTTTTTTTGTTCCTCTCTCGGACTACAAACCCTTGGTGTTTGGGTCAAGTAAATTATAAAGAAGGCAATAGGTGCCTTTCTCTTATCCTTCCCTCAGTCAAAAAGAATTAAGGGAATGTTAGGCGACTTTTATGTATGATCTTTTTAATTACATTTCTGTTTCATAAATAATAGATGTCATTTTTTTGTGTGTGTTGCCTGTTGCAAAGTGAAATTTCTCGAATTGCTTACCCCTCCATTAAATCAAAATATACAGGCTCCGTACCTATCTATATACAGTAATATATTTTTGGTACTTGCAGGGAATTGCAGTTTTTAACAAACTAACTAGAAATAAGCGTTTTTTCTCTAACGAGTTTCTTCTAGGTAGACATTTTAAAAGCTTGTCTCGATGACAGTTTGTTTTCTTTTTAACTTAGTACCCTCCCCTGTAAGTCCGAGGAGGGAACTGGTGCACTGTAGCTCTCCCATGAGGTCAGGTCAGCCAGCAACTGGTCGTGTACAAAATCAAAACCAATTTATTATAAACGGTCTATAAGTTACTTAACTTTACAGTCAAGAAATCATAAGGCCGGCGTCATCTCGAGAGTAAGGTTGCCATTGCCATTTCTAGGTACAGGGAGCAAAAAATTAACCGCTAACCCACTTTCCGCCTATGATAGGATCGGGTAGGCTACCCATTCGGAAACATGGGCGGTCTTGCAGACTGGCTTATTCATCGTCGGCCTATTTGGAGTAATTGAGAAGGCACTTTTTCTTCAACAATGCCTGGGAAGAAGAGAATCCTGCCTCGGTGGCGGGATGGGTAGCATGGTCGGTAACTGCGTTTGTGGTTCTACGTTCGATAGTGGACCGACGGAGCGGCGAATTGCGTTGGACACACCAGTTCTCGTCTGATCACTGAAGTTAAGCAGCGCAATCCCAGTTAGTACTAACATGGGTAACCTCATGGGAAACCTGGGTACTGCTAATATCCACAAATCGTGTCCGCGGAGATTCTGCATTAGAACTATGCAGCGGACGGGGCTCTAATGACCTTTGTAGTTGAAGGGCCCTAAAACACCAACGCATCAATTCAATCATAAAAACGAAAATAGAGGTAGACTCAAAACAAGTTAACTCAAAGGACTTGTATGACAGCCAGCTCTTACCTGCAAAGAATCTCTAATCAGATTTTAAGGACATAAAAGCCCGCACAACTGTAGGATTGAATAGCTGGCGCGTCTTGACCAAACTAATTTCTTAGAAACGTCATTTATATAACAAACCCTTTTTCCCATCTATAAATTAATTTGATCTCCGTATGACAGCATTGTGTACGTTTGTGGAGCATGTTCCGAGATAAGGCCCGATTATTTATTCTGACATTTCAATGCAAACCATTAAGATTAATTCCTCATTAATGTTACTTTTATGATTATTTAAGAGCAAACACTCTTCCACCCGGTGTATGGCTGCTCCCCTCACTCCCACTATCATTGGACATGGAGCAATAACGGAGATGAGAGGTCATATGGATGCGTAAGATGACCTCCAGAAGTTAAGACCTCCCATTGCTTGCAAGATGACGGACGACCTCTAAAAACATTTTCCACATGATGTCTTTCTTTTAAAGTGATGAAGGCAAGCAGAATACTCTATACAAATTACGACAGGGGGTTTCATCTCAGTTTTCGTTTGCTGAAATGAAACACTGAGGATCAAACTTCGTACTGATTATCAAAACAAAAAAAGTAATAGAGACATAGCAGGAAGAGTATAACGGGTCTAGAATGTGTCTGTCGAGTACCGAAAGTTGGTCAAAATGGAAATTAGGAAGTGTCTTTGAGCGACTGTGCTGCGTTGGACTCACCAGTTCTCGTCTGATCACTGCAGTTAAGCAAAGCAATGGGTACACTGGGTACGGCTAATACCCATAAATTCATCGTAACAGTCTCTGCCTTAGAACTAGGCAGTGGACGGGGCTCTAATGACCTCTGTAGTTGAAGGACCCTAAAACACCTACGAAACAAAATGATTGCAGGTTTGTTCCTGGCCGACACAGAGAGACAGACAGACAGGCAGAGAGACAGACAGGGAGGCAGACAGAGAGACAGACAGGGAGGCAGACAGAGAGACAGACAGGGAGGCAGACAGAGAGACAGACAGGGAGGCAGACAGAGAGACAGACAGAGAGGGACAGAGAGACAGACAGAGAGGCAGAGAGGGACAAAGAGACAGACGCCTTCCGTCCGAGGGGATGTCCGGTGTCCCCACAGCATATAAAATTGAAATATATCTAGATGTAGCAGCTTGGTCTCTCTTTCCCCGGGGGCCTTAAACCATTAGAGAGCCCCTACATTCAAACAATCCCAACTGGGCTCATGGGTATCCCGCCCTGCCAACCTGTGGATGGCTAACGCCACAGACTTCATCGCCCTTCCTTTTTTTTACTAACCTCTTTCCATCCCTATGGAAGGGTCGGGTACCCATCTCTGTCCTTCTGCATGGGCGCATGAATGATATGATGGACGGTATTTTTCTGCAGCCGGTTGCCAATCTAAGCTGAGACTCTCCACTTACGCCAAGGAACGAGCTCCTACACCTTGGAGTTGCGTAGTAGAAAAGGTTCTGTTACGTTCAAGTGACATCTCACACCACACACAGGGCCACGGCTTCACTTCTCATTCGACCGAAGGTGCACTCGAGCGTTCTCTGTCGTCCGAACGAAGCCGGGACGGCTGTATTGCGTTGGACACACCAGTTCTCATCTGATAACTGAAGCTAAGCAACGCAACCTCCAGCTAGTACTAGCATGGGTGACAGCTTGGGAACATTGGGCGCGGCCGTGACCCAAATCGTCGTAACAGCGTAGTGTATGTGCAGACTCTGCATTACAGTACGCCGTGGACGGGGCTCTAATGACCATTGTCGTTGAAGGGCCCTAAAACGCCAGCAAAACAAAGAAACAAAGTGTCTTTGAGCTACCCTGTAGTTGTTCCTAGTATTCAAGAGCGAAATCGAAGCTGAACGAGTAAGGTTGCCTACGTTCAATTGAAAAAATGTGCATCACGTGGAGCAGCTCTAATAGAACGCTCATTAAGCTGTGATCTTTAATAGAGGTTCATGGGTAATGGAAGCGCAGTAGGCCTAATAGTCATTCGAACGTTGTTCTAAAGGAGTCTTAAAGAGTTTGGGCGTAATATTTTTTAGTTGCCACGTTGAAGTAAAAGATAATAAATGAAAAATAGATATTTAGAAAGTTACCAGTAACAAATAACGTCTTTAAGCACAGTGAAATAGATTAAAGTTCAACCATCCTTTTTTTTTAATGTACAAATTATCATTTGTATTCTTGACAGTACATAAATTCCAATTCGAAAATGGCGAGAGAGAAGAAGAAGGTGAAGAGAATTGAAAAAAAGGCCCTTTTTTTAAACAACTTTAGGTCTGTATATGTGCAACATATGTTTATAAACAAAATAAAGGCAGTTTTATTTCGGGTTGCCTGTCGGGTAAGTGATAAATGTTTATCCAATCGCTTGCTTTTTCAAGGTAAATTTTTCGAGGTGTGTGTGCATATGATTTAAATTTGTTTCGCATTTAGAAATCTAAATAGATGTGTATGTTGTTCGCATAACCAATTTCAATGTGTTTTGATTGCAGGTCCTTGAACAGATGCCGTCCGTCAATTAACGCTATTCATTCGGGTATTTGATGAATTGCTCTCGTGGCAAAGAGCCATTAAAAAGTAAATAAACTGTTGGGGGAGGAGTACAACAAGGCGAATGCAAGAATTTTATAAAAAAAAAAATTTGCCAACATCAGTGGAACATGTTTAAAGAATTAAGCAACAACATCTCACTTACTTGCGGCAACCCCATCACTATTTAACTGAATATGGGCCAGAAAATGTAAGTAAAAAAAAGAGGATGAATTTTAAGTTCAACTCTCTTTGAAACTAGTAGAAAATAGGAGACAGTTCATATAAACTTTGTAAACTCAGTGAGAGATATTCTACGCAGTCAAAAAAATCCAGAATGATGCTACAGATAAGGTATTATCATAAATACAAGATGAGCAAATTTCGGATTCTGGAGTTCATAAAAAAGGCCATGGAGGATCAGGGACCTTGACAGGAAAGATGAGTAAGAAGAGGTCACCTTTGAAGTTCAATGATAAGTGTCTAGAAACTGGAGATGGGGAAAAAAAGCAGACGATTCATATTTCTTTAAGAAAATATGTCCGTCCCACTTCAAAAATTTCCAAATTGAAACCGAAACCCCCGTCACCTTCATAACTCCATTTTTAATATTTAAAGGCCCTATCCCTTCACTTTACAAAAACAAAGCCACACGACTTTGCCTGATGATTAAGGCGGATCCGTCAGATCATTACAAGGATACTGATATATAGACCTTTTCAATGTCTAATTTTTTCTTTATTCTTAGATCAGTGGTTCTCAACCCGTTTGGAGTCGCCGAGCCCTTACCTGGCAGCCAGTTCATTCGCCGGAGCCCCTTTTTGATTCAGGCAATTTTGAAAAATTAAACATGCGTAGAAATGACTGTAAGTAAATATATAATATGGAATGTTTTAGGAACAAGTCCTTATTCCAGAAATCCTTTCAGTTTTTAACAACTTGTCCATCGCTGGACAACGATAGACTGGCGTTTGTGTTGCTACAGGAATCCAAAGCGCTTTGTGACCGTGGAACCCCATTTTTTTGCTGGTGTTTTAGGGCCCTTCAACTACAAAGGTCATTAGAGCCCCGTCCACAGCATAGTTGTTATGCAGAGACTGCACAGACACTACACTAATGCGACGATTTTTGGGTATTAGCAGTACCCAGTTTTTCCAAGCGGCCACCCATGTCAGTACTAGCTGGGGTTGCACTGCTTAACTTCAGTGATCAGACGAGAACTGGTGTGTCCAACGCAATTCGCCGCTCGGCTTACGGAGCCGCAGTTGGCAACCACTGTCTTAGATGATCTTGCAGATAAGACCTGACCTGAGGATGCCCCCTTTTAAGACTCTCCGTCAGTCAAGAGACTGGAGAGAGGACTGCAATGTGAGTTCTTACTCCGTCAGAGCTCCCTAAATGTAGTAGCCCATTGTTAATCAACAGTCCTTTTTCCAGCTTCTGCCATCATTCAATGCAGTTTTCAGTACATGTGGACCAGGAAGGTGCAAAGGGGGTGGAGAGGGTCTGAAACCTGAATTGTATATCCCTATTTGGTGATTAACATTCATCACACCATGTTAATAAGGTCCTTTGATGTATCTAAGTTACGATTTCCACTTTTTGGGGCACATTCTATGCACTCAGCCTAGCGCCCATGACAGCCATTGCCTGGCACAGCTGCCACCTGCCGAGTAGGTCAGATATAAAAGCTCAAGGTACCATGCTTCAAAAAGAGAGAGAGCGAGAGACTTGGGCATTATTTGTAATTGTGATTATTTATACACATCATCATCATCATATCCTTATCCCGCCTGTGGCAGGGTCGGGTCTGCGGGTCCAATGAACATGCAGTGGAATTGTGATTATTTATACCGGTACTGGAAAAGGCCCTTCTGTTGAAAGATCACTGTGCTACGATGGTACACTAAATACACCCACTCCCTTTTTTAGCCAAGATTTTGAGAAGGAATGTGCCTCAACTCTAATTAGCCCGTCCCCCTTCCCTCTCCTTTTACTTCTGCAATGGATTTTCTGGAAACTATAGGCCTACTTGTCAAAAGCTATTAAACTATCATTAGTATGTACGCGTGTGTGTGTGTGAGAGGGAGGTACTTGTCTGGGGACCATAACTTTTCACATCACAAGACACTGAAGATAGACCTGTTATCTTCTTGTTGCCTAACCCCCCCACCCCCGCCCTCACGAAGCTCCTTCTCCAAACTTTGTTTTTTTTTTTAAAAAAAACAAGTTCCCAACAGTTCCCATCCATCGTTCCTTAACTGCTTGCCTCTTTCTTCGTTTTACTATTGATTTATATATCAGTTGGTGTGTGGTGCATTCTGTAAAAATTGTGTCTGTCGAGAACTGATGTGAAAGGGGTGGGAGGCAGGGATATGCGTCACATGCAGTTACATGCTTGATCGACTGAAGGCTACAACGTCATTGGACACGCGTTTGTGAAATTTATTCTAGTTATGGCAAGATAACTTTTTTTTTGCTCTCTCTCTCCCCAACCCCTCATTTTCCAAGTTGCAGCTGTTGCTACTGCCACAAGGTGCTGCTGTTCCCTCCGTCGACGACGGCTCTTGGCTGTCAGTGAATATTGTCCATATTAATTATGAATTTTTACCCAACAGGGGGAAGGGGGGCGATACAACAAATGGTGACTTGAAAGTAACGTTGGCCTCCTACCACCACCCTTACTATGACAAGCTTTTATATAAAAATTTAAGATTTAATAATTTACTCCATAGTAAAACAAAAAAAAAATCTAGGTGGGGCGCAGAGGTAGCGTGTACGACTACTGCGTCAGTGGTTCCAGGATCGAAACTGGATCGAGGTGGGCTGGCTTCTTTGGAACTCCAGTGCGCCTTACGTTATCAGTTGGGAAGTAAAGCCGTGGCCCCGTTTAGTGCGAACGATGTCACTTGCACATGAAAGAACCCCCTCCCCCCTTTCTATGTGCAATTCGACAAAATTTTCAGGTGTAGAAGCTCGCCTCCTCCCCTGGCGTCGGTGGAAGAAAAGTGCTCCAATGAAGAAAAATAGGCCGACGACAATTACACTGTAACAGGCAATAGGTTGTCGCCTGCGGAAAAATATCGTCCAATAGATCGCCCACGTGTCCCAGTAATTTGGTAATTGTTTATAGAGCATTTCCCTAGGGCATGAAAAAAACCGCCGCGGTGGCGTAGCGGTTAGAACGCTCGGCAACTGCGTCAGTAGTTCTAGGTTCGATACTGGACCGAGGTGGGTCGGCTTCTTTCGGGCGAGAGAGAGAGAGGCCTCGAGTGTGCCTTCTTTCGGATGAGAAATAAAACCGAGGTCCCGTGTGGGCGTACGATGGCACTTTGCACGTAAAAGAACTCTCTCTACTATGCAACTGGTAGATGAGGCAAAATTTCCAGGTGTAGGAGCTCGCCCCCTGGCGTCGGTAGCATTTCCAAACGAACACTAGGCCGACGATAAATAAACGTAGAGGTGCGGCGTTGGTTGGCAACCGGCTGCAGAAAAAAAACTATGACCAATATATTGCCCTATGCCCATTCAGAGGGATAACATGGGTGCCCGACCCTGCCATAGGGGGTGTCAGCGGCTCTATATTCGATAATGGACCGAGGTAGGTTGACTTCTTTTGGGCGAGAGAGATGCCCCGCGTGTCCCTTCCTTGGGATAAGTAAAACAGAGCCCTCTCTACTATGCAACGGGTAGATAAGGCCTAATTTCCAGGTGTAGGAGCACGCCCCCACTCCGTACTGGCGTCTGGTGGACATGGTGTGTCCCAACGAATAGTAGACCGACGATAAATAAGCATAGGTGTTGCAGCTTTGGTCGGCAACCGGGTGCTAAAAAGCTGTCAAATATATCACCCTTGTGTCCATTCAGAGGGACAAGATGGACAGCCTGAGAGAGAGAGAGAAGGTGGAACCACTGGAATTGAATGAGGAGGGGGTCGTGGGTTCGCATCCGTTTACAGTTAGACGTGCAGATGTAAAAATTACTGCAGTCTATCAGCTATTCACTTGCTCCTGGTCACTAGACACAGAAATATTTTATGGACATCGATGTTTACTTTAGAAATTCCACTCGTCGTCGTGCGGTGCTGATGTCACTTAAGAGCAATTAACTGTCTGGACGGACCATCAACCCCATCCATCCGTCCCATTGCCTGCATGCCCCTCCCTCCCCACTTTTAAACTGAGAGATCACTTTTTAAAAGTTCTTCAATAATAATAATAAAATATCTAATAGACAAAACTTGGTCACTAGGCCTCTGGTGAACTGTGGTTAAAAATGACATCTGACCCCAATAGAGGTCTGACCTCTTCAGTGTGGTCCAATCTAAACATTAATAATCTGAAACCCCCTCCTCCCACATCTTAAATTTATTTTCTTACCAATTGTCTTAAGAAACAGAGAGAGAGAGAGAGAGGTTAAAAATGATGTCCTCTGATGAACGAGGAAAGTACATATTGAAGGACACGAAAGAGAGGAGGGGGGCCTCTCAGAATTTGAGCAAATGGACACGATCTCACGGATTTTGAGGGGTAGCAACTCTATAATATGCCACACACGTACATATATACAATTCGATGATGTTTCCTTCTCATTTTTTGGTGTGCTACCTCTAAAATGGATTGCAGCTCACCCTCAATTCCCCCCCCCCTCTCTCTAGCTTCCTCTAGTCCTAACGAGGAGTCTGTCCAAGAAGAAAACTTGTGTGCACCTCCTCCTTCCAACATCCCATACAGAGACGGGGGTACCGCGATGCGGTCGTCCAACTTAAAGGTTTCAGGAATGTTAATTATAATTTTTGGTGGCCAATTCTTGAGAGGAGAGGACGAGGAGAAGGGGGTGTTTTTTGTTTCTCTCTCTCTCGGTACTCTTCTTTTTCTGAAAAAAAAATTTCATCCCCTCTACTTGCTTCTGTAGGTGGCCTACACAAAATACCAACCAAATGATAAAAATTCCCCCTCCCCACTCCTCTTCTTCCGTCCCTTAGGCCCTCTGACTTTCTGGGAGAGCCCGGCAATTGTCCATTTTCTCGATCTGTCTGCCCCCATCCTCATGCACTTTTCGTGCACATTTTGTATAAGACATGGAGGGAGATTCTTTATTTTTTTTTGGTTAAATTGTCTAGTAAGGGTCAGAGGTGGACCAACTCGCATGGTGCGCACCACTCTGACTTCCTGTTGGGTTTCTTTGTTAAGTTATCAGTGCACCCTGCGGACAGACAATGGATTTGGGGATGAAGCAACCACACATGCCACTCTCTCTCCTTCAAAAAAAAGGCCCTCTCTTTATCTTTCAAATTAAAAGCATTTGGTGGGATTGAGATTGAAATAAAATATATGAAGGGTAGAGGGGACCGGGAAGATGTTAAGGAGAGAATTGGGTCTGAGGTAAGGAGGTAATGAAGGGAGAAGAGAGCAGGGGGACGGGACCATGATGAACTTTGCGCCAAGGAGTAGGTAACAGAGAAAAAACCCTATAAGCCTCCAAGAGAAATAAAAAGTCACAGTCATTTTCTATGTATGTAATTCAAAGGAGCAAATATAAAATGTGTTTTTTTTTCAATCCTCACGATAATGGAGCTCCTTTCTCTTATTCTATCGGCCTGCAGAGGGTCAGACCTCTGTCCGGTGTCCCATCCAATAAAATGACGAATATTACCACCTTCTCCTCCATCATCTCAAAGCTGACGCCCATTTACTATTGTGTAACTGTTAAAAATTATGCATTTTAAAACGCCTTCTGTTTTACATTGAGTCAAATTCAGACTCAAACATCTCCCACCTTGCCGATCACCCTCTCCCGCTGTCCATTCAACTAAAATGAGTTGAGGTAGGGCGAGAAGGGCTGAAGCACCACTAGACGGGTGCAACGTTGGAAAAGAAATACCGGCATTTAAGAAGATCGATGGCAAGATATTTCGGAAGTAATGGGTAAGGGGTTATGTGTATCTTATTGTACTGTGATAATATTTTAGCCTAATCACGTGATTTAATTCAATTGCAGGCTATCAATGAGACTGTAATCCTTGACGTTCGAAGAATAATGATCATCAAGTCGTTTCAGACCCTGGGGATATGGTCCAGAGGTCCCAGCATCAAGTGTTTTGATCATGCTGCTAAGTGTATTGGTAAGTACATATCTTTACAAAGTGCATCATCATTTCCAACCCTTTATTCCGCCTAAGGCAGGGTAGAATACTACGGGTTGTTGTTATTTCATTGGTTCTTTGGGACCCGTCAACTACAACAGTCATTAGAGCCCCGTCCACGGCGTAGGCCTAATGCAGAGTCTGCACAAAGACACTACGCTGTTATGACGATTTTGGGTATTAGCTTGTTGTTTGTTGGTGTTTTAGGGCCCTTCAACTACAAAGGTCATTAGAGCCCCGTCCACAACACAGTTCTTATGCTGAGACTGCACAGACACTACACTATGCGACGATTTTTGGGTATTAGCAGTACCCAGTTTTCCCAAGCGGTCACCCATGTCAGTACTTGCTGGGGTTGCGCTGCTTAACTTCAGGGATCAGACTAGAACTGGTGTGTCCAACGCAATACAGCCACTCTCTCTCTCTGCCGTTTGCACCAACGGAACTGGGAGCTCATGGGCGAACTGTTAGACAGTATTTTTGCGCGGCCGAATGTCGACCTAAAGTTACAACCCCTTCCTTATTTACCATCGATCCATTTTCTTAGTGGGAAGTAGCAAGAAGGACACTCCTTCACCGACGGCCGGGGGAGGGGGAACTCCAATACCTGGGAATTTTGCCGATTCACACGCATATTTCACTCTATATAGGAATTGTACATCACAAGGCTTTACTTCTCATCCGAGGCAGAAGACGCATTTGGGACTATCCACTTTCTCTCCCGTTAAAGAAACCATCTGTCTTAGCCAGGATCGAACCTTCCAACTATGGATTCACGAAGTCAAAGTGGACTAACAACCGGACAACCAAGGCAGACTACCTTTACAAAGAGTGCTTTAAAAATCCAATCTCATCCTGATTCTTTATCAGAAATTAACGTTTGCCCATTATCTTTTCAGGGGAGAGTCTGAAAAAAAGATCATTGATGTCTACTGCGGTACAAAAAGACCATTGATGCCTGTCCTGGGAAAGAAAAGACCATTAATGTCTGCCCTGGAAAAAAAGACCATTCAAGAGGAATATGACGTGGGACGTAAGATAAATTATTGTGCCGTCCAATTTCTGAGTTCCTCTCTGTCCGTGTGTCTTGTTTTTCATTTCCTTCTCTTTGTAGCCCTAGACCTCCTGATGTGTAGGATGACCCGAAGAACCCCGTGGTAACACCTGTGAACAGAGCAGCCTAATATACTCCTAACAGTACACGTTAAGTCATAGAGGACGAGGGACAGTAAGTAGGAGCACTGGTCCATCACACAAACCGGTTTCGTTGGAATTGTTCAATATTCGTGGTGTCGTCTCAGTGACGTACTCAAATTCACACGAGGTCAATTTGTGGAAAAAAGAAATGTCCAACGACAAATGGATAAATAGATGCGGTGTCGGATTCATTGTCACATCATCCCAGACGGACAGGTGAGTGATGAGGTGTCACCACTACTCTATCATATTTTTGTTAGAGGGGTAGGAGAGTGAACGAGCAATCTTGACCCCCATGACATGTGAATGGTAGTCACAGTCCACCCCAACATACACTTTAAAAGAAAAACTAAAATATTTTTTTTCCTTTCTTACCTTGCGTCCAGCTTCGTTGTTGTGCAGATTCATTAAGGACCTCGGATTAGTTTTACTGGCCTTTTTGTCTCTGGCATCTACAAACGCTCTGGAGAATGCTGTTCCATAGCCCACATTATCTGAACATCCTGACCACTGAAATCCTTGTTGACTCTGGCCTCGAACTGTCCGATCGCATCCACACTTTTCCATCTCTCCACTGCTACAAGCCCTGGTGACGGCGTGCGCCACGCCAGCCGCTGACAGTGCGTGAACAAAGGCCGCTTCTCTTGTACCTTTGAGGACAATGGGCAGTTTAACTGAAGAAGAAGGAACAGGGGTAAAGTATGAGGGTGAAGTAAAGGATTAAGAGAAAGGTAGGTAATCGAAAATGGGATTGCACAATTAGTTGGACTCACACAGAGATAGACAGATAGTTGAGTCTCATATCCTAGTTTGAGCCTCATGCCACAATCTTTCTATTGCTCTTTATTATTTGTTGGGTATTTATAGTGTACTATTTTATGTACGTGTGAAATGAATAATAATAATAATAAAGGTGTTTCTCCTTACCTCCACTGATGACGGTCCCGAAAACTCGAGAATCACCTAAGGTGCTGCAATTCCATCTTCTTGTCTGAAACTGGTATTGACATTCCTCAATGGCCCTTTGAGCTCCTGAACTCACACTGCCCATGACTTCTAAGTTTCTCTTGCAGATTCGAATCTGCCTTCCAATTAGTCCCGTTAGTCGATCACACATGCTTTCGTTGGGTACGGTACTCAATGACCCCATCTTTGAAAGTGCCCTAAGATACAAAGGACGAAGAGGAAAACAAACAAAAAAAAAGATTAGTCTTCAGAGGGTGGTGGCTTGATTCTTGGTCACTCAATTTGGACTTTACTACTATTTTCAGGTATATTTTTGAGACGTGAGGATGAGCGAGGCCTACACCCCAATCCCCATCGAAATCTGTTTCGGCTGAAGACTATTTCTAACTCAGGACGGTAAAACAATATACTGAAGAAAAAATGGCGCTAATTTGACACGAAATCAATAGTGACATCTCTGTTTAGGGGTGGTGAGTAAAATTTCGGATAAATGACCATCTGATGGATGGTCAGTCTATTTTTTTTACACAGCTGGTTTTCTTCACAGAAGTGCAATTTATCACGTATTGTAACATGTCCGACTGTCTTATAGCTGTCGTGTATTTAGTCGTTCTCTTGCAGTTAGGTCCTTTTAATGATCTTTACTTTTCTACAGTTCCGAAAGTTAGTTTTTTGGTACTTGACCACGTTCCTGTCAACCAACGACATCATCATGGCGCAAGGATGTATTTTCGCTTTCAGAAGGGGATGAAAAATCATTATTATTGATGGTGAGATTTTCAACAATTTGAAATATCAGTCAGAATCAAATGATGATCGCTGGCTGCCATTATTATTATTATTTGGACCGCCAGAGAGCGTTAAAATGGAGGGAAAGGGACCCTGTTTTTCAAATATTGATTTCTTTCTTTTACATTTTACTCTAGGGCACTGTTTGACTCGCTGCAGTGTTGCAGGAGGTAGCGTGCTCGATCACTGGTACCAGGTTCGATACGGGATTGAGGTGTGTGAGAGAGAGAGAGGCCCCGAGGGCGCCTTCCTTCGGATGAGAAGTGAAACCGAGGTTCCGCGTGTTCGTTTTGTCTTGTTGGTGTCTTTGCGCCCCTCAACTACAGCGGTCATTAAAGCCCTGTTCACTACGTAGTTCTAATGGAGAGTCTGCACATACATTACACTGTTACGAGGATTTGGGTACTAGCAGTACTCAATGTTCCCAAGCGGCTTGCGGTGCCTAACTTCAGTGATCAGACGAAAACTGGTGTGTCCAAAGCAATACAGCCGTTTAAGGTCCCGTGTGGGTGCACGTAAAAGAACCTCTTTCTACTATGCGACGGGTAGATGAGGGAAAATCCCAGGGGTAAGAGCAGGACCGGTCTTAGGACAAGGCGACCGAGGTAACCGCCTTGGGCCCCGCGCTGGTGAACTGAAAAAAATTTTGAAAAACTATACCGCATTTTTATTTCATGTCTGTTTACCTGTGTGTTCACCTGTGTCCATTCAGAGGGACAAATGGGTACCCGATCCTGCCATAGGCGGGAAAAGGGTTAGGAGTTGATTTTGTGTGTTTAATGACATTTAAGTATCATTGGTAGGCAATCACCTTCATAAATCTTGGCATTGAGACCCTTTATCACCTGCTGCCTTGGGCCCCGCTATCGACTTCTGCCTTGGGCCCCGCTATCGACTTCTGCCTTGGGCCCCGCAAACTCTAGGGCCGGCCCTGGGTAAGAGCTCCCCCCATGGCGTCGGTGGATCGCCCCAACGAACAGTAAACCGACTCAATAAGTATAGGAATTGCAGCTTTGGTCGACAGCCGGCTGAGGAAAAATTCCCTCCAATATATCACCCGTGTGTCCAAGGACAAGGTGGGTACCAGACCTTACCATAGGGTGGAAAAGGTTATGAGTTGCTGTGCTAGTCTAGGTCAGTTTCTCAAACATTTCTGACCATGGCCCACGTGGGAAAAATCATAAAAAACTCAGTGGCCCACTAGCTCCTAATCTAACCAAGTGCTTAGGGCCTACATGAATAGACCTGACTAAGAGCGTATCTAGGGCAGCTGCTCTAGGGAATGCACGTTTATTTAAACAATGAATGTCCAGTTTTATATTTGATGGTGATCAAAGCAACTCCTAACCCTTTTTAGGGAGGTCAAAGACAGTGTCAGATAGTCTCCATCAAAACGCTTTCCATTAACACAGCCTGCATGGTCAGAATCAGTATCAGTATGAAATTTACATGAATTTAAGATGTAAAGGGTGCTGTTTGCGTTTCGTGAAGTGCCCCAAGTCCGTCATGGCCTCCAAATAATCACATTAGGTTTGCAAGAGCTAAATATACTTAATACATATTTAAAAAAAAAACTGAAGTAGAGATTACATTTAGTAGTGGCCTAAGGTGGTTTATATATCGTTGATTGACAGACACATTTCAGTAAGGAGAGTTGGGAAGCCGGATTCACTTTTAAGACAAAAAAAAATATATTTTTTTCTCTTCCCGTCTTGTTTTCAGACAGGCCCATTTTGGACAAGTTTAAATTTGACAGCAACCGGATGGTTTCTTAGTCAGGGCAAGGTTTTGAAAAAAAAATAGGAGAGGAAGGTGGGAACAATGTATACCCCCCTCATACATTTAAAGAAGTTCTAGTCTTAAAGACATTCATTTCAAAGGATAACTGAATATTAAATGTTTTTGTGAGTTGCTTCTTCTAGACCTCTTCATTATTTGAAAAGAAGTCTCTGTAGGTTGTGTTTGACCTCTAATTAGTGAAAAGAAAATAGTGAACGAAATATACAGCGTTGTCCAGTTAGTCCGGCCCTCTCTTCCCATGTATAACTGGAGTCAACCTGTTGTCTTCTAACAGAAATTAAATATTTCAGAGTAACTCATTATCATTATTTTACAGCTGTTAAATTCGTATACCGCAACGTTTATACTCCTGCTATGGGCCGGAAGTACTCTTTGGTGTAAGGAAAGAGGTAATAGTACACAACATTCCTGATTGTCCATCTTGAAAAATGCCTGTTAGGCTCCTGAATTATAAACCAGTGCAGTTAGTAGGAGGCGAAGGACGCTCCGTGACTGGCAGCACATCAGAATTTTTAGTAAGTAACCCAGTGTGCCTCAAAGGTGAGGTTCTTCTCACAAGGCTCTATTTTCTGTTAAATACAGGTGGTGTGACAAAAGTCAACAGCTTACAACTCGTGCACTCTGACGTTTCAAGAATTTGAATCAGCATTTCATTCAGAGAAAACGTCAAGAGCCCAAAAAGGTTGGTTTTTGTTTCGTTGCTGTTTTAGGGCCCTTCAACAACAACAGTCGTTACAACCCCGTCCACTGCATAGTTCTAATGCAGAGTCTGCACAGACACTAAGCTGTTACGACGATTTTTTGGGTATTAGCAGTCCAAAAGGTTGGTGTCGAGCATTAAGAAGCCCTTATATTTCTTTTAAGTTAAACGAGAAATTTTGAAATTGAGCTGAAGGAAGAGAATGGAAGTGAAATTGGACAGGAGCAGACACGAAACGACAAGATGATGATGATGACGAAGGAAAAGGTGAACCAAGTTTGACATTTCGTCAGTGTTTAAGGGATTAAGAGGCGATGGAAATCATTGGATCCAAGGAGACGGTATAAAATGAATTTCAAAAGGAGCTCTCTCTCTCTGTGCTTATAGATTAGGAATGTGACACTCGCATGTTTTGTCACCCCGCCTCTTTCTTCTCCGCCTCCGTTGTCGTCGGCGATTTTTATTCAACTCTTCATTTCTACACCTATTTGGTGTCTCGCGTGTAGTCACTTGGTTGTGTATGTGTGGACCTGATGATAAATGCGAAATTAATCACTCAAGGGGGTCCCAAGTCTAATCAATCATTAGCGTTGACAACTCAATGGTTTCTGGAGAAAAAGGGAGGGGAAAGTAAAAAAAAAATTATAACGTAAAGACCTGTGTTAAAGAAATCTCCACGTTGAAATCTGCCCTTCGATTTACTCCAATGAAGATGAAAATGTCTTAGGTCTCCTCCTCTTTGAGGTCCCCCAACTCGCACTCATTCCTATTTCTCTCCTTTCTCTTCTCTTCCTCCTTTTTCATCAAAGAGGTTGAATGAGATGATGGAAGTGGTAGCAAGCAATCATATTTCTATCCCAGAAAATTTAAGATTGTTGCAAAATTTCAAAACTAAACTTGGCTACAAAATCTACCAAACTAGGTCTTTGATGAAGGAAATGTAAAGACCTATCAGGAAAAGTAAGGACCATTCACAACCATTTGTTTTTTATCAGTATCATCGCCACATCTCACCTGTGGCAGGGTCGGGTCTGCGAGTTCTGGTCTTTCACTCTAATTAAATACTTTTTTGAAACCCTAGGTCGACGAACAGCATCTTTACCTAGAAGGACAAGCAACACAGTCACTGGACCTCGACAGTAGCAACACAGACGATTTTTCAGACAGGAGATGGAGACAGATATAGACATGCATAGAGGGAGCAGGACAGAGAGAGGGAGACAGAAAGAGAGAGAGAAAGAGAGGGAGACAGAAAGAGACAGAGAAAGAGAGAGAGAGAGAGAAAGAGAGAGAGAGAAAGAGAGGGAGACAGAAAGAGAGAGGGAGAGAGATTAGAGAGCGAGGGAGACACAAAGAGAGAGCGAGGGAGACAGAGAGAGCGAGGGAGACAGAAAGAGAGAGAGAGCGAGGGAGACAGAAAGAGAGAGAGCGAGGGAGACAGAAAGAGAGAGAACGAGGGAGACAGAAAGAGAGAGAGAGCGAGGGAGGGAGACAGAAAGAGAGAGAGCGAGGGAGACAGAAAGAGACCGAGAGAAAGAGAGAGGGAGAGAGACAGAGAATAAGAGAGGAGACAGAGAGAGGCAGCGAGGGATCAAACAGAGAGACAGAGAGGGAGACAGACATAGAGAGAGTGAGACTGTGACAGAAAGAGAGATATCAGGTATGTCTTCCATCAGAAGAGAAACAAAAAACCTAAGTATCGTTTGTTTTACAACTTGTATCTAGACTATAATCACTCTTATCTAACCACAACCTTAACAGCAGTAACAGTGTCTACTTAGATGAATTAACGGCTCTCTAGCAGCTATATGACAGGTGCATCGAGGCATGCCGTCCCGCACCGAACTATAGTCATCCATTTCGACTGTGACAGGACTACGTGTTGCTTCACTTCTCTGTAGAGGAAGAAAACAACGAGGCATAAATTTGGCGTGTAGACGATGATAACAATAACATAGCCAGTGAAATAATAGCTGTGACCCGGCCGTGAACTTTGTCAGTGGTGTCTTTAGTGCTTCACCTCCTCATTCTTGGTCTCTCTCTCTCTCATCTTCCTTCACCCTAGACCAGATTTTTGGAAAGGGAAAAGAGGAAGAGACTTAAATAAGAAGAAGAGGAAGAAGACTTACAATGCAATAAAAACGGAAGTACCTCTTAAAAGTCAAAGATTTTAAATTTAGAGATGGGTAACTAGTAAAACTAGAGAACTCTTAACTAATAAAAGGAACTAATCTTGGTCCTCTTCCCTCCACTCTCCCTCTCTCTCCACGAGGCGGACACATAGGCAAATATCTTTGAATCAACCATTTCTATATGTGTATATTATAGTTATTTATGTGATTGCTTTGATATCTAATTGCCATTTACTCCTGGTTTTTTTTAGTGACGAGAGATGATGTTGAATTTTGGGGTGCGAGGTTAAATGTCATTTGTGATACAAATAGTAGCAGCACAACTGGAAAGACGGGCACACAGTAAGTCGCGTGCGGTGACTGTGGGAGAAGGGAGAGGACGGCATGAGGGGGGGAGAGAGAGATTTTTTTTAATGTCTTGTATTTTTTGTGTTTTTTTTTTCTCCCTTTAGAAAATGAAGTCGAAAATATCGAAGAGATGGCGCCAACATTTAAGGGGGTGATAAGCAACTCAATGAGATGGAAAAAAATGTGTCGTTAAAAAAAAAAATAACTCGAGTCATTTCTTTGTCAATTTAATTGTCGACGACAACTGCAAAACAACAAAGAAACAGTAACTACGTTGACAGATTTCTGGAAAGTAACCTATTATTATTATTATTTGGAATATAAATTAACCAATCTATCTTCTTATTGTTTGACATTTATAGATTTTGGTGTATAAATTAACTAAAATGGCAAGAGCAGGAACAAGTTGTTATTCCTCGAGCCACCTCCTTGGTTTTCTTAATCTGCAATCTAAGAAGACTGCAATCTAATAATGATTGTGATTATAATGCTGTTGACATGAAAATAGGAAGAGTCGAGACAAACGATAAGCAAATTACTTCTTTCCCCCCTTCTCCCGCCTATGGCAGGGTCGGGTACCCATCTTGTCCCTCTGAATGGGGGAACGGCGAGTTGGGTTGGAAACACCAGTTCTCGTCTGATCACTGAAGTTAAGCAACACAACCCCTGTTAGCTCTGACATGGGTGGCCGCTTGGGAAAACTGGGTACCGCTACTATCCAAAAATCGTCGCATTAGCGTAGTGTCTGTGCAGCTCTGCATCAGAACTGCACAGTGGACGGGGCTCTAATGACCTTGTAGCTGAAGGGCCCTAAAACACCAACCAATAAACAAACAATGGGAATACTGGATAGCGCCAATTCCCAAAAATCGTCGCATTAGTGTAGTGTCTGTGCGGTTCCTGCATCAGAACTACACAATGAACGGGGCTCTAATGACCTTGTAGCTGAAGGGCCCTAAAACACCAACAAACAAACAAACCCTCTGAATGGACACAAGGGCGATATACTAGCTGGGGTTATGTTATACTATGCTAACGGGTTGGGGAGTAAGCCAAGCAGCCAAAAAAAGGCTGAACAGGCTGAACCCTTAGGAGGCTGGCTCGCGGGAGATGAGGAGGTAGGTGCAGAGGATATAGGAGACGGGAAATTTGCAGCACCCAACGTTCTTTACCAACCACCCATGTTGGTACTAAGGCGGGCTTGCATTGCTTAACTTCAGTGATCTCACGAGAACTGGCGTGTCCAACGCAACTTGGCTGCATTGTTGCATGGCTTAACCTCACTGATAAGATGAGAACTGGTGTGTCCAAGGCAATACAGCTACTCTTCTGAATGGACACAAGGATGATTTATTGGTCAGTGTTTTTCTGCAGCCGGTTGCCGACTAAAGCTGCAAACCACTATGCTTATTTATTGTCGGTCTACTGCTGGTTGTGTGGGGGGGGGGAACTCCACCGAGCTCCTATACCTGGGAATTCTGCCTCTGATCTAAGACTTCTCATCCGAAGGAAGGCGCATTCGGGCCCCCTCTCTTTCGTCAAAGTCATTCAGTACAGAACCTGCAATCACTGACGCAGTACCCGAATGCGCTAGATCCTGCGCCGCCGAAGTGGGTCAGATGCCGTATTCTCCAAAGCTAAAAAGCAACCACTAACTTTTTCCCCGCTGATGGCAGGGTCGGGTACACATCTTTGTCCCACTGTATGATTATTTTTGACCACTGGATTAATTTCATGCGTTGGGGCATAAGCCAAGCATCCATAAAAGGACGAACCCTTAGGAGGCTGCTCGCGGGAGATGAGAGGTAGGTGTAGAGGACGTAGGAGACGGGAAATTTGCAGCACTCAACGTTCTTTACCAACCACCCATGTTGGTACTAATGTAGGTTTGCGTTGCTTAACTTCAGTGATCTAATGAGAACTGGTGTGTCCAACGCAGCGTGGCTGCACTGATGTATTGGACGATGGCTTTTTCTTTATTAGGGCACTTTCTTCCACCGAGCTCCTATACCTGAAAATTTTGCCTGTGTACTCCTTGCATAGAAAGAGGGTTCTTTCCCGTGCAGTGGTGGCACCGTACCTTTGCTTCCCATCAGATAACGGTAGGCGCACTCGGGACCTCTCCCTCCCTCCCTTCATATCTCTCTCTCTCTCTCTCTCTCTCTCTCTCAAGAAGCCAACCTGAAACCATTGATGCAGTAAGTGAAAAATGCCACAAAGGTGGTTTCACCTCTCCCCCTTCATATGTCCTCTAAAGACCTCCCAATGCAGTTGAAAATGGCTGCTGGGGTGCAGGATTCATGTCTGTACTAGAAGTGGGGTATCAATATAAATCGTAGAATCAAATACAGCTTCATTTTAGTAAAAGTGACAGGATTTAGACCCCAACGGACCAGCGAAAGGACTATTGGCCACTCTGACTCACAAGACCTCATAATCATCACCTTTGGAAGGAATTCACACAAAGAGGAATCTCATGGGAAGCACATAAACAAAGGACGGTTGGCGACAATGTGTGTGTCCATTCTTGGGACCTGAGGCAAGAAAGACGATAATAATTTTTTTTTCTCTCTCTCTTTTTCAGAAAAGATACATCATGTCTTAAAAGGACTCGTGAGAAAAAATGTCTTTTTAGTTTAAATATCTACCTGGATCTTTGAAATTCATGACTAAAAGTAACTATTGGACATGTTTGGAATATTTTTCTAGTCCTTGTGGCGAGTGTATTGGTAGTAGTGGGATATGTGTGAGAGAGACAGTCTGGTTTGGGGTCCCATACGTCCGTTTTGCTCGCCAGCAATGTAGCTAGCTTTTACTTTTCATATAACAATAACAGGAGAAGGGCCACTTGTTCACACCCATTTTAAACAATATCAAATGGGTAGTTGATTATCCCGGGGCAGTGGGTAGCATGCTCGATAACTACGTCAGTGGCTCTAGGATTCCATACTGAACCGAGATGAGTTGGGTTGTTTAGCGGGCGAGAGAGAGAGAGACAGAGAGAGAGAGAGACAGAGAGAGAGAGAGACAGAGAGAGAGAGAGAGAGAGAGACAGAGAGAGAGAGAGAGACAGAGAGAGAGAGAGACAGAGAGAGAGAGAGAGACAGAGAGAGAGAGACAGAGAGAGAGACAGAGAGAGAGACAGAGAGAGAGACAGAGAGAGTGAGACAGAGACAGAGAGACACAGAGAGAGAGAGAGAGAGACAGAGAGAGAGACAGAGAGAGAGACAGAGAGAGAGAGACAGAGAGAGTGAGACAGAGACAGAGAGACACAGAGAGAGAGAGAGAGGCCCTGAGTGCGCCTTCCTTCGGATGAGAAGTAAAACCGAGGTCCCGTGTGGTATACGATGGCATTTGCACGTAAAAAGAACCCTCTTGACTATGCAACGGGTCGATCAGAGGCAAAATGTCCTGGTGTAGGAGTTCGCCCCCACTTCCTCCTGGCGTCTGGTGGATCGTTGTTTGTTGGTGTTTGAGGTCCCGTCAACTACAAGGTCATCAGAGACCCGTCCACTGCATAGTTCTAATGCATATGTTGCACAGACACTACACTAATGCCACGATTATTGGGTATTAGCAGCACCCAGCTTTCCCGAGCGACCACCCATGTCAGTTTGTTTGTTTGTTTGTTGGTGTTTAAGGTCCCGTCAACTACAAGGTCATTAGAGACCCGTCCACTGCGTAGTTCTAATGCATATGCTGCACAGACACCACACCAATGCGACGATTATCGGGTATTAGCAGTACCCAGCTTTCCCGAGCGACCACCCATGTCAGTACTAACTGGGCTTGCGTTGCTTAACTTCGGTGATCAGACGAGAACTGGTGTGTCCAACGCAACTCGCCGCTCCCCCGCGCGTCTGGTGGAGGTGGAGTGTCCCAAGAAATTTGCAGCTATTGTCGGCACTGTCCAATACATCGCCCTTGTGCCAATTCAGAGTCACAAGACGGGTACCCGACCCCGCTACAGGCTGGAAAAGGGCAGGAGTTGCTTTGAGCAGCTTGCAAATGGGTAGTTGACTGAATGGTAAGAGTTGTTTTCGAAATTAGAATGAAGAGTGGGCAGTCAAAACTGGGGTCAGAACCCCCCGCCTGCCTAGGCGCTTCCAACGACCTTCATTCCTATAATAGACCTAATGAGCTCCTTCTTCCCTCTTCGCAATACGTGTCCATGCCACCTCAATCTACTCTCCTGCATTTTTCCGCGATGTCCCCCACCCCCAGGCTACCTCTACTATACTCATTCCTAATTCCATCAGCTCTCGAAACTCCCTTCAGGTACCACAGCATTGGCATCTTGGATACTTGCATTGTATTGAGGTGGCTCTTCCTCACTGCCCCCAACACTGATATATGTAACATAGCTGGCCTAACCACTGCCCTGTATAAACTTCGCTTTCAACTCGATTAGGACCCTCCAAGCACACAGCACTACACTTGCCTGTCTCCACTCCAACCATCCCCCATTGATTCTATGGGTAACATCCGAATCCATCTTCCCCGTGTTTTGGAACACTGATCCTAAGTACTTTACCTCTTGCACCTTTCTCACCAGCTCTTCCCAGGGAGTGGGTCACCATTATTTTCCTGTCCTTCCAAATTGAAAGCTAAATAACCTGTGTTCTTCATGTTTATTTCTCTGTTTGATCTCTGGTGCCACCAAGTTTCCCTACAACGTCTGCAAATAACAGTTTATCTCGGGAAATTGAAATGATACAAAGGAGGGCTGCAAGAATTGTGCTGCATCACTTCTCTCATAGGTTAAGTGTCTCAGGCATGATCACGGAATTAGGGTGGGACTCACTACATCAGAGACGGGTATCTGACAGCATTAAGCTTTTTCACAGACTGCTGAAATTAGGGTATCACGGTACTCCAGGAAGCAACTTATCCCTGGCAGACTATAGGGGGAGAAAGGATCATCCTTTCAAACTGAAGGAGGTTGGGGCCCGAACAGACTCTTATTACTGGTCTTTTCTGCCAAGAGTTATTCGGCAATGGAATTCTCTCAGTGAGAACAGGGCAAGAGAGCTTCTGCAAGAAGGTGCCATTATACCAGGTATGCAATATTTCACAGAATAGATGCTATGCCTCTGGTTCCTTAAAGGGGTTCAATGGGTTATAAATTAGGAATGAGTCATACTTTCCACTGCCAATTTGGCCTATCAGGGCTGCTTGCAGTGTATTCGATTAGAATTAGAACATGAACTGAGGGATCCATTCTCCTACTCCCATCAGCAGTTCGTTCATAACCAGAATGAAGAGGTATAGATTTAGTGCTGAACCTTGGTGCCCTCCCACCTTCACTGGGAAGCATCCAGTATTTCCCCAAGGAGTCCTGGGAGCGGCAAGTTGCGTTGGACACACCAGTTCTCGTCTGATCACTGAAGTTAAGCAACGCAACCCCAGTTAGTAATGACATGGGTGGCCGCTTGGGAAAACTGGGTACCGCTAGTATCCAAAAATCGTCGCATTAGTGTAGTGTCTGTGCAGTCCCTGCATCAGAACTACACAGTGCACGGGCGTCTAATAATCTTGTAGTTGAAGGGCCCTAAACCACCAATAAACAAACAACAATCCAAGGAGTCCTTATCTTGATTATCGAACCATCATGCATATCATGCACTATCCGAATAAACCCTTGTTCTACCCCCCTTTTTTCGTGTAATACCTCCGAAATTATGTCGTGGAACACTGTCATAAGCCTTCTTGAAATCAATGACGATTGCATGGAGATCTTTCTTTGTTGCCCTATGTCTGTCTATCATCTGACACTAGTACTATCCCGAAGGCGATATTCCATTACTCTCTCCCAGAGCTTCAAAAGGTTACTTAGCTACCTGATTCCAGGGCCGTAACGAGGGCGTGGCGAAGAAGGCAGCCGCCACGGGCGCAACTGGGTTTGGGGCGCAAAATGTCTTAAGTTTTTTGTCATTATTGGGTTACGGGCAAGCGAAAGTTAGACACTTGCCACAGGCGCTTCATACCCCCGTTAAGGCACTGCCTGATTCCTATGATTCGTAGGGTACGCCACACTTGAATGGGAACTCTGTCTGGGCCTACAGCTTTTTGACTTTTCATCTTAAGAGCCCTGACTACTTCCTATGTTACCCTGTCCACCATACCAAAGCATTAGGATGGCTAACCCAACTCGGCCAATAACAATGAATGATGATTACAAATGGAAAGTAACAACAGCGCCTGCTACGTTCAAGAGACAAATCATAAATGTGTTCTTTTTGTCTTTTACCTTACCTTAATGTAATTCAAATGGGTTACCTGCAGTAGTTACAACTCCTTAAAGTATCCGGTATACCTAAAAGTATCCGGTTTGTCTTCTGCGCTAGTCAACGACATGCCCCACTAATTTATATAATAAAATCCATCCATAAAATTGGTACAAGCGCCAATTTATTAATGCAGAAGATGGTGGTTTGCAAGATTACTAATAGAACAGCCATTCTATTTATATTGCACGTGCGCACTCACGAGCCACAGTGAGCTCGTGCGGCGTTCTTAGAACACACGTTCTTTTTCAGAATCGGTGACAGAGACAAGAAAGCCATTGTTTGAAACACTTAAAAGAAATAATTATTTTTAACATAATTTTAGTGGAATCCCTATTTTAATATATAATGCATTCATGGATCGGTGATTAAGAAGATAATTTCATTGGACTCCATTCTGAAATTGATCAACAAAGTCTATGTTTTCTCAATGCGAATTGCTGAAATATTGGTCCCGATCGCCATCTTTGAATTTGCATGTCTTGTAAGTTTGTTTTCGAATCTGTTCTTAAAAAAATCTTTTTATCAAATTGTGTGGACCTTCATTGAGAGGTACATAGTATGGACAAGAAGGAAATCGGCTTTCCTTTTTTTTTTAGTTTTAGAGTGGCAGTCAGTGAGATAGAAATATATTGTGAAATAAGCAGGATCTGAAATCGAAAGGTAAGATGTACAATCAAATCATTCCTTAACAGTAAACGTTTCCTCCATTATCAAAAGATGATGTGAGGACTGTCACACATTGAAATGAAATGCTCTAAATATGTACTTAAAGACGAGTGCTTCTCGCATTTTCGAATAAGCAGCACGTCTAGTGTATTTGTTGTCTTGATATGGCTATTTCAGACTAGAAATGTGTCCTATGCTATTCCCTTTAGAAATAATATTTTCTACCTCCTGCTCCTTCTCCTGTTTTCTCCCTCAACTTTTCTTTGAAATGTTACGATAAGAAGAAGAAGGATTTCTTTTCATCTGCTTCCGACAAGTATTTCTACAAGAAAATCTAAACAACAAGTACAAAAAAGTAGTCTTCCGTTATACATCCGAAAGTTTACACTAAATTTTTAAATGGGGAGAAGGAGGAGAAGGAGGGAGGAAAAAAAAAACCACGCACACTTTTCTTGACGGGATGAGGACCCAGTTGGTTCTCATCTGAAGTCAAAATGATACGAGTTTGTGTATATAAATGTAAAAAAGTATATATATGTATACAGAGACGGGGCTAGTAGTAGCTCCGTCTTATAAATGGCACTGATATATAACAAGAATTCTTGCCAAAAATAAGAAACCCTTGGAGCAAAAGGCAAAAGTGGGGGGAGGGAAATTCACATCCTGGTGTAGGGCTGGGCTAGGTTACTGGGAAAGTGTGTGGTGTGTAGATGGAAAATTGCGGATCTATTCAGTTATCAAGAAAGGCATTGTACCAAAAAAGCCTTGCACCACACACACAAGACACTCCAACTGCCTCCCTCTTACTAAAATGATTTCATGAAATGACGGAGAAAACAAGGCAAGGCGACTGCGATAATGGAGAGAGAGGCTGTAACCGCCCCAGTCCTAACCAAGGCAATTATTGCGGAATTTTCCAGACACATCACATCTGTCTGAAGAACAGAAGAGCCTTTCATCGGAGAACATTATAGCTTAGTGGTAGATATGCAGAAATTCTAAGAAAATCGAATGTGTGTCCTTTCAAGATCTCACAGAAAAAGAGAGACTGGGCTTGGGGATCTTTTGAGTTTGGTTTGAGGTAATATGAATTACTATGTTTTTTTTTTCATAGGACGCCTTAGAAGTAGATTGAGCCCGCCTCGGTAGCGCAGTGAGAAGCTCGCTCGGTAACTGCGCCAGTAGTTGTAGGTTCGATACTGGATCGAGCTGAGTCGTCTTCTTTCGAGCGAGAGGCAGGCCCCGAGTGCGCGCCTTCTTTCGGGCGAAAGAGAGAGGCACCTAGTTGTAGGTTCGATAGTGAATCGAGGTGGGTTGTCTTCTTTCGGGCGAGAGAGAGAGAGAGAGGCCCCGAGTGCGCACCTTCTTTCGGATGAGAAGTAAAACCAGGGTCCCGTGTGATGTACGATGGCATCTGCACGTGAAAGAACCCCCTCTACTATGCAACGGGTAGACGAGGCAAAATTTCCAGGTGTTGGAGCTCACCCCCCCCCCCCTGGCATCGATGCAATTCCCCAACGAACAGCAGACCGACGATAAATAAGCATAGGGATGCAGCTTTGGTCGGTAACCGGCTGTGGAAAAACACTGTCCAATAGACCGCCCTTTATATCCATTCACAGGGACAAGATGGGTACCCGGCCTTGTCATAGGCGGGAAAAGGGTTAGAAGTTGCTTTTTTTTTTGCCTTAGAAGTAGAGTGATGGAGTGGTAGTCTGTTACTGAATTTGGGTGACAGAGGAAAGGAAAGGTTGGACAAGGAGTGGCCATTATTTCTACAGACGGTACAGTGTTCTCATATAAGTGTGTTTTTTAATGTTTGATTATTATTAATATATCTGAAATCCACCTCAACGGGGCTTTTCTTTTTTTTTTAAAGAGAAGGGGGAGCCCCCTCCCCTTACAAATATTTTAAAATCCTATCTGCATTTTATACTATATCTCTCACCCTACCCCGTACTTCCCGCAGTGCTAGGGGTGGGGCTGTACACGAATTTTTGAAATCAAGTATTTAGATTTGTAACAAATACTTCATCACCCACTCCAACCAATTCTTAGTGTGTCGCTGAGAGAGGGGGAACTGAGATATACATTGGGCTGGCCTATTACATACACTTCCCGATTAGGTGGCCAGTTGGCTGGCTCTCTTTTTTTTTATTTTTATTTCAGAAGAGTAGGAAGGAGAGGAGGTCGAGGGTAACCTGACAGGGATACACATACACACTATCTTAAAACTTTTTTTTTTTGGATTACAAACACCGCTGTGCGGTGACTTCCTAATTTAAAATGTATAGCTATTACTTTAACAACGATTAAAAATTTGTATGTTGTTTTCTGGCCATCCCAAATTAATATATATATATATTAAATGATGTACTATCGGCCCACTCGAGAGATGTGTGCGTGTGTGCTCGAGACACAAGCAAAAAAGTTACCAAAATGCGGTTACTTACTTTAGAAGAGCTGTACTACATCTTACAGGAGCTGGGAGTGTCGAGTTAGGCAGGCAAGGGAGGTAAAATTGAAATAAACACACTAAATTTATATACATGTACTGTTAGTTAAATTAACAAATCAACTTGGAAGTTTTTTTTTCGTTATAAAAAAAAATATGTCGCCCTCTACTAATAGGGAAAACTAAATATGTCTTCTAAGTGTGCGGCGGAGGTGTCCCGTTAGGAGTTTGGGGGATCATTTTACATATTAGAGTAGTTGTTTCTATAAACAGTGGAATGATTTTCTTCCGGTATTTATTAGTGGATGCAATGTTTTTGACTTGTAGATGCTATTTACTTCTGATATGAACTCTAAATTGACCACTACCATCTTCGTAGTAAATATGGTTTTCGTTTCGTTCGGTTTCAGGGCCCTTCAACTTACAAAATCATCACAGCCCCGTTCAAAGCTTAGTTCTAATGCAGAGACTGCACAGACACTACACCAATGCGACGATTTTTGGGTATTAGCAGCACCCAGTTTTCCCAAGCGGCCAGCCATGTCAGTACTAACTGGGGTTGAGTTGCTTCACTTCAGTAATCAGACGAGTACTGGTGTGTCCAACGTGTGTGCAGCCTCTTTCAGTAAATATGTTATCGGAGTAGGATTTGCAGGGTACGTTTAGGGGGGAATTGAGTATGAGAGTCTTGGCAATCAATTGACGAAACTGCATGAAAGGTAATCGAAAAACTTGTCCTTTTGGGAACTGTGCCCGTCCTACAAAGTGGAATATTTAATGCGTTTAATTATGTCCATCCCTCTCGCTACAAAATTATGAATTGGTGACAAACTGCAATTAGAGAATGGTCTACGCGTTCCTCTTTGTTCCAGTCAGGACTGGACAACCTAGGTCGTCAACCCTCAAAGGTCATCCCTATCAGCAGCTGCTCCTTAATTTTTTTTTTAAAGGACTTAAGAGTTTAAAAACTTAAGAGTTGATTTGTTTGTTTGTTGGTGTTTTAGGGCCCTTCAACTACATGGTCATTAGCGCCCCATCCATAGCATAGTCTTATGCAGAGACTGCACAGACACTACAGTAATGCGACGATTTTTGGGTACTAGCAGTACCCAGTTTTCCCAAGCGACCACCCATGTCAGTACTAGCTGGGGTTGCGCTGCTTAACTTCAGTGATCAGACGAGAACTGGTGCGTCCAACGCAATTCGCCGCTCCCTTAAGAGTTGACCCACACCACTTTTGTATACTCTGTCCACGTTAAAAAGCTACTCCACAGGATCCGTCCCGTTATGGCTGCTTGGCCGATTCCCCCACCCGTTTGCGTAACTGACTAAGAAACCGATGTTTAATGAATCATTTTTTTCAATAAAGTGTATGGAGAAATGCAGAAATGTCACCCTCTCCCCACCCTCCTACCAAAAAAGGTCCCATGAACGAATTTTAATATAAGTCCATTTGTTAGCATCCAAGTAGAAGCTAAACAAACCAACACCCTATGGAAATAAATAAATGGGGTGTGTGTGTGTGTATGTATTTTTGTACTCAGGTTTCATTTAAAGGTAACAGAATGAAGGGGGGAAAGGTGTTTTAGCACCACCGGAAATGTATCAAAAAAAAAAAAAAGGTTTCAGTTAATCAAGCACACCGTCAGACTTCTCCTTTTACATGTGCACATTTGTGCCTGATAGGTTTTAGACAGAAATCTGTCTTGAAATATAAAAATTTCACGCTCTTTCTCTTCTCTCTCCTTCCTCCTTTAAAAGACAACGGAATATTAAGACACTTGCAAGTTGGTTGTTGTTATTGTATATCTGTGTTTCTCGTTATGCCTCCCTCCCCTCTCTCTCTCTCTCTCTCTCTCGTTTTTTTTTTACTCAGGGCAAATATCCACATTTTGGGTTAAATCATGTGGTTCGCTGTATGTGGTCTCATTTGTAAACACAATCTTTTCTGTCATCTTCCCAAGGCTCCACCTAGTTGTGGATTTCCTTGTCCACACTAAATCTTTGTTTGCAGCTCTTAAGAGCAGCCAGCACACACACATACACAGAGTGCTGAGGTGCAGCAGCACCAGCAGTTAAAAGAAATAGATATGTACTTGCGTACACACACACAACACGATCGTAGAGAAGAAATTAAATTTAAATTTGAATGCCTCGATAGTGAGTGTCAAACAGGTTTTTTCCTCTCTTCTTCTCCAAGACACCTCACATCTGACTCGTTATCAAGATATGTCGCAAAATATTCCGGGAGAGCGAGAGAGAGAGAGAGAGAGCGAGAGAGAGAGCAAGAGAGAGAGAGAGCGAGAGAGAGAGAGCGAGAGAGAGAGAGCGAGCGAGAGAGAGAGCGAGCGAGAGAGAGAGCGAG
>JAAFCE010004287.1:2588664-2689416 GCA_013389805.1 Trigoniulus corallinus
GCGAGCGAGAGAGAGAGCGAGCGAGAGAGAGAGCGAGCGAGAGAGAGTGCGAGCGAGAGAGAGTGCGAGCGAGAGAGAGAGAGAGAGAAGACCTAAACGAGGTAGTAAGAAGCAGACCTGGTAAGAAGGAAATGAAACTAACGACTACTCTGAGGTGGTGGACACTTTTCTGATTGCAGATAGTATACCACACGAAATGAACCGCTGTAGACGTTTCCTTTCCCCGCTTTAGTCTTCCATAAAGCAAAAAGCAGTTGTTGTTGTTTGTTGGTGTTTTAGGGCCCTTCAACTACAAAGGTCATTAGAGCCCCGTCCACAACATAGTTTTTATGCAGAGACTGCACAGACGCTACACTAATGCGACGATTTTTGGGTATTAGCAGTACCCAGTTTTCCCAAACGGCCTCCCATGACAGTACTAGCTGGGATTAAGCTGCTTAACTTCAGTGATCAGACGAGAACTTGTGCGTCCAACGCAATTCGCCGCTCCCCAAGCAAAAAGCAACTCTTAACCCCTTTTCCCGCCTATGGCTGGGTCGGGTACCCATCTTGTCCCTCTGCAGCCAAGTTGCATTGGACACACCAGTTCCCGTGACATCACTGAAGTTAAGCAAGGCAAGCCCACGTTATTACCAACATTGGTGGTTGGTAAAGAACGTTGGGTGCTGCAAATTTCCCCTCTCCTATGTCCTCTTCACCTACCTCCTCGTCTTCCGCCAGCAGCCTCCTAAGGGTTCGTCCTGTTATGGCTGCTTGGCTTACTACCCAGCCCATTAAACTAATCCAGTAAGATCCAGTGAATGGACACAAGGGCGATATATTGGTCATTTCTTTTCTGCGGCCGGTTGCCGGCCCCTAAGCTTAATTATCGTCGGTCTAGTGTTCGTTGGGGGAATTCTACCGACGCCAGGGGACGAGCTCCTACACCTGGAAATGTTGACTCTCTACTACCCGTTGCATAGTAGAGAGGGTTCCTTTTTACGTTCAAGTGACATCGTACACCAATACGGGACCTCGGTTTTCCTTCTCATCCGAAAGAAGGCACACTCGCGGCCTCTCTCTCTCTCGCCCGAAAGAAGCCGACTCACCTCGGTCCAGTATCGAACCTAGAACTACTGACGCAGTTGCCTGGTGTGCTAACCACTACGCCACCACGGCGGGTGCTAGTCCTCCATAAAGGAGAAATAAAAAAAGGAGGATAGTCAATCAGTGTTAAAAAGTTGCTTTTCCACTGTTGGACTGTGGGGGCCTCTGTGTTGGACAGATTTGTTGATGTTTTACGGCCCTTCAACGCAGTGGCGTCGCTAGGGTTGGCGTCACCCGGTGCGGTGACGCCATGGTGTCACCCCCCCTCTCAAGAAAAAGCTGCTTCTGCTTTGGTGTCATCCCATTTGTCATGGTGCGAGTGGTGCCACCCGGTGCGGCCCGCATCCACCTAGTGACGCCACTGCTTCAACTGCAATGCTCATTAGAGCCCCGTCCACTGAGTGATTGTAATACAGAGTCTGCACAGACACTGCACTAGAGCGACAATTTTAGGAGGGTAGTAGCGGTACCCAGTTTCTCCAAACGGGCACCCATGTTAGTACTAGCTGGGATTGCGTTGCTTAGCTTCAGTGATCAGACGAGAACTGGTGTGTCCAACGCAATACTACAACAGCTTCCGTGAACTGCGAGAATGGGCAGACCCCCACGACTCTTAAGACCCGACCACGCCGTAGGTGGGGAAATTGCTGTAATGCTGAACTGTTTCAGGTATGCAAGTGAAACACGTGAACCTTTCTCTTTGAATTCCTGTGTGTTTCCACCCTGATGGGCGCAGCAATCCCAAGTACATAAACTTCCGGTTGTTTGCAAGAGTGTCCTTCTTCGACGCAAGGTATAACAGCTGTATGAAGTGAGTAACGTGGTGGGGCAAGCACGTAAACCCTGACCTACTCTGACACGTACTTAATCTTTATTTTTTTTTTTTTTTTTTTGGTTCAACCCTTTTCCACAAGCACTTCACTGTTGTCTGCCTCCTTAGGAAAAACGAAACGAGCACATGTACATCGTAAAAATTTGTGAAACTTTAAAACTGAGTGAATGAAATTCTTTCATTTTTTTTTTTCTAGGTCTACAAGGAGTACCAAAAAGGACACCAGGTGGAAGAGGTGGAAGAAACTGCTACTGGTCTGTTTGTTGCAGTCTTCATGCTTCTTGTAAGTAAAGCTATCCCCACAGTCAAATTCACTGATGAGCACTCAGGAGCTCCTCTCCCGTCCCTCTTCGCTAATCATAGTTGCTGAGGTTTGGTGACCCACGTGTGACCTAACTTGTTATTTTTCAGGTATCAAGGAGGAACTTTGATCTTTCTCTGTATTGAACTGAGGAGGAGTCTTAAAAAAATGGGAGTGTATTCCGAGATGGGACGGTGGAAAAACAGTGGTGAGTTGCTATAGTCAAAGAGCAGAAAAAAAAAATAACAGGCCCTCACCGCGAACCTAGAAGTGAGTGATGGCTTATTTTGGCGCTGATGCAATTCTATTAAAGATGGCCTTCTGTGTAGAACATTGAACAAAGGCTCCTCTCTCTCTCTTTTCGTCAAACAGCTGGTTCCCATCTCTGGATTCAGAGAAAATGTAGTTTGGGCAAAACATTTATTTGTTCACCTCTTTGCACTCATTTGTCGGGTCCTACGCGATGTAAAACATTTTCGAGTAGTAGTCACCAGTATTGCAGTTGAGCAACGAGGGGGAGAGGTGTGTTTTAATTTCGGAGGTGTGGGAGTGAAAGTGAATGATGAAGACACTGATGGGTGGAAGAAAATGAAGGCCATTCTCTCTCTCTCTCTCTCTCTCTCTCTCCGAAGGGGTGTAGGGGTGATACCTGGGGGGTACTCAAGTCGACACTTGTCGAAAGGTGACGACTAGTTAACATATGGAGCAGTTCCATCGCCAGTTTTTCAAGCTCACTGTTCTTACACCCCTCCTTCCATCCATCCCTAACCCTTTCCTTTACTCAATTTGACCTCATTTCACTCCCCTTCCTCCCTTCTCGTTTATGACATCCTCTCACTCCGGACACAGGAGTCGACCTTGCGACCTTTGTCTCAGAGAACACGTACGGGACTATGTTGGTGTAGTGTCCGGCCTTTTATCACCCTCTTTCAGTAGTTTGACCACCCGCCGCGGTGGCGTAGTGGTTAGCACGCTCGGCAACTGCGCCAGTAGTTTTAGGTTCGTTACTGGACCGAGGTGGGTCGGCTTCTTTCGGGCGAGAGAGAGAGGCCGTGAGTGCGTCTTCTTTCGGATGAGAAGTAAAAACCGAGGTCCCGTGTGGGTGCACGATGGCACTTGCACGTAAAAGAACCCTCTCTACTACGCAACGAGTAGATGAGGCAAAAATTTACAGGTGTAGGAGCTCGCCCCCTGGCGTCGGTAGCATTCCCCAACGAACACTAGACCGACGATAAATAAGCGTAGGGGTGCAGCTTTGGCCGGCAACCGGCTGCAGAAAAAACTATGACCAATATATCGCCCTGTGTCTATTCAGAGGGACAAGATGGGTACCCGACCCTGCCATAGGCGGGAAAAGGGTTAGGAGTTGCTTTTTTTGCTGGCTTTCAGTAGTTTGACCATCAAACACCTGGCGCGAGTTGGCGTGTGTGTGTGTGTGTGTGTGCTCATGTTGCCCCAATGGTGGATTTACCTGTAATTAGCTTGTCCCGTAGAGGAACATGCAACAGTGCGTGATTTTGGCGTGCAAAAATAAATAAATGGAAGCTTATCAACGACAATTATCAAAATGACTGGTCAAACACGAGAATGGGTCGAGTAAGGGGGGAAGGGGGATGGTCAGTCGGTCCTTTGAAGGATTAGTGCGCGTAGGTAATCGGAGACCTTCATCAGGGGCTCATTAAGATAGCCTGATACAGCAAAGGGAGAATGAATTGGTCCGGGTAACTTTGACCGAAATAAGAAAAAAAAATGGATTTGAAATGGAGTGATGGCTACCGGCTGTTATCTTTTACCTGCGTTGGCCCACCGGGTCGTGGTGGCCCAACCATTAATAATGCACACCCTCTGCGTCGTCTTCTTCTTCCTCCTCCCCTTCCTTATCTTGTCCAATCTTTTCATCTCAGCTCTTCATATAAGCACGTATTATGTCTTCTCTTGTCCCCTTTTCCAAATCCTTGACCCCCCCTCCTCTAATTTACTTTCCGTCCCCCTCTTCCCCTTGTCGTCCTCCTCTCCCCCTTCTACCCTTCCGAGTACACCTGTGTGAAGATGCCGCGGTTTTAGAAGTCAGATTGGTGATATGGTGAAGTTGGTGACATTTTACCAAAAAAAAAAAATGTTATGCATGAAAAAAGAGTGTCTTAAGATTTGGAGACGAGAGAGAGGACAGGTGGACCACCCTCCATCCATGATTATTGACGATAAGTCCAAATGAGCGGTAATCTGAGTGAATTAATCAAACTTGTCCTTCTCCTCTTTCCTGTGTGGGACGATTTAAAAAGAAAAGAATTTGGACGGTAGGGAGAGAGAGAGAGAGAGAGAGAGAGAGAGAGAGAGACAGCGGTAGATAGGACCTACCAACACGTTTTTTGGAGCCCTCAAAAAGGGTGTAGTGGTCGACCTCACCCTCTTTCGTTATTCGGCACACATTTCCTCCCCCTAATCGATCAATTATAAAATGTCCCATACACGAGATAGGATCCTTTTATTAGCAAAAATACACTTGTAATGAACCCAACAAAGATTCTAAACCAGGTGAGTGCTGTTGTCATGGTGCAAAACTTTTACACCCCTTGTCATTTTTGACAGAGGTCCTTGGTGATTCCATTGGGACCTCAAACTCTCTCTCTCTCCTCTTCTCCTCCGACCTGACCGGTATAGCACCCATGAAATAGTCAAAACGATAAATCATTTGGGTACTTGAATCACTTGTCATCGTGTGGTTAATGATTGCCTTTATGTCCCACCGCCACCTATTTTTTTTTTTTAAATTTATTCGAGCCCCTTCCCCCCCCTTTTCCCCTGGTTCCCCCCTGCACTTTCTCACTCTATCCCTTCCCTGTCCTGCCCATGTTTCGGTCTATATGTTTAGTCCCTCGCCCATCCTTCACACTATTTTGAATCCACTATGTCCGTTCCTTTCCCCTCTCCTTGTCAACTTATTACAAAATGTCCCGGTCTCGTTGTCTTCCTCACCGTCCCATAAAGGGAATCGTCCTAGTGACCAATCGCTTTCTCGCACTTTTCACCCTCCCTTCCTGAGATACTTTAAATTTTTCCCCTCTGTCTTCGACATACATTTCCTTAGGCCAGAGGTTCCATCATGGGTTTTAATGCCACGCTCCATATTTCGGTTGTAACTCCCCTCCCTTAACCCATTTCTCTTCCCCCCCCCCATCCTTGGTCCCGCAGTGTCCATACAACGAAAAGGTGATAAAAAGAAAGGATTCATCAGTACAGAGAACATAGCGATAAATACTGTTATAGTTTGGACACATGCAACATCAATGGTACCTAGGTCCATAAATAGGTTCTCTCATCTCTCCCCTCTTGCCAGGAGAACGCCAAAAAGTTAAATTTTTCACCCCCTCCCCCATTTCTTTCCCCTCTAGGTCCTCTTTGGCTTTCTCTCTCGCTCTTTCAAAAGACCCAATATTTCTTTTTTTTTAAATAGGGTTTCACAAAAAGAAATGACCTAATGTCGATGGCCTTTTCTGGGTTGGTGTGGTGCCGTTTTTTTTATAATTGGGTTTTTAGAGAGGTATGTGATGGTACTCCAGAGGAGGGCCTAACTCGAGGTCCATTGTTATCTTTCATGCCCTTTCCCTCCTCTCACTCTCAATCATCCTCTTGTCGTTGCTAATCATAATAAAGCCTATAAATTGCATCATCAGGCAGCAGTTGTTAGGAAAAGAGGTGCACATTTCAAAATGGGACAGGGGGATAGGGGGGTAAACAAAATAATAACAAAAAAAAAGTTTTTTTTTTTACTTACAGCCAACGTAGGGCAGCTGTTTGTAATGGTCCTTGAAAACCGAACCACAGCATAACGATAACGATGCACCAAGTTGTTAATAAGGGTCCCAATGGTGAACCCATTGTTGCCGAATTTTTTTTTTGGAGGGGTATTTCAAAGGGATGGGGAAGGGAAAGGTTTCAGTGTTGTTTTTTTTTCTGGTGTACGTGCGTGTGCTTTTTGGGACGATGTCCTTGCTCCTCCTCTTCCTCTTCTTGCCTGTCTTAGGGGTAAGGACCCTTTCTGGACAATAATCGATTGTAAGCACAGTAATAATAATAATAATAATTCCGTTTCACAGCAGGTATGAGCTATGGTATGCCATGTACCAGCCGATGTGTTGACCACTGCTGCCGGCCACTACGATGGTGTGTCCTCTCTTTTCTTTTTTTCTTTCTTTCTTTTGGAGGGATGTTGAGAGATCACGAAAGAAAAGGTGAGAGGGCAATGAGGAAAAGAGGGAGAGAATTTGTGGTCAATTTCTTCTTTTCGTTCTTTTTTTCTTGTGCCCTTTTCCTCTCCCCTCTCTCTCGCTCTCCCTTTTTCTGTTGTTGAGGTGTTGTTTCTCTCCCCCCTTTTTCCAAACACGGTCCTTGATGGTCAAGGATCGGATCCAAGATATTTATTCTATAATTGAGAAGAGAGTGAGAGATACACACAAAAAGAAAAGAGGTCAGATTTCTTCTTCGTCTTCTTGTGGGACGATACACACGCACTCTGGATTATGGGTCTTGACACAAACCTGATGATGATAATGACGATACGGGACACTTTTGGAAGTATACACACCAGCACTCTCTCACTGTCAGGATGACCCGCTTGAAACGCACTCTCGAAAAGCAACTTTCGAAAGAGAATAAAGAATGTTGGTTGGACATGGAGTCGTAAGTGAATTATATTAGTAATAATAACTTCTTTCGGATGTAGCAAGTAAGGTGTCCCACAAGCGGATTTTCAGGTTTAGTATGTAATGTAGAGGAACCGCGGGACCTTTAGTGGTACCTGTGACGACTCTCTCTACACACACACACAGCACACAATCTTGTTATCAGAATCAAAATTAATTCATCGTCAAAAGAATCGCCGATAATCCTTTGGTTAATCTTCTATCCCTCTCCCCTTAATCCGAAAAATGAGACACAGGTGGATTGTTGTGATCAAAGAAGGATAAGGGGTTAAAGGTCACTGTTGTGGGACGGTGGGGGTAGGAGGATGATCTTTGCTAAGTTTGCAAATTTTCAGGAGTCACTCACTCTCACTCACTGACTCACTTCTTTTTTTTTTCTTTTAGGGCTGTCGATATTCAAAAGTCACACAAAGGCAGATGTTCCCGGTCAGTTTAGACATGAGTGACCAGAATTAATTTGTCCGAGAAGAAAAAAAAGAAGGAGAACAAGGACGTGGATGAGAAGAGTGGACAATGAAGGATGACGACGAAGACAAGGTTAGCATCACGTTTCTCTTATGGTAGTAGCACTTGGTGGTCAGCCTACTTCGGAAGGTAATAGTAATAGTAAGGGGGGTGGTAGGTAGCGGTCATTGCCGTAGTGGCGAGTTTTGAGCCCTTTGATGTTCTACACGCGAGTGGACAGACACGACACAGAAACACATTCACGGCGGCGGAGTCGGAGTCGGCGGTGGTGGTGGTGGTAGTAGTGGCGGCGACGACGACAACGACGACGGCACTGCACTGACGTAAAGGTTTTCAGAGGAGGGGAAGGGAACCGAACTGCCAAAAATATATCTGTCCGAGAAGTGGCTGGTAAACGGTTTGTAAAGAGCCGCGTGTTGGGTTCCTACTGAAGTTTTCGTTGGTGTCCCATCGACGGATGATGATCATTGTCTCTGTTTTTTTTTTCTCTCTCTCTCTCTCTCCTCCTTCATACTTGGGCAGTAGTCAGTCTTGTCAAGACTGGTGAGAAGTCACGTGCTGTTGTTAGGGCTCCTCCTCCTCCGCTACCTCTTCCATGACGTCACCATCATCATCGGGCTGTCCCGTCCCCCGCTGCTCTCTTCCTCTCATTTACACGCACACCAGTGTTGGGATGTGATCGAAAATTTACTACTCGTGCAAGCACAGAGAATTTTCTTTTCCTTAGCGCAAAGGCGGGACATTGGTACCCTAAGTTCCTTTCTCGGAGGATAAGGGGGCAGGACTAGAAGAAGAAGAAGAAGAAGGAGGCCGAGAGACGCACGCACCGTCGCCACTGCCACCACAGAGGGTGAAGGATGTGGTGTCGTGGTAATGGATGTGCCCATTGACTCGTAGTGGGACTGCTGCTGTGTGGTGATGATGGTGGTAGTGGTTGTTGTTGTTGTTGCCGACGATGTGAGTAGTGGAGGTTCAGTCCTGGAACAGAATATAGAAGGAGGTAGTTTAAGGGTGTATGCTTTGGGGTAAGGTGGCCGAGGTGTATGTGTGTGTATAGAGTAAAAGGTAGCCCTCTACCCCTCTCTGTCTCTCTCCCCATCTTGAAAAAAAAACAAGGAATTGTATAGCATGTGTGTACATTTGTTGGAAAACAGGATTCCTCCCACTACTACTACTACCACCACCACTCGCCCTCATTGCCTTTGTCCTCCCCTAACATTAACTGACCCCCCTCATCTAACCCCTCTCCTCTACAGCACCCTCCCTCGTCTTTTTTTTTTGGTGAAAAAAAGGAGCACGAGAGTTAAAGAGAGAACCATACGGAGGCTGAGCGAGGTAACTCCTTCACAACCATTCACAACGCCACAAATGAAGGCTGGCAGTTGGGAGTAACCAATCAGGAACCAGGTGTCACTTTTTCGAGTACTCGCCCTCTCCCTCTCTTCTCTTTTCTGTCCCCCCCCTCCCTCTCTCTCTTTCTCAACCCAACTCCTCTCCCCCTTGCCTCTTTCTTAAGCCTAGAAATATATTACATGTGCAAAAGAGTTTTTTTTGTGTGTCATCTAATTTCTCGTCTTTTCTTTTACCCCCTCAGTCAGCAGGCCCCCTGTCTCTCCTCTGCGTGTGTGTCGGCCCGTTATGGAATACAGTACTCGCTCCTTTCGATGCTATAACGGCGGCACAGTGTGGTCAGCCAGAGTGGACGATCCCCGGACGATACGTCTCTTTGCTTTAAATGATGCTCCGTTCTGAGAGGTAAGTGTCCACATTTACTTGTGCCTCGTGGTTCATAATGCTCCTCCTCACCCTTGTAATTCTTTTTTTCACAATGGGCCAAGGAGCTTTTTGTTGTTGTTTGTTGGTGTTTTAGGGCCCTTCAACTGCAAGGTCATTAGAGCCCCGTCCACAGCATAGTTCTTATGCAGAGACTGCACAGACACTACACTAATGCGACGATTTTTGGGTATTAGCAGTACCCAGTTTTCCCAAGCGACCACCCATGTCAGTACTAGCTGGGGTTGCGCTGCTTAACTTCCGTGATCACACGAGAACTGGTGTGTCCAATGCAGTTTGCCGCTCCCGGCCAAAGAGCTGAAGGGCTCTTAGTGTCCTCTTCTTTTACGGATAGATTTTAAAACGGGTATCCGAAACTCAACAGGGCTCCCATTAATTAAACAAATGATGCAGCGATGCGGGTTTGAACTGGCGATTATAAATTTTCTAACGAGAGAAGCCAATTAGGGGCAAAGGTCATTTCTCACTTCATAAGTCTGTTAGTGGAGGCTAGAGTCACTTCCTACACTTAATAATGTTATTAACCTTTTCCGTGTAGAAAGGGTTCTTTTGATGTACGGTGGTGGCATTGTACCGTACCCATTTCACATGGTACCGCGACTTTCCAAAAGAGAGGGGTGGGACACAGAAGAGTCTTATCTATCCCCTTTTCTCTACGAGCAGGACATGAACATTTCACGGGAATCTACGTCAGTGCAGTAAAGAGTATAGGGGCGTAAGACATTAGTAAACAGTCACACGTCTACCACCCATAACCTTTACGAATGTCAGTTTAATATCACACTGTCCCATTTTGGAATGATAACTTCCTCGTCCTCCTCCCCCTCTCTCTAAAAGTTTAAGGCTTAACAAGAAGGGTGGGGTGGCCAAGGATCATTTAGCACGTGTGTGATCTCTCTCTCTTTCCGCCCCCCCTCTCTCTCTTGGTTCTTGTTGCTGGTTCCCCCTATCCACCCCCCTTGTTTTGCCCACTTGACGGAGGTGGCAGCGATTTAACTCTTGTTGCTCCGAAATTTTGGACGAAACTAATAACAGGGCCAATGCATTGGGAGGGTGAGGCAGCAATTTGAGGAAGTAATACTTGTTATTTTTATTTAAGAAAAAAAAAAGAATGGTTTTCAAGGGCACATTTATAGCCCAGGGTGTGTGCTCGCACAGCGTGGTGGTCAGACAGAGGTGGTAACAAACACACAATTTTGAAAATAATATGTACACCTTTTTTTTTTTGTTTAGGAGGACGAGGATTTCTTTTTGTCTTCGCCCATCCCGCTTCGGGTACTGTTCCTCCCCTCTTCTTCCCCTGTTTTACCTTCCAAGTAAAAAAATAAGATGGACTATCGTTTATGGAGATAGCAATTTTGGAAAATGTGACATTAATGTATAGATTGGCACCATCAAGGGTATAATTTAAGACCCCCCCCCCTCCCCTCTTTTTTTTTTCATTTTAGGGTTCCTATTAATAAAAGGTCCTTCTCTCCATCGAATTGCACGTCTTTTATTTAAAATGGAGAGGAAGGCGAGGGAGGGTCCTAACATAGCCCTCTGTTGTTGACCATCCTTTTCAATTTACTACACCTTCGGTCGATAGAAAACAGGAGGGGGGAAGGGGGCCTAAATGACCTCTTCTTCCTCCTCCACCACCACTACCACCACCAAATATCTAGTTTGAGGGTAACAATTTTGTAATGTCCGTAATCATATATTTATAGCTCTGATATTATTATTATTATTATAATATATGCATCGGAGTAAAAATTTGAATTTATAACTGGTCAATAATTGCCTAGGTCAGTGTGCGTGCTGAAGTAGGAGGGACAGAAGAATTACCCTTTTGTTACCGCTACCCTTTCATGCCCCTCCACCACTTTTCCCTTCTTTCTTCTTCTTCTCTCTTCTTTCCGCCTCTGCCTCCTTTTCTTTTGCATCAAGCGCCTGCGAATATTTTTCATAACTTCGTGAGACAAACAATACAAGGGTTTATATAATTTCAAATTAAAGAAAACATTTACGTGATAGCCATCTCTAATTGCGTGAAATGTAATAGTGGTCAGTCGTGTTGAATGTTGTCCAATTTCTCGGTCCCGTCCCCTCTCCTTTATTCTCAAACTTTCTCCCTCCAACCAAGTCCTGGCGGAATATAAAAGAAAAAGAAAGGGAGGCAGTTGGGACATGCCGGCACCTCCCTCCCACTTTACTCGGGGAGCGGCGAAATGCGGTTGGACACACCATTTCTCGTCTGATCACTGAAGTTAAGCAGCGAAACCCCAGCTAGTACTGACATGGGTGGCCGCTTGGGAAAACTGGGTACTGCTAATATGTACCCAAAAATCGTCGCATTAGTGTATGTGTCTGTGCAGTCTCTGCATAAGAACTATGCTGTGGACGGGGCTCTAATGACCTTTGTAGTTGAAGGGCCCTAAAAACACCAACAAGCAACTCACTTTACTTGGTCCCACAATTCTCCCAAAAGAAATGTTAGAAAAAGACAACTCCTAACCCCTTTTCCAGCCTTTGGCAAGGTAAGGTACCCATCTTATCCCTCTGAATGGACCCACTGGGGATAATTTTGGATGGTATTTTTTTCACGCAGCTGCCGGCCGACCAAAACTGCAGCCCCTTATGCTAATTACTCGTCCGTCTACTGTTGGTTGGGGCACTCCATCGAGCTCCTACACCTGGGAAATTTGCCTTATGTACCCGTTGCATAGTAGAAAGAGGGCTCTTTGACGTGCCAATGGCAACGTACACCACACGGGACCTGTTTTACTTCTCATCCAAAAGGAAGTTCACACTCGGAGCCTCTCTCTTTCTCTCGCCACCTCGATCCAGTATCGAACCTGGAACCACTGACGCAGTAAATCTATTAGGCGAGGCGCAAAATGAGGCCGCAGGGTGACGCAGCTTAACGCAGCCCTGCGAAATTCTGCTAGCAGGCAATTACCACACATTGAATCGCAGTTTTTCAACATACTGGTTGGCAATTTGCGTCAACTAAAATGACTTTCAATGTAACAGTGATTGCCTGTTGGCAGAATTTCGCAGGGCTGCGTTACGCTGCGTCACCCTGCGGCCTCATTTTGCGCCTTGCCTTATTTGGCTCATTAGTGTTTTAGGGCGCTTCAACTACAACGGTCAATCGAACCCCGTCCACTGCGTAGTTCTAATGCGGAATCTGCACCGGCACTACGCTGTTACGACGATTTCTGGGTATTAGTAGTACCTAGTGTTCCCAAGCGGTCACCCATGTTAGTACTAGCTGGCATTTATTTTGTTTTGTTAGTGTTCAAGGGCCCTTCAACTACAAGGACATTAGAGTCCCGTCCACTACGTAGTTCTAACGCAGGAACTGCATAGACACTACACTAATGCGACGATTTTTGGGAATTGGCGCTACCCAGCATTCCCATTGTTTGTTGGTGTTTTAGGGCCCTTCAACTACAAGGTCATTAGAGCCCCATCCAATTTGTAGTTGTGATGCAGACACTACACTAATGCGATGAATTTTGGATACTAGCGGTACCCAGTGTTCCCAAGCGGCCACCCATGTCAGTTGTTCTTGTTTGTTGGAGTTTAAGGTTCCGTCAACTACAAGGTCATTAGAGACCCGTCCACTGCATAGTTCTAATGCATATACTGCACAGACACTACACTAATGCGACGATTATTGGGTATTAGCAGTACCCAGCTTTCCCGAGCGACCACCCATGTCAGTACTAACTGGGGTTGCGTTGCTTCTTGTCTGATCACTGAAGTTAACTGGTGTGTCCAACGCAATTTGCCGCTCCCCGCAGTAAATCGAGCGCGGCACCTCCTGCACCACCAAGGCGGGTCCTAAAAAATTGAAAAAAAGTGAAGTAAAAAGAAAAGGAGTAATGGGAGAGTAACTCCTTCATCTGGGACGGACAGCAGCGGCACTTTAGGTTCCTTTCCTCTCTTTCTCTCCAGACTCTTGCAAGAGAACAGTTTCAGGATGGAATTTGCGCTCCTCATGAGTTGCTCGAGAGTCTCTACTTGAATTCCCAAGGTGACAGTGAAAGAGGGTGAGAAGGTTCATCGTTAGGCCACTGGAATTTGTGGACAGATTTCGATACTCAACTACCTGTGCTTCGCTGATGAGTGGTAGTATCAAAGGGGTCAATCGCACTCGCACACAAAATTTGAGGTCAAATTGCATGAATCTCTTTTTCTTTGCGGTGGCGGCGGCGTTTCTCTGGCGTGATTCCCGTCCTGGTCCTCTGCGTGGTAAAGTATTAATGAAATGACACTTTAGAAATCATTTCGGACCACCCTTGACCAATTGTGAAATGCATGAGTGGACAGCAAAATGACTCACTCCGCTAGTGATAAGAAGAGACTAAAAAAGATTAAAAGAGTATAATAATAATAATAATTGTATATCTTTACGTGGATGGCCAAGTAGGTGGGCTGGTCCTCTCTGGTAACTTGTTTCCCCCCTGCTTTTATTCATCGATTTCACAGGTGGTCATCTATTTTCGCTTTTCTGGTCGCGATTTTCTTAAAATAATTTATCTGAAATTTATTAGACATTAAAGTTAATAATAATGCGGTGGTGAGCTTCCTATAATTTTTTTTTGTCAATAACTGGTTGCTGTAAATAATACTTGTCCATGTCCTCCTCCTCCTCCTGCTGTTCACCCTCTCTTCTCAGTACCTCTGGCTGACTCGTCCAACGTCCATCCTGTTCTCTCTCCCCTTTTGGTCCACACATACAGTATACTTTGCGGCGTGTCTCAGTCTTTGCCCCATGTAATTGGCTTTTCCTCCTCCCCTAATGAATATCTGGTTGAACCAAATTGAAATATCACAGTAGGTGGGCCATCGTCATCCATATTTGATCATCACTCCGCCTCGGTGGCGCAGTGGGTAGCACGCTCGGTAACTGCGTCAGTGGTCGTAGTTTCGATACTGGATCTAGGTGGGTTGGCTTCTTTCGAGAGAGACAGAGAGCCAGAGGCCCCGTGTGGGTGCCTTCTTCCTTCTTTCGGTTGAGAAGTAAACCCGAGGTCCCGTGTGGTGCACGATGGCAGTTGCTAGTAAAAGAACCCTTTCTACTATGCAACGGGTGCATAGGGCAAAATCTCCAAGTGTAGGAGATCGCCCCCCCACTCTCTCCTGAAGTCTGGTAGAGGTGAACTGTGTCCCAACTAACAGTAGACAGACGTTAAATAAGCATTGGGGTTGCAGCTTTAGTCGGCAACCGACTGTGGGGAAAAACACTGTCCAACAGATCGCCGTTGTGTCCATTGAGAGGGACAAGATAGATACTCAACCCTGCCATAGGCGGGGAAAGGGTTAGGAGTTGCTTCATCATCACCATCATACCCTTATGCCGACTGTGGCATAGTCGGGTCTGCGGATTCTAGCTTACCACTCCCGTGTATCTCCCATCAAGTCCCCGTCCACTCCACACACACCACGGACAACCCTACCCCGGGTGCTTTCCAAACACCTACATTCCTATAATGGACCTAGCAACCTCCTCCTCCCTCTCTTCTCATTACGTGTCCATACCACCTCAATCGACTCTCTCTCATTTTTTTCCGCGATATCCCCCACCCCTAGGCGGGAACGGGTTTATTGCGTTGGGCGCACCAGTTCTCGTCTGATCACTTAAGCAACGCAATCCTTGCTAGTACTGACATGGGTGGCCGCTTGGGGAAACTGGGTACCGCAGGTACCCAAATATCGTCGCATTAGTGTAGTGTGTGTGCAGTTTCTGCATTTGAACTACGTAATGGACGGGACTCTAATGACCTTGTAGTTGAAGTGTCTGCGGGTTCTAGTCCTCCACTCCTGTCTATCTCCCACAAGGTTACCGTCCACACCCCACACACACACTACCATGGGCCCTAAAACACAAAGAAACATAAAATAGTGTCAGTCTACCTCTAATAGGGCCCATACTCATTTTCCTTGTTGTTTGTTGGTGTTTTAGGGCCCGTCAACGACAAGGTCATTAGTGCCCCGTCCACTGCATAGTTTTAATGCAGAGACCGCACAGACACTACACTAAGGCGACTATTTGAGGGTATTAGCAGCACCCAGTTTTCCCAAGCGGCCACCCATGTTAGTAGTAGCTGGGGGTTGCGTTGCTTAACTTCAGTGATCGGACGAGAACTGGTGTATCCAATTCGCTACTCCCCTCATTTTCCTAATTCTATCAATTCTCTGGACACCCCACTCATGCAGCGCAGCATTGGCATCCAGGTCGCCTGCCGTTTTCCGTTTTTGATATCCTGGAAAATGAAAGTTGTCAGCTCACTTTGTCCCACTCATCAGACACGTATTCTGGTAAAGGAAATACAGTATTGTAATGTTGAAGTGAGAACAGCACACTACTCACACATGCAGTGGCGGATCCAGGATTTTCGCCAAGGGGGGGAGCCATTACAGGGGGGTTGAGCTAAAGCTCGCATATATTATGCGAATACGTTTATATGTGCATGGGGGGGGTTGCAACCCCAAAAACCCCATCCTGAATCCCCGCGCGTGCACACATGGCAGTTTTTTGTGTGCCTGTGTGTCTTTCATTTAGATATTAACTTACATTTCTCTCAGATTCTCTATTTTATATTAAAAGGAGTAAATGAATACGGTACTCACTTTTCTTACTGCAAAGTACCAACGGAACCAGCAACATCGATGTGGTATTTTTTTTTCGTTCCATTTTCATCCATGGAATCGGTTTTCTCCGAAATACTTTTTATAGGTACAATGGGCCTGAAAATATATACATAATGCTATTTGTCACCTCTTTTATATCGTGTTGACGAGGAAATATAATAGATTGGGAAAGGGAAAAAATAGATTAGTTTTCTTTATGTTGAATTAAGAAAACAATGTACAGACAAACCTCTCATCGACGGACCCTCCCTCTCTCTCTTTTTTGTTTTGTTGGCGTTTTAAGGACCTTGGACTATAATGGTCATTATAGCCCCGTCCACTGCATAGTTCTAATGCAGAGACTGCACAGAAACTACACTAATGCGACGATTTTTGGGTATTAGTAGTACCCAGTTTTCCCAAACGGTCACCCATGTCAGTATTAGTGTTGGGGTTGCGTTGCTTCACCCCAGTGATCAGACGAGAACTGGTGTGTCCAACGTAATGGTTTGTCTTTAATTGAATAAAAGACGACTACTAACTACAGTACCTTTCGCGTGCTTTCCTTCGAACAGCAGACCAATGATAAATAAGCATGTGGGTTGCAGCTCCGGTCGGCGACCGGCTGCGGAAAAACACTGTCCAATATTTAGTACCCTTGTATCCAGTTTCTGATGGAGAAGATGGGTATGCGACCCTGCCATAGGCGGGAAAAGGGGTTAGGAGTTGCAATTAAAATCTTGTGGCGTGGTTTCCGAAATTGGAATGCGGTCGCCATTTTCCCCATTCCAAACCGTCCATTGTAGTTTAATGAAATTTCAAGCAGTAACCACCATGACTTTCGGTCGTTCACACGCCCAATAATTTCACAGTTTTATTTTTTTGGTAATAATAATAATTTGAAACTGTAGTGACCGTCGAAATCATTCTAGTCTTTTTTTTTCGACAGTACTTAACTCGTTGGAAATGTCAGACAATCGAATAAAGGCTTTTTTTTCTGCCGCACGTTCGTTCACCGTTCGATTCTCGCGCGTTCTATTGTACGTCATCCTGGTGCGCCCGCCGCGTCCCTCATTCCCCGTTCCATTTCGTCGAAAGCATAGCGCTCTGTGGACGGTATGAAACGGTTGTCATTCGCTTTAGTGATAGCTCTTTCGTAGCGACCTCCGTTCGAGATTTATACCGTACATATGTCAACAGTTGGTCAACTATGCAAGGGCGAGTCACTTTGATTCTAAAAATGGAGTCCAACAGCTGTGAATTGTAGCAGTTCGTTCAATGTGGTGATGAATCAAATTAATCTTTTTCTTCCGGATTAAGATCAATTAAGACTCAAGGTACGCCCTCAGTCCTCTAGATTTCAAGCGACTACAATTACTACTGAATGAAATTTTTGCTGTAAACTGTTGCTCGACCGTGTGTTTTCTTTGCGGGTAGGCGGCATCTTTACTCAAATACCAACATTACATTGTAGCATTTCACAGGTGTGTTTCTTTTAGACAGATAATTCAATGTTATATTTGGTCGGCATGGTATTTACCGACGATATTGGAAAAGTTGGTGACTCCAGAGAACAAGTAGAGCAGGGCCTAAACGATATTAGAGGGGACGATAGAAAAGCGAGGTCTAAAGTTAAACATGAGGAAAACAGAGTACCGGTATTTAACTTTCAATTGGCAAGGACAAGGAGTGGTGATGTGCTCTAGGGGCGAACTAATGACGAAGGTGGAAGAGGTAAAGTACTTAGGATCAACGTTCCAAAGCAATGGGGAGATACTCGGATGTGACCCATAGAATCAATGGGGGATGACTGAAGTGGAGACAGGCAAGTGGAGTCCTGTGTTACAGAAGGGTCCCAATCAAACTGAAAGGGAAGTTTTACAGGGCAGTGGTTAGGCCCGCTATGCTACATGGAGCAGAGTGTTGGGCAGTGAGGAAGGGCCACGTCAATACAATGCAAGTAGCAGAGATGCGAATGGTGCGGTATATTAGCAGGGTGTCGAGAACTGATTGTTAGGAATGAGTCTATTAGAAGTAGTCTGGGAGTGGTGGACATCGCGGAAAATATGAGGGAGAGTAGGTTGAGGTGGTATGGACATGTAATGATTACTGGATTGGATTACTTTCAAGGGTTGGGGAGTAAGCCAGGCAGCCATAACAGGACGAACCCTTAGGAGGCTGCCCGCGGGAGATGAGGAGGTAGGTGAAAGGACGAAGGAGAGGGCTAATTTGCAGCACCCAACGTTCTTTACCAACAACGCATGTTGGTATTGACGTAGGCTTGCGCTGCTTAACTTCAGTGATCTCACAGGAACTGGTGAACCCGCAGACCCGACCCTGGTGCAGGCGGGATAAGGGTATAATGATGATGATGATGATCCGTTGTCAAGACCACTGTATACAGTAAGTGATCAAAGATGACACTTGAAATGCAAAAAAAAAGCAACTCCTAACCCTTTTCCCGCCTATGGCAGGGTCGGGTACCCATCTTGTCCCTCTGAATGGACACAGAGTGATATATTGGTCATAGTTTTTTCTGCAGCCGGTCGCCGGCCAAAGCTGCTGAAGATTGCTAAATTAGTATTTGTTAAGGTTGAAGAAGGGGAAGAGTAGAAACAGAAAGAGAGGGTAAGAAAATGAAAACAAAACAATGTGACTGTAATTTAAAGTTGTTGTGAGTTAAACAGTTTTAGTGCTTGTATGCGATATTTCGAGGTTTTATAATAGTTACTCTATTTTCCCGCCCATTCACCTCCATGGGACGTCGTGAACTGCACACGGTGGGTAGGTAAGCAGGTGACCTCTCCTCCCTCACCTCCATTCAGTTGTCCTTATGAGGTCCACCAATGTGTGTATGTGTTTGCCTATACAGTAATTAAATTGTAAGAATTTTTCGTTAATCATAAAAACATTTGCTTTCTGCAAAAAAAAAGTCAAGCAAATATTGACAGGCTCACCACTCACAGGAAGGAAGAAAAACTAGCCAAAATTTGACATAGCAACAACAGTCTTTCATTTCCATCCCGAGACAACATCACAAAGTTGTGTGGCATCAGACTTTAAGTTAGAGGTGGAGTGGCCGTAGTTCACATTATACAGACCACTCGTCGCCAGGTACTAGACTGGTTTACCTGGAATGTTATTTGAGAAAGTTAGGAATTTATGATCATTACAGAGTAGGAAGTGGTTGTAGTGTTGAAAGTCCAGTGACGGTGGTCTTTTGATGTGCCTCCATCACAATTATAACACGCCCCCGCCGTTCATCATCATTCAAATATATGCTTACCAAAGTCCTCTTGACCAATTAATAAATGACTGACCCTCCACATTTCATAATTTTGTATGGACTCTTAACTCTGAACCATTCATGTGCTGAAGGTCAATAAGTTTCGACAGAGAACTACGTGGTGTCTCTAACATAGAGCGTCATTGTAGCTTTCATTCCCTCATTCTATTTAGGGTGCCTCTTAAGGCTGCTGAAATCTTGCTACCTTTAACACCATCGCCATCTATTGAGATAAAAAAATACTATAACTTTGACTGCCAGTCAATACTAAAGCTTCTACATCTGGCATGTAGAAGGTACCCCGGGGTATCCTGGGGGGTCACATTGGCAACATATGTGCTATGATGAGGGCTATACAGTTCCCATGGCGCCCCCTTGAAACTGCACCTCGGGCTATTATCCCTCTCGTTACTCCTCTGAGTGGCAGGAAGGGCCGGCTCATGAGTTTCCGGCGCCCTAGGCAAAAGGGTCCATCGCCGCGCCCCCCATTAAATGTAATGCAGTTCTAAATTGTCCGAGCGTCCATCACGCCCTTGACATTTGTCCCATTGCCAGTGCATTGCTATGTATCTGCAACAAGGCGCCTCCAGAAAGCCAACGATTAGTTCAACGCCACAGTGTAGTTCTAATGCAGGGACTGCACAGACACAACACTAATGCGACGACTTTTGGGCATTAGCAGTACCCAGTTTTCCCAAGCGGCCACCATGCCAGTACTACCAGGGGTTGCGCTGCTTGACTTCAGTAATCAGACGAGAACAAGCAATTCGCCCCTCCCTCCAGTATCGAACCTAGAACCATTGACGCAGTAATGGAGCTTTTTTTTGTTTCGTTGGTGTTTTAGGGCCCTTAAACTACAAGGTCATTAGAGCCCCGTCCATTGCATAGTTCCAGTGCAGAGACTGCACAGACACTACACTAATGTGACGATTATAGGGTATTAGCAGTACCCAGTTTTCCCAAGCGGCTACCCATGTTAGTACTAGCTGGGCTTGCGGTGCTTAACTTCAGTGATCAGACGAGAACGGGTGTGTCCAACGCAATAAGCCGCTCCCCAGTAATGGAGCACTTTAACTCCTGCGCCACCGAGGCGGGTCACTATGAGCTTAAGTTGAAAGTAATAAAAAACATCGGAAATAACTGTAATGCCATTAACGACAACGAAAATTCAATTTTGTTCATCATTTTGCTACATTCCATCCACTGCATTCATTATTAAAAGGACATTAACTAGCTAGTGCTATGCCAACTAACTAGTGTTATGCAAAAATTGACACTTACTGACCAGTAGAGTTTAAATTTCAAATTAATTTCTAAAATTTTAAAGTTCGACGAAGAGCCGTCTAAATTTCTGACTGCTACTATTATTTTCCGGACCTGTGACGACTAAAGACGTTGGGGAAAGAATAGCTTCTTTGCCATCAATAACACATCCGCTGCCCACGTTGATGATGGTGCAATCGTCGTTGAAACGCCACTTTTTAGCTGACACGCATGGAGTAAGTGGACACAGTATTAAGTGCCTGTCACAGGTACGGCTTTCGGTCAACGCGCACCTGAAAATAAAAAACACGTACACATACATATCAGTCAGAAATGACCATTTACAGAAAAGATAAAAAGGCGAAGGGATACCCGACTCGGGGTAGAATTAGGGTGCTCGACTACTGGCGTCAATGGTTCCAGGTTTGTTAGTTTGTTACGCCAACGGGTCCTCCAAACAGCCATAACGGGCCTGGCCGTTTGGAGTGGGGAAATTAGCAGTACCCACTGTCCGGAACCAACCACCCATGCGTTGCTTAATTTCAGTGATCAGAAGAGAACGCGTTTGTCCAACGCCGTCAACCCTCGGCTTCTTTCGGACCACAGAGAAAGCTCGAGTGCACCTCCCGTCGGATGAGAAGTAAAGCCGTGGACCCCCGTGTGGTGTGAATGTCACTTGCACGTGACAGTATCCTTTCGACTACGCAACTCACAGGGGTAGGAGCTCCCTCCTTGGCGTCGGTGGGGCGTCCCAACGAACAGTAAGCAGTGGCGTCGCTAGGGTTGGCGTCACCCGGTGCGGCGACACCATGGTGTCACTCCCCCCTCGCCTGAAAAAAGCCACTTCTTCTGCTTTGGTGTCACCCCATTTCTCATGGTGCGAGTGGTGTCACCCGGTGCGGCTCGCACCTCCCTAGTGACGCCACTGTAAGTAAGCCGACGATAAGTACACATAGTGGTCGCAGCTTAGATTGGCAAGCGCCTGTCCTAAAAATACCGTCCGTCAGATCGTCTATGCGTCCATCCAGGAGGACGAAGATGGGTACTCGACCCGCCATAGGGAGGGAAAAGAGCTTGTAAAGAAAAAGAGCAATAGGGCCTGTGGAGTTGACCATTCCCATTCCACAGGTTGGTAGTGTCGGATATCCATGAGCCCGGCTTGGATTGTTTAAATGTCGGCCTCTCTACTGGTTTAAGGCCGCCGGAGGCGAGGAGACAAGCTGCTGCACCTGGAAATATTTAAATTTTAAATGCAGTGGTGACACCGGACATCTCCAAACTTTCTCTCAGTCATCCAGGAACATCCACTGCGCAGAGTCTGCTCAGACTCTCCACTGTTACGCCCATTTGTGGACATTAGCAGTCTGATCACTGAAGTTAAGCAGCGCAACCCCAGCTAGTACTGGCATGAGTGGCCGCGTGGGAAAACTGGGTACTGCTAATAACCAAAAAATCGTCGCAATAGTGTAGTGTCTGTGCAGTCTCTGCATTAGAACTATGCTGTGGACGGGGCTCTAATGACCTTTGTAGTTGAAGGGCCCTAAAACACCGACAAACAACAACAACGACGACATTAGCAGTACTCAGTGTTCCCAAGCGGTAACTCATGCTGGTACTAGCTTAGGTTTGCGCTGCTTAGCTTCAGTGGTCAGACAGGAACTGGGTTTGTTTGTTTTGTTGGTGGTTTAGGGCCCACAAGCTACAAGATCATTAGAGCCCCGTCCACTGCATAGTTCAAATGCAGAGACCGCACAGCCACTATGCTGATGCGACGATTTTTGGGTATTAGCAGTAGGCAGTGTTCTCATGCAGCCACCCATGTTAGTACTAGCTGGGGTTGCGTTGCTTCACTTCAGTGCTCAGACAAGACGTGGTGTAATCCGACGCAATACAGCCGCTCCCTGGAACCATGGACTCATGAATCGCCGACGCTGGTTCACAGACACACACGAGTCCAGGATTTCATAGTAGAGAGGAATTTGGTGACAGAATGGGATAACCGCCCCCTTCGTACAACATTCAGAGTAATAATGTGGCCAAATGGGCTGCTACTCACTCTCTAAGCTCACTGATGATCATGCCTTCAGGGCTCAATTTCCACAGTTGGCTGGGACGTCCTTTGCAAGTACACATGATGATCTTGTGGTCATCGTAATGGGCAACTTCCAAAACCAGGCAGGATTCAATGTGTTGTATATAAAAGGTCATCTTAAAGGCTGTTTGTGGAAGAAGCAAAGTGGTTTTCAGCTAAAGGAAGAAAACAAGGCTCAACACCCTGTCTAATTTGTTTTTAGAATTAAAATTCACTTACATTCTCCTTTATTACTTGATTGTTGTCGCACAACGTGTTTACAGGTCGAAGAGGAAAAAAAATTTCACAAGTAGAAAATGGCTCAATGAATTGTTAAACCGAAAGACGAAGAAGAATTCAAACGGAATTCCACAAAAAATTGAAAAATAAAACAAATCCGCGCGTGCTTCTCCCACGTGCGACTATCTACCAATCACCGACGGGCTCAAATGGAGAATAAGTTACAGAAGCGTTCGTTCTGATTGGCACGAGGCGCCGTGTCGTTCAATGACATTTGCTACCTAACTTTTCTAGGTAGAGATACACAAAGCGAAAATGGCGACCGCTACAGTTGGGCCGCCGCTCACTGCTATTGACATACGGTGCCGCAGCGGCGCAAGAGGCATGTGTGCACTCCCCCATGTTGTTTTGTTGATGATTTTTAAGGCTGGTTGGGGATAGACGGGAGTGGAGGATTAGAACCCGCAGACCCGACCTTTCCAGAGGCGGGATAAGGGTGTGATGATGATGATGATGTTTTGTTGCTGATTTAGGGCCCGCCAACTCAGTGGCGTCGCTAGGGTTGGCTACACCCGGTGCGGTGGTGTCACCCCCTTCCCGAATAAACGCCACTTCGTCTGCTTTGATGTCACCCTATTTGTCATGGTGCGAGTGGTGTCCCCGGTGCGGACCGCACTCCCCGCACCTCTCTAGTGACGCCACTGCGTCAACTACCAGGTCATTAAAACCCCGTCCACTGAAGTGAAGCAACGCAACCCGAGTTACTACCGACATGGATGGACTGGGCACACTGCTAATTTCCTCACCCCTACACAGGGTCCGGCCCGTTATGGCTGCTTGGCCGACTCTCCCACCTGTTGCTGTAACAAACAAGCACATTAACACTGCGTAGTTCTAATGCAGAGTCGGCACAGTCACTACGCTACTGCGACTATTTTTGGGTATTAGTAGTACCCAGCTTTCCCAAGCGGCCACCCCTGTGATGCTCGTTTCTCCAATTTTAGTCCTGATACTTTTATCTTTGTATGTTGGACTGACGAGTTGGGGAGTCGGCCGAACCTTTTGGAGCCTGCTCGCCGGTGAGAGTGAGGCAGGAGTGGGAGGATAAGAAGGGGGAAATTAGCAGCGACCACAGTCATCCACTGGACTATAATGTCCAGAACAAGGCCAGGTAATAGTAACACAGGGTCGCCCCTAAGATCACGTTAAAAACAGTGATACCTCCAAGAAGTTGCAATTCGATTCAAGGTTAACCCCTGTAACACCGTGGTATAATTGGAACTCACATGTTAAAGATTTTAAGTGCTCTAATTTGAATCTGCAGGTTGACTACTCAAGCAAACACTGAAAGACATGCCTTTCTATATCATCATCATCATCATGCCCTTATCTCACGTGTGGCAGGGTCGGGTCCAATGAACATGCTCTGACTGGGTTCACCCCAACCAGGCGTCTGGAATCCGCAGGAATATTGGCCAAGTTGTCTGTGGGGAAATGCCGGCCTACCCTCACACATGCCTTCCTATATAAAGGATGTAAGTACTGCACTTGTGGTGGACATTCAAAGGCATGTCTTTCAGTGGTTGGGTGAGTAGTCAACCTGCAGATTCAAATTAGAGCAATGAAAATGTTTAACATGTGGCAGTCCTAAATATACCATGGTGTTAACCTTCCCAAATCCACCAATCAGCTCGGTCTGTGACGTAGAACCTGGTGATCCTCAGGTTCCTTGAATCGAATTGCAAACTGGTATCGCAGTTTTATAACGTGATTTTAGGGGGTGACCGCACCAGCACCCTTTAGGTGATACTATTACCAGGCCTCGTTTTGGACAATACAGTCAACAGGATGAAATATCAGCAGCTGAAAAATGCCTTTGTCTGTCAGGGCAGAGTGGCTCATTGTGGTTATTAATCCTCTCCCGCCTTTCCCCACCGGGCGCAGTGTTATGCCTATTTTCTGCATTATCCTGGAAATTTTAGCCTCATCTACCCGTTGAATAGTAGAGAGGGTTCTTTGACGTGCAAATGCCTTCGTACACCCACACGGGATCTCGGTTTTACTTCTCATCCGAAAGAAGGCGCAGTCGGGCCTCTCTCTTGCCCGAAAGAAGCCAACCCACTTCAGTCCAGTATTGAACCTAGAGCTACTGACGCAGTTACCGAGCTCAAGTTCGGGCTCAACCACACTGCCCGGGGAACCATAATGCTGTTAAGAGGGCACTGTTGAAGTGATGCGCAAATTGTCCTGTGCTGGCCTCTAGAAGTGCCTGAAATGACACATTCAAGGCCAATTCCTGAAGACAGATTGGATTTCTGTAGTATTTGCCTGTTGTCTGTGGCCGTGAGGGACAGGCGCTCCAGACCTACCCTTAGGCCGCCAATTGTATCACTATAGTCTATTGGGAACACAGGTGGCTCATGGGGTTAGGGAAACCTTGGCGGCTGATTGGGGCGGCGAATTTCAAAGCGCCGGCTAATTTCAGAGGTACTTCCTTGGCATGCAATCTATGGGTTATTTAAAATGGCGGTGATGGATCCACTTGCCTAGGGCGCCTGAAACTCACGAGCTGGGCCTGATTGGACACCTCAGGATCGGTTCGGTAGGACAACGTTATCAGAATGGACCTAAGTAATATTAACCCAACTGACGCTCAAAAAAAAAATTTCATAATCGAAATTCAGAACGCGTAATTCATGCATGTTACAGTTTGAGTTACTTTTAAAAACGTGAGTGAAAAGCACATGGCCCCATGGGGTAACTTTAAGGAGGAGAGGGCAAAAGTCTTTACTACAGGATAAAGGAATTTTTCACTCACGATATTTCACCCCTTTCAGTATCCAGAGCTCATAGAGTTAGGAACAAGTATATTAGGTGTAGCATGGGTGGGATGGGGGTTGGTGGACATGGCGAAAACAATGAGGGGGAGTGGATTGAAGTGGTGTGGACATGTAATGAGAAGAGGGCAAAAAGAGTTCGTTAGGTCGATTACAGGAATGGCGGTGGTTGGGAGGACCCGGGACGACCAAAGCAGACGTGGGAACAGGTTGTTCGTAAGCGAATGGTAGTGTGTGGAGTTGCCGGGGACCTGGTGGGAGATAGAGGGAGTGGAAGGCTAGAACCCGCAACCCCGACCCTGCCACAGGTGGGATAATGGTATGATTATGATATTTCACCCATTTCAATAAATTTGTCCAAAAACAAACGGTTTTAGGTCACACAATTGGAATGCTTCATGATGGGGTAATCTAATCACTGAAAGGGTGTCTCAAATGATAGCTTTGATGACGTCACACCCAAAATCTCATTTTATATTGCATTGGGTACCAGAATCAGGATCTTTCAGCATCCCAGACGGAGCCGAGTGCGTATTTGGTAAGTTTTATTCTTTGAACACTAGGGTAAAGTGCAACTGCCACATGTGAGGCATTTTCTCTGTCGTTGTCTTCAGTCTGTAGGTTGTCTACTACAACATGATTGCGGAGGAAGCAAAGAATGGGATGCTTTTCTTTATTCAAAATCCATGCTGTGGATACGTAGTGGACGTTGCCGATCACAAAAATGAAAAGGATGCAAAAGTTATATCGTACGCTAAAAACAAAGGAATGAATCAGGTTTTTAGATACCAGGATCAGATGATAGTCTCCATGATGGGAGAGAAGAAGTAAGTGATATCAAATACTTGCCCCAGGTCCTTCAGGTCAAGAGCATGCAACTTATGACTGTTCTTCACCTCCTGATGACGAACAAGAGTAGTACGAGGGCTATATTTTTTCAAGGTCCGGACGGTTGCAAAATGAAAACCACAGTGAAAATCCAAACTGTTTTATTTGGAACATTAAGGTACACCTTCCAGCCAGGGCCAGCCATAGGGCAAGGTGACCAAGGCAACTGTCTTAGGCCCCGCGCTGGTGTATCGAAAAAAAAAGTAAAATACAGTGAAACCTCTCTAATTGGTACACCTGCGGGACCTAGCCAAAGTGTACTCATCAGAGGGGTGTACCCATAAGAGGGGTATGGGTTTATAAATTAATCAAAACAATATATTGTTTTATATATATATTTTTTTAACTGCAAAAAATGCATTATATAATATAATATTTCACAAAATTATTGAAGTACACAAATTTAATTTTTACAAACAAATCAATCAAGAGATGTTTGTCTACAATCAAGCTACCTTCTTATTTGCTGCCTATGGCAGGGTCGGGTACCCATCTTGCCCGTCTGAATAGATGCAAGGGTGATCATTTGGACTGCGTTTTTCCACAGCCAGATGCAGACTAAAGCTGCAACCCCTGTGCATATTTATTGTAGGTTTACTGTTCTTTGAGGTAGTCCACCGATGCCAGGTGGCAAGCTCCTACACCTGGAAATGTTGCCTCACCTATCCGTTGCATAGTAGAAAGTTCTTTTATGTATAAATGCCATTGAACGCCACATGGGACTATGGTTTGACTTCTAATCTAAAGGAAGGCGCACTCGGGGCATCTCTCCCGCCTCGGTCCAGTAGCGAACCTAGAACCACTGCTGCAGTTACGAAACACCCTGTCCACTGCGTCACCGAGGCAGGATGTACCCATTACAGACGGGGTTTTCTGAAAATGGTGACATGTATTAGATGTACCAACAGAGGGGTGTACCGTTAAGAGGGTAATAATAGCATTAACCCTATGGGCGAAAAATCGGTGCCTGAAAAATCTGTACCGATATGAGGGGTTTACCCTTTAGATGAGTGTACCCATAGAGAGGTTTCACTGTATTTGTTTTGCTAAATTTGTGTAGGGTTACGGGTTATGGCATTACAGTATTTTGATTTCATGTGAGTTTAAAGACATTAAAGTACTTCATTGGTAAGCAATCAAGTTTACTAATCTTGGCACTGGGGCCCCATAAACTCTAGGGCCGGCCCTGCTTCCAGCTATTTCTCTGCATAGTCACCTCTCTGGCAGACATTTGTCATAACGTGGTGCCAACTTTCCTATACCCTCGTCATAGAAGACAGCCGCCTGTCCCTTCAGCCAATTCTGTACACTGGTCTGCAGCTTGTTTTGTCTGAGTCAAACTTATGTCCTCCTAGCCAGTGTTTCACCACCTACCATACAGCCCGGACTTGGCTCCCTCTGACTTCCATATCTTTGCTCACATAAAATGCTCCCTAGGACAGAAGTTTAACTCAGACAAAGGGCAGGCGGCAGCCTTTATCGACGAGGGTATAGGAAAGGTGGCACCACATTATGACAAATATCTCAGTCAGAGAGGTGGCTATGTAGAGAAATAGCTGGAATGTGTACCTAAATGTCCCAAATAAAACAGTTTGGATTTTCACTGTGGTTTTCATTTTTGCAACCAATCAGACCTTGAAAAAATAGCCCTCAAAGATATGCCAATTGTTTCCACTACTTGGCTTGCATCTTTTTACTCTAATGCCTAGTTCTGTGGCACGCGACACCGATGCAAATCACGTTCGAGCAGACGAAATGCCACAGAAACTGATGACGTATGAACTCAACTTTTTTGCCACGGTAGTGCAAAATCACCCAAAAAGTGGAGTTGAGAGGTAGTCAACTGCATTTCTTGCTTACAACTGTCACGTGCATTTCATTGGCTATTACTTTTTGAACAACGTTGGCTATTTAAATTTTATTGGCTGTTGGATTTTTGTGCTATGGGCGCCACCTCACAGGTATTTACACTTCACATGATTTCTTGCCTGCCATGGAACCACAACAGGCGCAATTTCGCCTAGCGCCTGTGGTTGACGTCATAATTTTGTTGTCTGCTTGGGTGCTATTCTCTCTCATGTTGTGTGCCATGGAACTAGGCATAAGTAGTTCATTCCATGGGTATTGTTGCCAAGTAGGAAAGTGTGTAATTTAGTAATGATATAAAATTAATGGACTGTATGGAGGTAGCCCATAGTACGTTAGCAGGGGCGGATCCAGGATTTTCGTCAGGGGGGGGGGGGGGTTGAGCCATAGGCAGCGATTGGAAACGTAATTTTAATTTGTCAGTGTCAATGTAGACCCAAAATGTAGGGGGAGGGGGGGTTGCAACCCCAAAAACCCCTTCTTGGATCCGCGCCTGCATTAGGGAGGATGGCCCTAGGGGAAAATTCGTTTACAACAATACAGGGGGACACAGGCGGCTCATGGGGTCGACAAACCTAGGTGGCTGCCTAGGGCAGTAAATTTCAGAGGTACTTTTCTGCCATGTAGTCTAGCCATCGTTTAAAATGTTTATAGTCCTGGGGTGCCCAAATTTCTCTGATTGGTGGGGCCTTTTCTAAATGTTAGTTTTGTTCACATGACCTGTTACAGACCATTGTAAAGCATTGGAAATGGGACAAATGCCAAGGGCGCTCAGGTAATTTAGAACTGAATTAAATTTAAAGTGGGCGTTGACAATGGATCCATTTGCCTAGGGCGACTAAAACTCACGACCCAGACCTGCAGAGGGATATACAGTGGTCTACATTTGAACAGAGAGAAATGGGTAGTAAGAAGACGTACTTGTGCAAGATATGATGAACCATCATCATCATAATACCCTTATCCCGCCCGTGGCAGGATCGAGTCTGTGGGTTCTAGCCCTCCACTCCCGTCTATCTCTCACCAGGTCTCTGTCCACTCCCGTCTATCTCTCACCAGGTCTCTGTCCACTCCCGTCTATCTCTCACCAGGTCTCTGTCCACTCCCGTCTATCTCTCACCAGGTCTCTGTCCACTCCCGTCTATCTCTCACCAGGTCCCTGTCCACTCCCACACACTACCATATCCTTATGGACAACCTGCTCACACTTTTGCTTTGGTCTCCCCCTGCCCAGGGTGCTTCTAACCACCAGCATTCCTGAAATGGGCCTAATCTCAACCTACTCTCCCTCATTTTTCCACAAAGTCTCCCACCCCAGGCTACCTCTAATAGACTCATTCCTAACTCTATGTACTCTGGACACCTTGCTCATGTACCACAGCATTCGCATCCTGGTTACTTGCATTTTACTGACGTCGCTCTTCCTCACTGTCCAACACTCTGATCAATATTACACAGCGGGCCTAAGCATTGCCCTGTAAAACTTTCCTTTCAACGTCATTTGAACCCTCCTATCACCCAGGACTCCTGCCCTTCCCAATTGAAAGCTAAATACTCTGTCTTCTTCATGTTTATCTTTAATCTCCTTTTTTATCAACACTATAATATCGTTTAGACCCTTCTCTAGTTGTTCTCTGGCGCCACTAAGTTTTCCAATATCATCAGCAAAAACCATGCACTGAGGGGCCCATTCTCCTATTCCCGTCAGCAGCTGGTACATAACCAGAATGAAAAGGTATGAACTTATGCTGAACCTTGGTATACCCAAACCTTTATTGGGAATCCCTCAGTATTTCCCAAAGATGTGTGCAGTGTATTGGGGGGAGCGGCGAGTTGCGTTGGGCACACCAGTTCTCGTCTGATCACTGAAGTTAAGCAACGCAAGCCCAGTTAGTACTGACATGGGTGGTCGCTCGGGAAAGCTGGGTACTGCTAATACCCAATAATCGTCGCATTAGTGTAGTGTCTGTGCAGTATATGCATTAGAACTATACAGTGGACGGGTCTCTAATGACCTCGTAGTTGACGGGACCTTAAACTCCAATAAACAACAACAACAACAGCAGTATATTGGGATTGCATAAGAAAATTCCAATATGGCAGGTTTATGCATGAGTAAACAATATGAGAGTGTTTACCAACTGGGAAAAGAGAGTAAACAGGATAATGAAGAAAATAGGAATAACACTGCACCCTGCAGAGGCGAGGAAGCAGGGGCGTACCCAGTGTATTCTGTGATACTCTGTGCCCTCTGGCACCCGCTAAGCGCATTTTTGCTGTACATTTTTGCGACCCTGCCTTCTGCTCCCGGGGACATCTGTCCCCCCTCGCCTCCCCTAGTTACGCCTCTACGAGGAAGAGACAACAGCAGTGCAAGGGTTAGTACAGGACAAAGTTGAAGAATGTGGCGATAGAGCATGGAAGGGAAGGGCAGCAAGTAAAACGTTGAGGGTGTATGGGAACAAACATACAGTATGATAGAGAGGGATGTAATGTATGATAATACATTAGAGAGCTCACTTCTGATTTGGGCAAGAGCTGGGTCACTGGAGACGAAACAGATGATGGCAAAGATCCCAGCTAGAGAGGAGAGCTGTGGATTGTGTGGGGATCAAGTGTAGGACGGCAGGCATATTATACCGACATGTCCAATGGTGGATAACTGCAGGAGGGTATGGAAAGCCCCTACATGGGAAGTGGTAGTGGAGTGGAGGAAGAGGAGTGTTGGGGTGGAGCAACTAAAATGGGTACAAAAGGCAAAGACGTTGCAAGGGTGCTGTTGGCGATCTAGACATATGGGTCTAGCATGAGAAACATCTCACTAGCAAAGTATCCATCACCGAGGTTTACGGGGGAGCGGCGAGTTGCGTTGGACACACCAGGTCTCGTCTGATCACTGAAGTTTAGCAACGCAACCCCAGTTAGTACTGACATGGGTGGCCGCTTGGGAAAACTGGGTACTGCTAGTATCCAAAAATCGTTGCATTAGTGTAGTGTTTGTGCAGTCCGTGCATCAGAACTACACAGTGGACGGGGCTCTAATGACCTTGTAGTTGAAGGGCCCTAAAACACCAACAAACAAACAAACCAAGGTTTACATATTCATATTCATAGTACCAATCAGTCGGACAGACGTTTCTGCAGCAGAACACAGGGCAAATTGAATAGCAAAAGAGGGTTTAGCCCACAGTAGTCTAAGTAATATTTTAATTTTTAATGCAGCAAACGATTTACAGAGTATTCAGGAGGTTTGAGCAAGTTGTACCTATTATGGTGGAAACATTTCATGTAAAGATTGGTAAAGAACTTGGACCAATAGACCTCTGCTTCCAAATTGCATTGTTCTCCACAATATACAAGTGAACTGATCAATTCTGGTTGGGATATGAATGATTTTGCAGATATGTCTTGGGCACCATGGAGGATGAACCACATCACATTAAACTGTTTGAAAAAGAGAAAAAACCTCAAACTACTTGGAAATTTAATAATGATGGCACCATAGAATCTGGTTTAGGACGTGTGATGAAAATGAACATGAACTTACAACAAGGTGACATAATGTCCACAGATACCAAAGACGGAAGTGTTTTCCAACAATTCAGAGTACAGCCATTCAACTATAATGAAACAAACCCAAATTTTTGAAACAAATAACCATTCAGCCATTATAGCTCAAAGTGTTATATAGCTGGAATACAGTGTAAACATATATATTTATGTATTTTTTAACTGAAAAAAAGTATTGAATATATGTACATAAATGTTGCAGAAATAATATTTCAGAAAATTACTGACGTACATATTCATAAATTTCCTTAATGCAAACAAACAAGTCAGGAGTAGTTTGTCGAGAAGCAAGATGCCTCCTTATTAGCACGACTTTATTTCACTGCTGCAAAGAAGCAATTCTTCTTTCATAAGCTACATTTATAAACTTCATAGAGAAGTGATCAATGTTGTCCAAAACAGCAAGAACCTGTTGCCCACTAAGATTTTCTTCTGCAATGTCTGGGTCAACATCAGTATCCACCTCCTCCAACTTTGAATAGATCATCTTCTGCCGAGCAATTTTCATCTTCATGACAGTGTACTTCTTCAAATTCAACTTCTGAAATTCAAACTTGATAATGTGATTACTTCATGGAGAGGGGATGCATCCTCAGGTATTCCAAATGCTTTTCCAATACCAGAGTGCCAAAAACAGTTTATAATTGTATTCCTTGTAACACAATCCCATGCTTCCTTGTACCACCTCATGCCATGGATTACTGTGACCATTTTTATTAAATCTGATGCCTTTGAATCATTGTCCATTTTTGCAAGAAAGTACTGCAGCAAAAGCTTGTGATACTCAACCTTGAAAGCTCAAATAACTCCTTGGTCAAGTGGCTGGAGTACAGTGATGTGTTTGCTGGTAGGAAAACCAACTTGTCATGGATGGCTTGTTGCATTGTCAAGTATCAGTAAACTGCATCGCTTCTTTAGCTTCCTTCTAGAATTAACATCCTTTAACCATTTTACAAAAATTTCTGCTGTCATCCATGCCTTGGCATTACTTCTCCAATGAATACTAAGATACTGTCTGCAAAGCCCCTTGAAACATCTTGGCTTTTCTGATTTCCATATTACCACAGACTTCAGCTTTCCACCTGTAGCACTACTGCAAGAAAGCACTGTCAGGCAGTCCTTTGTCCTCTTGCCACTTTTGTAATCAGTACCTTTCAGTACAAGTGACTGATCAGGCAAGGCATGGAAAAATACCCTAATGTCATCAGCATTGAAAACATCTTTAATATCATACCCACTGAGAAGTTCAGTCAGCCTTTTTTTCCAGTCATCTAAGACTTTAATATTCACATCAGCTGACTCACCTGTTAAGGTCTTAAAAACAATGTTGTGCCTTGTCCTGAATCAGTGAAACCAACTGTTGCTAGCAGTAAAATCTTTGTGTCCCATTGATGAGGCAAATTCTCTTGCTTTGGCTTGAATTAATGGACCACTAATTGGTATGCCTTCCCCTGTCATGCTGCACAAACCATTTAAAGGTTGAGAGATCAACACCAACTACTTGACTTCAAGGGTTGGTTTATGGCGCCAGGATTTCACTGGATGACTTCAATTAGCTATACTGACCTTGGTGATGCAGGAGGTAGTTTGCTCGATTACTGCATCAAAAGTTCTAGTTTGATAATCGATCGAGGATGGTTGGCTTCCTTTCCTTCAGGTAGGGAATAGCTTATTGTGTTGGACACACCAGTTCTCATCTGAATACTGAAGTAAAGCAATACCACCCCAGTTAGTACTGACATGGATGACTGATTGGGAAAACTAGATACTGCTAATACCCAAAATCGTCACATTTGTGTAGTGTCTGTGCAGCCTCTGCATTAGAACTATGCAGTCAATGGGGTTCTAATGACCTTGTAGTTGAAGAGCCCTGGAGTGAGCATCCCTTTGGGTCGAAGTAAAACCATGGTCCCGTGTGATGTACAGGGGCAGATCCATAGGGGGATTATTTGCATTGTTATCCACATTTCTACACTATCAGTCCAACACTTGCAGTCCAACCTATAGTTGGCTAACCACTGAAGATAGGCTGTCGTCTAAGGGGCAGTGGAGGACCTATTGTAAGTGCTAGCTAGATTTATACTAAAGGATTCTGTATATTTTACAGTTTTGGGGTGCACCTTTTGTGAGGTGCTCTGCCTCTGATCCACCCCTGGATTTGCACTTCAACGAATCTTTTCAACTATGCAACAGGTAGGTGAGGCAACAATACCATGTATAGGACGTTGGTGGAGTGCCCCAACCAACCTCAGACCATGGTCAGCATGATGGGTGTGCAAACAAGAGGATGGCACAGGGCCCCGTGCATTCAGATTAATGAACCTATTGATAGAAGGGCCCCACATCATGCTATCATGGGGCCCCATAATTATTATTATTATTTTATTACATGCTAATAAAAGCACAAAAATTACATACAGAGGAATACAATGCTGACTGAAAAATATAAGAAACACACATAACAAAACTTAGATTCATCAAATTACAGAGACAAGCAGTTTACAGGGTTGAACGTATATATACCCAAAGCTTCTTCTTAAAGTGGGAACAATTGTTTCAGCAACGATAATGAGCACACCCAAATACAAATGATCGCACTTCATAGGGGAGGGCGTTCCACCACCTAAACAGAGCATAAGGAAACAACCTCCCTCTCAAATCAGAATTATCTGAATAATCTCAAATTAGTTTGCACAGGGCTGCAAAATATAGTGCTGACCCTGCACAGACCTATGATTAATAAGCATAGGTGTTGTAGCTTTGATCGGCAGAAGTAAATGACACATTTTTGAATGTCACTACTCATATAAAGGTGGCGCTATGGTGGTGGGGGAGAGTCTCTTTGGCTAGTGCATTTGTTGCAGTTTTCAGTTGCCACAATGAGTTGGACAGGGAAGCATCATGCTTTCATTGTGGAAACATGGCCCATGTACCATTGCTCAATTAAAGGATGCAGTTAGAGAGGAAGTCATGGCCATTCCTAATGAAATGATCCACAGGGTGATAACAAGTTTTAGAGAACGTCTTCAAAAGTGTGTGGACAACAGAGGGGCCAGTGGCGTCACTAGGGGGTGCAGGCCACACTGGGTGACACCACTCCCACCATGACAAATGGGGTGACACCAAAGCTGAAGAAGTGGTTTTTTGGGAGAGGGGGGACACCGTGGTGTCACCGCACTGGGCGACGCCACTGAGTCACCCAGTTGAATGATATAACCTTTAAAACTAAATAAAATAAAATGGCATTAGTGTATATGCTTTTTTTGAAAATATTAACCAAACGTTTGTTCTTTGATTCATGTATTTTTTATTACAGTTTCCTGGATGTGTTACGCATGGAACGTACCTATGTGCGAAGATCATGTGATCTATGTAGGAATACAGGCACTAACAGAGTTTGCTGGATGCATAGATGGCGTCATACGATTTTTATGTGCTGCCATCTAGGTGGAACTGGAAGACATTTCAATTGACGAATTGCCTCCACCATTTTTCCCATCGCACGTAAGCCCACAACAGTCCACACGAAGCCTCACTCGCACAGAGCATCGTGCGGTAGCTCTGCTCAACAGGACAGCTGACGCATGTGCAATTAAAAATTTCTTGTGATACGTTACGTGCGAAGCACATTTAGGTATCCAGGAAACTCTCTATTATCCTTCAAAATGTAGCAGTTATTTTAGCTGCACCATGTGCCATCCAACAGATCATCCATGTGTCCATTAAGAGGGACAAGCTGGGTACCTGACCCTGCCACATAGGGGTTGAAGCTTTGGTCGGCAACCGGCTGCAGAAGAATACCATCGAATATACAGTATCACCCATGTGTACATTCAAAAGAACAACATGGGTACCCAAACCTTGCCATAGGCGGGAAAAGGTAGAAGTTGATGCTGTCAGATACCCACTGCTGACGCAGCGAGTCCCACCCTAATTCTGTGATACTCAATGTCTGGGACACTCAATCTATGAGAGAAACTATGCAACACAATTCTTCCAAGATAAACCTTGCGTAAAGGGTAACCAAATTGGACACATTTACCCGTACCAGTGAAAAATTGGCTATTTCTTTTACTTACTTTGTGCTGTCCCTCAGCACTCTTCTAACCAAACGGGAACCAGGCTGCATTGAAGAGAAACTGTCAGAAATGCGTGAATTACTACAGTATATGGTTACCTGATTTACCACCCCACCCAGAGACGACTGAAGGGTGCATGGGCTGGTGGGACTGTGTGTTATTAGAGCACTATCAAGGCGGATTCGAAATTAGAACCCTCTGTACTGCCAAAGAGTTGCCTTACACAATGCATATTTCGCATCAATAGATCTTAAAATTGGATTTTATTTCTACTTCAGATTATTTTAACATTGGGCAAAATGGTTCACCCCCACTGGGGGAACTTATGGCTTAATGCCAACTGATAACTAATTCTGGTTAAGGGCTTAAGGTGCTGCGCGGATTTAGCGAACAGGCTCGCTAGGCACTTGCCCCGGGCGGCACGAACCTAGGGGCCTCATGCTAATTTGAGCATGTCAAGTGAGTTGTCTGGGTTGTCCCTCTGAATGGACACAAGGGCCGGTTGCTGACCGAAGCTGCAACCCCTTTGCTTATTTATCATCGGTCTACTGTTCGCTGGGGCACTTCATCGAGCTCCTGCACTTGGAAATTTCTGCCTCACCTACCCGTTGAATAGTAGAGAGGGATTTCGGTTTACATCTCATCCGAAAGAAGGTGCATTCGGGGCCTCTCTCTGCCGCCCGGAAAAGAAGCCAACCAACTTTGATCCAGTATCGAACCTAGAACTACTGATGCAGTTACCGAGCTGTGTATATGAAGTGACCATTCACATATTATTCCTGTGAGTGGTTGTTGTAGGGGCTCAAGCGCACTGCCCAGGGGCCCATAATGCTGTTAAGGTTACCATTAAGGTGATGTACACATTGTCCTGTGTTGGTCTCTGGGAGTGCAATGAAATGATAGATTCAAGACGAATTCCTGAAGACAGAGATTGGATTTGTGTAGTATTTGCCTGTTGTCTTTAGCCGTGAGGGACAGGCGCTCTAGACGTATACCTAGGCCACCAATTGTATCACTATAGGGCACCTCAGCATCGGTTGGGTGGGACAATGTTATTAGAGTGGACCAAAGTGATTATGTAGGAACACGATCCCTTACACACCTCTGCCCCAAAAACACACACCCCTGCAAAATACCACTATGTAAAAAGTATTGTTCTTCTGGTTCCTATTGTTGCGACATCCTGTAGGCCAGTGGTTCTCAATCTTTTTGAAGTCGGGGAACACTAAACTGACATTTTACTAGCATGGGACACCTGCAATTCAACATAAATTTTAAAGCAGGTTGTACACCTTCTACACTTGGCATTTACTACATCATCAACATACCCGTATCCCGCCTATGGCAGGGTCGGGTCTGCAGGTTCTAGCCCTCCACTCTCGTCCATCTCTCCCCCAGTTACCCGTCCACCCCACACTGTCACATCCTTACGGACAACCTGTTCCCACATCTACTTGGGATCTCCCCCTGCCTCTGGTGCTACCGACCACCTGCATTCCTGGAATTAACCTAACGCGCTCCTCTTCCCCTCTTCGCATGACGTGTCCATACCACCTCAGCCTATTCTCCCTCATTTTTTCGGCGATGTCCACCACCCCAAGTTACCTCTAATATGCTCATTCCTAATTCTGTCAGCTCTCGACACGCCACACGTGTGCCACAGCATTCGCATCTCGGCTACTCGCATTCTAATTACGTTGCTCGTCCTCATTGTCCAGCACTCTGATCCATATAGGGCATAGCTGGTCTAACCACTGTCCTGTAGAACTTCCCTTTCAACTAGATTGGGAGCCTCGTATCACACAGGACTCCGCTTGCCTGTCTCCACTTCAGTGACCCCCTCCCGCAATGAAACTGTGGGTCACATCAGAGTATCTCTCCATTGCTTTATTTGTGCATTGACTTTTTTGCGGAACACTTGAAGTGGTTTCACGGAACACGCTTTGAGAACCACTGCTGTAGGCAACAATAAGACCTGTACGTTAAATTGTAAAACCTTTTGTAGGGACATCCTGCATGGTCCCTTGGCTGTGATTCATGGGCACCTTTTGGTCACAGGGACCCAACCACAGTCAAGGACCTCAGGATGTCATGTCATAAGAAGTCAAATTTTGGGGGTTTTAAGCATTCAATCTGAAACAGTCAGACATTCATTCGACAGTCAATTTTGAGTTAGCCAACAATCAGTCTTGAAACATTCTAAGATCATCATCAGGCCAGTCGACAATCTTGCATTAATCAGTCTTAAAAGTGCGTCTAGTTTTGCATTGCACTATGTATGGTCTCTGACCCACCATTCACCCATCATACTGTGTATAAAACGATTTCATGGATTAAAAGAAAACATGGGTGTCGAACCACTGTCTGGCGTCTTTTGGTGCTTTTTAGTGCAGTTTAGCCCGGCCTCATCCTTCCCCACACATATCGCGATAATTATAAACATTATTAGCCAAACTGATCCTCAAAAAAAAAAAAAAAAAAAAAAAAAGAAACGTAGATTTCGTAAGTGAAACACACCTTATGGTGGTAACCTTAAGGTGGAAACAGGGACAGATCAAGGGTTTTCGTCCTAGGATCTAGGCCGGCACGATAAGTACACATTATTAATGAATTATAAAAATTTATGATAATAACTCAAGTTTTGCGAGACACTTGGGGGCCCAGGGCTTAAGCGACATTAGTCCCAATGTAGATCCGCTCCTGAGTGGAAAGGGCAAAAGTCTTCCCTACAGGATACAATAATTCTTCTCTGATGATATTTCACCCCTTTCAGTATCGAGAGATGAGGGAATTAGAAACAGTATATTAGGTGCACCTGGAGGAGGGTTGACATGGCGAAAACAATGAGGGGGAGTGGATTGAGGTAATATGGACACGTAATGAGAAGAGGGGAAAAGCAGTTCATTAGGCCCATTACAGGAATGCAGGTGGTTGGGATCACTAGGAGCAGGGGGAGACTGAAGCAGACGTGGCAACAGGTTGTTGATAAGTGTATGGTAGTGTGTGGAGTGGACGGGGACCTGCTGGGAGATAGGGGTGAGTGGAGGGCTAGAACTCCCACACCCGACTTTGCCACAGGTGGGATAATGGTATGATGATGATGATATTTCACCCCTCTCAATAAATTGTCGAAAATCAAAAGGTTTTAGGTCACACAATTGGAATGCTTCATAATGGGGTAATCTAATCACTGAAAGGGTGTCTCAAATGATAGTTTTGATGACGTCACACCCAAAATTTCATTATATATTGCGTTGGGTACAAGACTCAGCATCTTTCAGCATCCTACACTGAGCCAAGTGCGTATTTGGTAAGTTTTATCCTTTGAACTCTAAGGTAAAATGCAACTGCCACATGTGAGGCATTTTCTCTGTTGTTGTCTTCAGTCTGCAGGTTGACTACTACAACATGATTGTGGAGGAAGCAAAGAATGGGATGCTTTTCTTTATTCAAAATCCATTCACTGGATACGTAGTGGACGTTTCTGGTTACAACACTGGAGAGAAAGGATCAGTTATAATGTACCCTAAAAACAAAGGATTGAATCAGGTTTTTAGATACGAGGATCAGATGATAGTCTCCATGATGGGAGACAAAAAGTAAGTGATATCAAATACAGTAACGGATCCAGAATCTTCGTCGGGGAGTGGTTGAACTAATGCAGGGGGAGGGGGTGATGAGCTAAAGCTTGCATATATGGATTGCTGGATTGATGAACCCTTAAGAGGCTACTCTCGCAGGAGATGAGGAGGAAGGTGAGAGGAAGAAGGAGAGGGGAAATTTGCAGCACCCAACGTTCTCCACCAACCATGCAAGTTGGTACTAACGTGGGCTTGCGCTGCTTAACTTCAGTGATCTCACGAGAACTGGTGTGTCCAACGCAACTTGGCTATTATTCGAAGAAGTTTATATGTGCATGGGGGGGTTACAACCCCAAAACCCCACCCTGGATCCACACGTGATCAAATACTGTATTTAGTCTAATAAACAGCGCGTCGTTTATTTCTTTTTTCAAAGGCGTTTATTGTTGCACCGTCTATTGGAGTGCGCTGTTTATTAGAGGGCATCGTTTATATTTCTCCACCTTTAATAAGGCACACCTCATAGACAACCCTGCCAATATTCCTGTGGGTTCCAGACGCCCTGGAAGCGGCAAATTGCATTGGACACACCAGTTCTCGTCTGATCACTGAAGTTTAGCAACGCAACCACAGTTAGTACTGACATGGGTGGCCGCTTGGGAAAACTGGGTACCGCTAGTAGCCAAACATTGTTGCATTAGTGTAGTGTCAGTAGAACTACGCAGTTGATGGGGCTCTAATAACCTTGTAGTTGAAGGGCCCTGAAACACCAACAAAACAAACCAGACGCCTGGCTGGGATGACCCCAGTCAGAGCATGTTCAGTGGACCCACAGACCCGACCTTGCCACAGGCGGGATAAAGGTATTGTGATAATGTTGATGAATTCAGTATCTTTAATAAACAGGTCACCATTTATTAAAGGGTGCTGTTAATTAGAATAAATACGGTACCTGTTCTAGGTCCTTTGGGTCATGAGCATGAGTGTGTTCATCACCTCTTATTTGGGAGTTTTATTACAACGCTTTTTGCAAGCGTACACTATGCAATGCAGACGAATATTCAACTGTGAACTCTGCGAGCATCAAGCTGAGTGTACGTTTTTCAGACATATGTCTGGAACGTACATGGAGGTGGTCTCTGTGTAGGTAACGCTCCTGTATGGGCCATTGCAGAAACGCTGCAATAAAACTTTAATTGTTTTTAAAATTGTATGCTAGTCATGTGGTCTGTGTACGTTATTGCGTGCGTCGACGTTGTAATAGGGACGTTGAAAATTAGTCGCAGGAATGCTACAAATCACAAATATGAATGATGAACTCGTTCGTATTAGTAATTGTGAAGGGACGTTGAAATGAGATGTCCAAAGCAAATGTCGCCACCTAGGGAAAAGCGTCTAGCACTCATTGGAAAAGACTATGTGCTACAGTTGAGTGTGATATTACTAGCACAGTGTGCTAATCCCATTGCACGTTTTTGGGAGATCATTTTTTTCATGTAATTTAATGATTTTAATGGTTTCCTAATTGTAATTTACAAATTATACCTTTACACTTTATTTTTACTCTCTTGAATATGTTCTGTATTTTGAATTTCTGAAGAATTTCCCATATGTGACATCATTAAGACCCAGACGTCTTCGTTCCTAAAGATGGCTGCCTTATGTTGATGTTTGAGCTTCATTGGGCATGCGCGAGGGTGTAGCCTGTTCAGTGCCTTCCGAATCGTAACTGGGGAAAGTTACGATTCTGGAGGCTTCTAACCGTTGCCAAAGTCGGGGGGGGGGGGGTTGAGTGGGAGGCACAACTACGCTCAACACACTCGTACAGTAGAACTTCGGTATATCGAACTCGCTTATATCGAAATTCTGCTTATATCGAAGTTTAAGTGCCGGCCCCGCCAGACACAATGTTAATCAATACGAAAGATGCCCTGATATATCGAAACTCGTTTATTTCGAAATCTCGGTTATATCGAAGGTGATTTTCAGTCCCTCTGATCAGAAGCCTATGGGATATATCGAAGTATCATAAACACAGGCCTGCATAAATATAGTATTTGACTTTGGCTGACAGGGACTATAGAGCGGGTCTCACTCCATCTAGACAAGGTCTTCAAACTTTGTCGACTCACGAAACCCTTAGAACTAAAAGGTTTTTATTTCGCCACTGCAATTGAATTGGCAGCCCACACATGAAGGCTCTGATGTACAAATGTACCCCTCTGTTTGGAAGTTTGTCCCTGGCTGAGTATTAGGTGAGAAAGGATCATACGTATAAATTGAGGGAGATAAGGGCACAGACAGACTCATACTACTGGTCTTTTTTGACAAGGGTCATTTGGCAATGGAATACCTTTCGAGAGGATAAAGTGGAGGGCTTCCTGAAAGGTAAGGCCGCCATTGCAAGTATTGTAGGGGGACACAACAATTATAGTTTAGGGTTTTAGGAGTTTTACCGAATCATTTGTAGGAATGAGAGTTAGTCTCTCCACTGCCAAATAAGGCTGCTTGCAGTGTAGTGAGTTAGAATAGAACTTCTTTATGTTGTGATCTTATTGTTTTTAACATTGTTGATCTTAACAATGTTAAAAAACTGCCACAGGCATGTTAAGTCAACAGGCACAGGCATGATAAGGGTACGGTGATGATGCGGATCTTAATATTTTATCCTAAAATTGAAATTGTAGGTAGTATAATAGCGGGACATATACATTTGTGAAAATGTAAATTTGGACTATATAATTTCCGGAATTGGATATATCGAAACTCGGATATATCGAAGTATTTTTCACGGTCCCCTGAGGTTCGATATAACGAGATTCTACTGTATTTGTAGTCGGGATGCCCTATTCGTAATTCATTTCAACGTCCCTAATAAAACTCCCTAATGACGAACCCGAGTAGTAGATACGCCAAGTGCTTCCACTGCCCTCATTGCACCTTTTCACTCCTAGTACAGTAGTTCATTCCATGGGATTTGTTTCCAAGTAGGAAAGTGCGTAATTTAGTAATGATAAAAAAAGTAATAGTCTATAATATGGAGATAGACGAATGAAGGTTAGGTAGGAAGGCCCTAGATATGTTCGTTGTTTGTTGGTTTTTTAGGGCCCTTCAACTACAAAGTCATTAGAGCCCCGTCCACTGCGTAGTTCTACTGACACTACAGTAATGCAACGATTTTTGGGTATTAGCGGTACCCAGTTTTCCCAAGCGGCCACCCATGTCAGTACTAACTGGGGTTGCGGAGCTTCACTTCAGTGATTAGACGAGAAGTGGTGGATCCATCGCAAGAGGCATGCAAAGCGCCCTCCACCCCTGTTGCTTGTCCTGAGTAGAAGTGGTACAAGAATGTAGGCACTTTTTATTTTCCATAAAGTCGTCGCACAGATATTGTGTGGCGGTAGCTGATCTTCAGTAAGGCGGACAAGGTGCCCGGAGGTGGTGCCTAGTTTGACGCCCGGGGTAATTTGACCCAATTGCCCCTACAATGTATGCCGCTAGTTTACAGTAATTGGAGCACTACAAGTGAACTGATCAATTCTGGTTGGGATATGAATGATTTTGCAGATTTGTCTTGGGCGTCGTCTCAGCGGAAGATGCAAATAAATCTTACGTTAAATTGTTTAAAAAAGAGAAAAAAGAAGAAACTACTTGGAAATTTAATAATGATGGCACCATAGAAAATGCCAAGGGACTAGTGATGGAATTTGACGACGAAATAAAACATGGTGCGGATGTACATGCGAGTGAGAAAGACGGATGTTGTTATCAAAAGTTCAGAGTACAGCCATTCAACTATAACGAAACAAACCCAGATTTTTGAAACAAAAGCCCGTATTTGTCATATTATAGCTCAAAAATAGTATGTATTCCTTGAAGTGTTCAAATAATTCCCTAATGGCTCGTCCAATTAACAATATATGAAAGCAGAAGTAAATAAATCGAACTGGTTACAACAATACATTTTGTCTCCTGTCTTTAAAAGAAAGATTTGCATGAACTACTCGACTTCCAGGCAGAGGCGTTGCTATTGTTGACACCATGGCGTCACCGCACTGGGTGACGCCATGGTGTCACACGAAAAAAAAGCCGTTCTGTCTGCTCTGTTCCTTCTTCTGTTTTGGTGTCACCCCATTTGTCATAGTGAAAGTGATGTCACACGCGCCCCATAGAGACGCCACGGCTACCAGGGTTAGTTTATGGCGTCAGTATTTAACTGGATGACTTCAATAGCCTGCGCCGACCAGCCTTGGTGACGCAGGAGGTAGTTTGCTCCATTACTTCGTCAACGGTTCCAGTTTGATAATGGATTGAGGCGCGTTGGCTTTCTTCAGGCGTGAGAGACAGCCGGAGTGAGCATCCCTTCAGGTAGAAGTAAAACCGTGGTCCCATGTGATGTACGATGGCATTTGCACTTCAACGAATCCTCTCTACCATGCACTAGGTAGATGAGGCAAAATTTCCATGTGTAGGACCTCGGTTGAGTGTCCCAACCAACATACGGGTTGAAGCATTGGTCGGCAACCTGCTGCAGAAATTTACCATCGAATATACAGTATCACCCGTGTGTACATTCAAAGGAACGACATGGGTACCCGACGCTTGCCATAGGCGGGAAATGTTAGAAGTTGATTTGACTTCAGTTAACTATACTGGTGTTTCAAAATTAAAAGAATAAAGGCATCATCATACTCTTATCTCGCCTGTGGCAGGGTCGGGTCTGCAGGCTATAGCCCTCCACTCCCGCCTATGTTGCCTGGGTCTCCTTGATATACAAGTGTAATTATCAATTCTGATTGGCATGTAAATGATTTTGCAGTATGGCCATAACCATCCCCAGTACTGACAGACACCTACAAAGAATTTGGACTTACACTACCCTATCAAAAGTCATGGGACACCACCACTTTAATAGAAACACTCACAAATATACATATTTTAGTATCTTGTTGTCCACCTATTGCTGCTATCACAGCGTCTACTCTCTGGGGCTTACGGTAAACAAGGTTTTGATATGTTGCGACAGATACTTTACGCCATTCTGCCATAAGTATCTTGGACAGTTTGGTCACAGATGTCGGGCGTTCTGCACAAGTGCGCCATCGATGTTCCTATACGTCCCACAAATGTTCGATGGGGTTCAGATCGGGACTCTGTGCAGGCCAGTCAAGTTCTAGAACCCCCATTTCATCAAACCATGTGCCTACAGCCCGTGCTTAATGGCAAGGTGCGTTATCATGCTGAAAAAGAAAAGGGCCATTGCTAAAGTGCTGCCAGAGAGATGGGAGTGCTGCATTGTCTAGAATGTCCAGGTAACGATCTGTGTTTACATGTCCGTCCACAGAAACGATTGCATCCAACCCGTACCATGAGAAGCACCTCCACACCATCAGTGACCCTCCACCGAACTTCACCGTGGGCACAACACACCTTGCAGAGCCTGCACAGACACTTCACTAATGCGAAGGTTATTGGATACTAGCGGTATCCTTTTTTCCCAAGCGGCCACCCATGTCAGTACTAGCTGGGGTTGCAGTGCTTAACTTCAGTGATCGGATGAGAACTGATGTGTCCAACGCAATTTGCCGTTTCCCCTTTCGCCTGAAAGAGGCCAACTCACCTAAATCTAGTATTAAGCCTCGAACCACTGGTGCAGTAACTCAAACACACTACCTACTCTGATCCATTTAAACCACCCCTGGTAAACTGAATGGGGAAATTTTTTTTTCTCTAGGTTAGTACAACCTTCTTTGACATTCGTATGAAGTTTGAGCAGGATTCATCAATTAGTGTGTGTTTGGCAGCCATTTGTTTATGGTGCAAAAAGTTTGAACTTGATTGAAACAAAGGTTCCCACTATAGTTTTCATTCAAGTTTTGTTGAACAACTACAAATGGTCAACAAAACTTGACTCATGACAATGCGCCTTTATCATCAACTTGCTTTCAACATCCAGTAGTTGTTCAACAGCTATTGTTCAATGGCAGTTGAATAGTGTGAACGTGCCTTAAGTTGAGTGGGCTATATGTACAGTACTGTACTGTGAAATCATCATCATCACACCCTTCTCCAGCCCATGGCTGGGTCGGTTCTGCAGGTTCTTATCCTCCACCCCCACCTATCTCCAACCAGGCCCCCATCTACCCTTGATAGGTGCCCTCATCTTCTAGGTCTTGTGCCTCCTTTTTGGACTCTGCAAGCTTTCCCACATCCTCAGAAAATATCAAGCACTGAGGGGCACATTCCCCATGTAGGGACCAGTTCCTAGTAAATCAGTCATAGCCATTAGGGTATGACTCACTAAGTAGAACAATGGACCTACCTAACATAGGGACCTGCTCCTACTTGTTTATAGTAATAAAGTCTAAAAATATCTGGTCATCAGTTAGGGACGCATGAGGCAATAGTCGTTACTTGATGAGTCATTAGCCAGGGACCCAAGATATAGATGCTTGGACAATAACATCCATTCTATTCGACTCACTCTCACTCTGACTCTCTTTTGACTCAATCAGTCATACATGCAGTCTCTCACAAGGCTCTCAGCCTTTTTACTCGGAGTTACAGTCACGCAGCCAGCATCCTCTCCTTCATAATTTTTACCGTTGTTTGGACATTGTGTATTATCAGACAGTGTTTACCACAGTCCTGTGGTTCAGCAGAATGAACCCAGACTTCTCCAAATAAATAAAGACTGGTTTTCCAGTGTCACTTCTGCCTCAACTTATTTACCATCTGCACACCAGCACATATCCTCACATGCCTCACCTTTTCAGCCAATCCACATGCCTCAGCCACCAAACCCTACTCCTGCCAGCAGCTCATCCATGACTAGAGTGAAGAGTTAAGTCATATTTTTATCATAATTTTCTTTAATAATTATTGTATATTTCATGCCATTAAAACACTGCAATACCAGTACAACTGGGAACAGGTGGTACAAAAGAACATGGTTGTGTGTGGGATGGAGGGGACCTTGTTGCAGATAGGCAGGGCTGGAGGGGACCTTGTTGCAGATAGGCAGGGCAGGAGGATTGGAACCTGCAGAGCTGACCCAGCCACAGGTTGGAGAAGGATGTGATGATAATGATGATTAGTTTCAAAAATACAGAACCAAAATTCAACTATTAATTTTCATCACTGCTAATTGACTGTGGGTCGTCAGCTGTAAAGCCCACTTCACAACAGCAATGGGAATGGCAATGGAAAACGTGTTTTGTGCAGAGGGGAGGGGCGAAGGGTACGTCATGTGGTGGAGGTGCGCCCCTATTGGTCAAATGGCTTACGTTTAACGGAAAAGTTGAAATTTTTCAACTTTCCCGTCCGTTGCCATTCTCGTTCCCAATGTTATTGTGAAGCAGGCTAAAGTCGTACTGGTCGCAAAGTCGAACAGTCGCAACTCGCATAGGTTGTAAGTCGATGACTACCTGTACTAGGTTGAGGTGGGTTGACTTCTTTCACAGGAAAGAGAGCAGTGGCCACACTAGGGGGTGCGGACCACACTGGGTGACACCACTCGCACCATGAAAAATGGGGTGACACCGAAGCAGAAGAAGCTGCTTTTTTTAGGAGAGGGGGTTGACACCATGGCGTCACCACACTGGGTGACGCCAACCCTAGTGACACCACTGAAGGAGAGTAAGGCACCTCAAGTGCACGGAAGTAAATCCGAGGTCCCGTGTGGTGTACCATGGCATTTGTACATCAAAGAACTGTGGTGATCATGCACTCATTCTGATCATGCACTCATTCTTCTCACGTGCATGCCTCCCATTCGTTATTTAAGTAATATTTCGATTTTTCCATAGTTTATTAATTTGAATTTCAATTTCAAATTATGGAACATTTAAGGAAAAATCGAATTTAACAGTTTGGGTAAATTCAGTCGTTCTTGGGATTTTGTAAAGTGCAGTTGGTTGAATCTATTAACGTCTTAAAGTATTAGTAATACATCAATTGTTAAATATCTTAATCTTAATATTAGTAAAACAAATTATTGATTTACCCTTTATTTATCAATTAAATAATATTTGTTATTTACAATTGATTAAATGAAGTTAATGGTGCATATGAATTAAGGGCACAACGAAATATTTTGGATGGACATACAATCAGTCACAACAGAACCATCTCTAGTATGCAACGGTTAGCTGCTTGGCCTGGGTCGAGTGCCCAACGAACAGTATAGTACGATAGTTCGTTATTCAAACGGGTGGGGAAGTCAGCCAAGCAGCTGTAATGGGTTGGACCCTGTTGAGACTCCCCCCGGGCACTGGGAGATAGGAGTGGGGAAGGTAGGAGTAAGGAAATTAGCAGTGCCCAGTGTTTCCAACCAACCCCCCATGTTTGTACTCACTTTTGTTGCATTGCTTAACTTTAAGGATCTGACATGAACTGCAATTCAGCCGATATGGGGTTTGCAGTTTTGGTAGGCGGCCAGTTGCCTAAAAATATAATCCAACATCACTGATGCCCAGTCAGAGAGACAAAGATGGGTACCTGACCTCACAAAAGGCAAGAAAAGGGGTTAGTAGGTGCGTTTGAGGTTCTTTGATGTGCATTGGTGACATAGTATAGGAAGTGGCTGTAGAGGCTGGGAGAGGAGGGTAAACAGGATGTCAAAGAAGATAGGCATAACACTGCACCCCAGGGAGGGCAAGGAGGGGGCAATAACGCTGCAAAGACTCGTACAGGACAAAGTGAAGGAATGGGGGTTAGGGCAGTGACGACAGAGTATGGAGGGAAGGGCTGCAAAGAAAACGCTGAGGGTGTATGGGAACAAGCTTAACACAGAGAGGGAGGTAATTTATGACAATACGTGGGAGAGCTCACTTCTGTTTCAGGCAAGAGTTGGATCACTGGAGACGAAAAAGAGGATGGCAAAGATCACAGGTGGAGAGGAGGGCTGTGGATTGTGCAGGGATCAGGTGGAGGACGTCAGGCATGTGATACTGGTCTGCTCAGCACTGGATCACTGCAGAAGGGGTTGGGGAACCCCCACATTGGAAGAGGTTCTGGGGTGGAGCGGCTGGAATGGGTGTGAAAGGCAAAGGTGTTGCTGGGGTGTGCTGGTGGAGATCTGGGCATATGGGTCTAGAATGAAAAGATCTCACTAGCAAGGTATCTGTCACAAAGGATTACATATTCATATTCATATTGCATTGGACACACCAGTTCTCGTCTGACCACTAAAGTTAAGCAATGCATTATGTCAGGAGCCCTTCCAGATATCTTTTTGCTTCAGGTCTCCCACGAAGGACGCCAGACGCCGTTTTTTTCCAGTGGGGTGTTTCCCCTCTTGGAATGAACTTCCCCGCACTGTACCAACACCACCTAAAGAACAAGCGTGGCTGCTGAAAAAAATATGCTCAATACATCATCAACGGTAGGCCTATGTAACTATAGTGCTAGTGTCGACTTCACATACAACCTCATGTTATGTGAAATCGTTAATTACAGTTTTAAATAGCCTCATGTTTTTTTCAAAGCGTTTCATCTATACAAATTAGTTAAGTAGGTTATAATTCTGATTACATTTATTTATTTATTTATTTGATCAACACAATGGTGTACAAGTGCAGCATTCCAAATTGCAGGGAAAGTTATTCCAGCAAGGGTCCCAAAGTAATGTTTCTCATTTGTGTAAAGGTGTAATGTTTCCCATTTGTTTTGAGGATTTGTGTAAAAAATGGATAGCAGCAATTCATCAAGAGGATTACAAAATAACAAATCATTGAAAGGTGAGCCAAAATCTTACTACCAAAACGTTTTAATAATAAAATAATGAATGGGGTATTAACCCTTAACTGTGCTGGTCAGTTATCCTAACGCTAATGTACTTGTGGTGTCTTTTGGACCCCAAGAAGAAAAATGCAAGAAATTGCATAAAGAAGCATTCCTTGCATTAAAACTTCTTAAATTTGTGGAAAGATCAATGGCATTGGAGGGCTAGCTATGCCAATCCACTAGCAGTAATAGTGTTGATTATGTAGCATTTCATACAGTTGTATCCAATAAAAGCAATATTACCCACGTATCAGTACAGTACACCTAGTTCTCCATAAGTTGACCACCTCCCTATGTTGACCACTTTTCTTCCACCCTTGGGTGGTCAACTTACAGAGGTTCTACTGTTGTTGTTGTTTGTTGGTGTTTAAGGTCCCGTCAACTACAAGGTCATTAGAGACCCGTCCACTGCGTAGTTCTAATGCATATGCTGCACAGACACTACACCAATGCGACGATTATTGGGTATTAGCAGTACCCAGTTTTCCCGAGTGACCACCCATGTGAGTACTAACTGGGCTTGCATGGTTCTACTGTAAAAGCATGTTTATCACCTTAGTTAAATGTTGTTATTATTATTGTACCAAAGCCTTTCCTAGTGTTTTTACTTATTTTCTATCAATTCAATGACACCTTCTGGCTTCCAATTACAAATATTTGTAATTAAACAAGTAATGCCTAGTTCCATATCACCACACTTCAACACTAATCACGTCACCACTAATGACATTTTGATGACGTATTGTGCTAGTGCGTTATGAAGGACCGCCAGTGCACTTCCATAAATGCAGTGCTTTATTTGGAGTCACCGCACGCCACCGTCATGTCTTACATTATCCTCCGCCATTTTCAAGCAGACAGCTCAACCGCCAGCAAATCAGAACGCAGCATGACGTGCAAGACGCTATGTGAGTTGACCACTGGTCAACTCAACTACCGTCACGCATAGCTGCTCTGAGGCGCCCCAAGTAGCAGTGTGACGTCACCATTTTTTGTGTTGCGTTGTCTGATTAAACGGTAATAGCATTAGCATGTGGGTATACAGAACCAGGCATTAGTCTGTTTTCTTAAATGAATAGTAGACCTACTATCAAATAACAAAGGAAGGCCTACTATGCATGACGTCATAACGAAGCGGCCAGGCTTGTACTTTAGGTGGTGTTGACTGTACCCTCCCAGATTTTTGTCTGTTCTAATTTCAAATGCATGGCAACGTGCTGGCATTTTAAGCACGTGCTTTTCAGCCACTTCCTTTCACTGTTATGAAGTTTACTATGGTTTTCCTCTGTGCGTCATCTGGATGTACTTTGTACGTAATTTAATAAATAAAATAACAAATGAAATATGTATTTGAATGTTATTTTTAAAGCGGCTGTCAGGGGTGAGTGAGTGTGCCCAGGGCCGTCGTAATCAGGCGTCTGCAACGTCACAGGAGTGGGGACCTGGAGTCCTTGGCCGGTCATCAGGTGGTGGAAACCGTGCACCAAAACGGAGAAATTCGCACAAGTGCACAGGTGGGTAGACAAGGATTGGGACGAGACAGCTGACGCCATGTGGGACAGGCTCACCAGAAAAATTAGTGTGGAAGAGCCAATTTAGGATAGGTTAAAGTAGAAAGTGCGTTCCAGGGCAGGCAGACATGGTAGTGGAATGCTGAGGCAGAAGCAGCCATCAAGCAAAAGATATGGTAGATATGGTAGTGTGTGGGGTGGACGAGGACTTAGTGGGAGACAGACAGTAGTGTAGGGCTAGAACCCACAGACCCGACCCTGACACAGGCAGGATAAGGGCATTATGAGGATGATGTTCTCTATTTGCTACTATTACCAAAGCAGAGGTTGGGGCAGGTTATCAAAGTAATGGTAGTGTGTGAGGTGGATGGAGGCCTGATGGGAGGTATTCGGGAGTGGATGAGTATAATCCGCAGACCCAAGCCTGCCACAGGCGGGATAAGTGTATGATGATAATGATGATGATGAGTTTATAGACCCACCAAATTAAACATTAGTACTAAAAAGGCTTTAGTTTAGTCTCTATAATAATGATTTTCTTGTGAAGCCATGGACTTCCTTTGTTTGTTTGTTGGTGTTTTAGGGCCCTTCAACTACCAAGGTCATTAGAGCCCCGTCCACAGTGTAGTTCTGATGCAGGGACTGCACAGACACTACACTAATGCGACGATTTTTGGATACTAGTGGTACCCAGTTTTCCCAAGCGGCCACCCATGTCAGTACTAACTGGGGTTGCGTTGCCTTCAGTGATCAGACGAGAACTGGTGTGTCCAACGCAACTCGCCGCTCCCCCATGGACTTCCTCTGCTGACGTCACGACGCAATGTGTACACCTTTATATATAGGAGGTGTTGGTTGGGCACACCCAGCCCAGACAAGCCCAGCTAGTACTAACATGGGTGGCTGCTTAGGAAACCTGGGTACTGCTAATACCGAATAATCATCGCATAAGAGTGGTGTCTGTGCAGAGTCTGCACTAGAACTATGCAGTGGACGGGGCTCTAATGATCTTTGTAGTTGAAGGGCCCTAAAACACCAACGAACAACAACAAGGTAATTATTATAACGTACCTTAACAAGGTGCGTGAGTAAAACATGTAAACAATTAACAGTTTAACCGTGTAACACCATTTACAAATTACCGGAAGTGGCGGGTTGATGCAAATCATTTCGATTTAACGATAGAGCTGGCTCAAGATACAATTAAGAAGTTGATTTATTTCCGATTAAATATTTTCCTATCGTGTAGATAGTTATTTGGAAATGTCAACTGATACACATTGAAAAGAGAATAAAGAAATAATAATTATTTGGAAAAATTCTCTTTATGAACTTGAAAACCGTATGGTATTACTCTGAATATCTGACTCATACATCCCTTAAGCGGAGAAATTTTGACGGACGTCTTTGACGTAACAACATGACGTACATCCCCAATATCCAACGTATCAGATTTATGTTCACCTACAGCTCGTATGGTACCATCAGGATGAAATTTCCAGTTGCGACGGTCATTCTTATTCATATCACTGTCACCCTTAACCAATAAAATTTCATCACCACGGGCTACCAAGAAAAATCTGCAAAACATAAAAATGTCAATCAAAATTCGTCAGTTAACATACTGTATATCAGAGAGACCGGGGCAAAATGACCGCAGGATTAAGTGAGCTTAGGAAGCGTGCTCGATTTTCTGCATTAATAGTCCCAACGATCACACTGAATTGAGGTGGGTTCGCATCTTTCAGGCGAGAGAGAAGCCCCGACTACGCATCCCTTTGGATGCATTTGTTGTTTGTTTGTTGGAGTTTAAGGTCCCATCAACTACGAGGTCATTAGAGACCCGTCCACTGTATAGTTCTAATGCATAGACTGCACAGACACTACACTAATGCGACGATTATTGGGTAGTAGCAGTACCCAGCTTTCCCGAGCGACCACCCATGTCAGTACTAACTGGGCTTGCGTTGCTTAACTTCAGTGATCAGACGAGAACTGGTGTGTCCAACGCAACTCGCCGCTCCCCTTTGGATGCAAAGTAAAACAAAGGTGCCGTGCTGTGGCGCCGCTTGGGTTGGCGTCACCCAGTGCGGTGACGCCATGGTGTCACCACCTCTCCCGAAAAAAGGCGCTCTTTCTGCTTTGGTGTCACCCCATTTGTCGCCCGCACCACCCGCACAACCTAGTGAAGCCACTGGTGCCGTGTGGTGTACCATGGCATTGACACGTCAAAAAACTCTCTCAACAATGCAACGGGTAGATAAGAGGCGAAATTTCCAGGAGTAGGAGCTAGGCGTCATGCTCCAAACAACAACATTAAAGCAACAACCAATAAGTATAGGGGTTGCAGCTTTGGTCAGAGGTAGACCACATGCGGAAGATTCGTCCCTGGTGGTTTGTCCTTTGGCTACACTTTCCCTTTTACTGGGTTAGAATTTTTCGGCTCGGTGGTGCTTTAGGTAAAAATTATTGATGAAAACAAGTATTGTTAAGGCTGCTTCACAACAGCAACGTAAACGGAAAGGAAAGTTAGAAACCCAAATGGCAATGACGGCGTTCACAATAACCGGGAACGGCAAAGGAACAAAAGTTGAACAAGTTTTAACTTTCCCGTTAAACGTAAGCCGTTTGACCAATGGGAGGGCACCTCCACCACATGACGTACCCGTCGCCCCTCCCCTCAGCACCAAAAAAAAAAAAACTGCGCTTGGCAATGTATTGATAGCTAGTTGCATGTTGTGTTTGTGAACCTTTTTTTGTTTTTTTTTTTGCTCATACGCTTACTGCTGTGCCTTCATGGGGTTCAACGGGGGCCTTGTATGGCTATTTCTTATAAATTAATAAATATTTTTATCAATGTTAGAAATATTTTGTCTCTACGACCTATCTGACTAGCTGCACCCATATACCGGTGGTTCATATATAAAACAGTGCTTTAACTGCGTTCCATCCATTGCGTCCATCATTGGGGGTTATTGTGAAGCTTGCTTTCCCATTCACGTTCCCGGTTACATTACGTTCCCCATTCCCGAAGCAGCCTTTACGAATAAACATTATTATTTTTGTAATGACAGAATTACAACTTGAGTGTGGTAACGTTTGGGCTACATGAGATCATTCATGATCGATATGTATCTTGTTTGCAGGGAGAAGGCCAGGGGACTGAAACATCGAAAGTAGACTTTCAGCGTTTCTGAACAGTATTTTGGTGATTACCAAAGATAAGTCATCACCTGGATTTTTCCCCTCAATCGCTAGGTAAAATTAGTAACTGGGTAAAAGGGAAAATGTATCCTGTCCCCGACAATTCTGTGACAGTCCCGACAGGCCAGTGCCAGATTTACATATTAAGAGGTCCTTGGCTATTTAAATTTTGAGGCCCTTTTCCTAAGTCTTGAAACCTGCTAAATGATGAGGCCCTAGGCTTCAGCCTAATTAGCCTAATGGCAAATCCGGTGCTGAATATGGCATTAACAATGGAAAAAAATCAGTGAATTCACAATGCGGCATTAAACAGCATTGTAGTGGTCAATGTCAGGGACGAATTTTCCTCAGGACTTATTTGTGTGGGGATGAATTGTTTCAGGGAGGAATTTTCCTAGGGATGAAAAGGGGGAGGTTACCTAGACAGGTGGCAGCAGGCAGGGTGGCGTACCAATATAATAAGGCCAATGATGCCTAGTGGTGTTGAGGAATCTTGGCAAAGATTCCTAGCCCTCTTACATGAGGGCAAACAACTAGCTGTCCCCACTATGACTATCAGGAATAATACTTTGCCAGAATGGTATACTAAAGAGGTAAAGGTAGCTTTGTGTAACCAGCAAAGTACCAGGAATGCACTTAGAACAAGGAGGGATGTCAATAGTGAGTTGGTTAATAAGGGGGGGGGGGCATTAAAAAAGGTTATGGTGTTTATGAAGAAAGCTTACAAGAATTTTCATGAAAACATTCCTCGAGATAGGCTTAAGAAAAATCCAAGCGCCATCTGGGGGTATCTAAAGCTGTGTAGGAAAGAAGGTTATAGGGATACAGTGATGAAGGATGGGTCAGGAAATTCAGTTAAGGATGGTCTTATGATTGCCAATGTTTTCAATGATACATTTGCAAAAAGCTTTGATGTTGTATTCTTGGACTTTGAACTAGGGGGCACTAGTATTATAGCTTCTGGTTTTAGGAGATTTATGGTATTATACAGTTGTGGTCAGAAAAATAAATGTGTTCTAAAAAACGCATGTGACCACCCATGTGTCAGACTGATTGGTTCTATATCAACCCTGTGGAGTGGGCTACTTAAAGTGCAAGGGTGCCTGCAGAGTACTGGAAGCAGTTGGGACATTGTCCCTGACATGGACTAAACCCCCTTGGAGAGGGGGTGGGGTAGATGAAATCGTCAGCACACTGAATGTCACACTCATTGCCAGACTACTGACTATGACACCTTTTTGTCCTGGGCCCTAGGCTGGAACCGTTTATCACCTTACATCAGCCTATGCCTGTGGTTGGCTTCCCTTAGGGCTTCACTAGTTATTAGTGTGATCTTGGGACGCTTGTCATTCTACTTTACTTCTCTTATCACATAGTAGGGAAGATTGGGGCAAGATGAGTAATGACTTAATTTAGGAGTGTTGCGATAGTTAGCTGCACCATAGGTATACGACTGTAGTGTTAGCCATGAAAGTTGACACATTGGTGGGAGGCAAAATAGGGAAAACATTGAAATTGTACTTGCCATTACTGAATGAAGCCTGACATTTGACCAAGGAGTCTATAAGGAGTACCAGCTCTGCCCCTGTCCCATTGACTTTTCTGTCACAGTTTTAGACGGTGGCGCCCCAAGTGGATGGAGTTTACAAAAGAGATGCTACATATATTTTAACCATCTTAATCATGCAGTTATTCACTTCATTTGAATTTTCTTAATAATAATTTAAAACTGCTTGCTGCACAATTTTAACATATACATAAGTTGTTCAGTTTAACATGCCTTGAAAGTTGAAAATAATTTTATATGGGGATGACATCAGTCATGGCTGAGCTGCTGGCAGGAGTAGGGGAATGGGCCCCTCAGTGCTTGATATTTGTCAAAGATGTGGGAAAGCTTGCAGAGTTCAAAGAGAAGGAACAAAGCCTACAAGATGAGGGTGCAACAAGAGGAGGCACAAGGCTGACAAGCCTACAACCAGGCCCCCATCTGGGGTGGATGGGGGTAAAGGATTGGAACCCACAGACTCGACCTAGCCACAGGCTTGAGTAGGGTGTGATGATGATTTCACGGTACAGTACAGTACATTCTGCATAGCAGTGGTCTTCAAACATTGTCGACTCATGGAACCCTTTGAACTATGTTTTGGGGGAGCCCCATCCCAGCTTAAGAAAAGTATATCTTGTCATTGCTAACGAATCGGCTACGAATTTTTATTTTGACTTGCAGAACTCCAAGAGGTGTACTGCGGAACTCTGGGGTTCCATGGAACACAGTTTGAAGACCGCTGCTGTATAGCCTACTCAACTTATGACTAAATCATGTTATGACTAGTCTGTTGGAATCAATTGTGGTCATAAGTCGATGACTACCTGTATTAGGGGTAGCCTGGGTGTGGTTGACATCACCAAAAAATTGAAGGAGAATAGGCTGAGGTGGTATGGACACGTACTGAGGAGAGGAGACGTGGAGCTCGTTAGGGCCATCCTAGGAATGTGGGTGGTCGATAGCACTCAGGGCAGGGGGAGACCAAAGCAGACGTGGGAGCAGGTTGTTTGCAAGAATATGGCAGTGTGTGGGGTGGACAGAGACCTGGTGGGGGATAGACGGGAGTGGAGGGCCAGAACCCGCAGACCCGACCCTCATGCAGGCGGGATGAGGGTATGATGATGATGACGTAAACTTGTAAATAAGCAAGCTAGCATGTGAAAACAAGTGGCTTGTAAACTCCATCTACTAGATGGCGCTCTTCAGGTATGAAGATAAGAAATGGGCGGAGCTGTCACTCCTTGTATTAAGACTCCTTGATTTGACCTTTTTCAAACACGCTAATTTTTGAATTGAACTTTCTTACCTTCTACCTCCTATGTGTCATCTTTCATGGTGAGCAGTATAGCACTAATCATAACAAGACACTAAAAGGTCATGTTGTCAAGGCCCTGTTGCCACTACAATATAATTTAGGGGAGATCAGGGCAAGATGATGAGTGGGGTAAGATGACTAATGACTTAATTAGGGAGTTTCCTGATAGTTTAATGCACCATATGTAAGTTATACTACGAGCACAACTCATGACTAGACAATAAAAAGTAATGTTGTCCAGGCCCTGTGGCCATCACAATATTATTTACAGGAGTTTCATTGGTTCTGCTGTTGTGTGGTGTAATTTTCTAAATTCGGGAAAAAGACATAATTAATATAGAGGTAAGCTATAAAAATTTCTAATAGTATTTTAATCTACCTTAGACAATTGGCTATTCAGCATTCATTATTATAATAATCTTTTAATCTTATCACTATGCTGCTTGGAGCAAGATGGCTGGGGCAAGATGTAGGTGAACTCATTACAGTATCTTGATCCTCAATCAGTGCCAGATTTAGATATTGAGAAGCCCTAGGCTATTTCAATTTTGAGACCCTTTTCTTAAGTTTTGAAGCCCGCTAAATGTTGAGGTCCTAGGCTTCAGCATAATTAGCCTATTGATAAATCCAGCACTGCCCTCAATGTTAACTGGCATCCTCTTAATGGTGGGCAGTTTATGTGTGATTATTGTGTACTAGAAACATTAACTTTTAGGTTAATGATAAACTAGGTTTATTATTTACTTGAATTTTAACTATTAGCGTTTAAGCATGTATTATTCACAAAAAAACTAAAAATATTATTTCACTTACCTTAACAATGTAATAAATAATAGCCTAATTCTATTTTAACTATAAAACAAATCAGTCTACAGAATGACAGAATTTGGAGAATTTCGTTATGCCACCAAGGCAGGTTTTTGCAAATGACTAGGTTACACTTTGGTTTGGCGTTTCTGTGCCTCTAAATTCATCATTGTTAAGGCTGGTTCAGTGGCAAGCGCTACCAGTGAAAACAGTGCGTGCGCAACCAAAAAAATGGTACTCGTTCAGTGGTAGGCGGCAGATAGGATGCGTGATGGTTGATTTTGGCAATGTCTGTGAGGTGGCGTAATGACCAAACAATGGTGTAATGGCATAATGGGCGTCGTCTGCAGTGCAAACAGCCAATCAAACGTGCGCTGGAGCACTGTTGACTGCTAGTCAACTGCACCCTGAACTCCCTCCTTACATAATTGCGTGCCGACGTCATCCGTTTCTGTGTTGCTTAGTCTGCTCATGTGGTATCTGCCACTGTTGCACATGCCATTGAACCAGCCTTTAGTGTGCTACCAAATTTTTAAATTATAAGAAATGTGCCATGACAAAAAAGGTTGAGAATCGCTGCTCTATATTGTCACCTCTGACTAAGACATTTGTCATATTGTGGTACCAAATTTCCTATACCCTCGTCATAGAAAGCAGCCGCCAGTTCTTTCAACCAATTCTGTACACTGATGGGAGTGGTGAGTTGCGTTGGACACACCAGTTCTCGTCTGATCACTGAAGTTAAGCAACGCAAGCCCAGTTAGTACTGACATGGGTGGTCGCTCGGGAAAGCTGGGTACTGCTAATACCCAATAATCGTCGCATTAGTGTAGTGTCTGTGCAGTCTCTGGATCAGAAATATGCTGTGGACGGGGCTCTAATGACCTTTGTAGTTGAAGGGACCTTAAACTCCAACAAACAAACAAACAAATGTACACTGATCTGCAGCTCGTTGTTGGAGTCAAACTTTATGTCCTCCTATCTAGTGTTTCAGCAACCACCACACAGCCCAAACTTGGCTCCCTCTGACTTCCATCTCCTTGCACACATGAAACGCTGGCTAGGAGGACGGAAGTTTGACTCAGACGAGCTGCAGCAGACCAGTGCACAAAATTCCTTGAAAGACAAGGTGGGTATAAGAAAGTTGGTACCACGTTATGACAAATGTCTCAGTTGGAGAGGTGACTATGTAGAGAAATAGCTGGAAGGTGTACCTAAATGTTCCAAATAAAAACAGTTTGGATTTTCACTGTGGTTTTCATTTTGCAACAGATGGGACCTTGAAAAAAAACAAACCCTCTTAAATTAACAAAGATACATTCTAAGTAACTCAGCAGTCAGCACAGTAAAACGTGTTATCACAAAAGAAAACAAAACTAATTTGAAAACTGTCAGTATCGTTGTCATGCCCCAGTCTCCCCTATGTCCTTAGCATATTGGGACATCATCTGCAGTGGCGCCACTACGGGGGTGCGGGCCGCACCGGGTGACACCACTCGCACCATGACACCAAAGCAGAAGGGGGGATGCCAACGCTAGCGACGCCACTGATCATCCGTCAATAGTCCCTTGCAGCATGGTGTTTTTTATGCCTAGTTCCGTATCACCACACTTCAACGCTAATCACGTCGCCACTGATGACATCTTGATGACGTTTTGTGCTAGTGCGTTACGAAGGACCGCCAGCGCAATTCCTTAAGTGCAGCGCTTTATTTGGAGTCACCGCACGCTGCCGTCATATCTCAGTATAGCCTCCGCCATTTTTCAAGCAGACAGCTCAACCGCCAGCCAATCAAAACGCAGCGTGACGTGCGGGACGCTAGCTGCTCTGCGGCGCCCCAAGTAGCAGTGTGACGTCACCATTTTTTGTGCTGTGTCGTCTGTTACAACGGTAATAGCGTTAGCGCGTGGGTATACGGAACCAGGCATAACTTACATACTCAAGGCTGAAATGCCACTGTCTCCCTATCAATTAGTAGTAGTTACCCATTCATCTTGTTGTAAATCATTTGGTTTTTGAATTCCCACAATACACCATTCTTTTTCTCGGCTTCCATCCAATATGTCATAATGATGCGTGCATTGGTAGCGTTGGATCGACTTCCAACTTCCATGAAAGTTGCAGTGGCGACATTTTCAATTAAGAAAGACATGTCTTTCAGTGGTTGCGTAAGTAGTCAACCTGTAGATTTCATCAATAACTGTGAAAATCATTAATGTGTGGCAGTCCCAATTATACCGTGCTGTTAAAGGAGTCAACTTACCAAACCCACCAATCAGCTCGGTCTGTGACGCAGAACCTGGTGATCCTCAGCTTCCTTGAATTGAATTGCAAATTTTTGCAGCTATCACATTCTAATACCGTGATTGTGGGGCAGATACTTTAGGTGATACTATTACCAGGCCTTGTTCTGGACAATACATTCAAGTGGATGAAATATCAGCAGCTGAAAAATGCCTTTGTCCGTCAGGGCAGACTGATTATTATGGTTATTAATCTAATTATCAAACCAGATTAACATATCAGATTATAATCGTTATTTAGGAATCATAATTTATGCACGTCATAGGTTCGTGTTGCATTCTCCTAACCATGCCCTTACTAAGATTTTCATTGTCATCAAGGGACTTTAAGGCCCGGGGGACACATCCGATTTTTGCTCGTACGGGTGCCACAGGGGCACCACAGCAAACCAATGCACACATGCTGGTGAAATGGCGCCAGTACACACTTAGCAACTGCTAAAGAAGGCATGCCCTTTTTGCCTACACGGTAACGCTATTAGCGTTGTAACAGACGACACAGCACAAATAATGGTGACGTCACACTGCTACTTGGGGCACCGCAGAGCGGCTATGCGTGATGGTATTTGAGTTGACAGGTGCTCAACTCACAGAGCGTCCTGCAAGTCACGCTGCGTTCTGATTGGCTGGCGGTTGAGCTGTCTGCTTGAAAAATGGCAAAGGATGTACTGAGACATGATGGCAGCGTGACGTGACTCAAAATAAAGCGCTACACTAATGCCTAGTTCTGTATCACCACACTTCAACGCTAGTAACGTCGCCACTGATGACATTTTGATGACGTTTTGTGCTAGTGTGTTATGAAGGAGCGCCAGCGCAATTCCTTAAGTGTAGTGCTTGATTTGGAGTCACAGCATGCCACCGTCATGTCTTACTTTATCCTCTGCCATTTTTCAAGCAGACAGCTCAACCGCCAGCCAATCACAATGCAGTGTGACGTGTGGAACGCTGAGTTGACCACCTGTCAACTCAACTACCATCATGCATAGCTACTCTGTGGCGCCCCAAGTTGCAGTGTAACGTCACCATTTTTTGTGCTGTGTCGTCTGATTCAACGGTAATAGTGTTAGCACGTGGGTATATGGAACCAGGCATTAAGGAATTGCGCTGGCGCTCCTTCATAAAGCACTAGCACAGAACTTATCCCTGGTTCCGTATACCGACATGCTAACTATTGCCCTGTAGCAATCCTGTCTCCTTTGGCACAGACTCTGGAAAGGTGGATGTACGACCTGGTGCAAGATGATCTTCATTCCATTATTCCCTTATCTCAATATAGCTCCTGTCCCAAATCTTCTGTCTCGTTTGCTATCTTGTCAGTTTTGGCAGCTGTTGCTGCCTCACTGGCCATGGGTATCTACTGCTCCAAACTGACCTAGCAAAGGCCTTCGATACGGTTGACCATAAGTCACTTATCGAACGACTAAACTCTACTGTTTCAAATCCTTTTGTCCTCAATATTATTGAATCCTACTTACACTTAAGAGGTGCAAGGACTAGGGCCTCTCATGTTCTTATCTCTCTAGAGTGAGGGGTTCCTCAGGGCTCTGTACTTGGACCCTTACTTTTCAATGCAGCCACTGCTGACCTTTTTATGAAGTGTGAGGGGTGGCAGCCCTGGTCTTTCGCAGATGACAACTTCTTTGGACGCCCAATTTTCCTTTAACCCTTAGAAGATCTCTCTTCTTCCATTGCTACGCTATTGGGATCCATCTCAAGTTGGTACAATTCTTTGAATCTCTGCTTGAATCTGAGCAAAACTAAAGCGATGGTTTTCTTACCAAGAAACTCAGCCCTCAGATACCCTCATAATATACCATATCTCACCTCTAGTCTGCATCTCCTGGGAGTCCTTTGTGAACCTCACTAGAAGTTCCTTCCTTATAGGGACTTCTTGAGGGCAAAATTAAACTCCTTGACCTACCTCTTCAAGTGCCTCAGATCAATGATCCCTATCAACAGGTTAATTCTGGGTTTTCAGGCAAAGGTCCTGCCTTTGTTATCCTTTGCAGCTCCTTATCTCACTGGACTCCCTAAAGTCCACCTTCCCCCTCTCCTTGTCCTCTATAATACCATATTCCATATTATCTTATGGTTGCCCTCCTGGGTTGCCCTCAACCCGATGTGGATAAGGACCCAAATTCTCCCTTTTCACACCTACTTAAGATTCTGTCAACTCATGGTACTTGTGGGTGCTCTGAGGTATACCTCCCATCCTTTACATGCCATAACAATTTTCTTCCCTTCCACCATATCTGTTTGAAAAACTAGACGTTTCCTTTTTGAGCCTATGTGGCCCTTCAGTGATATAAGGGACAGCCTTTTTCCGGTCATTTTGTTCATGGAATGCATTACCTTTCCACCTGAGATCAACCATTTTCTCTTGTTCAAACTTTCAGTGTATTACCCATTGTAAGCATTTTAGGAAGAGTCTCCTAAACTTTCTATTAGTAAATCATATGTAATTACAGATGTCAAATTGGTTTGTTCAAAAAGGTACGTTGTAAATAAAATAATAATAATAATAGACAATTCTGGGAAATGACAGGCAAGCACATGCCCCACTTCTCAGCTTTTTTCCAGTTCTATTTTCACTAATGAAATGTCTGGACCGTCTTCCCTTTAAAAGGATCTTGCCCCAAAATTGAATCAGACATGAATAGGAGCTAAGAAAGTCAACGCAACGTGAATGAAACAGAAGGTCCTTAAGGCATCCTCCCATACACGATCATAGACTTTCAACATTGGCGACAACGAATGGCTTATCCTCCCGCCCACGTCACCAAAGGAGAGAACCGGAAGTACTTCTCAGTAAGGAGGATTCAAGACTCCTCATGTGGGAAACGTTGGGCGCCAACTTGTCACACTTCTCAGTTTCGCCAGTCCTTCATTTTGATTGGTACGAGGCGCCGTACCTAGCTTTTCTAAGCAGGGACTTATAGCGAAAATGGCTACCTTTACAGTTGGGCCGTCGCTCACTGCTATTGACAAATGGGGGTGTGCACACCCCCATTTCAACTCATGTATCCTATGCCATTTTTTTTGTTGGTGTTTTATTGCTCTTCAACTGCAAGGTCATTAGAGCCCCGTCCACTGCGTAGCTCTAATGCAGAGACTGCACAGACACTATGCTAACGCGACGATTTTTGGGTATTTGCAGTACCCAGTTTTCCCAAGCGGCCACCCATATTAGTACTGCCTGGGGTTGCGTTGCTTAACTTCAGTGATCAGACGAGAACTCGTGTGTCCAACAGAATAAGCTGCACCCCGTATCGTATGATCCCCATACGATGAATCAACACTGCCATACGGTACGTTAAAAAATCGCATGTGTGCACTGCACCGGCCCTTATTATCCGTGTTGCGGGGATTTATGTCTGAAAAAGTGCTGAATAAAAAGTCAATCCAAATACACATTATCATCATTAGAAGCCTTTTCCCTAGGTAACAGGATCTGTAGGCGATTTGCCCCACTGCAATGCAACTTTTGAAGGTCTCTCGAATTTTGAACGACTGGCCTACTCCCTTGGAAAGAAAATGAGAGAGTGAGAGAGAAAAGGAGAGAGTGAGAGAAAGGGAGAGAGAGAAAGGGAAGAGAGTGAGAGAGAGGGGGAGAGAGTGAGAGAGAGGGAGGGAGAGGGAGAGAAAACGAGAGAGGGGGAGAGAAAGGGAGAGAGAAAGAGTGGGAGAGCGAGAGAGGGATAGGGAGGAGGAGGGAGAGTGAGAAAGAGGGAGCGAGAGAGAGAAATGGAGAGTGAAAGAGGGAGAGGGGAGAAAAAGGGAGTGAGAGAGAGAGCGACAGCGAGAGAGAGGGGGAGAGGGAGAGAGAAAGGGGGAGGGAAATAAGTAGAGAGAGGGAGGGGGAGGAAGAGAGAAAGGTAGAGAGAGGGAGAGGGAGGAGGAGGGAGAGAAAGATAGAGCGAGAGAGAGAGAGTCAGGCAGGCAGCAGTAGCATACATTTTAAGGGCAATGGGCTCAAACAACTGGTCTCTTTCCTTATTCCTTAGACTTTATCTTTGTATGTTAGTATGGGCCATAATGAGTCGAGCCTTGTTGAGCCTGCTCGCCGGCGAGAGTGGTGTAGTAGTGGGGGATAGAAGGGAAATTAGTAGCACCCAAAGTCATCCACTGGACTACATTGCCCAGAACCAGGCCTGGTAATAATATCACCAAAAGGGTGTTGGTGAGGCCGCCCCTAACATCACGTTATATATAAACTGTGATACCTGCAAAAGTTTGAAATTCGATTCAAGGAACCTGAGCATCACCAGGTTCTGCGTCACAGACCGTGTTTATTGAAGGGTTTGGTAAGTTTAGCTAGCCCCTTTAACACCATGGTATAATTGGAACTGTCACATGTTAAACATTTTCACTGCTCTAGTTCGAATCTGCAGGTTGACTATATCTATATCACCTTTCTATATCACCACTGACCTTTCTATATCACCACCATCATCATGCCCTTATCCCACTTGTGGAAGGGTCGGGTCTGCGGGTCCACTGAACAGGCTTTGACTGGGGTCACCTGAATATGCTCTGCAGTCAACTGAACATGCTCTCACTGGGGTTACCCCAGCCAGGAGTCTGGAGCCTGCAGGAATATAGGCTAATTTGTCTGTGAGGGGGATGCACTTGTAGTGGACATTCAAAGGCATGCCTTTCAGTGCTTGCGTGAGCAGTCAACCTGCAGATTCAAACCAGAGCAATGAAAATGTTTATCATGTGGCAGTCCCAATTAGACTATTGTGTTAAAGGGAGTAATACTTACCAAATCCTCCAATCAGCTCGGTCTGTGACGTAGAACCTGGTGATCTTCAGGTTCCTTGAATCAAATTGCAAACTCTTGCAGGTATCAAAGTTTTATAACGTGATTGTGGGGGTGACGGCACCAACACCCTTTAGGTGATACTATTACCAGGCCTTGTTCTGGACAATACAGTCAAATGGATGAAATATCAGCAGCTGAAAAATGCCTTTGTCCGTCAGGGCAGAGTGGCTCATTGTGGTTATTAATCCTCGCCCTCCTACCTAACCTTGTTCGGGCTACCTCCATTACAGTCAGTGCTGGATTTAGATATTGAGAGGCCCTAGGCTATTTCAATTTTGAGGCCCTTTTCAAGCCCATTTGAACCCCTTTTCTTAAGTTATGAAGCCCACTAAATGTTGAGGCCCTTGGCTTCTGCCTAATTACCCTATTGGTAAATCCGGCACCGATTACAGTCCATTCGTTTCCTTTACTAATGCATAGAACCTCTAGCAGTCTATTGGAATTTCTCTTTTGCACTGCCCTACACTGATCCATAGCTGGCCTAACTTCTAACCTGTAGAAAATTTGGTTGGTTTCACCTAATAATTCGACAAAAGGGTTTGGTATTCCTATTTGAAGTCAGCTTATGATTTTTACACCGTTGCTAATACCTGTGGTGTTGAGGAATCTTGGCAACAATTCCTTGCACTCATAGAAGAGGGCACACAACTAACTGTCCCCAATCAGATTATAAGGAATAACTCTGTTCCAGAATAATAGTCTAAAGAGGTGAAGGCAGCTTTGTGGAACCAGCAAAGGGCTAGGAATGCACTTAGGAGAGGGAGAGATGTCAATAGTGAGGTGATCTATAAGGGGGCCAGCAAAATGGCTAAAGGGCTTATGAGGAAAGCTTACAAGAATTTTCATGAAAACATTTTGGGAGATAGGCTTAGGAAAAATCCAAAGGCATTCTGGGGATATCTAAAGAGGTGTATGAAGGAGGGTAATAGGGATACAGTCGTTAAGGATGGGTCAGGAAATTTAGTCAAGGATAGTCTTGTGATTGCCAATGTTTTTAATGACACATTTACAAAAAGCTTTGCAAGCAGGAAAAATAACTCCCAGGCAGAATGTGACAGGGATTTGCCAGCAGGAATGGATGAGGTTATTATCACTAATTGAGCAACTGCTGAGAAAATTACCAGTATATAAGGCTGTGGGCCCTGATGGCATTTCACCATTTATTTTGTAGCAACTTTCTGTGAATTATTAGCTATTACTTGTTGGAAATATTTAAAAAGTCATTGGACACAAGCATTATTCCATCATCATGGAAACTAGCATGGTGCCTATTTTCAAGTCAGAGGATTCGACAGACCGGGCCGTAATGAAGGCATAGAAAAGAAGGTGACCGCCATGGGTGCAACTGGGTTTGGGGCACAAAATGTTTAAGTTTTTTGTCATTATTGGGTTACGGGCAAGCAAAAGTTAGACACTTGCCACAGGCGCTTCATACCCTTGTTATGGCACTGGCGACAGACCCAAGATGCTATAGACCAGTTTCATTAACAAGTGCTGTATCAAAGATTTTTGAGCATATCATATTCTCATCTATAATGAGATATCTGGAAAAGAAGGGCGTCCTTAGTAATAACCAACATGGGTTTAGGAAAGGTAGGTCATGTGACACCCAAATGGCTTGCTTGATGGATTATATTCAAAAGGCTTTAGGTAGCAGAAAGCAGGTTGATGTTGTATTCTTGGACTTTGAACAGGCTTTTGTCATGGTACAACATGATAAGCTGGTCTCAAAAATGTCCAACTTAGGGATACATAGCAATGTTGTTCAATGGGTAAGGTCCTACCGTATTTATTCCAATAACAGCCGCCCTCTATTAAGCACCGCACAATCAGGGCCAAAAAAGTAATAAATGCCGCCCTCCAATAATCGCCACAGTGTGGTTTTGCTAGTCGTAAAATATTTTTGGAAGGAACAGTGGGTGTAGGCCGACATACCCTCACATACATCACCATCTTAGCCTTATCCCGCCTGTGGCAGGTTTGGGTCTGCAAATTTTAACCCTCCACTCCCATCTATCTTCCACCAGGTCCTCATCCCCACACACTACCAATACCTTTACAGACAACCAGCTCCCACGTCTGCTTTGGTTTCCCCCTAATCCATGTGCTTCCAACCACCTGCATTCCTGAAATGGACCTAACGAGCTCCTCTCCTCTTCTCATTGTGTCCATAACACCTCAACCTATTCACCCTCATTTTTTCGGCATTGACCACCACCCCAAGGCTACCTCGCATATACTCATTCCTAATTCTATTAGCTCTCGACGTCACTCATGTACCGCATTACCTCAGCATTGGCATTTTGGCTACTTGCATTCTATTGACATGGCTCTTCTTCACTGTCCTACCCTCTGATTCATATATAGCATAGTTGTCCTAACCATTGCCCTGTAGAACTTCCCTTTTAACTTGATGGAGACCCTCCTATCACACATGACTCTGCTTGCCTGTCTCCACTTTACCCATCCCCATTGATTCTATGGATTGCATCAGACAGCATTAGCCAATATTCCTGCAGGTTTCCAGACGCCTGGCTGGGTGACTGCAGTCAGAGGACGTTCAGTGGACCAGCTGACCCAATCCTGCCACAAGCGGGATAAGGGTATGATGATGATGATGACTGCCAATATCGTCGACAAAAAGCTCACAAATTATATAAACGCCGCCCTCTAATAAGCGCCACACCAAAAACGCCACAAAATAAATAAACGGTGCGGTGTTTATTGGAATAAATACGGTATTTGCTTGATAGACAACAGAGGGTCATTTTCAAGGGTAGTGCATCTGAATGGAAACCAGTCACAACAGGGGTCCCTCAGGGAAGTGTAATGGGTCCTTTGTTGTTCATTCTCTATGTGAACGACATACAGCTTGATATTAATTCCTTACTTGAACTATTTGCAGATGACACATGTGCTGCTCAGGTACTAGATGATGGGTTACCATCCTGTGTGCTATTACAACAGGATCTAGACTAGATATACAATTGGTGTGTAAAATGAGAATTGCCATTAAACTGCAGAAGTGTAGGATACTCACAATATCCAGATCTAAGAAGCTACTAGATTTTGACTACAACATAGGTGGAGTTAGGGTTGTAAATCCCAAACACCTAGGAGTTATCTTAAATAATCAAGGAAATTGGAAGGATTGGAAGGGCTGGTCAATTCCTCTGTCTGATTAGTAAGGTTCTTGGGGACAGCTCAACAGAGGTAAAAGAAACAGCATACAGTTCAATGGTATGCCCAATTTTGGAGTATCGCAGTCCAATTTGGTTCCCCTTCAGGCAGGACTTATGTTGGGAGGTTGAAAGGATCCAAAGGAGGGCAGCAAGGATTGTATTCAACAGGTTTTCTCACAGTGAGAGTGTGTCTGCCATGATTAGGGAACTAGGGTGGGAGACACTAAGCCAGAGGTGTATATCTAGCACCATTAGTCTGTTTATCAGACTGCTGCTGCTGGGATGTAATGGACCTCTGGCTGGAAGTGTGTCCCCTGCTCAGTATAAGGGGCGAAAGGATCATCCATATAAATTGAAAGAGATTAGGGCACAGACAGACTCATACTACTGGTCATTTTTGCCAAGGGTCATTCGGCAATGGAATGGCCTTGGGGAGGATAGGGTGGAGGGTTTCATCAAAGGAAAGCCTGTCATTGCTAGTATTGTGAAGGGCACCTGAATTATAGTTAAGGGTTTTAGGAGTATTATAGTATCATTAGAAGGATTGAGAGTTAGTCTGTCCACTGCCATATTGGCCAAAGAGCTGCTTGCCGTGTAGTGAGTTAGAATTAGAATTAGAATTATAACGCCGGTTACCGCTCACCGAAAGTGGAGTCTGTGGTGCAAGTCAACCTATTACTGAGTAATGAGAGGATGAGGGCCATACTGCGTTGAAGAGTGTCAGAAATGGGTAAAAAAACTATACGGTTACCTGATCTACCACTGCACCCCACAGCCGACTGACGGGTGCGTGGGTGTGTTATCAGAGTACTACCCCAGCGGATGCGAACTGAAAACCCTCTGTACTGCAAAAGAGTTGCCTTACACAATGCATATTTTGCATCAATAGATTTTAAAATTGGATTTCATTTCTGCTTCAGCAACTTTTAAAATTTGGCAAAAGGTTCACTCCCCCTCCTGCATCCGGTAACACATGGGGGAACTCATGGCTTAATGCAAACTGAGGGCGAATTCTAGTTAAGGGTTTAAGGTGCCGGGCGGATTTAGCGAACAGACTTGCTAGGCACTTGCCCCGGGGTGGCACGAACCTAGGGGCTGTATGCTAATCTGGGTATGTCAAGTGAGTTGTCTGCGTTGTACCTCTGAATGGTAACAATGGACACAAGGACCGGTTGCTTACCAAAGCTGCAACCCTTTTGCTTATTTATCGTCGGTCCACTGTTTGCTGGGGCACTTCACCGAGCACCTACGCCTGCAATTTTTGCCTCATCTACCCGTTCCATAGTAGAGAGGGTTCTTTGATGTGCAAATGCCTTCGTACACCACACGGGACCTCGGTTTTACTTCTCATCCGAAAGAAGGCCCACTCGGGCCTCTCTCTTGCCCGAAGGAAGCCAACCCACCTCAGTCCAGTATCGAACCTAGAACTACTGGCGCAGTTACTGGGCTCCAGCACACTGCTTTGCCCGACGGCTCATAACGCTGTTAAGGTGATGTGCAAATTGTCCTGTACTGGCCTCTGGGAGTGCCTGAAATAACAGATTCAAGGCCAATTCCTGAAGACAGATTGAATTTCTATAGTATTTGCCTTTTGTCTGTGGCCGTGAGGGACAGGCTCTCCAGACTTACCCTTAGACACCCAATGGAATCACTAAAGTCTATTGGGCACACATGCGGCTCGTGGGGCAGGCAAACGTAGGCGACTGATTAGGGCGGGGAATTTGAAAGGGGCGGCTAATTTCAGAGGTACTTCCTCGTCATGCAGCCTATGGGCTATTTAAAATGTTTATAGTCCTTGGGATTACCAAACTTCTCTGATTGGTTGGGCCCTTTGTAAATGTTGGCTTTCTTGAGGTGCCTTGTTGCAGTCATAAGGCATTGGCAATGGGACAAGTACCACGGGCATGGGGGACGCTGGGACAATTTAAAACTGCATTAAATGTAACGGGGCGCCGCGGTGATGGATCTAGTTGCCTAGGGCACCTGAAACTCACGAGCCGGACCTGGTTGGGCACCTCAGGATCTGTTCGGTAGGACAATGTTATCAGGGTGGACCTAAGTAATATTAACCCAACTGATTCTCACACAAAAAAAAGGATTTCATAATCGAAATTCAGAAAGCGTAATTCATGCATGTTACAGTTTCAGTTGTTTTTAAAAACGTAAGTGAAAAGCACATGGCCCTCATGGGGTAACTTTAAGGAGGAGAGGGCAAAAGTCTTTACTGCAGGATAGAGGAATTTTTCACTCACGATGTTTAACCGCTTTTAGTATCCAGAGCTCATAGAATTAGGAACGAGTATATTTGGAGTAGCTTGGGCACACGGCGAAAACAATGAGGGCGAGTGGATTGAGGTGGTGTGGACATGCAATGAGATGAGGGGAGGAGGAATCTCGTTAGGTCTATTACAGGAATGCAGGTGGTTGGAACAGGGGGATTGTTGTTGTTGTTGGTTGGTGTTTAAGGTCCCGTAAACTACAAGGTCATTAGAGACCCGTCCACTGCGTAGTTCTAATGCATATGCTGCACAGACACTGCACAGACTGCTGCACAGACGATTATTGGGTATTAGCAGTACCCAGTTTTCCCGAGCGACCACCCATGTCAGTACTAACTGGGCTTGCGTTGCTTAACTTCAGTGATCAGACGAGAACTGGTGTGTCCGACGCAACTTGCCGCTCCCGGAACAGGGGGAGGAGGAGACCAAAGCAGACGTGGAAACAGGTTGTTCTTAAGGGTATAGTAGTGTGTGTGGAGTGGATGGGGACCTGGTGGGAGATGGACAGCAATGGAGGGCTAGAACCCGCACACCCGACCCTGCAACAGGTGGGATTACGATATGATGATGATATTTCATCCATTTCAATAAATTGTCAAAAATCAAACGGTTTTAGGTCACACAATTGGAATGCTTCATAATGGGGTAATCTAATCACTGAAAGGGTGTCTCAAATGATAGCCTTCATGACGTCAAACCCAAAATTTCATTATATATTGTGTTAGGTACAAGAATCACCATCTTTCAGCATCCCACACTCAGCCGAGTGCGTATTTGGTAAGTTTTATCCTTTGAACATTAAGGTAAAGTGCAACTGCCACATACGAGTCATTTTCTCTGTTGCTGTTTTCAGTCTGCAGGTTGACTATTACAACATGATTGTGGAAGAAGCAAAGAATGGGATGCTTTTCTTTCTTCAAAATCCATTCAGTGGATACGTAGTGGACGTTTCTGATCACAAACAGGAAAACGATGCAACAGTTATAATGTACGCTAAAAACAAAGGATTGAATCAGGTTTTTAGATACGAGGATGAGATGCTAGTCTCCATGCTGGGAGAGAAGAAGTAAGTGATATCAAATACCTGTACCAGGTCCTTCAGGTCATGAGTATGTACGTTATGACTGTGTTCTTTACCTCCTGATAGCGAACCAGAGTAGTAGATACACCAATTGTTTCCTCTGCTCTGCTTGCACCGTTTCACTCTATGGCCATAGTGGAGCGGATAGGAGAAAGGAGACGAAAGAGGCGGTATATTCCATGATTAAAGCAGAGAAATGCTTGGTAATGGTGGAACAGTGAGGAAACCATTTTCTTTTGCTGGCACCACCTAGTGAAAAGAGGTGCAACCACAAAAGGGGTATTGAGAAATGGTCACTGCGCTGTGAAAAAAAAATTTTTTTGTTCCCACCTCTCCGTTTTTGTTCACCACTTTCCTATCTTCTTTCCTCTGGCCACTTTCCATTACAATGCCACCTTTTGTTTCCATTGCGCTCCTCACTGACCACTCCACCATGGCCGCAGCCTAATGCTTAGTTACATATCACCACACTTTAATGCTAATCACGTCGACACTGATGACACTTTGATGACGTTATGTGCTAGTGCTTTATGAAGGAGCGCCAGTGCAATTCCTAAAGGCTGGTTCAGTGGCACGCACAAGAGTAGCAGATACCACGTGAGCAGACGAAGCAACACAGAAACGGATGACGTCGGTGCGCAATTATGTAGGGAGGGAGTTGAGGGATGGTGAAAGTGAAAGTGCAGCACTCCTGCACACTTATGATTAGCTGGTTGTACTGTAGACGACGCGCATTATGCCATTACACTATTGTTTGCTCATTATGCTACCTAGCGGACATTGTCAACATCAACCGGCGTGCGTCCTATCTGCCGCTTACCACTGAACGAGTACATGCACAGTTCGTCTTGGTAATGGTGCTCTATGTCACCATTTTGTTGGTTGCGCACGCGCTGTTTTCACTGGTAGCACTTGCCACTGAACCAGAACTTTAATGCCTGGTTCTGTATACCCACGCGCTAACGCTATTACCATTGAATCAGACGACACAGCACAAATAATGGTGACGTCACACTGCTACTTGGGGTGCTGCAGAGCAGCTATGCGTGACGGTAGTTGAGTTGACCAGAGGTCAACTCACATAGCGTCCCGCACGTCACGCTGATTGGCTTGCGGTTGAGCTGTCTGCTTGAAAAATGGCGGAGGATAATGTAAGACATGACGGCGGCGTGCAGTGACTCCAAATAAAGCGCTGCACTTAAGGAACTGCGCTGGCGGTCCTTCATAACGCACTAGCACAAAACGTCATCAAGATGTCATCAGTGGCAACGTGATTAGCGTTGAAGTGTGGGGATACGGAACTAGGCATAAGTGTGGCGCTTTATTTAGAGTCATGTCACGTCACCATCATGTCTCAGTTTATCCTCCACCATTTTTCAAGCAGACAGCTCAACTGCCAGCCAAGCACAACACAGAATAACTTGCAGGATGCTATGTGAGTTGACCACCTGTCCACTATAATACTGTCATGCATAGCTGCTCTGTGGCGCCCCAAGTAGCAGTGTTACGTCACCATTTTTTGTGCTGTGTCGTCTGATTCAATGCTAATAGTGTTAGCGCGTGGGTATATGGAACCAGGCATAAGTAGTTCATTCCACGGGTTTTGTTTCCAGTGGGAAAGTGTGGCCCTAGGGAGAAATTCGTTAACAGCAACACAGGGGGATCCTGGGGGTTCATGGGGTAGACGACCCTAGGCAGCTGCCTAGGGCAGTAAATTTCAGAGGTACTTCTCTGCCATATACTCTAGCCATCATAGAAAATGTTTATAGTCATGGGGTGCCCAATTTTCTCTGACTGATCTACATGCTGGATTTTCTCACATGCCCTGTTGCAGATCTCTAGCAAAGCATTGGAAATGGAACAAATGCCAAGGGCGCTCTGACGATATAGAACTACATTAAATTTAAAGGGGGGATTGATGATGGATTCACTTGCCTAGGGTGGCGAAAATTCACGACCCGGGCCTGCAGGGGGGATATGGGGTGGTGTATATTTGAACAGAGAGTCTCTATGTGCTCTGGACACTTGCTCGTGTACCACAGCATTCTCATGTCGGTTACTTGCAATTTATTGACGTGGCTCTTTCTCACTGCCCAACACTGATCAATTTAACATAGCGGGCCTAAGCATTGTCCTTTAAAACTTTCCTTTCAACGTGATTTGGACCCTCCTATCACACAGGCCCCCTGTCCTTCCCAAATGAAAGCTAACTACTCTGTCTTCTTCACGCTTATCTTTAGCCCTCCGTTTTATTGCCTCTGTAATAATTAGGCCCTTCTCTACTTGTGCTCTGGAGCCACTAAGTTTTCCAAAATCGTCGGCCAATACCATGCACTGAGGGGCGCATTCTCCTACTCCCGTCAGCAGCTGGTACATAACCAGGAGTTATGGACTTAGTGCTGAATCTTGCATACACCAACCTTCATTAGGAAGTCCTCAGTATTTCCTCAAGATGTGTACCATATATGGCGATTCCATAAGAAAAATCCAGTATGGCGGGTTAATGCATCAGTAAACAATAGGAGAGTGTTTACCAACTGGAAGAAGAGACTAAACAGGATAATGAAGAAGACAGACATAACACTGCACCCCGGAGAGGGTGAGGAGGAGACAACAACAGTGCTAGTTGCATTGTGCAGCCAAGTTGCGTTGGACACACCAGTTCCCGTTAGATCACTGAAGTTAAGCAACGCACACCCACGTGAATACCAACTTGGGTGGTTGGTAAAGAACGTTGGGTGCTGCAAATTAACCCTCTTCCTCGTCCTTTCACCTACCTCCTCATCTGCCGTGGGCAGCCTCCTAAGGGGTTAACCTGTTATGGCTGCCTGGCTTACACCCCAACCCACAAACTAATCCAATCCATGCAAGGGTTAGTACAGGACAAGTTAAAGAATGGAGGTTAGGGCAGTGGCGGCAAAGCATGAAAGGGAAGAGCAGCAAATAAAAAGCTGAGGTTGTAGGGCAGTGCTCCACAACCGGTGTGCCTTGAGCCATACAGGTGTGACACAGTCAAATAAGATAATTTTCTAACTAAATAATATTTCAATAGATTCGATAGATCAAACACAATAACGAGAATACTTGCAATGAAATATTTGCGTTTTAGCCTTCTAAAATTTATTGTAAAATTTGCTGTAAAAGTGGCATAGCTGAAGATCATGTTGCTCTGGGTGGTGAAAAATTTGAAGCCCTAAAGCTAAAAAATAAATTGGAGTTCATGCTGTCTGGGGCAGTGAAAAATTTAATGCTCCAAAGCTGAAAGAAATTTATTTTGCACCTCCTCAAGGAACAAAAAAAGGAAACTGCTATAGTTTGGTCGCCCCTAATTAGCTGGCGTTCGGAGTGGGACGCCACCCTAGCTATGCCATTGCTATGTATTTTAGCTTTTGATGTGCCATGGAATTCTAGGTGTGCCATAGGTGTGAAAAGGTTGCGGAGCACTGGTGTAGGGAAACAAACATACAGTATGATAGAGAAGAATGTAATGTATGATAATATGAGGGCTATTTTTCTCAAGGTCCGTTTGGTTGCAAAATGGAAACCACAGTGAAAATCCAAAGTGTTTTATTTGGAACATGTACGTACACATTCCAGCTATTTCTCTAGAAAGTCACCTAGCCGACTGAGACATTTGTCCTAGGGTGGTAGCACCTTTCCTATACCCTTGTCATTGAAGGTAGTCGTCAGTCTTTTCAGCCAACTCTGTACACTGGTTTGCAGCTCGTCTGAGTCAAACTTCTGTCCTCCTAGCTAGTGCTTCAGCGCCCACCATACAGCCTGGACTTTGCTCCCTCCGACTTCCATCTCTTTACTAACATGAAACGCTGACAAGGAGGACAGAAGTTTCATTCAAACGAACTGCAGACCAGTGTGCAGAGTTGGCTGAAAGGACTGGCGGCTACCTTCAATGAGGAGCGTACAGGAAAGTTGCCACCACCCTAGGACAAATGTCAGGAGCGGCGAGTTGCATTGGACACACCAGTTCTCGTCTGATCACTGAAGTTAAGCAACGTAAGCCCAGTAAGTACTGACATGGGTGGTCGCTTGCGAAAGCTGGGTACTGCTAATACCCAATAATCGTCGCATTAGTGTAGTGTCTGTGCAGTCTATGCACTAGAACTATGCAGTGGACGGGTCTCTAATGACCTTGCAGTTGACGGGACCTTAAACACCAACAAACAAAAGGACAAATGTTTCAGTCGGCGAGGTGACTATCTAAAGAAATAGGTAGAATGTGTACCTACATGTTCTAAATAAAACACTTTGGATTTTCACTGGGGTTTTCATTTTGCAACCGATCAGACCTTAAAGAAAATATCCCTCGCACATTAGAGAGCTCACTTTTGTTTTGGGCAACAGCTGGGTCACTGGAGAGGGAACAGATGATGGTAAGGATCACAGGCAGAGAAGAGCGCTGTGGATTGTGTGGGGATCTAGTGGAGGACGTCAGGCAAGTTATACTGGCATGTCCAATGGTGGATAACTGCAGAAGGGTTTGGAAACCCCCTACATCAGAAGAGGCAGTGGAGGAAGAGGAGGTTTGGGGTGGGGCAACTAGAATGGGTACGAAAGGCAAAGACGTTGCTAGGGTGCTGATGGCGATCTAGACAAATGGGCCTAGCATGAAAAACAGCTCACTAGCAAAGTATCCGTCACCAAGGTTTACATATTCATGTTGCCAATCAGTCGGACAAACGTCTCTGCAGCAGGACAACAGGGTAAATTGAACTGTATGAGTGGGTGGAGCCCACAGTAGTCTAAATAATAGTTTAATTTTCAATGCAGCAGACAATTTCCAGAGTAGGCAGGGGGTTTGAGCAAGTTGTACCTATTATGGTGGAAACATTTGATATAAAGATTGGTAAAGAACTTGGACCAACAGACCTCTGCTGCCAAATTGCGTTGTTCTCCCCATTATACAAGTGAACTGATCAATTCTGGTTGTGATATGAATGATTTTGCAGATTTGTCTTGGGCGTCGTCAAAGATGATGAAAAAAAAGCATCTTACGTTAAATTGTTTAAAAAAGAGAAAAAAGAAGAAACTACTTGGAAATTTAATATTGATGGCACCATACAAGCTGGGACAGGAGACGTGTTGAAAATGAGCACAAACGTAGGACAACGTGATGCCTTGCTCACGAATAAGAGAGACGGAAGTATTTTTCAGCAATTCAGAGTACAGCCATTCAACTATAATGAAACAAACCCAAAATTTTGAAATAAATAACTATTCACCCGTATTTGTCACATTCTAACTCAAAGTTTGTATTCCTTGAAGTGGTCAAATAACTTCCTAATGGCTCTTCAAGTTAACATTGTATTTAATCAAAAGTAAATTAATTGAACTGGTTGAAACAATATATTTTGTTTCCTGTCTTTAAAAGAACGATTTGCACCAACTGCTCGACTTCCAGGGTGGGTTTATGGCGTCAGGATTTCACTGGATGACTTCAATTAAGGCGCGTTCTCACTAGTCAAGTTTTGTTGACCAATTGTAGTTGTTCAACAAAAGTTGAACATTACTTGAATCAATTTTCGTTCACACATTTCAATAGAAACTGATCAGCAGTTTCATTGTACAAATGGGGTTTCAGTTACATTACAAATGGGGTCAAAAGGAGTTGTGTGGATAACACTGTATTTTGGTTGACCCCCAAATGGTCTACCCCTCTGACGGGTCCACTTTTGTATATCTACAAGGGCCTTAAACAAAAGACCTATTGTTCACTTGAAGGGTAATGGTGAATGACTCACCAATTGATCAAGAAAAGTTTGACCCAGTCAAACTTTTCTTGAGTCAACAGTCAAACAATCGAGTTGATCAACTAAAATGTTGATCAACTCGATTAAAACAGAGGTTCTCACTACAGTTTTCATTCAAGTTTTGTTGAACAACTACAATTGGTCAACAAAACTTGACTCGTGAGAACGCGCCTTACGTCAGCAGTTCCAGTTGGATAATGGGTCGAGGCAGGTTGACTTCCTTTCCTTCAGGTAGGGAATGGCTTATTGTGTTGGACACACCAGTTCTCATCTGATCACTGAAGTAAAACAACGCAAACCCAGTTAGTACTGACATGGGTCACTGATTGGGAAAACTAGGTACATACTGCTAATACCCAAAAATCGTCGCATTCGCATTCGTACAATCTCTGCATTAAATACTGGATAAGTTTGTGGGTTGGGGAGTAAGCCAGGCAGCCATAACAGGACGAACCCTTAGGAGGCTGCTGGCGGAAGATGAGGAGGTAGGTGAAGAGGACATAGGCGAGGGGAAATTTGCAGCACCAAATGTTCTTTACCAACCACCAATGTTGGTGGTGCCCGCGGGAGATGAAGAGGTAGGTGAAAGGACGAAGGAGAAGGTTATTTTGCAGTACCCATCATTCTTTACCAACCACCCAAGTTACTATGAAGTGCGTGGGCCTCTAATGACGTTATAGTTCAAGGGCCCTTAGTGACCTGGGGTAGTTTTAGCTATCGTTTGGCAAAATTTTGATGTATCATATCCCTCCCTATACCTAAAATTAAAAATAAGCCTTCAAAACGGAGTTAATGAGTACCGTGATTATTCTAATTGACACTGAATTCGTCATCATACCCTTATCCCGCCTATGGCAGGATCGGGTCTGTGGGTCCACTGAACATGTTCTGACTGGGGGCACCCCAGCCAGGAGTCCGGAACTCATAGGAATATTGGCTGGGTTGTATATGAGGGTGCCTTATTAAATGTACAGAAATAGAAACAGCGCCCTCCAATAAATGGCGCCACAAAAAAGCCTTTGAAAAACAAAATAAATAAATAAACGGCGCGCCGTTTATTAGAATAAACACAGGGGTATGTGTTTGTAGGGGCTGTTGTCCCACACTCCGTCCTGCACTGCAAAGGTCAAGAGAGATGTCATTTCTTCCCCTCTTTTGGTGTGATAGGGATGGGACCTATTGATAGCATTATAATGTTGTCATGGTCCAGCATCTGACCACACTTTTCATGAGCAAACTGCTATTAGTCATTAGTCAGGGACTGAGCAGAGATATCTTGACAGCTGGGGAGATGCAAGATAGACGCTCTCACACACTCCTCTCCCACTGACCATCATTCTGTTGATGGCATGAACCATCAGGGAAACGTGTACAACATCTCTCTTTCTGTAATTCAGTCAATTGTGACATAGTTTGTCTCAGGACTGCAGTCCAGAGGAACGCTCTTGCACATCTCCTGACTGTCTAATGACCAATAACAATTGTATATAGTCTGTGTTTTGTTTATTTCATCTTGATCATCTGCACATCCTTTTGCATGCTTACATCTTCAGGACTGATCAAGAAAGGCTGCCAAAGCTTACTAATCATGCCGGCACTGTCCAGGCTGGTAATAAAAATACAGGTAAGTTTGTGCTTCAAGAAGATACTTTTGTCACCCACGTGGGATTTGTGGACGCGACAAGCACGGACCACTTTACACATGAGACTGCTGACTGAATGACTCGCTCAACTCCTGCATAAGGTCCTTGGTCCACTGCCACAATGCAACTGTAATGCCTGGTTCCGTAAACCATCGCGCTAACGCTATTAGCATTGAATCAGACGACACAGTGCAAAAAATGGTGGCGTCACACTGCTACTTGGGGCGCCGCAGAGCAGCTATGTGTGACGGTATTTGAATGAACAGGTGGTCAGCTCAAATAGCGTCCCACAAGTCACGCTGCGTTCTGATTGGCTGGCAGTTGAGCTGTCTGCTTGAAAAATGGTGGAGGATAAACTGAGACATGATGGTGGCGTGACGTGACTCCAAATAAATGCGCTACACTTAAGGAATTGTGTTGGCACTCTTTCATAAAGAACTAGCACAAAACGTCATCAGTGTCGACGGGATTACCCTTAAAGTGTGGTGATACGGAACAAGGCGTTATACTCCGTTTGCATTTGCGTTTTCAATCTGGATCGAAATTTCAAACATTAGTTGCAAGAGAGTTGCGCCAGTGGACGTAGGGATGTGCAACACAACTCTCATGCCTAGTTCTGTATCACCACACTTATGCCTGGTTTCGTATACCCACGCGCTAACGCTATTACCATGGAATCAGACGACACAACACAAAAAATGGTGACGTCACACTGCTACTTGGGGTGCCGCAGAGCAGCTATGCGTGACGATAGTTGAGTTGACCAGTGGTCAACTCACATAGCGTCCCGCTGCGTTCTGATTGGCTGGCGGTTGAGCTGTCTGCTTTAAAAATGGTGGGGGATATACTGAGACATGACGGTGGCGTGCGGTGACTCCAAATAAAGCGCTACACTTAAGGAATTGTGCTGGCGGTCCTTCATAACGCACTAGCACAAAACGTCATCAAAATGTCATCAGTGGTGACGTGATTAGCGTTGAAGTGTGGTGATACGGAACTAGGCATAAAACGGGTAAACAATTTAACCGGGGTAAATGCTATGTACAAATTATCATAAGTGGCGAGTTGATGCAAATCATTTCGATTTAACGAACGAAGTGGCACAAAATAAAATTAAGCAGTTGATTTATTTGTGATTAAATATTTTCCTATCGATTAGAAAGTTATTTAGAAATGTCAACCGATGAACATTGAGAAAAGAAGAAAGAAATTATTGCTTAGTTTGTGACGTAGGATAATCTGATTTGTCTTTGACTGGTACTGCTCTGAATATCTGAGTAAGACTTCCTTTTAATGCTTTAATGCCGACACGCGCATTCATCTCAAAATGGCGTGCATCGCCGAAATCCAAGACAAGTTTGCCATTGGTTTCATCTTTAAGTCGTATGGTACCATCAGGATGAAATTTCCAATCTTGACTGTCGTGGATGCTTATGTTACCGTCTTCATCAGCTTTAACCGTTCGTATTTCACTTTCAGTGGCTACCAGGCGTTGTCTGCAAAACATACAAATGTCAATCAGAATTGGTCAGTCAACATATATCAGGGAGACCAGGGCAGAATGACTGCAGGATTAAGTGAGCTTAGGAGGCGTGCTCGATTTACTGTGTTTGTGGTCCCAGGATTCATACTGAATCGAGGTGGGTTGGTATCTTTCAAGGGAGAGAGAAGTCCTGACTGCCCTTCCCTTCGGATGCAAAGTAAAACCAAGGTCCCGTGTGGTTTACCATGAAAGAATTTAGAGAAGTTACTAATTCCGTTGACTTTTTATTGGTCGTCATCTTGCTCCAGACACGGGGCAAAAGGACGACTTTTATATTGTTCATAAAAAATCAACTTGAAGATATCAAAAAAATTTTCACTTTAAGTAACTAAATCATTAACAAAAATAAAATCTAAATATCTCAGCACACTAAAACATTTCATCGCAAAAGAAAAAAACATTAAATTGAAAACTTAGTACAGTACAACCTCCCAAGTTGACCACCTCTATAGGCATACCATTGTGGGCACACTCCATAAGTTGACCACCTCTGAATATTGACCACTGACCACCTACAGTTGGCACAACAGTCATCATCACCTCTCTATGTTGACCATTTTGGTGCAATCATACTCCAATCGGCCAGCTGTGTACAAAATTCACTCTACCAGTCTCTCATAGGGGAAAACCCTTTTCACTACCATCTTGTTGTCAAAGTGAACAAGTGTATGTAACATTATGTCAACATGAAAAATAGTGGAGCTATCGATAGAAAAGAAGGTTGAAGTTCTGGACCAAGTAAAGGTAGGGAAATCTCAGCGAAAGATAGCCGAAGATTTTGGGATTTCGAAAACAACAGTGGTGAATATTGTCAAGGCAAGGGACAAAATTTTGAAAGCATTTAATGAAAATTGTTCTAGCAGAAGGAAAAGGATTGTGGCTGATGATTTGGATCAAAAAGTTTTTCAGTTTTTCTCAAGTTGTCGATCCAAGAACATTCCTTTAACTGGGCCACTGCTTCAGGAAAAAGCAAAAGTAGTTGCCCAAGCACTGGGTCGTGAAGATTTCACTGCCAGCAATGGTTGGCTGGAAAAGTTCAAACTGTGGCATAACATTCAATGTTGTTCTTTAAGTGGCGAGTCAGCTGATGTGAATCTTGTTGCTGCTGATGACTGGAAATCAAAGCTGCCTACGTTGATTGCAGATTACAGTCTGACAGATATTCTTAATGCCGATGAAATGGCTGTGTTTTACAGACAGCCTCCAACCCGTTCCCTTGTTCAGAAAGGTGATCGGTGCAAGGGTGACAAACAAGCTAAGGAACGCGTAACTATCCTTCTCTGCTGTAGTGCCTTGGGCGAAAAACTACAACCTCTAGTCATTGGTCATGCTGAACGTCCTAGAGCATTCAAGCAAAATAATGTGAATCCAAAAAACCTTCTAGTGCAATACTGCTTCAACAAAACAGCATGGATGACCAGTTCTTTTTTTTTTTTTTTTTGGACTGGGTGAAAAGTGTAAACACAGCCATGAAGCAGAAGCAGTGGAAAATTGTCATTTTGGTAGACAATGCTACTAGTCATGGACCCATTGAGCTCACAAATGTTTGGCTGCTGCATCTACCCCCTAACTTAACATCAGAGGTGCAACCTCTTGATCGAGGGATAATCCAAACAATGAAGCTCCACTACCGCCGGCAGTTGCTCAACATGTTAATTGCAAATGCTGAAGACTGCCAAAAGGCCATGGAGTTTAGTAAGTCGATCACTATTCTAGACTGCATTCGGTGGGTCGCATCAGCCTGGCAATGCGTTTCCAAGATCACCATTGCCAAATGTTTTCAACAGTGTGGTGTACCAATGGACAACCCCAACGTTGCTGAAGTGGATATTGTTCCCACTGATGAACAACTATTGAACATGGAATTGGTCAGTGTTAATGAAATGATGCAATATGAGAGCAGTGTGGAGCTTCATGAGACCCTTGGTAGTGATACTGAGAGCATACTGCTTTCTGTAATCAGTTCAAAAGAAACTGATGAAGAGAGTGAGGAATCTGAGGAAGAGCAAGAGAATTTTCAAAATGTCACTGTTCAACAAGCATCACTCTATATTAAAGAAATAGTGTGCTTTGCAGCAGGCACCTCTGGAAGCTTACTAGAAAAGGCATTTGATCTTCAGAAAGAAATCGAGCAAGTGCATGCCGCATCCAAGTCCTCAAAACAAAGTGCAATAACAGATTTCTTTAAATCCACATAATATACTGTACATCCATGTTAATGCTCACAATATTTTTACATACATACTGTACATAAATGCATGCTATTTATACTGTATGCTCATGAAACATACATGATTTCTTCTGATCTGTTCTTTTATTAAATATGTAGAAATGTACATTTATAATTTTATGTGACCTCCAGATGTTGACCTGTTTTGCTTGGAACAGTGACTGGTCAGGTTAGGGAGGTTATACTGTATTTCATCTTGCTCCGGTCTCCCCTATGTCCTCAACATATTTGGACATCATCTGTCAATGGTCCCTTGCAACATGGCCTTCATGCCAGGGCCCCCTTATCAATTTGCAGAATTTACTTACTGATTATATCTGTTGAAGATTTTGCCATCAACGAATTCCCATTGTTGTCCTGTCTTCTCTTTGAATTGTTGCATGTGGATGCTTACATTGTTTAAGGAGGGTTGTTGTCCAAGGCCCAATACATATGAAGTGGCTACATTCTGTATATAGAAATAAGAGTTTTCTTCAACCATTGCTTGCTTGAGAAGTCAACCTGGAGATTCAAACAATAGCAGTGAAAATCATTAACATGCGGCAGTCCCAATTATACCATGGTGTAAAAGCGGTCAACTTACCAAAACCTCCAATCAGCTCGGCTTGTGATGCAGAACCTGGTGTTCCTCAGATTCCTTGACTCGAAATGCAAATGCAGTTTATAACGTGATTGCGGGGGTGATGATACCAACACACTTTAGGTGATACTATTACCAGGCCTTGTTCTGGACAATACAATCAAGTGGATGAAATATCAGCAGCTGCAAAATGCCTTTGTCCGCCAGGGCAAATTGGATCATTGTGATTATTAATCTAATTATCAGATCACATTATAACCACAACTTAGGAATCGGAATTTATACACGTCATAGGTTTGGGTTGCATTTTGAATTTTTGCAACTGCCCCAAGAAGAAACTACTAACCATTCCGTTTCAATAAAAAGGTTGAAAAACACTGGAGTGGACCTTCAACATTGGCGACACCTCCTCCCCCTTCTTTCTCCAAACACTAACTGACTAATATCCAAAATCCGTTAAAGAATGGCTTTTCCTCCCACTCCAGTCAAGAAAGGGGAGAGCCGGAAGTACTTCTCAGTCATGACGAATCAAGGCTCCTCATCTGGGAAATGTTGGGCGCCAACATGTCGCAGTTTCGGGGCCCAAGGCAGAAGGCGAGAGTGGGGCCCCAGTACCGAGTTTTTTTAATTCACCAGCATGGGGCCCAAGGCGGCCGCCTCGGTCGCCTTGCCCTAAGGGCGACCCTGGCCCCAGGGGTGGACCCAGAAAGGGAAGCAATACAGAAATTGCTACCCCACAGTCCCTACATGTACCCAGGTAGACTCTAACATGGAAAATTCTGGGTAGTAGCACAAGGGTTAAGAGGGAGTTTTGTGTTCCTGTTACAGGAATACAAAATATACATTTCTACACTGCCAGTCCAATCTGTAGTTGGCTAAACCATGAAGTTAGGACATTATCTAAGGGGCAGGAGAGGACCTATTGCAATTGAATGGCAGATTGGACTGACAGTATACTGTAGATGTGGGAATAGCAAACGCTAAAATACCTCATCAGTTGCAAAGGTGAGTCGGTGGAAATATGCGTCCCATTGAGGCACTGAGGGGGGGAGCAATTGCTGCATTGCTCCCCTGTGAATCTGCCCCTGCACGTTGAGCAGTAGTAATAGTAGTCGTTGGTGAAGTCAAGGCAGAAATGGATGCAGTTTTTATTCAAGAGGTTGACTGCATTAGCATGCTCCCAATTGGCAATTTTCCCAAATTACCAATGCAGCCTTCACAAATGAAAAGGTACCCCTGAGGGTACTTGGGTAATTTTGCCCTGTAAGGGTCTGATGGATTGTGTAGTGTGTAGCAGACGATTCTTCATACTTCCGATGAAGGAAAGTATTAAAAATACATGTTGTGGGGCCTTGCGATATGAGCAGTAGCAGTAAATAAGATGTCAAAAAAATATAATTAATCACAGGATAATTTATTGAAATATCACAATATAATTAAATATAATATAACAGGTAAATAACATATCACAGGGCGGGGGTTCCTTCATCGGAAGTACGAAGAATCGTCTGCTACACACTATGCAATCCATCAGACCATTATATCACAATTTTACCAAGTACCTACCTGTAGGTCGACCTGATATTGCTGCTGGCTCCTCCCCATCCCCTTTCTTCAATAAATAGAGCAATAGATGTCGCCACTAATGCATCTTCAGGGTCAGAGTAATGCCATTTTGCAATAGGGTACACCTGTACCCAGGTAGTAACTAGCGTGGAAAATTCTGGGTAGTAACACAAGGGTTAAGAGGGAGTTTTGTGTTCCCATTATGGGAATACAAAATATTATATTGAATACGGGAAAAGTAGAATACAGCAGGAAACCTAAAAAGAGTTAGTTTTGCATTATGCATTGTGGGGTATACACAGTGGCGGCACCTACTGGTGAAGGCCCCCAAATTCATTGCCACCATATTTTTGATACAAGAATGTGGCACACGCATGTGTGAGAAATTCCCATATCTTGTTCATGAATTACCACATTTACAAATTCGCAAATAAGATGAGGCAAATGGAAAGGCAAGTATGTTTGATGAATGTGTGAACACTGCATTCGTCATTCACCTCATGGTTTACCATGCCATTCATGGCACTCACCTTGAAAGTGTTCTTTTGATACCAAAGGGCACTAGTGACCTGAGGCGATAGGAGAATGACCATCTGGTGAGACATTCACAAATGTGTGAACAGTCATTTGCATCAAAAGCATGAATGCAAACGTTTTGATGAAAGTCTTGCCTCACCATTCACCTTGTCTAATTTGTGAATGTGTAAATGTGGTATGTAACATTAACAAAGCCCTGTTCACATCAATATGCTAAGAAAAAAACGTTAAATTTTTGCAATGCATGTGCAGATTGATTTTCGTCTGCTTTCGTTGGTTACCATAAACAAGAACACAAAACTCTCTATTGACAAATGCAAGGCCGGTCCTTTAGGTTAAGCCACCTGCATGCAATTATGTCGTTGCTATGACTGCAACAAGGAGCCTCGCAAAAGCCAACATTTAGAAAAGGCCACACCAATCACAGAAGTTTGGGAACCCCAGGACTGTGAACATTTTAAATGATCGTTAGACTGCATGGCAAGGACGTACCTCTAAAATTGGCCCCACATTTGAAATTTGCCGCCCTAGGCAGTCACCTAGGTTTGCCTGCCCCTTGAGCCACCTGTGGCAGCAGTACATGAGAAGGGCGTTGAGAGCTGATAGAATTAGGAATGAGTATATTAGAGATAGCCTGGGGGTGGTGGACATCATGTTGCTGTGGGTGGTGAAAAATTTGAAGCCCTAAAGGCTGGTTCAGTGGCACGCACAACAGCGGCAGGTACTGCATGAGCAGACAAAGCAACACAGAAACGGATGACATTGGCACACAATTATGTAGGGAGGGAGTTGAGGAATGGGTGTAAAAGTGCAGTTGACTAGCAGTCAACCGTTTTCAGAGCACAGCACTCCCACGTGCATATGATTGGCTGGTTGTACTGTAGACGACGCCCATTATTGCATTACACCATTGTTTGCTCATTATGCCACTTAGCAGACATTGTCAAAATCAACTGGCATGCATCCTATCTGCTGCCTACCACTGAACGAGTACACACACATTTCGTCTTGGTGATGGTGCTTTACATCATCATTTTGTTGGTTGTGCATGCACACTTTTTCCTGGTAGCCCTTGCCACTGAACCTGCCTTTAAGCTGAAAAATAAATTGGAGTTCATGTTGTCCAGGGCAGTGAAAAATGTGATGCTCCAAAGGTGAAAGAAATTTTTTTTGCACCTCCTCAATGAACAAAAAAAAGAAACTGCCATAGTTTGGTCACTCCTAAATAGCTGGCACTCAGAGTGGGATGCAACCCCACCCTAACTATGCCATTGCTATATATTTTAGAATATGGAATTCTAGGAAGAACTTTGGTGTGCTGTAGGTTTGAAAAGGTTGCAGAGCACTGCACTATATGGAGAGTATGCCCTTAAGCTACTACTTACTTCTGCCATGACGTAGGGGGAGGAGCTAACGGTGAAGAGCAAAATATTTCAATGAGGCCAAATGACCAACTTTATCTCTTGTGGCCTTGATTAGAACCCCATCCACTGCGTAGCTCAAATGCAGAGATTGCACAGGCACTACGCTAATGCGACGATTTTTGGGTATTAGCAGTACCCAGTTTTACAAAGCGGCCACCCATGTCAGTACTGACTGGGGTTGCGTTGCTTAACTTCAGTGATCAGACGAGAACTGGTGTGTCCAACGCCATTCGCCGCTCATCTTATTATTCGTGTTGCGGGGATTTGTAGCTCAGAAAGTGCTGAGTAACAGGCCAATTGAAATGCACTTCATCATCATTAGAAGCCTTTTCCTTACGTAACACAGGATCTGGAGGCGATTTTCCTCACTGCAAAGCAACTTTTGAAGGTCTCTCGCATGTTTAACAACTGGCCTACTCCTTTGGAAAGAAATGGAGAGAGAGACAGAGGCAGAGAGAAAGAAAGAGAGAGAGGCAGCAGTGGCATACTTTGTAGGGGCAATGGGCTCAAATTGCCCCAGGCGCTACCTTGGACAACTGGTCTCTTTCCTTATTCCTGAGAATTTTATCTTTGTATGTTAGCAAGAGCCATAATGGGCCGAACCTTGTTGAGCCTACTCGAGGGAGGTAGAAGTGGGGGACAGAAGGGAAATTAGCAGCACCCAAAGTCATCCATTGGACTACATTGTCCAGAACAAGGCCTGGTAATAATATCACCTAAAGGGTAGGGTGCTGGTGAGGCCGTCCCTAACATCGCATTATGAACTATGATACCTGCAAGAATTTGCAATTCGATTCAAGGAACTTGAGCATCCCCAGGTTCTGCGTCAGTGACACAGAAATCAACTCGGTCTGTGACGCTGCGTCACCCCGATGCCGGCCTACCCCCACACACGCCTTTCTATATACAGAATGTAAATACTGCACTTGAAGTGGACATTCATAGGCATATCCTCCAGTGCTTGTGTGAGTAGTCAACCTGCAGATTCAAACCAGCGCGGTGAAAATGTCTAACATGTGGCAGTCCCAATTTTACCATGGTGTTAGAGGGGTTAAACGTACCAAACCCTCCAATCAACTCGGTCTGTGACCAGTGCCGGATTTAGATATTGAGAGGCCCTAGACTATTTCAATTTTGAGGCCCGTTTGAACCCCCTTTCTTAAGTTTTGAAGCCCGAGGCTTCAGCCTAATTAGCCTATTGGTAAATCCGGCACTTTGTGCGACAAATTACAAATTACCGTAAGTGGCGTGTTGATTCAAATCATTTAGATTTAACGAACGAACTGGAGCATGATAAAATCAAAAAGTTTATTTATTTCCGATTAAATATTTTCCCATTGTGTAGAAAGTTATTTGGGAATGTCAACTGATGGACATTGAAAAGAGGAAAAAAAGAAATTATTTCTAAAGAAAAACCTCTGTCCTTACGACTGGTACTGCTCTGAATATCTGACTAAGACCTCCGGTATGGTCATAAACTACGACTTCAGCATTATAACCAGTACGTATATTCCTGATATCCATCGCCATCTGGCCTTTGCTTTCATCTACAAGTCGTATGGTACCATCAGGATAAAATTTCCACTCATGACGGTCATTCTTGCTGACAGCTTTACTGGAAGATGAAGACATTCGAACTTCACCGTTAGCTGATACCATGAAATATCTGCAAAACATCAAAATGCCAACCAGAATGGGTCAGTTAATATATATCAGGGATACCAGGGCAAAATGATTTCAGGGCTAAGTGAGTTTCAGAAGCGAGCTCGATTTAATGCGATAGTGGTCCCAGGATTCATACTGGATCGAGGTGGGTTGGCATCTTTCGGGCGAGAGAGAAGCCCCGACTGCGCCTCCCTTCGGATGCCAAGTAAAACCAAGGTCCCGTGTGGTGTTGGCACTGGCATTGGCACGTCAAACAACTCTCTCTCTCTCTCTCAACTATGCATCGGGTAGTTAACAGGCAAAATTTCCAGGTGTAGGATCTAGGTGTTGTGCCCCAAAGAACAACAGTAGAGCGACGACCGATAAGCATTGGGGTTGCAACTTTGGTTGGAGGCAGACGATGGGTACCCGACCCTGCCATAGGCGGAAAAAGGATTACAAGTTGTTATTGTATATCAAATGATTCCACGATTTGAGTTTCAACTTGCTCTAAACCAGTTGTGCCCATCCACTGTGTAGCTCTGATGCAGACACTGCGGTACCCAGTTTTCCCAAGCGGCCACCCATGTCAGTGCTATCTGGGGTTGCGCTGCTGTTTGTTGGTGTTTAAGGTCCCGTCAACTACAAGGTCATTAGTGCATAGTTCTAATGCATATACTGCACAGACACTACACTAATGCGACGATTATTGGGTATTAGCAGTACCCAGCTTTCCCGAGCGACCACCCATGTCAGTACTAACTGGGCTTGCGTTGCTTAACTTCAGTGATCAGACGAGAACTGGTGTGTCCAACGCAACTCGCTGCTCCTGGTCTGTTGCGGGTCACCTGTGAGGTGGGCTCCCTAAAGTGAAAACTTGCCTACAAGAGCACTGGAAACAGTTGGTAAATCGTTCCTCATCTGTCATGCACTGCCCTTGAACAAAATCGTCTTATTTTGATGGGGATCCCGTCGCTTCTTCTGGGCCCTAGGTCGTAACCATTTATGACCTTACTTTACGCTATGCCTGTGGTTGTGTTCCCTTAGGGCTTCACTGTTTATTAGAGTGATCTTAGGACGCTTCTCGGTCCACTTTACTCTTCTTCACATAGCCTGCCCTCAACATATTGGGACATCATTTGTCAATGGCCCCTTGCAGCATGCTGTTCATTACTCATAGACCCAAGGCTTAAATGCCGGTGTCCCCTTTTCAATTAGTATAACTTACTGATTATGCAAGTTGATAATCTTCCCGTCTTTGAATTCCCATTGTAGACTTCTGTTCTCCACGGAATCGACGTCGGGTTTTTGCATGATGACGGGTGCATTGTCAATATTTGGTCGCTGTCCAATGCCCATTATACTTGCAGTGGCTACATTCTGTATAAAAAAAGGCATGTCTTTCAGTACTTGTGTGAGTAGTCAACCTGCAGATTCAAACTAGAGCAGTGAAAATGTTTAATATGTGACAGACCCAATTATACCATGCTGTTGCAGGGGTTAAACTTACCAAACCCACCAATCAGCTCTGTCTGTGAAGCACATCCTGGTGATCCTCAGGTTCCTTGAATCCAATTGCAAACTCTTGCAGGTATCAAAGTTTATAACGTGATTGCAGGGGTGACTACACCAACACCCTTTAGGTAACATTATTACCAGGCCTTGTTCTGCACAATACAGTCAAGTGGATGAAATATCAGCAGCTGAAAAATGCCTTTATCCGTCAGGGCAGAGTGGTTCATCATCATCATCATCTTACCCTTCTCCCGCCTGAGGCAGGGTCGGGTCTGTGGGTTCTAATCCTCCACTCCCGCCTATCCCCAACCAAGTCCCGCCCCACCCCACACACCTCCATGTCCCTCTGCACTACCTGCTCCCACGTCCGTTTTGGTCTTCCCCTACCCCTGGTGCCCCCCATTACCTGCAGTCCCACAATGGACCTAGTAAGCTCCTCCTCTCCCCTCCTCATCACATGCCCATACCACCTTAACCTACTCTCTCTCATATCTTCTCCGCAATATCTCCCACCCCCAAGCTACCTCTAACGTAATCGTTTCTAATTCTGTCAGATCTTGACACCCCACACATGTAGCGCAGCATTCGCATCTCAGGCACTTGCATTTGCTTTTCATGGTTCTTCCTAAGTGCCCAGCACTCTGAGCCATATAGCATAGCGGGCCTAACGACGGTTCCGTCAGGGCAGAGTGGTTCATTGTGGTCATTAATCTAATTATCAGATAAACATATCAGATTATAATCGTAATTTAGGAATCATAATTTATACACGTCGTAGGTTTGTGTTGGATTTTGAATTCCTGCAATTGCCCCATGAAGAAACTGCTAACCATGCCCTTACTAAGATTTTCAGCGTAATGAAGGGACTATAATAGAGTAGAGTAGACCCTCAAACTTGGCCCCCTCCCCCGTGCTTTTTTTCTCTAAACACTATCCAAAATCCGTTAAAGTGTAGAGTCCTGTGCGACCGCCGAATCCCAATAAAGTTAAGAGGTAAAGTTTACAGAACTTTCGTTTGGGCAGCTATGCTGTATGGCTCAGAGTGTTGGGCAGTTAGGAAGAACCATGAAAGGAGATTGCAAGCAACTGAGATTTAATTACGAGATTGAAGTCGATGGGCCCTAAAACACAAACAAACCCAACTGTGTTATACGGGACAGTTGCAATGACTGTTATGCCCACGCGTGGATCTAGGATGGGGTTTTTGGGGTTGCAACCCCTCCCATGCACATATAAACTTATATTTGCATAATATGTGAGGTTTAGCTTAACTCCCCTGTATTAGCTAACCCCCCCCCCCCGACGAAAATCCTGGATCTGTCACTGGTTATGACAGTTGCAATTTTGAACAAATGTGTGCACCCAAGAGATCGGTATGTACGCCAAATTGACGTGATCCCATATAGTCCGCACTAAACGACCCTATGTTTTGCGTATAATCAGCGGGCATTATGTGAGATTTGACAGTATGCTATATGGAGCATAGTGTTGGGGCAGTGAGGAAGAGCCACATCAATAGTGGGGTGCCAACAGCAGATAAAATGAGGAAGGAGTACATTAGAGGTAGCTGAGGGGAGAGGGACATTGCGGAAAAAATGAACGAGAGTGGATTGAGGTGTAGTATGGACATGTAATCAGAAGAGAGAGATGAGGAGCTCATTAGGTTCATTATGGGAATGCAGGTGGTTGGAGGCACCGGTGGCATGGAAAGACCAATGCAGGCATGGGAGTAGTTTGTCCATAGTTGTTGTTGTTTGTTGGTGTTTAAGGTCCCGCCAACTACAAGGTCATTAGAGACCCGTCCACTGCATAGACTGCACAGACACTACACCAATGCGACGATTATTGGGTATTAGCAGTACTCAGCTTTCCCGAGCGACCACCCATGTCAGTACTAACTGGGCTTGCGTTAGTTTGTCCGTAGGGTACGGTAATGTGTGGGGTGGACGGTAATAATGATTTGTTGCAAACAAAACCTGATCTGACATATGATTTTTCATTGGAATTTTCAATCATAATGTTTTGAACCAAATGAATGCATTATCCAAAAAACAATGAAAGGTTTAAGGTCACAGAATTGAAAGGTCTCGTTATCTGGTGTGAATATCACCTGATGGGTGTCTCAAATTATAGTTTCGATGGCGTCACACCCAATATCTCACTATATATGGCATCGACCGAAGGAATTTTTAATTTGACTCAAGGAACGAGAGGAGCACCACTTTCTGCAAAGAGGCTTTACTGTGTATGTGTTTGGCAAGCTTTATGTTTACAATAATTTCGTAAAGTTCAACTGCCCCATGTTGAACATTTTCTCTGTTATTGTTTTGAATCTGCAGGTTGATTACCAAGGTGAGCACTGAACGAGATGTATTTCTATATTCAAAATATATACACTGGAATGGTATTGGGTATTAGGGACACAGAAATTGAAGAGAATACACCCGTTCATATGATAGCGATGGAGGAAACAGATGATCGAATGTGGAAGTACGAAAACCAGATGCTCATCAGCAAACCTAGTGGGTAAGTGGTGTAAAATGACACAGGCAATAGTTGTAGGGTCACGTTTGTTTGTAGAGATTTTGAGTGTGGCGAATCTCAGCTGATGGTTGTTGTTGCTGTTGTTTATTGGTGTTTTAGGGCCCTTCAACTACTAAGGTCATTAGAGCCCCGTCCACTGTGTAGTTCTGATGCACAAGCTGCACAGACACTACACTAATGCGACGATTTTTGGATACTAGCGGTACCCAGGTTTCCCAAGCGGCCACCCATGTCAGTACTAGCTGGGGTTGCGCTGCTTAACTTCAGTGATCAGACGAGAACTAGTGTGTCCAACGCAATTCGCCGCTCCCTCAGCTGATGGCCAACAACTCATTCCATGCTCTTGTCTCTACAGCATGGTGCAGGTTCGATTCATTATTCGCATCCATCCCACATATCAGCAAAGCAAAACGTAATTCCTAACCGTTTTGCCGCCTATGACGGGGTCGGCTACCTACCTTGACCCACTGAAAGGTCGCAAGGGTGATACAGTGGAAGCTGCTTATTGTAATCGCAAAGGGACCTGTTAGCCAAAGAGGAAAAAGCATACCGGGTGGTGAAGCAAGTACTACCCATGACTTTGCTCTGTCATAATACAGTTCTGCCTTGGAGATTTTTGATGAACTGCACCACAATCATTAGGACCATTTAGATTTGATGGGTCATTGTCGAAGTAGAGAACAAAATGTAAAGTGACCTCAACTCTGGTCTATGGGGACCCCATACATTCCTATATATTCCACTTTTTGAGACTCTTGACAATGGGAAATGTTTTGTGAGGTTAATTAGGTTGGATTTGGCTTTGGCAGGGTCGGTTCTATGGGTGCTAGCCCGCCACTCCCGTCTATCTCCCGCTAGTTCCCTTACACCCCACACACTACCATCATTACCATACCCTTATCCTGCTTGCGGCGGGGTCGGATCCGCGGGTCCATTGAACAATCTCTGACTGGAGACACTCCAGTCAGGCGTCTGGAATCCACAGGAATATTGGCTGGTTGTGTGGGGGGATGCCGGCCTACCCCACTGTTCCAACACCGCATTATGCAACCATTGAACGCTAACATAAAGTTGAGCAAAGATACTCAACAAGTTTCGACCGGAAATGAGAGCAGCATGTTATACATTTGTATTTGGCACAGAGGCCGATCGTTCACTATAAGGTAAAGTATTCCACACAGTAAAGTAGTTGATTGGAAAGAACCGTCTCTGAACATCATGAGGAGGGAGACAAATGACAGGAGAGGCTGTGGCAATCTGACTTCCGCTGCAGAATGGAAGAACTGAGTTATATAATAGCAGGGGTGGTTATGGTCCCTTAGAGCACAGGCCAATGTGTAGAGATTACAGAAGTCACCGTAAAGAGAAAGTGGTAACATACCAAAATTCTGGCACACTGGAGTAATATGGCTTTGAAAAATTAAACATGCGAAGAAATGATTGTAAGCAAATATATAATATGGAATGTTTTAGGAACAAGTTCTAGCACTTGTCCATCGCTGGACAACGATCAACACACTGCTGCCACAGAAGAGAAACCCCAAGCAGAAAACGTTACGAGGGTCCAGTGTAGCGAGAGAACACAGCTACGTAAATGTAAGACGTACAAGTTCAAAATGAAACAATTGCTTTTTCCCAGGCAAACCACACCTACAACTATAAATAGAAAGCTGGCGTTTGTGGTACCCCAGGCATCCGCAGCGCTTGGTCCTGCAGAGCCCGACATCCTGCTACGGAGTCCCACAGCTCTGCAGAGCACCAGTTGAGAACCGCTGATATAGTTGCATGTATAATAGCAGAATCCTTGATTATAATATCTGGCTTCCACTGTATATTGGAAAGTGTTTTTTTCCGCTGCCGGTTGCCGACCAAAGCTGCAACCCTGTAAAGAAGGAATGCCATCGTCCAGGGTGTGCACAGTTTGCTGCTCATGATTCGTCAGCATGGCAAGACAGTTTTGTTTATGTGGGTCCCGGGGCATATTGGCATCATGGGCAATGAGGGGGCAGATGCCCATGCCCGGCAGGTGGGAACCTGCCAGATGTACCTGACACTATGGTCCCCTCCTCTGACGCTCTCCGGGAGCGGCGAGTTGCGTTGGACACACCAGTTCTCGTCTGATCACTGAAGTTAAGCAACGCAAGCCCAGTTAGTACTGACATGGGTGGTCGCTCGGGAAAGCTGGGTACTGTTAATACCCAATAATCGTCGCATTAGTGTAGTGTCTGTGCAGTATATGCATTAGAACTATACAGTGGACGGGTCTCTAATGACCTTGTAGTTGACAGGACCTTAAACTCCAACAAACAACAACAACTGACGCTCTCCCGATGGTGCGGCGGGCCATCCATGAACAGTGGTGGTCCCAGTGGTTTTTGGAGACCACCAACAAACTCCGCACACTGAAGGACACTCCAGTGCACTGGGTGTCCTCATGCTGCCAGCCGCGGATGGAGGAGGTTGTGATTGCTTGGCTGCGAATCGGTCACACGTTCCTCACACACTCCTACATACTACGGGGTGAGGATGAACCGTGGTGTGACTCCTGTTGGGAGCCTCTCACAGTGGCACACATATTTAGCCACTGTGAGAGATACCGTGAACTTAGATGTCGACTGGGAGTCAGTCCAGAGCTCTCCACATCACTTGGGGATAACCCCCAGGGGGTGAAGAACTCACTTGTTTTTGTGAAAGAGGCTGGCCTCTTTCACAACTTTTAACCTTAGCACTTTTTCTTATTAGCATCCTTTCCTTTTATTCTTCTTTTTGGCTTTTGCCTGTTCCTTTGTGTGTCGGTTTTGGCTTTTGCCATTTTTTACTGTATGTGTTTTGGCTTTTGCCTTTTTTTTATTCCTGGTTATTTTTGTGGCTTTTGCCTTTTACTATTTTTACTCTTAGTGGGCTTTTACCCTTATTTATTATCATCATGGTGGGTTGGCCTTTTACACCCCCAACCATGGTGATTGTCTTTCTGGGCCCTAATGACCTTTGTAGTCGATGGGCCCTAAAACACAAACAACAACAACTGCAACCCCTATGCAGCTCACCACCGCCCCATGCTTCAAAAAGCTTGAAGCATCAAGTATGCAACGGGCAGATGAGTCAAAACCGACCCCTTGGCGTCGGTAAATGCCACCGACGATCAATAAGCATAGGGGTTGCAGCTTTGGTTGGCAACCGACTGCCCAACATATCACCCTTGTGTCCATTCAGAGGGACAAGATGGGTACTCGACACCGCCGTAGGCGGTATAAGGGTTAGGAGTTGCTTTTGTTTTCATCAAAACCAAATAACGACTTCTTTACTCAAACAAAACAAATCAATGTTAACCTGTACACATTAAGAAAAATACGTGAAAATATTATGGGGGGGGGCTCGACATAATTGTACGCGGGTGGCCGAACCAATTGAACCGGCCGTACACCAATGCTGTTGTTGGGGGACTCCACCAAGCTCCTATACCTGGGAATTTCGCCTCATCCACTCGTTGCATAGTAGAGAGGGTACTTTTACGTGCAAATGCCATAGACCACCAGAGGGGACCTTGGTTTTACTTCTCATTTGAAGGAAGGCGTACTTGGGGCATCCCTCTCACCCGAAAGAAACCCACCCACCTCGGTCCAGTGTCGAACCTAGAAACACTGGCGAAGTTACCCAACACGCTACCCACTGCCCCACCGAAGCGGGATGCGTCCGTCCCACAGTATCATCATCATACCCTTAAGCCGCCTATGGCAGGCCCTGGCCTACGGGTCAACTGAACACGCTATTACCGGGGGGGGGGCAGCCAGGCGCCTCGAATATTGGCTGGGTTGTCTGTGGCGGGATGTCTGGCCTACCACACTTGTTCCAACATCGCATTATACAACCAAAGTAGGACCTTTGGAATGTAAATTAGAGCTTTGTGGGTTATAATATTGCATGGCGTCTGACCCAATGCACAATAACAATCCAAGGCGCACACACACATGCGGAGTGTGTCCCACAGTATATCAGTAAAATATTTTCAAGCCCATCAAACAAATTCAATTATACGTAGCTGCTCTAGGGCAAGTTGGACCTCCAGTAACAGGTACATATGATGTAAAAGACATTTAATTGAAGGATCTCGCCAAACTGACCTCTGCAGCTATCTTGCCTGAGTCTCCTCACCATACAAGTGTACTTATCAATTCTCATTGACATGTTAATGATTTTGCAGTATGTGCTTAACCATCTCGGGTAATTACCAGGAATACAATCTTATATTGCGTCCAATAAACAAAATCGAAAGACGTTGTGATGCTCGGTGGTGTTTTTTTCCTAATGACACCGTAGTACATAACCCCCCAGACCCTAAAGCCAATAGGCCTGAATCTAAATATAAAGATTACATGCAATGTTTGGATGTCGAAGATAGAAATTCCTCAAAGTATTCTAGAGCCTTGGTTTATTTCGAATCTGGAAGTTATTTTCAACGCTTCAGAGTAATACCAGTTTACAATAAGAAAGAGTAGTGCCATACAACAAAACCTTTTGTGTTTGTTCATTTCAAACTTGGACAGTAACTATGTCAATGAGACCAAGTTTAAAAATAATTAACTAATGGTCCCAAAGGTTAGCAACCGATTAGAGCAGAAATAAATGAACTTTTTAACAGAAGAAATGCAATGGATGTTGTGTAATTATTTTAGTTAAATGTGGCGCAATGGACATCGTTAAATAAACGGTTTTAACAGTAGGCTTCATCTACTGTCGTTAAAACCATGATTTTCTCTAAGTACCAGGACTCCTGGGATTGGCAAATGCAGTTCAATGGATGACATGAGGTAACTATACAAAGTCTTGGAGGGCCAGCCCATGACACGACGTGCCAACACTACTGTACATTACATCGATATCGGTTTTACTTCTCATGAATCTCACCATTTAAGTCTCATCAAAGGGGCACTCAGTATATACAAGGTGTTTCCTTTAAAGTAACCAATGCCTTTTTTAAAAAAATCTGAGGTATGGGATAAAATGGTTAGGAAAATGTTATAGTTGATGGAGGGGGACATTCACTTCCCAAAACAGTTCAGAAATTTTGGCAGTAGTTTTTTCAGGACAATGCAAAGTTACATTTTTTTCAATAGATAGGAGTAGTTTTAACTACTGCAATGCATAGCGCTAAAAAAATGTGAAATTTTGGTATAACATGTTCCTATACCTAAAAATAAAAATGCACCCTCAAAACTGCATTAATGAGTGTGCACCAATGGCCCAGGGCTACAGAATGATGTCTCAGGTATGGAGCTCAGCAAATTGTCGCTCTTAACCACTGCAACTAACTAGCATTGAGCTAACGTGGATCGTGACACCTTGGCTTGTGCTCCAATTTAGCTAGTTGGAGCAGCTAAGAGCGACAATTTGCCGAGCTCCATACCTGAGACAACATTCTGTAGCCCTGGGCCTTTGTTGCACACTCATTAATGCAGTTTTGAGGGTTTATTTTTAATTTAAGGTATAGGAACATGCAGCAGCAGCCTTACCCATTGCAAGGCTCCGAGCAGCAGGTCTTTGCGAGGCCCTATACTTTTTAAATTTGCTTGGCGTGAGGCCCCAGGCTATTGCCCTGTTCGCCACCCCCTAAGGCCGCCACTGGGAACATGTTATATCAAAATTTCACATTTTTGTAGAGCTATGCGATAGTTAAAACTACCCCTATCTCTTGAAAAAAATGTAACTTTGCATTGTCCTGAAAAACTATTGTCAAAATTTCTGAACTGTTTTTGGAAGTGACTGTCCCCCTCCATCAACTATAATTTTTTCCTAACCATTTTATTCCATATCTCAGATTTTTTTAAAAAAGCATTGGTTACTTTAAAGGAAACACCCTGTATATCTCTCTCATCTGATGGAAGTCAACCCACCTCGATCGAATCGCTTTCAGAATTTCAGAACAAAAAATTAAGCAGGAACGTATGGCGATTAGCAAAATAATAGGGAGATTGAGCGAATCGTCCTGAGAGGACGAAACGAGAAGGAAGAGACGATTTTGCATGGGATGGTCGCCATCAAAAAATCAGTTTGAGCAGATGGTTTATGGTATTCAGCTAGCGCCATTCAGTGGCCAACTAAGGAAATAATAATTCTAATTCTCCTAGAGCCTAGACAATACACCCGATAGCAGACGACAAACCTAAGTATGCATGCTCACCAAATATCGTCGGGTACACTAACCAGGACGATAAATGGCCAATTTATGGTACCCAACTATAGCTACCAAACGAAACGATATTTGATGAGCATGCGCCTTAGGTTTTTCGTCTGCTATTGGGGGTATCATATACGAGGACGATTCGCTCAATCTCCCTATTGAGCAACTTGACTGCCCGAAAACGGATACTGACAGAGAAACAGCTTACTTTGACCGAGATCAGCGCCTGCTCTAGCACTTATGCCGTCCCTTGAAGCAGCGTGCTGTTCTCACACTTACAGGCAGAATGGCGCTCCGGACAAATCCCCCTTAGAGTGGGCCCTGCTGAGAAGTTCAGCAAGCAATGACTTTCATTTATAGTATGGTACCCGACATACTGTACTAATGTATAGCCCTTCTAAGTATGCTTAATATGTAAAAGTGTTGTCTTTTCATTTAATTAATTAAAAGCTCTTTTTATTTAAAAATAGTTTTTTTCAACATACAAACAATAATAAATTAAATTATTCGCTTTTTTCGGAAAAAAATGCAATTATCCGAATTCTTGATTATTCGAATGGGGTCCGGTCCCAATTGATTGGATAATTGGAGTTCTACCGTAGTTCTACTACATATTATCATTATTATATTATCAATATTAACTATTTTTTGCCCTATGATAAGTGCTCAGTGTTAGTGGGGAAGGCCAGCATCCCCCACAGACAACTCAGCCAATATTTCCTGCAGGTTCCAGACGCCTGGCTGGGATGCCTCTAATCAGAGGATGTTCAGTGGATATGCAGACCTGACCCCGTCAAAAACGGGATAAGGGTATGATGACGACGATGATGATAAGTGCTCAGTGGTAATTGAAAAAGCATTAAAACCTTGTGATTATTCAATTATTTGTAGGCCCTTGTCAATTGGGGTCCAGGGATTAAGCCCTGTTAGTCCCTATGTAGATCCGCCCCTGGTGTGGTACTTGGTGCAATTGTGTGTTTGCTTTGCGGATGTTTTAGGGCCCTTTAACAACAAAAAAGTCGTTAGAGCCCCATCCACTGCATAGTTCTAATGCAGAAGCTGCATGTGACGAGTTTTGGGTATTAGCAGTACCCAGTTTTCCCAAGCAGCCACCCATGTCATCTATTTCTATGGTGTAAAAGGTGTGAAGTGTTATTTTGAAACATCAACTTATACACATTGCAAAGTAAAGCAACTCGTAACCCTTTTCCCGCCTATGGCAGGGTCAGGTACCCATTTGTCCCTCTGAATGGACACAGGGTGATATATTGGTTATAGTTTTTTCTGCAGCCGGATACCGGCCAAAGCTGCACCCCTATGCTTATTTATCGTCGGTCTAGTGTTCGTTGGGGAATGCTACCGACGCCAGGGGGCGAGCTCCTACACCTGGAAATTTTTCCTCACCTACCCGTTGCGTAGTAGAGAGCGTTCTTTTACGTGGAAGTGCCATCGTGAACCCACACGGGACCTCGATTTTACTTCTCATCCGAAAGAAGGCACACTCGCGGCTTCTCTCTTGCCCTGAAAGAAGCCGACCCACCGCGGTCCAGTATCGAACCTAGAACTACTGGCGTAGTTGCCAAGCGTGCTAACCACTACGCCACCACGGTGGGTTATTACGTACATGAAAATAAACACTAAATTTTAGTAACAATGTAAAAAGTAATTCATATTGTAAAATGTTGATATATTCATCATCATCATACCCTTATCCCACCTTTGGTGGGGTCGGGTCTGTGGGTTGTTGCCCTCCTCTCTCTGTCTATCTCCCACACACTGGCATCCCCTTACAGGCAACATGCTCCCACATCTGCTTCAGTCTCCCCTGGCTCTGGGTGCTTCCGACCACCTGAAATTGAACCAACAAGCTCCTCCCCCCTCTTCTCATTGTGTCCATTTTTTACTTTGATGTCCACCACCCCCATGTGGGACCCAGGTATCTGGGGGATATAGACGGGAGTGGATGACTATAACCCACAGACCCGACCCTGCCACAGGCTGGAAAACGGTATGATGATGATATCAACATTGTGATAATGTGAATTGCTTTTTATATTGTTACTAAAGTTTAGTGTTTATTTTCATGTACATAATAAATTGAACTTTTTTCATTCATTTTACTGTCTATGGGACAAAAGAGACAAGTTCCACAGCAACAGAAATGTGACGGAGAATGCAGGCTTCCTTAAATTTATCATGCCAAAAATAAAATCTGATGACGATGAACTGACATTTCCAGAAAAAAAAAAAA
>JAAFCE010004287.1:2689516-2713555 GCA_013389805.1 Trigoniulus corallinus
AAAAAAAAAAAACAGGCTGGTTTCGGTCGCTTTAACCCGCATTCTTTGTGCACACCACCAAGCGCTGAATGGCGTACACTATCGGCGCCTGTTGGTACCTGCTTTCTTTATGTTTGTACCCTTAGGCTCTTCAGCGCTTGCCTGCTTATCTGAAATAAGTGCCCCTCCCCATTATTTTTAATACTGTTGAGCACGCCTTTGCCCGAAAGGACTGGCGGCTACCTTCAATGACAAGGGTATAGGAAAGTTGCTATCACACTAGCACAAATGTCTTAGTTGGTGAGGTGACTATCTAGAGAAATAGCTGGAATGTGTACTTACATGTTCCAAATAAAATACTTTGGATTTTCACTGGGGTTTTCATTTTGCAACTGATCGGACCTTGAAAAAATAGCCCCCATATGTCAAAACTTTGTTTTATTTCCTAGCTATAGTTGAATTGGAACATTTCATTTATAAGTTTTATGAAAGACTGATGTCACCTTATTAAAATTATAAAATAACTTTTAGTATCTCAAATCTGTTTGATTAGTTTGTGAGTTGGGGTGTAAGCCAGGCAGCCATATCAGGAGAACCCCTTAGGAGGCTGCCTGCGGGAGATGAGGAGGTAGGTGAAAGGATGAGGAAGAGGGTTAATTTGCAGCACCCAACGTTCTTTACCAACCACCCAAGTCAGTATTGACGTGGGTGTGCGCCGCTTAACTTCAGTGATCTAACGGGAACTGGTGTGTCCAATGCAACTTGGCTGCACATTTTAGCATTAGACATTAACAAAAGTACTGTCCCAGCCAAATGTGGCAATTCGATTGTGATGGCGCCACATGATGTAACGTTGAACACATGTAGATGCACCTATGTCATGGTTTCTTGTTATATACTCCTAATTGTTATCTGGTTTTGGCGACAAAGGTTCAAGAGGTAAAGTACTTCAGATCAGTTTTCTTTCTTTGGTGTCTTAATGCCCCTCAACCACAACAGTCATTAGAGCACTGTCCACTTCATAGTTCTTATGTAGAGCCTGCACAGACACTAGGCTGTTAAATCGATTATTCAAGTATTACCAGTACCCAGTATTCCCTTGTGGTGACCCACGCTAGTAGTAGGGGTTCAGTTGCTTAATTTCAGTGATCAGGGGAGAACTGGTGTGCCCAATGCAATGCAGCCACTACTTTAGGATCACTGTTCCAGTACAATGAGAAGATACACTACCCTATCAAAAGTCATGGGACACCACTTTAATAGAAACACTCACTAATATACATATTTTAGTATCTTGTTGGTCCACCATTTCCTGCTATCACAGCATCTACTGTCTGGGGCATACTGTCCACAAGGTTTTGATATGTTGCTACAGATGATTTATGCCATTCTGCCATAAGTGTCTTTGACAGTTCAGTCACAGATGTCAGGCGTTCTACACAAGTGTGTAATCGACGTTCCAACACGTCCTGCAGATGTTCGATGGGGTTCAGATCAAGACTCTGTGCAGGCCAGCTATGTTCTCGAACCCCAATTTCATCAAACCATGTGTCTACAGCCCGTGCTTTATGGCAAGATGCGTTATCATGCTGAAACAGAAAAGGGCCATTGCCAAAGTGCTGCCAGAGAGATAGGAGTGCTGCACTATCCAGAATGTCCAGGTAACGCTCTGCGTTTAGGTGTCCGTCCACAGAAACAACTGCACTAAACCTATACCATGAGAAGTACCACCACACCATCACTGACTCTCTGCCAAACTTCACTGTGGGCACAACACAACTTGGCAGGTAACGTTCGCTTGGCGTTCACCATACCCAAACCCGTCCATCCGATTGCCAGATGGTGTAGCGGGACTCATCACTCCATTCAACCATTCGACATTGATCCAGAGTCCAATGTCGTCGCTCTTTGCCCCATTGCAATCTCCTAGCTGCGTTGTTGGGGTTGATGTGATGCTTGTGGGCTGCCGCTCTGCCATAAAAACCCATTGCATGGAGTTCCCTGCGAACAGTCAGGGTGCTCACAGTTCCCATCGACTCTATGAATGATCTTGTCAGTACATCAAGCGATGTGTGACGGTTTGCAGTGACCATTTTATGAAGAGCTCTTTGGTCTCTACCCGATATGATCTTGGGTCTTCCAGTTCTAGGTGGAACACTCGTGGTGCCTTTCTCTTTCCTGGCCCAGATGACGTTGTGAACGGTCGACTTTGGGATGTTTAGAGGGTTGACGTCTCCCTAACAGTTTTGCCTGTGAGATGGCACCCGACAATTGTACCTCTTTGGAAGTCTGCAAGCTCTTTTCTTTGAGTCATTCTTTCAGCATTCACGGAAGTATCATCTCATAATAGTGCACTCTGTGTTATATAATACTGGGAGGAATGCCACCTATGATATTGCAAAGGAATGTCACATTTTCAGGCAAATAAGGGTTGTCCCATGACTTTTGATGGGGTAGTGAAGACTCAGATGTGACCAACAGAATCAATTCGGGATGGTTGAAGTGGAGGCAGGCGGGTGAAGCGTTGTGCGATACGAGGGTCCCAAAAAAGTTGAAAGGGAAATTTACAGAGCACTTGTTAAGACCAGCTATGCTATATGCAGCAGAGTGTTGGGGCAGTGAGGAAGAGCCACACCAACAGTGGGGTGCCAGCAGCTTATAGAATTAGGAACGAGTATATTAGAGGCAGTGGCATAGCCAGGATTTTCTGAAGGGGGGGATATGACTGTCGATAGCATGAACTAGGATTTTCTGAGGGGGGATATCACTCGATAGGGTCTATACCTCTTCGTTATATTCGAGGCCCAAAGGGGAAAGCGGCGAGTTGCGTTGAACACACCAGTTCTCGTCTGATCACTGAAGTTAAGAAACGCAAACCCAGTTAGTACTGACATGGGTGGTCGCTCAGGAAAGCTGGGTACTGCTAATACCCAATAATCGTCGCATTGGTGTAGCGTCTGTGCAGTATATGCATTAGAACTATACAGTGGATGGGTCTCTAATGACCTTGTAGTTGACGGGACCTTAAACTCCAACAAACAAACAAGGGGGGTGGTTTAACCCCCAACCCCCCCCCCCTTGGCTACGCCACTGATTAGAGGTAACTTATGGGATTGGGGCATTGAGGAAAAAATGAACGAGAGTAGATTGAGGCGGCAGTATGGACATGTAATGAGAAGAGAGGATGAGGAGCTCAGCAGGTGCACTGTGCCAATGCAGGTGGTGAGAAGCCCCGGTGGTTTGGGAGTACTTTGTCCGTAAGGGTAGGGGAGCGTGTTGGGTGGACGGGAACCTAGAGAGATGGCTGGATTCGAGGGCTAGAAATCGCAGACCCGACCCTGCCACAGGAGGGATATTGATATGATAATGATTTGTTGCAAACAAAACCTGATCTGACATATGATTTTTCATTGGAATTTTCAATCATAATATTTCAACCAAATGAATGCATTATCCAAAAAACAATGAAAGGTTTAAGGTCACAGAATTGAAAGGTCTCGTTATCTGGTGTGAATTTCACCTGATGGGTGTCTCAAATTATAGTTTCGATGGCGTCACACCCAACATCTCATTATATATGGCGTCGACCAAAGGAATTTTCATTTCGGCACAAGGAACGAGGGGAGCACCACTTTCTTCAAAGAGGCTTTACTGTGTATGTGTTTGGCAAGTTTTATCTTTTCAATTATTTGGTAAAGTTCAACTGCTCCATGTTAAACATTTTATTTGTTATTATTTTGAATCTACAGGTTGATTATCAACGCGTGCATTGAACGAGATGTATTTCCATATTCAAAATATATACACTGGACTCGCATTGGGTGTTAGGGACGACAGTAAGGAAGAGGATGCACATGCTATAATGATGACGTACAATGAAGAGAAAGAAGGTCAAATGTGGAAGTACGAAGACCACATGATCATCAGCAAAATTAGTGGGTAAGTGGTGTAAAATGCCACAGGCAATAGTTGTAGGGTCACGTTTTGTTTGTAGAGATTTTGAGTATGGCGAATCTCAGCTGATGGCGAGCAACTCACCCATCCTCATGTTTCTACAGCATGGTGCAGGTTCAATTCATTATCTGCATCTATCCCACATATCAGCAAAGCAAAAAGTAACTCTAACCGTTTTCCCGCCTATGACGGGGTTGGGTACCTACCTTGACCCTCTGAATGGACGCAAGGGTGATACAGTGGAAGCTGCTTACTGTAATCGCAAAGGGACCTGTTAGCAAAAGAGGAAAACGTGCAGTGTGGCGCATCAAGTAACTACCCATGACTGTGCTCTGTCATAACTCAGTTCTGCCTAGGAGATTTTTGATGAACAGAACAGCAATCAAAAGGCTGGTTCATTGGCTACAAATTTCTCATTGGGACCATTTAGATCTGATGGATCATTGTCGAACTATAGTGCTTGCCACGAAAGTTGACCCACTGGTGGGAAGCAAAGGAGGAGTCCTCTTCAAAAAGTAGGGAAAACATTGAAGATGTATTATGCCATTACTGATTGAAGCCTGCCATTTGACCCTTTTCAAACCAACTAATTTTTGTAGTGAACTCTTCTCCCTTCTACCTCCCATGTGTCCTCTTTCGTGGCGAGCACTATAAGAGTTGATTTTGCTACGATAAAAACCAAATAACTTCTTTACTCAAACGAAACAAATCAATGTTAACCAGTACACGTTAAGAAAACTAAATGAAAATATTATGGGGGGCGAGCGGCCTCGACATAATTCCACGCGGGTGGCCAAACCCCTAGAACCGGCCGTACACCAATGCCTATTGACCATCGGTCTGCTGTTGGTTGGAGGGGGGGACTCCACCAAGTTCCTACACCTGGGAATTTGCCCTCATCCAATCGTGGCATAGTACAGAGGGTTCTTTTACGTTCCAATGCCATCATCCACCACACGGGACCTGAGCTAAAGGAAGGCATACTCGAGGCATCCCTCTCACCCGAAAGAAACCAACCCACCTCGGTCCAGTGTCGAACCTAGAAACACTGGCGAAGTTACCCAACACATTACCCACTGCCGCATCGAGGCGGGATGCGTCTTTCCCACAGTATCATCATCATACCCTTATGTCGCTTATGGCAGGCCCTGGCGTACGGGTCAACTGAACACGCTGATACCGGGGGGGGGGGGGGCAGCCAGGCGCCTCGAATATTGGCTGGGTTGTCCGTGGCGGGATGCTGGCCTACACCACTTGTTCCAACATCGCATTATACAACCAAAATAGGACCTTTGGAATGTAAATGAATGCTTTGTGGGTTATAATATTGCATGGCGTCTGACCCAATGCACAATAACAATCCAAGGCACACACACATGCGGAGTGTGTCCCACAGTATATCAGTAATATATTTTCAAGCCCAGCAAAGAATTTCAATTATACGTAGCTGCTCTAGGGCAAGTTGGACCTCCAGTAACAGGTACATATGATGTAAAAGACATTTAATTGAAGGATCTCGCCAAACTGACCTCTGCAGCTATTTTGCCTGCGTCTCCTCACCATACAAGTGTACTTATCAATTCTCATTGACATGTTAATGATTTTGCAGTATGTGCCTAACCATTTCTGGTACTTACAAGGAATTCAATCTTCTATTGCGTTCAAAAGAAAAAATCACAAGGCGTTGTGATGCTTATTGGTGTTTTTGTTGTAATGACACCATAGTACTTAACCCCCCAGACCCTAAAGCCAATAGGCCTGAATCTAAATATAAAGATCACATGAAATTTTTGGATGTCGACATCAGAAATACCACAGCAGATTCTAGAGCCATAGTTTATTACGAAACTGCAAGTTATTTTCAACGCTTCAGAGTATTACCAGTAGACGATAGTAAAACAAAAGAGTAGTACCATACAACAAAACCTTTTGTATTTGTTCATTTCAAACTAGGACAGTAACTAACTATATCAATGAGACCAAGTTTCAAAATAATTCACTAATGGCCCCAAAGTTTAGCAACCGATTAGAGCAGAAATAAATTAACTTTTTAACACAAGAAATGCAATGAATGTTGTGAAATTCCTTTAGTTAAATGTGGCGCAATGGACATCGTTAAATAAACGGTTTTAACAATAGGCTTCATCAGCTGTCGTTAAAACCATGATTTTCTCCAAGTACCAGACTCCTGGGATTGGCAAATGCAGTTCAATGGATGACATGAGGTAAGTATACAAAATCTTGGAGGGCCAGCCCACGACACGACGTGCCAACACTATTGTACACCAAACGGGATATCGGTTTTACTTCTCATCAATCTCACCATTTACGCCAACCCACCTTGAGAGCGGCGAATTGCGTTGGACACACCAGTTCTCGTCTGATCACTGAAGTTAAGCAGCGGAAACCCAGCTAGTACTGGCATGGATGGCCGCTTGGGAAAACTGGGTACTGCTAATACCCAAAAATCGTCGCATTAGTGTAGTGTCTGTGCAGTCTCTGCATAAGAACTATTCTGTGGACTTCCTTGTAGTTGGAGGGGCCTAAAACACCAACAACAACAAAAACCAAACCACCTCGATCCAATAACGAACCTGGGAACACTGGCGCAATAAATCGAGCAGGTTACTTAATGAGCCACCGAGGTACGCAAAATTAATACACACTTAGGGTTGAAGATACAAACTAAGGGTTATACTTTAGACAAAAAAATGTTAGGGTAGTACAGGGGCGGATGTAGGTTTTTCGGGGTCTGTGGCCTATGGAAGCCCAATAATATTACACCGATTAAATAAAACTAATAGTTCTGTTATATATAATTATTATTATACATGTATTATTAATATTAACTATTTTTCCCATATGGTAAATGGTCAATGTTAGTGCGGTACGCCGGCATCCCAACACAGAGAACTCAGCCAATATTTCCTGCGGGTTCCAGACGCCTGGCTGAGGTGCCCCTACTCAGTGGATGTTCAGTGGACCCGCAGACCTGACCTTGGCATAAGGGGGATAAGGGTATGACGATGATGATAAGTGCTCATTTTTAATTAAAAAAGCATTAAAAACTTGTGATAATTTAATTTTTGTGGGCCCTTCTCACTGGGGGTCCAGGGGGTCCCGTGCTAGTCTCTATGTAGATCCGCCCCTGGTGTTGGTCACTTGGTGCAATTGTTTGTTTGTTTTGTTGGTGTTTTAGGGCCCTTCAACATCAAAGGTTTTTAGAGCACCGTCCACTGCATAGTGCTAATGCAGAAACTGCACAGACACTATGCGACGATTTTTGGGTTTTGATAGTACCCAGTCTTCCCAAGTTGCCACCCATGTCAGTACTAGCTAGGGTTGCGTTGCTGAACTTCAGTGATCAGACGAGAACTGATGTATTCAACACAATAAGCTGCTCCCGTACGTGGTGCAAATCGCACTTTAAATCACTGGAGGAGAAATCTGTCCAGCTAAAAAACTGATTTCTGATTTAATCTATCGCTGTGGGGTAAAGGTGTAAAGTGCTATTTTGAAACATCAAGTGACATACACTGAAAAGACAATAAAAAAAATTATTTCAAAGGAACAATCATTTCATCATTGAATGGTATGGCTCTGAATATCTGACTACGATACCCTTGTCTTTCAGAAACGATGGCTTCACCTCCCACAGCAAAGCTTCCATTTCTGACATCCATCTCTGCCATTAAGTCGTATGGTAGCGTCAGGATGAAATTTCCAAATGTGATTTTGTGTGTTTGGCTCATCAACTTCAATGGTCATTAGGGCCCAGAAAGACAATCACCACAGAGGGGGTGGTAAATGGCCATCCCACCATGATGAAAATAAATAAGGGCAAAAGCCCACTAAAGGTAATGCAAGAAAAGGCAATAGCCAAATAAATAAAAGGCAATAAATTCAGCAAAAGCCTACACAGACAAAAATATAGAAAAGGCAAAAGCCAAAAACAGACATATCTAAAACAGGCAAGAGCCTAAACAAAAACAGAAATAAGAGGCAAAATGGATACAAACATAAAGAGGCAAAAGTCCAAAAAACACACAAAGGGAAAAGGCAAAAACCGCCAGAAAAAGGGTCAGTATTCAACTCCCTGGGGGTTATCCCCAAGGGTGGTAGAGAGCTCTGCACCGACCCCCAGTCAGTATTTAAGTTCACGGTATCTCTCACAGTAACTAAAGATGTGTGCCACTGTGAGAGGCTCAAAACAGCAGTCACACCACGGTTCATCCTCACCCCTTAGTATGTTGGAGTGGGTGAGGTACATGTGACCGATTCACAGCCAAGCAACCACAACCTCCTCCCTCTGCAACTGGCGGCCTGTGGACACCCAGTGCACTGGAGTGTCCTTCAGTGTATCCAGTTTGTTGGTGGTCTCTGCAAACCACTGGGACTGCCATTGTTTATGGACGGCCTGCTGCAACATCAGGAGAGTATCAGAGGAGGGGACAGTAGTGTCAGGTACATCTGGCAGGTGGGCCACCTGACGGGCATGGGTATCAGCCCTCTCATTGCCCATGATGCCAACATGCCCCAGGACCCACATAAACAATACTGCCTTACATTGCTGGTGAATTGTGAGCAGCAAACTGTGCACACCCTGGATGATGGCATGTCTGCTATAGAGGGTGTGCAACAGCTGAAGGGAGGATAGGGAGTCAGTCACAACCACAAAGTGCTGATGATTAAAAAATTGGATGAGTTCCAGTGGTGACGCCTGGAAGGCGGCCCCCTAGAGATGACCAGTTGTAAAGACTGACCAATCCACAGAGGTATCATCCTTCGACCCAACTGTATAAACAAAACCATGGCCCTGATCGGTCAGAGAGAGGCGTCCAAACTCCTGTTGGTACACTGATCTATCAGTACTGGCTTTGGGGAGGGTGGTGAGTGTTCAATTAAAACTTGGCTCTGGTACTGTCCAGGGCAGCACAGAGGCCGGCAGTACAGGCTGCACCCTAAGCAGAGTCACACCCAGGCTAGTGAGACCATCCATCCACAGCATGCCAAACGGAGGGGGAATGGCTGTTGTAGAGTGTGACTAAACATGGCTGGGTGTGTAGGGTGCTGTGGTTGACCTTTGAGCCACAAAATATATGCAGCTGCCAAGCAATGCTGCCACAGTCAGTGGCGGTTCACCAGACTCAGCATAAAGGCTGAGCACTGGGCTTGTGTGGAATGCCCCAATGGACAACTGGATGCCAGCATGATGTACACTGCCCAGCATCTGGAGAGTAGATGGAGCGGCCAGGCCATACACGCCACAGCCATAGTCGAGACGCGCTCGAATGAGTGATCGGTATAGTCGAAGCATCACTGTTCAATCTGTTCCAAAACCAGTTCCCTGCAGGCACCACAGAATATTCAGGGAGCAAAGGCACTTAGCTTTCAGCTCCTTCAAGTGTGGGACCCATATCAGACGACTGTCAAAATGGAGACCAAGAAACTGGGCTGCCTCTACAACTGGGAGGAGGCGGCCATTATGGATAAGCTGAGGTTCAGGGTGAAGCCCTCGCTTATGACAGAAGTGCATAGCCACGTGAGTTGGTGAACTCATTGGCACTATTGAGTGCCAGTTGCAGGTGATGCTCAATGCCATGCATTGGTTGCAGCCTGGTACCAGATGGAAAAGTCGTCCACAAATAGGGACGACTGTAGCAGGGGTGAATGGAGGAGGGAAAACCGTTCACTGCAATGGCAAAGAGTGTCACACTGAGAATGCTCCCCTGTGGGACACCATTCTCCTGCAGAAAGGTGGAGGAGTAGGTGCTACCCACATGCACTCTGAAGGTCTGGTTGGACAAAAAGCTATGGAGGAAGAGGAGCAAATTACCCCTGAGCCCCCACTGGTGCACAGTCTCAAATATACCATGGCGCCATGTGGTATTATATGCCTTCTCCACATCAAAGAAGACAGTCACCAAATGCTGTCGGTGGAGAAAGGCCTGACGTACTGCAGTCTCCAGAGAGATCAAATTATCCACCAGAGACCTGTCAGCACGAAAGCCACATTGGGCATTGGCAAGAAGGTGGTGCCGTTCTAGATACCACACCAGGCGCCAGTTAACCATCCGTTCCATGGTTTTACACACACAGCTCATCAAGGATATGGGCCTGCAATTCGTGGATAGGCTACTAACCTTTCCAGGTTTTGGGAGGGGGATGATAATAGCCTCCCGCCAGCCTGCAGGGATTTTGTGGTGCTGCCAAATATAATTAAAAACCTCAAGGAGGTAGGAAAGACCCTTCTCAGGTAGATGTCGTAGCAATAGGTAATGGATGTTATCAGGGCCGGGGCAGTATCCCGGGCTCTTGCTAGAGCTACCCACAGTTCCCAAGGGGTATACGGGTCATTATACCCCTCAGCAACACCACCAGAGAAGTTAATTGGAAGGCGTTCCACAGCTTCATTTTGTTCAATGAAAGATGCAGTGTAGTGCTGGGAACTGGAGATGGCTGCAAATGTTCTTGCCAGCTCCTCAGCCACCTTGCAAGGCAGAAATAAATGTCTCCCTTGCACAAGAAGACCAGAGCCACAGGATGGTGAGTACCTTCCCTGAATTTTTCTCAGCTTTTCCCAGACATTCTTGGATGGCGTGTGGTGGGCAAGCGAGGAGACGGACTCTCACGTGCTCACTCCATGAGAAAGTTCCCCCATTAACTAACGAGAGCAGCCGAGCCCAGTGTATTTTGGGAGCAAGAGTGAAGCGAGTCTCACTCACAAAAATGCTATTTGCGAGCGAGCTTTGAGCATAGGTTGAGACTGCATTATGCACAACTCTAATATGGAGCAAAGTGTTGGGGCAGTGAGGAAGACCCACATCAATAGTGGGGTGCCAACAGCTGATAGAATGAGGAACGAGCAAATTAGAGGTAGCTTAGGGGAGTGGGAAATTCAGGAAAAAGGGAACGAGAATAGATTGAGGTGGTAGTATGGACATGTAATGAGATGAGGAGCTCATTAGGTGCATTGTGGGAATGCAGGTGATTGGAAGTACCGGTGGCAGTGTCATGGGAGTAGTTTGTCTGTAAGGGCATGGGAGTGTGTGGGGTGGACGGGAACCTGGTGAAAGATGGCTGGAGTGAAGGGCTTGAAATGGTAGTATCCATTAGTATGATAACGATTTGTTGCAAACAAAACCCGATCTGATATATCATTTTTCATTGGAATTATTTAATATTTCAACCAAATGAATGCATTATCCAAAAAACAAAGAAAGGTTTAAGGTAACAGAATTGAAAGGCCTCGTTATCTGGTATGGATTTCACCTGATGGGTGTCTCAAATTATAGTTTCGATGGCGTCACACCCAACATCTCATTATATATCGCGATGACCAAAGGAATTTTTAATTCGACTCAAGGAACGAGAGGAGCACCACTTTCTGCAAAGAGGCTTTACTGTGCATGTGTTTGGCAAGTTTTATCTTTTCAAATATTTCGTAAACTTCAACTGCCACATGTTAAAACACTTTCTCTGTTATTTTTTTGAATCTGCAGGTTGATTACCAACGCGAGCACTGAACGAGATGTATTTCTATATTCAAAATATATACACTGGACTGCTATTGGGTATTAGGGACGACAGTAAGGAAGAGGATGCACCCGTTGATATGATGCTTGTCAACAGAAAAGATAGTCAAATGTGGAAGTACGAAGACCACTTTATCATCAGTAAATTCAGTGGGTAAGTGGTGTAAAATGCCAGAGGCAATAGTTGTAGGGTCACGTTTGTTTGTAGAGATTATGAGTGTGGCGAATATCAGCTGATGGGCCCCTCAGTGTCTGGTATTTGCAGATGATGTGGGAAGGCTTGAGGAGACCAAGGAGGATGCACAAAAGGGCCTACAAGACATAAAACAGCAATGGAAAGAGGGGGTCTTAAGGTGAACATGAAGAAGACAAGTACCTAGCTTTCAATTTTAGTGGCCAGGGGCAAGGGGGGTCGAGATTCGCTGTGGGGGTGAGGGGATACCAGTGGAGGAAGAGTTTCGTTATTTGGGATCAGTTTTCCAAAGCAATGGAGAGATAGATTCCGATGTGACGCATAAGATTAACGCAGGATGGCTGAAGTGAAGACAGGCAAGTGGTGTCCTGTGTGACCGCCGGGTCCCAATAAGGTTGAAGGGCAAATTCTATAGAACTGTCGTTAGGCCCGCTATGTTATATGGCTCACAGTGTTGAGCAGCTAGGAAGAACCATGAAAGGCAAATGCAAGTGACTGAGATGCGAATGCTGCGCTACATGAGTGGGGTGTCACGAGCTGCTAGAATTCGAAACGATTATGTTACAGGTAGCTTGGGGGGTGGGAGACACCGCGGAAAAGATGAGAGTCGGTTGAGGTGGTATGTGCATGTGATGAGGAGGGGAGAGGAGGAAAGCACTAGGGCCATTATGGGACAACGGGTGATTGGGGGCTCCAGGAGTAGAGGAAGACCAAAACAGACGTGGGAGAAGGTGATGCAAAGGGACATGGAGGCATGCGGGGTGGAGGGAGACGTGGTGGGGGATAGGTGGGAATGGAGAATTAGAACCCGCAGACCCGACCCCCGCCTCAGGCGGGATAAGGATGTGATCATGATGATGATGATGATGATGGCAAGCAACTAACCGATGCTCATGTCTCTACAGCATGGTGCAGGTTCAATTCATTATTTGCCTCTATCCTACATATCACCAAAGCAAAAGGTAACTCCTAACCGTTTTCCCGCCTATGACGAGGTCCGGTACCTACCTTGACCCTCTGAATTTACGCAAGGGTGATACAGCGGTGATACAAGGGTGATGGCGAAGTTATCCAACATGCTACCCACTGCCCCACCAAGGCAGGATGCGTCTGTCCCACAGTATCCCCATCATATCCTTATCCCGCATATGGCAGGGGTGGCTGGCCTTCCCCACTTGTTCCAACATCGCATTATACAACCAAAAAAGAAACTTTGGAAGGTAAATGAATGCTTTGTGGGTTATAATATTGCATGGCGTCTGACCCATTGAACAATAACAATATACAATCCAAGGCACACACTCATGTGGAGTGTATCCCACAGCAGTGGTTCTCAATTTTTTGAAGTCGGGGAACACTAAACTGACATTTTACTAGCCCGGAACACTTACAATTCAACATAAACTTTAAAGCAGGTTGTACACCTTCTACACTTGGTATTGACTACATCATCATCATCATACCCTTATCCCGCCTGTGGCAGGTTCGGGTCTGCGGGTTCTCGCCCTCCACTCTCGTCTATCTATCCTCCAGTTCCCCGTCCACCCCACACACTCACATTTTTCACAAACCTGGTCCCACATCTACTTTGGTCCCCCGCTGCCCCTGGTGCTACCGACCACCTGCATTCCTGGAATTAATCTAACGAACTCCTCTTCCCGTCTTCGCATGATGTGTCCATACCACCTCATCCTATTCCACCTCATTTTCTCGGCGATGTCCACCACCCCAGGTTACCTCTAATATGCTCATTCCTAATTCTGTCAGTTCTCGACACGCCACACGTGTGCCACGGCATTCGCATCTCGGCCACTCGCATTCTAATTACGTAGCTCGTCCTCATTGCCCAGCACTCTGATCCATATAGCATAGCTGGTCTAACCACTGTCCTGTAGAACTTCCCTTTCAACTAGATTGGGATCCTTTTATCACACAGGACTCCGCTTGCCTGTCTCCACTTCAATGACCCATTGTCTCAGACACTTCAGTGACCCCTCCCCCACTGTTTCTGCGGGTCACATCAGAGTAACTCTCCATTGCTTTACTTCTGAATTAAATTTTTGCGGGACACTTGAAGTGGTTTCAGGGAACACCCAGGGAGCGGCTAGTTGCGTTGGACACACCAGTTCTCGTCTGATCACTGAAGTTAAGCAACGCAAGCCCAGTTAGTACTGACATGGGTGGTTGCTCGGGAAAGCTGGGTACTGCTAATACCCAATAATCGTCGCATTAGTGTAGTGTCTGTGCAGTTTCTGCATAAGAACTATGCTGTAGACGGGGCTCTAATGACCTTGTAGTTGACGGGACCTTAAACTCCAACAAACAACAACAACGGAACACCAGTGTTCCGCGGGACACGCTTTGAGAACCACTGTCCCACAGTACAGTAGAACTCCAATTTTCCGACCTCTTACTATCTGAATCGCTGAATATCCGAATCACTTTCAGCATCGCTTCCGTACTGCAATTTGCAAAATAATGCGCGACTTGGCCACCCGAAAACGGATACTGGCAGTCAAACAGCTTACTTTGACCGAGATGTTCAGCAAGCAATAACTTTCATTTACAGTATGGTACACGTCCATACTGTATGTACTAATGTACAGCCCTTTTAACTATGCTTAATATGTAAAAGTGTTGTCTTTTCATTTAATTAATTAAAAGCTCTTTTTATTTAAAAAGATTTTTTCTTCCATTTTCAACATACAAACAGTAATAAATTAAATTAGACCCCTTTTTCTGAAAAAAATTCAATTATCCGAATTTTTGATTATTCGAATGGGGTCCAGTCCCAATTGATTCGGATAATTGGAGTTCTACTGTATATCAGTAATATATTTCCAAACCCAGCAAACAATTTCAATTATACCTAGCTGCTCTACAAGTTGGACCTCCAATAACAGATACATATGATATAAAAGAAATGTAAATGAAATATCTCACCAAACTGACCTCTGCAGCTATCTTGCCTGTGTCTCCTAACAATACAAGTGTACTTATCAATTCTCATTGACATGTTAATGATTTTGCAGAATGTGCCTAACCATTTCTGGTAATGACAACGAGTTTGATCTTATAATGCGTTCAAAAAACAAAATTGAAAAGCTTTGTGATGCTCGGTGGTGTTTTTGTCCTAATGACACCATAGTACTTAACCCCCCAGACCCTAAAGCCAATAGGCCTGAATCTAAATATAAAGAGTACATGAAATTTTTGGATGTTGAAGATAGAAATTCCACAAAAAATTCTAGAGCCATAGTTTATTTTGAAACTGGAAGTCATTTTCAACGCTTCAGAGTAATACCAGTAGACGATAGTAAAAAGGAAGAGTAGTACTATACAACAAATCCTTTTGTGTTTATATATTCAATTCAAACTTGGACAGTAACTAACTATAGGTGCGTTTTGGCGAATGGCCTGGTCAATTGTGGTTTGACAATGATCTGATGTTCGGTCTGACCAAATGGGATCATTAAAAAGCTTTGGTTTGAAATGTTGGGACCCATGACAATGTAATGTAACATAACTCCCCACTTAACCTTCCGTCCACAAGGTGACGATTTCTGGCACACACTACGAGGTGGGGTCTGTCATTACCCCCAAAAGACTTCTTCATTTTCCAGGCTTAAATATTCAGATTAAGGGCATTATTATGGATATTGAATTAAATACCATCCATATAAAGCTTTAGCAATGAAAATAATTTGGAAACATGCTGTAAAAATTCTATATTATCCAAGAAGACAAGACATCATCATCACCATACCCTTATCCCACCTATGACAGGGTCAGATCTGCAGGGTCTAGTCCTCCACTCTGGCCTATCTCCCACCAGGTCCCCATCCACCCCAGACACTACCATACCTTATGGACATCCTGCTCCCTTTTCTGCCTTAGTAACCAGTGTTTCTGACCAGCCAACCATGTTGCTACTAACTTGGGTGGCATTGCTTAATCAGAAATAAAATATGCTAATTAATTAGGAGACCTGCCAACTTCCCTAGAAAGGTAAAGAAAACATCGGAGAACAGATACTCAAAGGTTGGTTAAGGTGGTACATGTGTAGACACAATTTTGTAGGTCTGGGGTTTGCCAAGACCCCACTTTGTGGATGGAAGGTTAAAACTTAAAAACCAAATCCCTGAACTTAAAATCGGATGCCCTGAACTTAATAACGAAATCCCTGAACTTAAAAAGAAACTAAAATAAAAAAAACGAATATAATATGTAATGAAAACCTAAATCAACTGAATTTATTCTTTAAATAAAAACACCAATTCCCCAACATTAAAGGGGATCAATCCACTAAACTAAAAGCACTAAATACACTATAAAGAAAGAAATAAAAAAGAATTCCCCAAACTAAAAAAATGAATACTTAAAAACCATGAAAATTTAAGTCCACTAAAAGTGGTCTGAGAACGCCACCATTTCCCATCTTCCTCAGACCAAACCAACTGACCATGCTTTCATTTTGGTTATGTTCGTCACCCTTTGGTCTGACCAGAGTTGATCAAAGCGACCGACCAAATAGGTTTGTGCAACACCAAAACGCATTGGTTCACACGCCTTATATCAATGAGTCCATGTTTCAAAATAATCCACTAATGGACCCCAAGGTTAGCAACCGATTAGAGCAGAAATAAATGAACTTTTTAACAGAAGAAATGCAATGAATGTTGTGTAATTACTTTAGTTAAATATGGCACATGGACATCGTTAAATAAGCAGTTTTAACAATAGGCTTCATCTGCTGTCATTAAAACGATGATTTTCTCCAAGTACCAGACTCCTGCGATTGGCAAATGAAGTTCAATGGATGACATGATTTAACTATACAAAATGTTGGAGAGCCAACCCATGACACAACGTGCTAACACTATTGTACACCACATGGGAGATCGGTTTTACTTCTCATCAATCTCACCATTTACATCTCACCAAAGGAGCACTCAGTATATACTGTAAAATCTCATGTAAAGTCTGCACCTCAAATATAGTCCGCATTAGCAATGAGTATATTGCAAGTATAGTCCACACTCATGTATAGTCCGCACTTTCAAATTCCTACTATAGCCAGTGGAGCATCTTGTAGGAGGAATGGGATCAAATGAATTTTAACATGAAATGTCAGAGTGCCCTGACGATGAAATTGAAATGTGAAGGATTTTATATTCCATTATCATATAAATAAGAACGTACTGTGTTGTTAAGTGTAATAAAATGTTCAGAAAATGAAGAGCAGTTTTCATTGAGAACCCTGGGTTTCATTTATAGCCCGCACCCATATATAGTCCGCACTAAATGACCCTATGTTTCGCATATAATCCATAGGCACTACGTGAGATTTTATGGTATTTCTCATCTGATAGAAGCCAACCCACCTCAATCCAGTAATGAACCTGGAACCACTGGTGCAATAAATTGAGTGAGCTACTTAATGAGTCACTGAGGCATGCAAAATTGATACACACTTAGGAATGAAGACACAAACTAAGGGTTATATTTTCAATAAAAAAACATGTTAGTGTGGTACAGGGGCGGATATAGGTTTTTCAGGATCTAAGGCCTATATAAATCCAATAATATTATGCAGATTAAATAAAACAAATACCATAAAATCTCACGTAGTGCCCATGGATTCTACGTGAAACATAGGGTCATTTATTGCAGACTATATATGGGTGCGGGCTATAAATGAAACCCAGGGTTCTCAATGAAAACTGCTCTTCATTTTCTGAACATTTTATTACACTTAACAACACAGTACGTTCTTATTTATATGATAATGCAATATAAAATCTTTCACATTTTAATTAAATCCTCAGGGCAATCTGACATTTCATGTTCAAATTCATTTGATCCTATTCCCCCTACAAGTTGCACCACTGGCTACAGTAGGAATTTGAAAGTGCAGACTATACATGAGTGTGGACTATATTTGAAACATACCCATTGCAAATGCGGACTTTACGTGAAATTTTACAGTACATGTTTAAATGCGGTGCATGCAACTTAAATTGCATGTTACATGTAAACACACTTTGCAACTCTTTTTCTTCAACATGCAGCCATCTGCTCCAGAGCAGCCTCTCCGCTCCATAGCCTAAGGCTGTGGCCATGGTGGAGCAGAGAGGAGAGAGGTCAGGATAACAGCGAGGACTGCTATCAAAACGAAATTTTGCATTTGAATGACTGGCATACTGAGGGTATTCAGCGCCCATGGACAAATACCAAAATCTTCGCCCTCTGGCACCCACTAAACTTAAAGTGAATTTGAATATTTCATCTTCTGGCCATAGTGAAGAGTGGAAAAAGAACATAAGAACGAGGTAACAAAAGCAGAGAGGTGGAAACACAAAAGTATGCTTTCACAGCATGTCACCATTTTTTAATACTCCTCTTGTAGTTGCACCTCTTTTCACTAGATGGCGCCATTTCTCTGCATTCATTTTATATGTCACTCCTTTTCCGTTCCTCTCTCCTCTCTGCTCCACCATGGCCATGGCGGAGAGGAGAGAGGTGAGGAGAGCAGTGAGGACCTCTATCACAACTAAAGGTCACATTTCAATGGAAGTGGCCATAGTGAAGAGGGGAGGAAATAGGTGAAGAAAAGCGGAGAGGTGGGGAGGAAATAGGTGAAGAAAAGCGGAGAGGTGGAAACTAAAAAGTTTGTTTTCACAGTGTGGTGACCATTGTTCAATACCCTTTTTGTAGTTGTACCTGTTCTTCCTAGGTGGCGCCAGCAAAAGAAAGTGGTTTTCTCACCGCTCCACCATGGCCAAGCATTTCTCTGCTTTCATCGTTGCATATCATTCCTCTTTCATCTCCTCTCTTCTCTCCTCTCCACCATGGCCACAGCCTTAGGCAACATTACCAAGTGCATAAAGAGCACGTGCTTAAAATACTGACATGACGACATACATTTGAATTTTGAACATTCAAAGACACTGGACCACAGAAAAAGGCAGCACATTCCATGATGAAAAGCAAACCACCAGGAAGATGCAGCGTCTGTGATCCTTTGGAGGAAGCCCCAAAACAAAACAGAATGTGGAAGTGAGCCTGACCTCTGCATAGGCTCGAAAAGACTGGGTACAGGTACTCACTGTTTTGTTTTCTCCTTACAGGGTTCTTCTTCGATACTGTTGACTTTTGGTTTTCATGGATGAGATCAAATCTTCATAATGTTGTAGTCCCTCTATCTCATCCACAAGTTCTTCATTCAAATGAAGGGGGATCAATACCCTTATTGAACTCATCAAGAAGCACTTCTCGTTGTTTTAGTTTTTCAACCAGTTCCTCAATGACTTTTGCTTGATCACCATTATTTAATCTTTCTTCTATTTCCAATGTTATTTTTGTCACTGATGTTCTAATGAATCCCCATAGGACTGATCCTTGACAAATGCTTCACTGAGGAGGAGAGAAAGGATTAAACGATATTAGAGGGGTGGTAGAAAAGGGCGGGCTAAAAGATAAACATGAAGAAAACAGAGTATTTAGCTTTCAATTGGGATGGACAGGACAATACTGGTCATGTACGTTCTAGGGGCAAACTGGTGAAAAAGCTGCAGGAGGTAAAGTACTTAGATTCATCCATTGAATCATTGGGGGATGGTTGAAGTGGAGACAGGCAAGCAGAGTCCCAATCAAGCTGAAAGGAAAGTTTTATAGGGCAGTGGTTAGGCCAGCTATGCTTTACGGATCAGAGTGTTGGGTAGTGAGGAAGGGCCACGTCAATTGAATGCAAGTAGCCAAAATGCGAATGCTGTGGTACATGAGTAGGGTGTCAAGAGCTGATAAAATTAGTAATGAGTATATTAGAAGTAGTCTGGGGGTGGTGAACATCGCCAAAAACATGAAGGAAAATGCGGACACAATGTGAAGAGAAGGAGTTCGTTAGGTCCATTCTAGGAATGCAGGTGATTGGAAGCACCCAGGGCAGGAGGAGACCAAAGCACACGTGGGAGCAGGTTGTCCATAAGGATGTGGCAGTGTGTGGCTTGGATAGGGACCTAGTGAGAGATAGACGGGAATGGAGGGCTAGAAATCGGTACAAAACGAAATTCAATGGTTTCACGATCAGATAACATTAATGCGTATAAGGAAGTGTCACCAAATAAGATTTCGGTGACTTATTTTTGATAAGATTTCCCAAACTTTTGATAACATTATCCCTTTCAGATGACAGTACCACTTGTAAAGTGTCATCAAATAAAATTTTGGTGACGTATTGCCCAAAATTTTGTTATATATTGTGAGGTCTCTGGAAGAATTTGCAATTGAATTCAGAGGAACCTGAGGATCCCCACTTTCCACATCCAATACTGAGCTGTGTGTTTGGTAAGTTCCAGACTGGTAAGTTCAACTCTTTTAACATATTGTTATATTAAGATTGCTACATTTTGGAAATTTTCGTTGCATTTTTTGAATCTAAAGGTTAAATTCTAACAAAACACTGAAAGAGATGCCTTTCTACATACAAAATATAAGCACTGGACTTGTAGTGGATATTGAAAAATGTCATAATAACCAATATGCACCCGTCATAATGTACTATAGTCACGGTGGAATAAATCAAAGATGGGATTACAAAGATGGGATGATTGTCAGCCTGCTTAATGGGTAAGTGGTGTAAAATGTTAAAATGCTGACCTAGGTAGGGCAAAGCCGAGTGCTTCTTCTGCTATGATCTCACCACTTTTGAAGTAGCAGTATGCTGACGGACCTATCAAAGTAATGAATATTTATACAGCAGACTACAGACGAAATTGAATAGCACAACGGAGAAGCACCCATAGTAGACGGTATTATTCGATTGTGCACGACTTTTGATTGATTTGTTGGTATTTTAGGGCCCTTCAACTACAAAGTCATTAGAGCCCCGTCCACAGCATAGTTCTCATGCAGAGACTGCACAGACACTACACTAATGCGACGATTTTTGGGTATTAGCAGTATCCAGTTTTCCCAAGCGGCCACCCATGTCAGTACTAGGCTGGGGTTGCGCTGCTTAACTTCAGTGATCAGACGACAACTGGTGTGTCCAACGCAATTCGCCGCTCCCTTGATTTGTTGGTGTTTTAAGGCCCTTCAACTACAATGGTCATTAGAGCCCTGTCCACTGCATAGTTCTAAATCTTCTAATGCAAAGTCTGCACAGATACTTGCGTTGCTTAACTTCAGTTATCAGACGAGAACTGGTGTATCTAACGCAATACAGTCGCTCCCTTTGTCCTATTTCCCCATTGCTCTGAAACACTGATCCTAGATACCTAAACTCTTTCCCTGCTAGTATCACCTCATTTCCACAACGAACTAAACCTCCTTGGCCCTTGGCCGCTCCAACTGAAAGCTAAGTACTCTGTTTTCTTTATGTTCACCCTTCAGGACCCCTTCGCCATTGCTGTTGTAATGTCCTGTAAACCGCTCCCGTTGTACATGTGTGATGGAAAAGGAAAGTTGAAGGGACTGGGGCCATTTTATCTCTATGGCCAACTAGCCATGGTGTCCTATATACAAAGCTGGCCCTAGATTTTGCGGGGCCCAAGGCAGCAGGCGATTGCGGGGCCCCAGTACTAAGTTTTTTCAATTCACCAGCGCGGGGCCCAAGGCGGTCGCCTTGCCATAAGGCCGGCCCTGCTTATATTAGGAGGTGTATGCACCAATTGTGATCGGCATGTGTATGATTTTGCAGCTTGGCCTTGGGAGTCAAGGACGGAAATGACCCAAACATAGTAATGTGTCCAGCCAAGAAATCGTCTTATACTACCTGGAAATTTGATTGTGACAACACCATACGACTTGACAGTGGAGCAGCTTTGGATGTCCAGGACAGAAGCGTTCTAAATTGTGCTCGATGCATCGCTTATACCAGAACTACAAGTGACAGCCAACAGTTTAGAATAATACCAATATAATCGATAAGAAAACTTTTTGTTTATTTTCAAGTAAATCTAATTAGTTATTCAGCATTTGCGGTTTTAATGTCTCTATGAATTGAAGTTCCCAAATAATTCTCTAATGGCCTCACAAGTTTACAATGCATTAAATCAGAAATAAATCAACTTTTTAATTGATGAAACCAAATTTATATTGTGTAATTATTTTGTTGAATGTATTGCTGTTGTTGTTTGTTGGTGTTTTTGGGCCCTTCAACTACAAGATCATTAGAGCCCCATCCACTGTGTAGTTCTGATGCAGGGACTGCACAGACACTACACTAATGCGACGATTTTTGGATACTAGCGGTAGGTACCCAGTTTTCCCAAGCGGTAATCCATGTTAGTATTAACTGGGGTTGCGTTGCTTAAGTTCAGTGATCAGACGAGAACTGGTGTGTCCAACGCAATTTGCCGCTCCCTTTGAATGTATTGCACATACGATTAACTAATCATTTGAAGAACACGTTTTGCCTCCAGTCACTGTTAAAACCGTGATTTGCCCCATGCACTTGTAGGGACACGATCCCTTACACTCCTCTGCCCCCCAAAACATACACCCCTGCAATGAACACTGAATATACCAAATGTAAAAAAAATCATTGTCTCTAGGTCCTATTGTTGTTGCATCCTGTGTGCAACAATAGGACCACTACATTCAAATCTAAGACCTTTTGTATTTGCATCCTGCATGGTCCCTTGGCAATACTCATGGTGGGTACCCTTTGGTCACAGGGACCCAACCAAGGTCAAGGACCTCAGGATGTGATGTCACCAGGACATGTTTTGGGGGTTTGACCATTTTTCATTTTCATTTATTAAGATTCAGACAGTCACTATTCAATGACCAAACAGTCACACATGCATTTCTCAGTCTTAAAAACAGTTGTAATCATTCTTAATCAATTTTTGGATTATCCGATGTTTGCGATCCCATGACCAATGTTCCTGCAACTGTCCATGAATAAACGGATTTTATCTCAATGTGTCTCATCATCATTTCGTGCCCGAAATCGCTGTCCTTACCCACGAACAGCGATACACTCAACTCCTAGCATGGTGATCCTAATTTTTAATATGATGACTTCAATTAATTGTATGAGATGTAGTGTTCCACGACAGGTGGCTTTCAGTTGGGATGAAAAGTGAAAGAATAATGACGTACTCTGTGGTGGCAATGCAGGATAGAGCAAGGTGTGACCCATAGGATGAAAGTAGGGTGAAGTGGAGAGAGACAGGCAAGCAAAGGCCTGTGTGATAAGAGGGTCCCAGTAACGTTGAAGGGGAGGTTCTATGGGACAGTGGTTAGAACGGTTATACTATATGGGTCGATGTTGGGAGCTGTGCGATAGAGCCATGAAAATACATGCGAATAGCTGAAATGTCCATGCTGCGGTACATGAGGGGGTAGGGGAGGGGGCAAGCTGAAACTATGATTTTAAAGAATATGATGTGAAAGATTTTAAAGTTAAATGACTGCTAGATTAAAATCATTTGACAAATAGTCATTGAAATGTAAATCCCGACAGGTGTCATTTGAGGAAACCATCAAGCAGACTGCAGATAAGGCCGCAAAGGATATGAATGCTCCAGAGGCGTACCGAGATTATTTTGCGCCCGGGTAAGAACTATAGAATAAAGTTCAAGTTCGTACTATAATATAGGGTCTCCCAAAATTTTGTTGACCTTTGAAAGATACTTCTGTGTCCCTGTGAGGAAGTGAGAGAGGCACGGCGCAGTTAATAGTTAAAGTATTTATTTAAGACATCAATTGCCTAAACCAGTAATTCTTAACCCTGTTCCCGCCTATGGCAGGGTTTGGTACACATCCTGTCCCTTTGAATTGACACAGGGGTAACTGACCGGGATTATTCCGCAGCCGGCTGCCGACCAAAGTGGCACCCAATACGCTTATAGGCCTCAGTCTAATGTTGGCTGGGACCACCGAGCTTCTACACCTGGGGATTTGGCCACCCATTGCATGGTTGGAGAGAGAGGGAGAGTTGAGAGTGGGGAGAGAGGGAGAGTTGAGAGAGAGGGAGAGTGGGGAGAGAGGGAAAGTTGAGAGTGGGGAGAGAAAGAATGATAGGGAACGTTGTTGTTTGTTGGTATTTTAGGGCCCTTTAACTACAAGGTCATTAGAACCCCGTCCACAGCATAGTTCTTATGCAGAGAGTGCACAGACACTACACTAAGGCGACGATTTTTGGGTGTTAGCAGTACCCAGTATTCCCAAGCGGCCACCCACGTCAGTACTAGCTGGGGTTGCGCTGCTTAACTTCAGTGATCAGACGAGGACTGGGATGTCCAACGCAACTCGCCGTTCGAGAGAGAGACAGAAGGAAAAGAGGGAGGAAGCGAAAGAGAGGGAGAGGGAGCGAGAGAGAGGGAGACAGAGAAGGGGAGAGAGGAAGGGAGAGAGGGAGCGAGAGGG
>JAAFCE010004287.1:2720199-2743664 GCA_013389805.1 Trigoniulus corallinus
CAATCTGCTGGGTCCTGGGACAAATCAATTCCGCAGCCAATCTGCTGGGTCCTGGGACAAATCAATTCTGCAGCCAATCTGCCCAGTTTCCCCACTGTACATCATCTGACCGACTGTCACTGACATTTGAATTATTTTTGCAGAAAGGCCATGGGCGTGAGCTCTGGGGACCAAAGTGTGCGTCTAGTTGCTGCGAGTGTTACCAAAGAGACAAAGTGGCACTTTAATGCTAATGACACCATAGCACTTGAGGATGGACTTGTGCTGACTTGCAAAGACAAAACTGCGAAACCCGGCACTGAATGTTTTGTTTCTAAACATGCCGGAGGTCAGAGTCAACGATTCAGAGTAACTCCAGTTTATATAAAAGAAAAATAGAGGAGGGTTTTCTGTTTGTATTTCCTGTCAAATAATTAAAGTAATGTATCCAGATGGACTTCTGATATAAGTTTGAAGAAATAAATCAAAATTGACGAAAAAATGGATATCCTGTCATTCATTTCTTTTTGGTGGCCTGTTGGTGGATCGGTCCTGAAGATGTAAGCAGGCAAAACGATGAACCGATGGTCAAGTTGAAAGAAACAAACGACGGACTATATACAATGTTTATTGGTCAATAGGCAGTCACGAGATGTCCAGGCTCGTTCCTCCATACTGCACCCCTGGGACCAACTATGCCGCAATTCACCCAAATAGGAGTGGGAAATGTCATACACGTTGCACCGACGGTTCAGGGCCATCAGGACACTGATGGTAGCTGCAAGAGAGTTTCTATCTTGCATCTTCCCCAGCTATGGATGGTAATTAAGTCTGTATCCCCTTCTAAACCATGGGAGAAATGGAAAAACTGAACAGGGAACAAATAGGACCCAACAAATGGTGACCTTTAGGTTCCCTACAAAGAGCCTATTCGGCCCTTTGTGAAAAGTATCTTCGGACCCTAATGAGATACACCAAAAAAGTCAATTAGAAAGTTATTGGATCTATCAAATTATGCAGAATGACAAAAAATCATACAAATCGGACCAATGGTCACCTCACAAAATGATAAACATGTCACAAAGGTCAACTGACGGTCACAGCTTCTTCACTCAATTGCTAATTGGGCGAAACTCATAAAAGTTATGTACCTTTGTCATGCAATGCTCCCCTAGGGCGTGTAACCTTTGCACCGCAAGTCCAATTTCTGAGTGCACATGGCAACTTCCGAGCCCATTTGCACAAGACTGCAAGAGTGATTTCACTAGAGCAGTGGTGGGGAACCATTTTTTGAAGACGGGTCACAATAACAGGAAAAAGGAACCAAAAAGTTGTCCACAGGTCAGGCAAAGCACTATTCAATTTTATGAATAAAAAAATTATTATTAATAATTAATAAATTAGTTTATTAAAGTAGCAAATAGAGAACATCATAATACCCATATCCCGCCTGTGGCATGATCGGGTCTGCTGGATCTAGCCTGCCAGGTCTCCGGCCACCCCACACACTCTGAGACGATAAACTAGATACCGTATTTATTCTAATAAATGACTCGCCAATTATTTTTTCAAAGGCTTTTTTGTTGTGCTGTTTATTGGAGGGCGCCGTTTATATTTCAGTACCTTTCATAAGGCACCGTTACACAGACAACCCAGCCAATATTCATGTGGGTTCCAGGACGCCTGGCTGAGATGACTCCAGTCAGACCATGTTCAGTGGACCCACAGACCTGACCCTGCCAGAGGTGGGATAAGGGTATTGATTTATTGATTAGGGCTTTTACATCCCCTTAACAGGCAAACAGTTAGGAAGGGGATGGGGTTATTAAATGGCACCCTGCATTTTGGAATAACAAATTACCAGCTAAGACCTCCTGCCTACTCCTGTAAATAATTGTTAAAAAGTGCCCTAATGGACAATCAAAGCTAAAACCCTAACAACCTAAAATACAAGGTAAAAGTATATGGGTGCACCACCAATGAAATTTAATCCTAATGCAATAAGGCCAGTAACAACCTGATTAGGGCTGACCGATTCTGTAATAGTACCTTTCATAAACAGTGCGCCATTTATTAGAGGGCGCTGGTTATTATTTTTTTCACCTTGAAGGTGCACCGGTTATTGGAGGGAGTCTTATTAGAAGGTGCTGCTAATTAGAATAAATACGGTATGAATAAAAATTGTACGGTGGGCCACTTTTTGACCTGCAGGTCACACGTTTGCTACCACTGTGCTAAAGTGTTTATTAAGCCAAGGTATGGATGACGAGGCCCACAAAACGTCAAACAGGCCCCCAACAAGTTCTGTGAAGGAATCCAGGCCATCTGGTCTCTGACACTATTGATTTATAATTCCAATTCACTACACCGCAAGCAGCCGTATTCGGCCAATTTGGCAGTGGAGAGACCAACTGTCATTCCCACATATAATACCATACAACTCCTAAACCCTATGCTATAATTCTAGTGCCCTCCCCCCTACAATGCTAGCAATGGTGGGCTTTCCTTTGAGGAAGCTCTCCACTTCATCCTCTGCAAGGCTATTCCATTGCCAAATGGCCCTTGGTAAGAAAGACCAGTAGTATGCATCTGTCTGTGCCCTAATCTCCTTCGATTTATAAGAATGATTCTTTCTCCCCTTATACTCAGCCAGGGACACACTTTCAACCAGAGGTCCATTGAACCCCACCAGCAGCATATGCCACTGGCTTAGTGTATCCCACCCTAATTCCCTAATCATGTCAGACATGCTCTCCCTGTGAGAAAACCTGTGGAGTACAAGTCTTACTTCCCTCCTTTGGATCCTTTCAATCTCCCAAGATAAATCCTGCCTGAAGGGAAACCAAATTGGACTACCATACTCCAAAATTGGCTGCACCATTGAAATAAATGCTGTTTCTTTTACCGCCTTTGGGCTGTCCCCAAGGACCCTATTAATCAGACAAAGGAATTGGCCAGCCCTCCCAACCAATTTACTAATATGATCCTTCCAGGTACTTAGACTATTTAAAATAATTCCAAGGTGCTTATGGGTCACAACCCTCTTGACCCTCACTCCACCTATGTAGTAATTAAATTCCAGTAGCTTCCTTGATCTAGATATTGTGATCATCCTACACTTTGCAGGTTTAAAGGCAAGGTGTTCGTTGGGAATGCTACCGACGCCAAGGGGCAAGCTCCTACACCTGGAAATTTTGCCTCATCTACCCACTGCATAGTAAAGAGGGTTCTTTTACGTTGTTGTTGTTTGTTTGTTTGTGTTTAAGGTCCCGTCAACTACAAGGTCATTAGAGACCCGTCCACTGCATAGTTCTAATGCATAGACTGCACAGACACTACACCAATGCGACGATTATTGGGTATTAGCAGTACCCAGCTTTCCCGAGCGACCACCCATGTCAGTACTAACTGGGCTTGCATTTCTTTTATGTGCAAGCACCATCGTACACCCACACGGGCCCTCAGTTTCACTTCCCATCTAAAAGGAGGCTCACTTGGGATCCCTTTGGGAGTGGCAAATTGTGTTGGAGACACCAGTTCTTGTCTGATCACTGAAGTTAAGCAGTGCAACTCCAGCCAGTACTGACATGGGTGGCCACTTGGGAAAACTGAGTACTGCTAATACCCAAAAATCGTTGCATTAGTGTAGTGTCTGTGCAGCCTCTGCATAAGAACTATGCTGTGGATGGGGCTCTAATGACCTTTGTGGTAGAGGGGCCTTAAAACACCAACAAACAATAACAACAATGGGACCTCTTTCTATCGCCTGCTAAACAATTCAATGCATCTCGATCCAGCATGGAAATTGGAACCACCGGGGCAGTAAATCAAGCACTCCACCATACCAGTGAGGGTCTCAAATTCAACAATGGCAGATAAATATTTAAACCGATGATATTTCAATGCATTGTCTAAAAAAGGATTCAGGTCACATTATTTCGAAGCACAATCATCTCCAAAGGGTGTCTTCAATTGCAGTTTTGGTGACGCCATACCCAATCTTAGTTAGATATAAATATTGAGATGCCTGGGCCTTATCACCACTTTGAGGGTCACAGGCTTTGTGGTGTATGTGGTAAGTTTCACCCTTCTGGAACTATGGCATATTTAAGCCAAAAATCACACTGCAGATATTTTCTATAGTGGCTGCAGGTTGACTACTAACGGAAGAGGAAATGTATTTCTATATAAGAAATTTGGCATCCGGAAATGTGTTGGACATTGAAGATAGCCGCAAAGATAAAAATATAAACATCAAATTGCAAGCTTTAAACGGTCCAGCAAAAAATCAACTGTGGCATCATGAAGACGACTTGATCATCAGTGCACTTAGTAACCAGTAAGTGGTTTACAATGTTAAAATGTGGACCAGCCTGCGTCAGGGTTTGTCAGCGTCACCAGTAATTCAGCTTGACAAACAAGGGACGATGTGCCAACTGCTTCTAAGGCTCTGGTGGCACCTTTGCACTTCAAAGTAGCCCATTCCCCATTTTTATGTTAAAGTTGGTTGCCTGTTTCATTGATGTTTTAGGACCTTTCAACTACAACAGTCATTAGAGCCCCATCCAATCCACAGTTCTAATACAGAGAGTGCACAGACACTACATTGATGCAACGATTTAGGGCATTACCAATACCCAGTTTTACCAAGTGGCCACCCATGTTAGTAGTAAAGAGCGGTGTACACTTGGCATAAATTTATGCGCATATTCTTATGCTCAAAGACCTCTGCCGTCACTAATTGGCAGCCAGTGTACCATGCCAGTGCACACGTGAGCGTTTTGTATGTTACTTGGGAGCGTAAGCAGCTTTCAAGTTGTGCATGCGCAGCTCACATTCTAGCAACTTGGACTGTAAATCTACCGATCTACAACATAACATAATAAAATAAGAAAAGCGATTTTTAAATTAAAAAAAGGTTGCTTTATTTTCAAATGATAATTAACTGCAACAGTTATGTCCTTAGGCCTGGTGCACACGCGATTTTTACTCACGTGGCTCCAAAAACCAGAGTTGCGTATGGAAATGCCCACAGTTCCGTGCGAAACCACCGTTGCACTGCGCTCGCACATGCAGTCACGTAGTACCTCGTGGTCTATTGAGCATTGCACACATCCATGAGGTTTCTTTGCATGGTTCCTTAGTTTTGACATTTGGCGGGCAAAAATAGCCCACCTTCTGGTCAGTTGCCAAATGTGTACTGGAGAAATTTCCCGCATGCGTGCATTGAATTGCTGCAGTGTCCCTGTGGCACCCATGTGAGCAAAAATCGCATGTGGGCACCAGGCCTTAGATGCCTTTGACTAATAATTTTTCATGTACACTATGAATGGTTTTTCAGCATAAGGCTATGTCCTAAGTGGCAGAGTTCTGCATGAGCGGGGGTGCAATGGCAATTGGTTTGTCCGCTTTGAGGGGTAGAATGTGGAAGCCCGCTAATGCTGAATGCTGCCACTTAAGCCCGCTTCACAACAGCAACGGGAACGGGAACGGAAAACGTGTTTTGTGCAGAGAGGAGGGGCGACGGGTACGTCATGTGGTGAAGGTGTGCTCCTATTGGTCAAACGGCTTACGTTTAATGGGAAAGTTGAATTTTTTTTCAACTTTCCCGTCCATCGACGTTGCCGTTCTCATTCCCGATGTTATTGTGAAGCGGGCTTTAAGACATAGCCTAAGCGTAGTGGCGTTCATTTTCAATGGCATGGGGCAGAGGAAGCGCTGCTGCCCCTACGTTATTTTGTCGTCACATGTATGATGACAAGTCTTTTGCTATGCATGAAAAGGGCCAAAAACGCCAAGTGTACACCGCACTTAAGTGGGTTTGCATTGTTGAACTTCAGTGATCAGACGAGAACTGATGTGTGCAATGCATTACACCCACTCCGATTTTAAGCATGAAAGGAGTGGGGTATGGGACCACTCCGTCTGACACATGTTGACAGACGGGCACAGATTAAAAGCGGCTGTGCAGACTCTCCATTAGAACTACACAGCGAACTAGGCTTTAATGACCATTGCAGTTGTAGGGCCCTAAAACGCCAACAAAATAAGTAGTCAGTTTACGGTAAGTTGTAACCATAATTTCAGATCTGACTGGCTTTTGGTGTTTTAGGGCCCTTCAACTACACTGCTCATTAGAGCCCCGTAGAACGTGTAGTTCTAGTGCAGAGTATGCATAAACACCATGCTGTTATGTCGATGTAGTTATTATCAGTATCCAGAGTTTCCAAGCGGTCACTCGTGCCAGTACTAACTGGGGTTGTGTTGATTGACTTCAGTTATCAGTCGTCGTTGATGCTGTTGTTAGCATTTTAGGACCCTTCAACTACAAAGGTCATTAGAGCCCCATCCACAACATAGTTCTTATGCAGAGACTGCACAGACGTGTCATTACTACCTGGGGTTGCGCTGCTTAACTTCAGAGATCAGATGAGAACATGTGTCCAACGCAGTACAGCCGCTTCCATATAATTTTTGAAGCAAATAAGGGGCACGGGTCCGTGGGTCAAACTAATTCTCTAGCCAATGAGTCTAATTTTCCCCAATGTACATCATCTCACCAACTGGCACTGACATTTGAATGATTTTGCAGAATAGTATTGGGAGTGCCCCAGAATACGACAAACTTGGTTACGTGTCCTGCAAATGGTGACGATAAAATAAAGTGGCGCATCTATGGTAATGACACCATAGAACTACTGGAAAATGGACTTGTGATCGATTGTGAAGACAAATCTGCTAAAGCCGGCACTAAATGCATCGTTGCTAAACACACCGGAGGTCTGAGTCAACGATTCAGAATAACTCCATTTCATTTAAAAGAAAAATAGAGGAGGGCTTTCTGTCTCTATTTGCTGTCAAATAATTAAAGCAATGCATCCAGGTGTACTTCTGATATAATTTTCGACGAAATAAATCAAAATTGATGAAAAAAATGGGTGTTGTGTCATTTATTCCTTTTTGGCAGCCTTTTGGTACATCAGTCCTGAAGATGTAAGCAGGCAACATGATGAGCCGATGGTCAAGATAAAAGAAACGAAAGACAGACAATATACAATGTTTATTGGTCAGTAGGAAGTCACTAGATGTCCAGGTACGTCCCTCCAGACTGCAGTCCTGGGACCAACTATGATGTCGTACACGTTGCACCGATGACTCGGGCCACCAAGAGACTAATGGTCAGTGCTACAGAGTTTCTGAGTGTGTGTCTGAGAGTTTCTCTCTTGAATTTTCCCCTGCTGTGGATATGGGTTCCCTGTGGATATATATTCGCTGGGTCCCTGAATAATGACTAATATCAGGGGACAAGATGGACACCGGACCCTGTCATTGGAGGGAAAAAGTTTTGGAGTTGCGTTGTGGTATTTCCAATACAGAGGATCGTTCCTGGCGAAGGGCATTACTTCTGCCGTCCATTGGACGAGTAGGTGTGCAATGTCCCCACTGTACGTGAAAGAGCCCTACACACATTGAGTGACATGTACACGTGCAGGTCAGTCCCCTACTCTAGCATTAGCCAGGAAAAGTCACCCTGTGTGTGTGTACTCAGTTATAAGAAGTAGCTGTTAAGTACACTTTAGAAGATGCAAAAGACCGGAAAAATAACGCCTAACCTGTTTCCCGTCTATGGCAGGGTCGGACACCCGTGTTTATCCCTCTGAAAGAACACACAGGCTGCCACTAACGTAATGCTGTAAAACCTCGACGTACTCTTGTTAGGGGCACTCCACCGAGCTGTTACCCCTGGGAATTTTGTCTCATCTACCTGATGCGTAGTAGAGAGTTCTTTAACGGGCAAGTGGCATCGTACACCATACCTGGTCAGGGCATTACTTCCTCCGGGATGGAAGGTGGCCGCGGGGCCCACTCTTGCCGGAAAGAACAGCAACTCACCTCGATCCAGTATCGAACTTGTTTCAAAATGCCTTTAATGATGAATAAATTTTGGAAAATATACTGGGAAGTTGTCCCAGTCTTCCACAACTCACGTGACATCCTTCCATGGGTCCATTCTTTGAGTAGCACAGTTTGTCAATGACAAAGGGCATAAAGGTGTGTAACTCAAAAAGTGTATAATCCATCCAATATCACTGCTGTTTACTTCAGTCCTCCACACCTGGCACAGTGCAAAACTCAGCAAAGTGATGTTAGGGCCTTTCTGGGACCTATCTTGAGACCGACATGCAAAACAAAAAGCAACACCTAACCCCCTTCCCGCCTATGGCAGGGTCGGGTAACCATCTTTTCCCTCTGAATGGACACAAAGGCGTTATATTGGTCATAGTTTTTCTGCAGTCAGTTGCCGGCCAAAGCTGCAATCCCTGCGCTTATTTATCGTCGGTCTAGTGTTCGTTGGGGAATTCTACCGACGCCAGGGGGCGAGCTCCTACACCTGGAAATGTTTGCCTCATCTATCCGTTGCATAGTAGCGAGGGTTCTTTTATGTGCAAGGGCCATCGTACATCCACACGGGACCTCGGTTTTACTTCTCATACGAAAGAAGGCACACTCGCGGCCTCTCTCTCTCACCCGAAAGAAGCCCCAAAAGTGTGCTACCCACTACGTCACCATGGAGGGTGTATCTTGAGACCCACATGCGATACCCAATAAATGCCAATTCCAAAGTTCTATATTGCACTAACGAGTTGGGAATGTTGTTGTTGTTTGTCGGTGTTTAAGGTCCCGTCAACTACAAGGTCATTAGGGACCCGTCCACTGCATAGTTCTAGTGCATAGTCTGCACAGACACTACACAAATGCGACGATTATTGGGTATTAGCAGTACCCACTTTTCCCGAGCGACCACCCATGTCAGTACTAACTGGGCTTGCGTTGCTTAACTTCAGTGATCAGATGAGAACTGGTGAACGAGTTGGGGAGTATGCCAAGGAGCCATAACAGGCTGAACCCTTAGGAGGCTGCTCGTAGGAGAAGAGAAATTGTTGAGAATATCAAATGAGACATATCATAGGTCCCAGAAAGGCCCAGACATCCCTTTGCTTGGTTTTGCACTGCACCTGGTGTGGGGGAATGAAGTAAACAGCAGTGATATTGGATGGATTATACACTCTTTGCCTTAAATGCCTTCACTTGGGACCTCTTTCCCCTTTGTTGTTTACAAATTGTGTAACTCATCATAATTAGCTGGAGGTGAAGGATGTCACGTGTGTTGTGGAATAATGGGACAAAAGCAACTCCTAACCCTTTTCCCGCCTAAGGCAGGGTCGGGTACCCATTTGTCCCTCTGAATGGACACCGGGTGATATATTGGTCATAGTTTTTTCTGCAGCCGGTTGGCGGCCAAAGCTGCACCCCTACGCTTATTTATCGTCGGTCTAGTGTTCGTTGGGACAGTGTTGCCAGATTGGGCTACTTTTTAAGTGTCCTTGGTACAAAAAATTGAAATTGGGCGACACGCTACTTTTTGGGCTACCTTTAATTGTCTGAGCGCCATAAATCTTTAAAATACGCTACTTTGTTATAGTTATATATAAAGGTGTAAAGCAATCATCATCATAATACCCCTATCCTGTAGGATCGGGTCTATGCACTCTTGCCCGCCACTCCCACCATGCTACCACCAGGTCCTCATCCACCTCTCATGTCTGCTTTGATCCCCCCTGCCCCGGGTGGTTCCAACAACCAATATTCCTGTAATGGGCCTAACGAGCTCTTCCTCCCCTCATGACGTGTCCATACCACTTCAACTTCCTCTCCTCATCTTTTCCGTGATGTCCCCCACCCCTGGCTACCTATAATATACCCATTCCTAATTCTATCAGCTCTTGACACCCTACTCATGTACCACAGCATTCTCATTTTGGCTACTTGCAATCTGTTTACGTGGCTCTTTCTCACTGCCCAACACTTTGATCCATATAACGGGTCTACGTCAATTTGGCGCATGACAATTTGGCGTACGTCAATTTGGCGTACATGCCGATCTCTTGGGTGCCCAAATTTGTTCAAAATTTCAACAGTCATACCAACAGCCATTGCAAGGTAATAGAACAATGAATGCCTACCATAACTGTGTTATAGGGCCCTAATGACCTTTGAAGTCGATGGGCCTTAAAACACAAACCCAACTGTGTTATACGGGACCGCTGCAATGATTGTTATGACCATGCGCGGATCTAGGAGGGGGTTTTGGGGTTGCAACCCCTCCCATGCACATATGAACTTATATTTACGCAACCCCGCTGTAGGGTCTCTAATGACCTTGTAGTTGACGGGACCTTAAACTCCAACAAACAACAACAACAACCCCCCTGTATTACCTACCCCCACCCCGGCGAAAATCCTGGATTTGCCACTAGTTATGACAAATGTGTGCACCCAAGAGATCGGTATGTATGCCAAATTGTCGTACGCCAAATTGCCATGCGCCAAATTGTCATGCGCCAAATTGACGTGATCCCCCATATAACATAGCTGGCCTAACCACTGCCCTGCAAAACTTCTCTTTTACTTGATTGGGACCCTCCTATGACACAGAACTCCACTTCAACCATTCCCCATTGATTCTGCGGGTAACTCTAGAATCTATCTCGCCATTGCACTGGATCACTGATCCTAATTACTTCACTTCCTGCACCTTTGTCACCAGTTCCCCAGGAAGCTAACCCAACTAACCAGACCTAACCATATAAAATCAATCTAACCTAGAACAAAAAAATTGATCAGGAAAAGTTCATAGTAGGAAAATGATTCATCTTTATTTGGGCTACAAATGCTTCAAATCCGCTACTTTTGGTGTACAGCAATGCTACTTTTTAGTCTTCAGATCTGGCAACACTGGTTGGGGAATGCTACCGACGCCAGGGGGCGAGCTCCGACACCTGGAAATTTTGCCTCATCTACCCGTTGCGCAGTAGAGAGAGTTCTGTTAAGTGCAAGTGCCATCGTACACCCACACGGGACCTCGGTTTTACTTCTCATCGGAAAGAAGGCACACTCTCGGCTTCTCTCTCGCCCGAAAGAGGCCGACCCTACACGGTCCAGTATCGAACCTAGAACTAATGGCGTAGTTGCTGAATGTGCTAACCACTACGCCACCGCGGCGGGTTTGTGGAATAATGGGACAACTTCCCAAAATACTTTCCAACAGTTATTCATTATTAAAGGCATTTTGTTACTTTTACATGTTTTACCCAGCTGTGACCTTCAGTTGAGCTTCGTGGCATTCGCCCAATACCTTTCTAATTGACTTTTTTGGTGTATCACATAATCGTCCCAAGATAGGTCCCAGAAAACGCTGGGAGCGGCGAGTTGCGTTGGACACACCAGTTCTCGTCTGATCGCTGAAGTTAAGTAACGCAAGCCCAGTTAGTACTGACATGGGTGGTCGCTCGGGAAAGCTGGGTACTGCTACCGTGTTTCCCTGATAAGCCACTGTCTTATTTTAATTTTGGAGCCAAATCGAGCACTAGGGCTTATTTTCGGGGAATGTCTTATTCTTTTCTGTAATATTAACTTTTAAAATCATAGGGTCGGCTTATTATTACGGTCAGCTTTTTTTGGGCGAGAGAAACCCTGAGTGCACCTTCTTTCAGATGAGCAGTAAACCAAGGTTCTGCGTTGCATACGATGACATCTGCAGGTGAAAGAACCCTCTCTATTATGGAACAGGTAGGGAGCGGCGAGTTGCGTTGGACACACCAGTTTTCGTCTGATCACTGAAGTTAAGCAACGCAAGCCCAGTTAGTACTGACACGGGTGGTCGCTCAGGAAAGCTGGGTACTGCTAATACCCAATAATCGTCGCATTAGTGTAGTGTCTGTGCAGTCTATGCATCAGAACTGTGCAGTGGACGGGTCTCTAATGACCTCGTAGTTAACGGGACCTTAAACACCAACAAACAAACAATGGAACAGGTAGAGGAAGTAAATTTCCAGGTGTAGGACCTCATCCTCTGGGTCCCAACGAACAGTAGAGAGACGATAGAAAGGATAGGGGTTGCAGCTTTGGTCAGCAACTGGGTGAGGGAAAACACTGTGCAATATATCGCCCTTGTGTCCACCCGGAGAGACAAGATGGGTACCCTCGCCTGCTACTTGTAACCTAGCCCTATGCTTTTTAGCGAGTAGTAAGAACACTAATGTTCATGCCCATTGCTTCAGCCAGTCCCTCCTAGGAAGGCAGAACTGATTAAACGACTTGTCTGACGTCACTTACGAATGACTATTCCCAGTGGCGACACATTTCTTCAATCTCGTGGCACAGTGGTTGAGAATCACTGCTCTATAAGGGCCCCACGTTCTTTCGTTGGCCGGTTGGGCCAACCATGACACAGACTATACAATGTGTTGGGCGATTGGGAGGAGGAGCCAGCGGTTGGATGGTTTCATCCAACCAACTTGCCCGACTGTCGGAATGGTCGCACAACACGCCTACAGACTACACAATTTGTTGGGTTGGTTGGAAGGTTGGCCCAACAAGTTGGACAGTGTGTGGCAGCCTTTAGGGCTTTATTTTCTGGTGGGAAGGGCTTATATTAAGCACATCTGGAAAAATCTTGGTAGGTCTTACTTTTTGGCTAGGTCTTAGTTTCGGGGAAACACGGTAATACCCAATAATCGTCGCATTGGTGTAGTGTCTGTGCAGTCTATGCACAAGAACTATGGGAGCGGCGAGTTGCGTTGGACACACCAGTTCTCGTTTGATCACTGAAGTTAAGCAACGCAAGCCCAGTTAGTACTGGCATGGGTGGTCGCTCGGGTAAGCTGGGTACTGCTAATACCCAATAATCGTCGCAGTAGTGTAGTGTCTGTGCAGTCTATGCATTAGAACTATGCAGTGGATGGGTCTCTAATGACCTCGTAGTTGACGGGACCTTAAACACCAACAAACAAACAACCCAGAAAACGCTTGAATAGGCCCTCCGTAGGGCACGTAACGATCCCCATTTGTCAGAGACCTACATACTTTCCATTTCCTGTATCACTTTTTCCCTTTATCCTGCGGTTTAGAAGTTTGGGGGAAAGACTTAATTACCACCCTCTTGCACCTAGATGTGAAGAGAAGAGTGAGCTGTCCTGAGAAGAGTCCCAGCCTAAGGACAGTTAACAGTTTCCCAATGCAGACCAAAAGACTAGTCTGAAGTAATGATTCAAACGGTTGCAGGTTAGCGTCCAGTCATGTGGGTGGGTTGGGGTGTAAGCCAGGCAGTCATAACAGGTCAACCCTTTAGGAGGCTGCCCGCAGGAGATGAGGAGGTAGGTGAAAGGAAGAGGGATAATTTGCAGCACCCAACGTTCTTTACCGACCACCCAAGTTGGTATTGACGTGGGTGTGCGCTGCTTAACTTCAGTGATCTAACGGGAACTGGTGTGTCCAGAGAGAACAATAGCAGATGCAGACCCTTTTCCCGCTTATGGTAGGGGCGGGTACCCATTTCGTTCCTCTGAATGGACACAACTAAAATCTATTGGACGGCATTCTTCTGCAGCCGGCTTCTGACCAGAGCTTTAACCCCTATGCTTATCGATTGTCGGTCTACTGTTCGTTGGGGCACCGACACCAGGGAGGCGGCAAGGTTCAACACCTGAGAATTTTGCCTCGACTACCCTTTGCGTAGTAAAGAGGGGTCTGTGACATGCCAAGGGCATTGTACGCCAATTGGACCTCGGTTTTACTTCGCATCTGAATGGAGGCGGCACTTGGGACCTCTTTCTCTCGTCCCGGTAAACAAGCCAACGAAACTCGATCCAAAAAGAAAATTGGAACCACCTGGGCAGTAAATCGAGGGTCTCAAATTCAACAATGGCACATAAATATTTAAACCGATAATATTTCAATACATTCTCCGAAAAAGGTTTCAGGTCACAGGTCACATATTTTGGAACCCTAATCATCTCGAAAGGGTGTTTTCAATTTCAGTTTTGGTGACGTCATACCCAATCCTTGTCAGAAATAAATATTGAGATGCCTAGGCCTCATCACCACTTAGAGGGTCACATACTCTGCAATGTATTTGGTAAGTGTCGCCCTTCTGGCAGGGCGGGCGTGATGGGTTTGCGAACTGTGCGACGGCCAAGCGCATTCAGAGAGTGCACGGGGCCCTTTCTGAGGTGCAACTTTTCTAAGTGCCTTTCATATAAGAGAAAGGGCCCGCATCAGTATTTGGCAAAGAGTCTCGCAAATATATAGCGCCGGCCCTGCCTTTTGGGCACTATGATATATTTAACCCAACAGTCACACTGTAAACACTTTCTTGGCTGGTTTTGAATCCGCAGGTCGACTACTAACGGAACCGGAAGAGGAAATGTTTTTCTGTATCAGAAATTTGGCATCTGGAACTGTGTTGGACATTGAAAACAGCAGCACGAAGAGATATGTACCCATCAAATTGCAAACTTTAAAGGGCCCGGGAAAAAATCAACTGTGGCAATACAAACAAGGCATGATTGTCAGTGCACTTAACGACCAGTAAGTGGTTAAGAATCTTAAATGTCGACCGGCCTGTCTCAGGGTCTGTCAGGGCCAGGCAATGGCAAACGAGTGAAGACGTCCCAACTCCTTCTAGGGCTCTAATGGCACCTTTGCACTTCGAAGTCGCCCCACAGATTGTATTTTGAAGTACGTTACTTGTTTCGTTGGGGTTTTAGGGCCCTTCAACTACAACGATCATTAGAGCCCTGTCCGATGCGCAGTTCTAATGCAGAGACACTACGCTGATTGGGCTTTTTAGGGTACTAGCAGTACCCAGTTTTCCCAAGAGGTCACCCATGTTAGTACTAAATGGGATTGCGTTGCTCAACTTCAGGTTTTTGGTGGTTTAGGGCCCTTCAACTACAAGGTCATTAGAGCCCCGTCCACAGCATAGTTCTTATGCAAAAACTGCACAGACACTACACTAACGCCACGATTTTTGGGTGTTAGCAGTACCCAGTTTTCTCAAGCGGCCTGCCATGTCAGTACTAGCTGAGGTTGCGCCATGTCAGTACTAAACATCGCCGTAACAGACCAGCGTTTGTGCAGACTCGCCATTAGAACTACGCAGTGGACAGGGCTCTAATGACCTTGTAGTTGAAGGGCCCTAAAACGCCAACAAAACAAGTAGCCGGTTTAGGGCAAGTTCAAACCATAATTTCGGAATTGATAGTTTTTGGGGGGCTTTAGGGCCCTTCAACTACACTAGTCATTATAGCCCCGTCTGCACAGACACTACACTGTTACGACGATTTGGGCATTAGCATTATCCAGTGTTCCCGAGCGGTCACTCATGCCAGGACTAACTGGGGTTGCGTTGATTAACTTCAGTTGTCAGACGGAGCGGCAAATTGCGTTTTACACACCAGTTCGCGTCTGATCACTGAAGTTAAGCAACGCAACCCCAGCTAGTACTGACATGGGTAGCCGCTTAGGAAAACTGGGTACCGCTGGTATTCAAAAATCGTCGCATTAGTGTAGTGTCTGTGCAGTTTCTGCATCAGAATTACACAGTGGACGGGGCTCTAATGACCTTGTAGTTGAAGGGCCCTAAAACACCAATAAACAAATAGTTATCAGACGAGATCTTGTGGCCACCACAGTTCAGCCGTTGGAGGTTGTAGAAATCCCTTTCGGGTCCTTGGTCAAAATCATTTTGCAGTCAATGGGCCCAATTTTCCCAACTGTGACTGACATTTGAATGGTTTTGCAGGTTAGTGTTGGGGGCGTACATGAATGACAGCATTGTCCGTACTTGTCCTGCAACTGGTATAGATGTCATAAAGTGGAAGTTTCATGCTAATGACACCTTAGAACTGCACAATGGACTTATGTTGGATTGCAAAGACAGAACTGCTAAACCCGGGACTAACTGCATCGTTGCTAAACATACCGGAGGTCAGAGTCAACGATTCAGAGTAACTCCATTTCAGTTAAAAGAAAAATAGAGGAAGACTTTCTGTTTGTATTTCCGGTCAAATAATTAAAGCGATGTATCCAGGTGTACTTTGATATAATTTTCGACGAAATAAATCAAAATTTATGAAAAAAATGGGTGTTGTGCCATTTATTCCTTTCTGGGCGGCCTTTTGGTAGACCAGTCCTGAAGCTTTAAGCACGTTAAAATGATGAGCCGATGGTCAAGGTGACAGAAACGAAAGACAGACTATATACCAGGGGTGGTCAACCAGTTGTTGTTTGTTGGTGTTTTAGGGCCCTTCAACTACAAGGTCATTAGAGCCCCGTCCACAGTGTAGCTCGTATGCAGAGACTGCACAGATACTACACTAATGCGACGATTTTTGGATACTACCGGTACCCAGTTTTCCCAAGCGGCCACCCATGTCAGTACTAACTGGGGTTGTGTTGCTTAACTACAATAATCAGACGAGAACTGGTGTGTCCAACGCAATTCGCCGCTCCCGTGTTAACTTAAGACCCGTCTCGGTGACGTAGTGGCTCAGTGTTTCTAGGTCTGTGTCAGTGGTTCTAGATTCGATACTGGACCGAGGTGGGTCCAGTATCGAACCCCCCCTCCCCACTTTGGCTACGCCTATGGCAACAAGTCGATCGCGACACTTTTTGAAGATAAAAAGTAGATCTTACGTACACAAAAGTTGGCCACCCCTGCTATATACAATGTTTATTGGTCAGTAGGCAGCCACGAATGTCCGGGAGAGTCCCTCCAGACTGTAGTCCTGGGACCAACTGTGTCGTAATTGACCGAAATAGGAATGGGAGATGTCATACACGTTGCACCGATGATTCGGACCGCCAGGAGAATGATGGTCAGTGTGGGAGAATTTCTATCTTGCATTTTCCCCTTGTTGTTTGTTGGTGTTTTAGGGCCCCTCAACTACAAAGGTCATTAGAGCCCCGTCCACTGCATAGTTCTAATGCGGAGACTACACAGGAACTACACTAATGTGTCGATTTTTGGGTCGTAGCAGTACCCAGTTTTCCCAAGCTGCCACCCATGTCAGAACTAGCTGGGGTTGCGCTGCTTAACTTCAGTGATCAGACGAGAACTGGTGTGTCCAACGCAACTCGCCGTGCCTGCGTCTTCCCCAGCTGTGGATACATATATCTGCTGGCTATCTGACTGACGACTACTAACAGAGGACGAGATGGATACCCGACCCTGTTATAGTCGGGAAAAGGGTTAGGAGTTGTTTTTGTGGTATTTCCAATTCAAAGGATCGCTCCCAGCTCCTGGAGGTATCCTCGGAAGGATCGCGTCCATCAGTTGATTAGGTGTACAATGTCCCCTACCGCACGTGAAAAAGAGTGAAATGTACACGTGTAGGTCGGACCCCTCCCTAGCATTGACCAGTAAGCGTCACCCTGTTAACGATGAGGTCAACGTCAGAAATCGGACAGGTTTTTTCAACGGCTGCATAATAGTAAAGAGTTGAACATGCCTGCAACGTACTTAGTTACAAGAAGTAGCTGTTAAGCACACTGTAGAAGGATGCAAAAGACGGGAAAAACAACTCCAGATCCTTCTGAGCGAGACAGAGAGAGAGAGAGCGAGACAGACAGAGAGAGAGAGAGAGAGAGAGAGAGAGAGAGAGAGAGAGAGCAAGACAGAGAGGGAGCGAGACAGAGCGGGTGTGAGAGAGAGAGAGACAGAAAGAGACAGAGAGGTGTTTCACATGGAAATGCAATCGCCCCCCCCCCACCTGGTCAGGGCATTAATTCCCTCTTATGGAATTACACACAGAGCCCCATCTTGCTAGATAGAATGGCAATGCACCTCAATCCAGTATCGAACTTGCACCACAGAAGCAGTATTCGAACGTGTTATCCTCTGCACCAGTTTATGAGTCCATAATAGGATCGCATGATCTCTGTGTATAGGTACGTAACTTTATCCCATGCAAGGCTCTCATGGAATGTGTAGCCTTGGACCTTCAAAATTGGGTACTACTTAATTCAATTTCGGAGTGCAACCAGCAACTTTCAAGCCCATTTACACAAGACTGGAAGAGGGATTTCGCCAGAGTGCTTGTTAAGCCCAGGTGCAGATGGCAAGGCTCATCAAACGTCAGATAGGCTGCTCATGAAGGAGTTCTGTGATGGAAACTAGGACGTCAGCTCCTTGACACAATTGAGTTCCTCACATGCCGATTGCTGTGGACTCATGTGATGTGGTATCATGCCATGTAGACGTGAAGAGAAGAGTGAGCTGTACTGAGAAGAGTCCCAGCCTAAGGACTAGTACCAGGGAGGTAAAAGTCAAACCAAAAGATTAGTCTAAAGAACTGTCTCAAACGGTCGTGGGTTAGTGGCCAGAGAGAAGTGAAAGCTTGTAGCAGGGGTGAAACAATTTCGTCCAGTATTTCCCCAGGTGCCAACCAGTTGTGGGTCAAATATACTCTCCGTCCAGAAAGGTTGACAGGACACCAATTGAAACTCTAATTGCTTAATTCATTAATGATACTGTAGGGACCATCACTCTCCCGATGGCCCCAACCATCGGTGCAACATGTACGACATCTTCCATTCCCATTTCAGGCATTTGCGACATAGCTGGATCCAGGACTTCAGTTTGGAAGAATGCACCCAGACATCACGTGACTGTCTACTGACCAATAAACATTGTATGTAGTCCGTCTTCTGTGTCTGTCATCTTGACCATCCACTCATCATTTCTCGTGGTTAACCTTCAGGGCTGGTCAACCGAAAGCCGCCAAATATGGCGAAAGGACCCGAGAGGACCCTCGTTACTATGCAAAGGGTACATGAGGCAAAACTTCCAGGTGGAAGAGCACGCCCAATGGCGTCGGTGGAATGCCCCAACGAACAGTAGACGGGCGATAACTAAGCATAGGGGTTGCAGCTGTGGTCGGCAACCGGCTGCAGAAAACCCATGTCCAATAGATCACCCTTGTGTCCATTAAGGACAGGATGGGTACGCAGACCCTGGATTAGACGGGAAAAGGAATTATGAGTTGCTTTTGCTTTGCACCAGAGAATCTCCCGACGTGTATGGTTGTAGTTTGGGTTTACTTTGTCAAAAAACACCTTTGCAGATCACTTTAACCTTTGACCTACAGCATGTATATAATACCTGAAGTTAATTTGATTAGTAGTTGGTTTAATAACTGCAATAATTTAGGCCAACAATGGCAGACAAACCAATTTTTCAACTGATGATATTGCATCCTTCTGACTTCATTGTCTGAAAAAGGGGTTTAGGGTCACAGGATTGAAATTCCTGATAAATTGGAAACATTATCATCCGAAGGGTGTCTTTAATTACAAATCTGGTGACGTCATACCCAAAAATTAGTTACCGTATATGTTGAGATGCGTGGACTTGGATGGTCACTTCCAGCGTCGCATATTCTGCAGTGTGTTTGGTAAGCTTGACCCTTTCAAAACACTATGGGTGTATATTCAGTCAGTGATATGTAGCCATGTCTTTGGTAGGTTTTTTTTTGGATGTGCAGGTTGACCACTAACCCAGGAGGATAAAGAGATGCCTTACACAATAACAAATATGTACTCTGGACTTGTAATGGACATTGAAGGTGGACAAGCTGAGCCCTATAAAAACATCATCATGACCGCATATGAGGAAGGCAAAGAAAGCCAACATTGGTTATACTTCAGGGGAAGGATCATTAGTAAACTTGATGAGAAGTAAGCAGTTTAAAATGTCAAAAATGTATACCGACCTGTCACAGGTCATTCAGGGTCACTAGTAATTCAGCTTCGGACTACTGGAGTTACGAGAGTGTTCAAGATCAGCAGGTTGAAGATTGGCCAAGTGCTTCCAGTGCTCTTATTGTGTTCAACACACCAGTTCTTGTCTGATCATCGCAGTCTCTGCATTAGAACTATGCAGTGGACGGGGCGCTAATGACCTCGTAGTTGAAGGGCCCTAGAACCCCAGATTTTCGTTTGGAGTAAGAAAAGGGTGGCGTAGGACGTATGTTTAACCAGCGGGGCAGAGAGTACCTAAATTGCAAAGTATAACGAGGTCGGTGGGCCACGGTAGGACATGTAATTGATTTGTTGGCGTTTTTTAAGGGCCCTTCATCTACAATGGTCATTAGAGCCCCATCCATTTCGCAGTTCTAATACAGACACTGTGACTACGGTTTTGGAGTACTAGGAGTACACATCGTTCCCAAGAGGCCACCCATGTCAGTACTAACTACGGTTGAGTTGTTCAACTTCAGTGGTCAGACGAGAACTGCTGTGTCCAACGTAGTGCAGCCTCGCTCAGCAGACATTGCACATAGCTGCTTTAGAACAAATTGACCCTATAATGGCGAAAGCAATTTGATGTAGTAGTTCGAGAACCTGGGTGGACTGCTGTGAAGGTCAACATGCCCTTGTCTCTGCAATATACAAGTGAACTGACCACTTCTGATGGACATTTTTGTAATTTTGCAGGTTTGCCGTGGCAGTGAAGGATAAAAAGAGCACGGATTTGTTGCTTTGTCCACTCGATGGTCATGATTTGAAATTGTGGGAATTTGACGTCGATGACACCATATATCTCGTCCCCAATGAAGGATGGGTATTAGATGTCTATCAACGAAATCCTGCTGTTAATACTAAGGTCATCAAACTGCAAAAAAGTGGAGCTTTAAGTCAACGTTTCAGAGCAATACCCGTCTAAACCAGAGGACAACTTGTTGTCATGTCTTTGTTTTGAAACATAAAAGTGTGTATTGAACTCTAGTCAGTCTTTTTGAATGCTTGTCAGATGAAGTTTCCAAACCACTCATTAAGGGCGTCAAAGCAACTCCTAACCCTCTTCCCGCCTTTGGCAGAGTCAAGTACCAGTGGCGTTCCGAGGGGAATTCTGCGCATGGGGACAAAGACCAAAATCTGTGTCGGGAGCGGCAAATTGCGTTGGACACACCAGTTCTCGTCTGATCACTCAAGTTAAGCTACGCAACCCCAGCTAGTACTGACATGGGTGGCCGCTTGGGAAAACTGGGTACCGCTAAAACCCGAAAATCGTCGCATTAGTGTAGTGTCTGTGCAGTCTCTGCATTAGAACTACGCAGTGGACAAGGGGCTCTAATGACCTTGTAGTTGAAGGGCCCTAAAACACCAACGAACCAAAATCGAAATCTGCACCCTCTAAACTTAATGCGAACCGTATTTTTGCGCTCCCTGTCTTCTTCGCCCGGGGACATCTGTCCCCATTCGCCCCCCCCCCCCCCTCAGTACGCCACTAGCGAGTACCCATCGTGTCCCTCTGAATGGTCACATGAGTAATGTATTGGAAGGTAGTATTCCGCAACGGGCTGTTCACAAACGCTGCAACGTCTATGCCTATTCATCGTCGGTCTAGTACTGATTGGAAGGGGGGGGAGGTTCATCAAGCTCCTACACTTGAGAATTCGGCCTCATCCCCCCGGTACATAGGGTCTTTGACGTGCCAATGCCATCTTACACCACACGGGATCGCGGGTTTTATTTTTAACCAGAAAAAGGATGTGGTATCATACCATGTGGACGTGAAGAGAAGAATGAGCTGCATTGAGATGAGTTTCTGCTTAAGGTCAACTACCATTACGGCCCTTAAGGCACACCAAAAAACTACCCTGATGTAATGTCTCCAATGGTTCTGGGTTCGTGCCCAGCAAGGGCAATAGCAGGTGCTTGGAGTCGGTTAGTCCAGTATTCTGAACTACACTTACAGTTTTCCTATCATAAAATATTTACAGTATAACAAAGCAATCACTGACCCTTTTCCTGCCTGAGGCTGGGACGGGGTCGCTCTCGCTTTCTCTCTCTCTGAAGGGATACATGCTCATGAGCGACCTATTGGTCCGTAATTTTTAGCAGCCGGCTGCAACCCCTATGCTTATTCATCATCGGCCTGCTGTTGGTTGGGGCGCTCTACCGACGTCATGGGTGACGAGCGCCCATACCTGGGAATATTGCCTGATTCATTCGTTACAGAGACCTGCCTTGGTGGAGCAATAGGCAGCCTGCTCGAATTACTGCACCAGTAGTTTCACTTTGAGAAAAAAGAAAACGTGGAATTTGGTAAACCCTGCTTTAAAATGCCTCAAATGTTGCTCGTACTTTATTCCCACAAGGAATAATCCAATGGTGTCAAGGTCATATGATCTTGAATGTCAGTTTATGGGTCGATTTTTGGAAATAAACATTACTGCCCAACTGCCCCCTTAATAAAGCCGTTGTTTCAGTCACTGTATCACACATAGAACCATCTTGCTGAAACCACATCTCTTGGACATCAATGTGACTCAAATTTGGGAACAATCACTGATCATCGATCTGTTATGGGACACCATTGACCATAACGTGAGCACACCAGTCTCATTTTGAAAGAAATAGGGCCCGATGATGCCACCAGAATCAATTACACGCCATGATTTGACTAAATACAGTATATTGAATAGAAATTTCACTTTTACCTGTCAGACAGAGGGTTTGCCTGACAGCAACGCCTATCAAATGTCAGGACAGACCAAACAAACCACCCTTTACCAAACCCTGAACCCTTAGGAGGCTGCTCGCTGGAGATGAGGAGGTAGGTGTAGAGGATGTAGGACAAGGGAAATTTGCAGCACCCAACGTTCTTTACCAACCACCCATGTTGGTACTAACGTGGGCTTGCGCTGCTTAACCTCAGGGATCTCACGAGAACTCGTGCGTCCAACGCAACTTGGCTGCACTAAGGATTGCTTTTTATGTTCCCTGGTCAGTTTCCCATAGGGCCTGCCTCGGTGGCGCAATGGGTAGCACGCTCAGTAACTGCGTCAGTAGTTCTAGGTTTGATACTGCATCAAGGTGGGATGGCTTGAGCGGCGAGTTGCGTTGGACACACCAGTTCTCGTCTGATCACTGAAGTTAAGCAACGCAAGCCCAGTTAGTACTGACATGGGTGGTCGCTCGGGAAAGCTGGGTACTGCTAATACCCAATAATCGTCGCATTGGTGTAGTGTCTGTGCAGCATATGCATTAGAACTACGCAGTGGATGGGTCTCTAATGACCTTGTAGTTGACGGGACCTTAAACACCAACAAACAACAACAACAATGGGATGGCTTCTTTTGGATGAAAAGGAGGGAGGCCCTCACTGTGCAGGTTGGCCACTAAACCAGGCGGAGAAAGAGATGCATTACACAATAACAAATAGGTTCTAGGCTTCTGCTAGGTGGGCAGACTTAAAAATCTCTGTTTTGGGACATTTAAAGAGCATATGCCAAACTTATGCTATTTCTATCCCGGAAGTCAACTTATCAGAGTTACTGGACGCTTTAGAAAACGTGGGGAAGGCATTGTAGACCAGGCCGGCGTAAGAGGCTTTGTTGGATTTTTAGGGCCCTTCAACTACAAGGTCATTAGAGCCCCGTCCACTGTGTAGTTCTGATGCAGAGACTGCACAGACACTACACTAACGCGACGATGTTTGTATATTAGCGGTACCCAGTTTTCCAAAGCGGCCACCCATGTCAGTACTAGCTGGGGTTGCGCTGCTTCCTTAACTTCAGTGACCAGACGAGAACTGGTGTGTCCAACGCAATTTGCCACTCCCGGGCGAGAGAGGC
>JAAFCE010004287.1:2746523-2765777 GCA_013389805.1 Trigoniulus corallinus
AGAACTGGTGTGTCCAACGCAATTTGCCACTCCCGGGCGAGAGAGGCGCAGTGCAGAGCTGGCAGACGTGGTAAAATGATGTGGTGGCGTCACTCAGATGTCTTGAGATGGGAGATTAGCCAAAACCTTGGCAGGCTAGGATGCCCATTTTGTCCCTCTGAATGCACACACGGGTGATATATTCGACGGCGTTTTTCCATAACCGGCTGCCAACCAAGGTTCCAACCCCTACGTTTATTGATCATCGGTCTACTGTTCGTTGGGGCATTCCGCCTACGCTAGGGGTGAGCTCCTACACCTCAGAATTACCCCTCATTTACCCGTTGCATAGTAGAGAGGGGTCTTATAACTGCAAATGTCATCGGACACCAAACAGGACCTCTGTTTTACCACTCATTCGAAAGAAGACACGCGCGGGGCGCGTCTCTCACTCTCTCTTCCCCGCCCGAAAGAAGCCAACCCACCTAGATCCAATATCGAACCTGGAACCACTGACGCAGTAAATCGAGCGCACTTGGGCCGCTTGAGATGGGAGATTGTGAGTCAAAGATACACTGCATGCAGACCAGGAACAAAGTTAGGAAGGTCATTACCTTGGCCAAACAAGAGAGTTACAAGGCCCTAGAGCAGTGGTGGCGAACCTTTGTTGAAGACGGGTCACAATGACACGAAAAAAACCAAAACTTGTCCGCGGGTCAGGTGCAATCACTATTTAATTTTATGAATAAAAATAAATTATTATTAATAATAAATTAGTTTATTAAAGTAGGAAATAAAGTACCCAATCATAGAACCCTTATCCTGCCTGTGGCAGGGTCGGGTCAGCGGGTTCTAGCCCTCCACGTCCGCCTACCTCTCACCAGGTCCCCTGCCACCGTGTGACGATAAACTAGATATGATTCACGCGTGGGTCACTTAAATCTGCACGGTGGGTCACTTTTTGACCAGCAGGTCACAGGTTCGCCACCACTGCCCTAGATCAGTGCTCCGCAACCGGTGTGCCGCGGTACACAGATGTGCCTTGAGCCGATACAGGTGTGAAGCTTTTTATATGCCAGAGGATTCTAAGATGAACTTTGGTGTGCTGTAGAAGAAAAAAGGTTGCGGGGCACTGCCCTAGATGATCAGTTAGGGTTAAATTAAGAGGAGAGCGCAATAACGGCTGAAGTTGGCAAAAGTAGGGCCCTGCTCCTCTCTGCTGAGTTCAATAAGAAGCGGTAAGAGTATTTCCATAGCCTCATCAATGGGGTTGCCAGATTTCTTACAAGTCAAACCGGGGCACTCCTTCCCCAGAAAAAAACAACACTATTATACCGATTAGATTCCCCCCTCTCCCCGAGATTCTGGCTCTCTTGGGCTGTCATGTAGCCTCTGTAGCCGGAACCAGTGTTGCACTACCGCTTCCGGCTACCGTCCATTTCACACATACACGTACAATAGGGAGATAGACTCCGATGTGACCCATAGAATCAATGGGGGATGGTTGAAGTGGAGAGTCCTGTGTGATAGGAGGGTCCCAATCAAATTGAAAGGGAAGTTTTCAGGGCAGTGGTTAGGGCCGCTATGTTATATGGATCAAAGTTTTGGGCAGTGAGGTTTCATTGTATAGGTAGGGGCGAATTGCGTTGGACACACCAGTTCTGGTCTGATCACTGAAGTTAAGCAGCGCAACCCTAGCTAGTACAGACATGGGTGGCCGCTTGGGAAAACTGGGTACTGCTAATACCCAAAAATCGTCGCATAAGTGTAGTGTCTGTGCAGTCTCTGCATTAGAACTATGCTGTGGATGGGGCTCTAATGACCTTGTAGTTGAAGGGCTCTAATGACCTTGTAGTTGACGGGCCCTAAAACACCAATAAACAAGGGTCTCTAATGACGTTGTAGTTGACGGGACCTTAAACGCCAACAAACAAACAATTCAGTGGATATATAGTTGTATTTTGGGTTTACTTTGTCAAAAAATATCTTCGCATATCACTTTAACCTTTGACCTATAGCATGTATATAATACCTGAAGTTAATTTGATTATCAGTTGGTTTAATAACTGCAATAATTCAGGCCAACAATGGCAGACAAACCAATTTTTCAACTGATGATATTGCATCCTTCTGACTTCATTGTCTGAAAACGGGTTTAGGGTCACAGGATTGAAATTCCTGATAAATTGGAAACGTTACCATCCGAAGGGTGTCTTCAATTACAACGCTGTTGACGTCATACCCAAAAATTAGTTACCTTATATGTGGAGACGCGTGGACCTGATGGCCACTTTCAGCGTCGCATACTCTGCAGTGTGTTTGGTAAGCTTGACCCTTTCAAAACACTATGGGTGTATATTCAGTCAGTGATATGTAGCCATGTCTTTGGTGGTTTTTTGGATGTGCAGGTTGACCACTAACCCAGGAGGATAAAAAGATGCCTTACATAATAACCCATTTGTACTCTGGACTTGTAATGGAGATTGAAGGTGGAAAAGCTGAGCCCTACAAACAGGTCCTCATGAACGAATATGAGGAAGGCAAACAAAGTCAACTGTGGAACTGCACAGAGGACGGAATGATTGTCAGTGTGGTCAATAATAAGTAAGTAGTTTAAAATGTCTACCGACCTGTCACAGGTCATTCAGGGCCACTAGTAATTCAACTTCTGACTACTGAGGTCATGAAGACTGACCAAGAGATTCCTGTGCCGTTAGGACACCCTCCTACTTTAATTTGTTCATTCCACAGGTTTTCGGGACACACCAGTTCTTGACTGAGCACTGAAGTTAAACACCGCAACCCTAGGTAGTCCTGACATGGGTGGCCGCTTGGGAAAACTGGGTACCGCTAATACCCAAAAATCGTCCCATTAGTGTAGTGTCTGTGCAGTCCCTGTTCAGAGCTATACAGTGGACGGGGCTCTAATCACCATGTAGTTGAAAGGCCCTAAGAGCGGCGAATTGCGTTGGACACACCAGTTCTCGTCTGATCACTGAAGTTAAGCAGCGCAACCCCAGGTAGTACTGACATGGGTGGCCGCTTGGGAAAACTGTACTGCTAATACCCAAAAATCGTCGCATTAGTGTAGTGTCTGTGCAGGCTCTGCATAACAACTATGCTGTGGACGGGGCTCTAATGACCTTGTAGATGAAGGGCCCTAAAACACCATCTAACAAACAATTGAAAGGCCCTACACCACCAACGAACTAATCCACAGATTTTCCTTTGGAGTAAGAAAAGGGTTGCATAGGACGTATATTATGTCTGATCACCGTGGCACAGGCTAAACTGAATTTTATAAATTAGGGCGGTGGCCCACAGTAGAGAGTGCAGTGATTTGTTGGCGTGTCAGGACCCCTTTAATTACAATAGTCATTAAAGCCCTTTGAACTTCATAGTTCTAATGCAGACTCCGCACAGACATTACACTGTGACGGTATTAGCAGTACCCATCGTTCCCAAGCTGCTACCCATGTCAGTACTAACTGGGGTTGCGTTGTTTAACTTCAGTGGTCAGACGAGAACTGCTGTGTCCAGGCAGACATTGCACATAGCTACTTTAGAATAAATTGACCCTACAATGGCTAAAGCAATTTCATGTAGCAGTTCGAGAGCCTGGCTAGACTCCTCTGAAGTCAACGTGCCCTTGTCTCTGCAATGTACAAGTGAACTGACCACTTCTGATGGACATTTTTGTGATTTTGCAGGTTTGCCATGGGCTTCAGGGGAGAACAGAGTTTTGTTTTGATACTTTGTCCAGTCGAAGGTCCAGATTTGAAAAAGTGGAAGTTTCTCCTGGATGACACCATAAATGTAGCCGAGACTGAAAATGTTTTGGAAGTTGTTGACAAAAGTCTGGCAGTCAATAGCAGAGTCACCCATAATCGAAACACTGGAGCTTTATTCCAACAGTTCAGGGCACTACCCGTCTAATACAGACGAGAACTCTTGTTGTCAGCCTTATATCAGCCTTATGTCAGCCTGTCAAATATATAAAAGTATGTATTGAACTCTATTCAGTAGAATTTTTTGAATGCGTGTCAGTTGAAGTTTCCAAACCACTCATTAGTAGGGTTAAAAGCAACTCTTAACCCTTATCCCGCTTTTGGCAGAGTCGAGAACCCATCTTGTCCCACTAAATGGACACATGGGTGATGTACTGAAAAGTAGATTTTCCGCAACGGGCTGCTGACCAACGCTGCAACCCAAATGCTTATTCATCGTCGGTCTAGTACAGGTTGAAGTGGGAGAGGTCCATCAAGCTCCTACACCTGGGAGTTCGGCCTCGCCTACCTGGTGCATAGTAGAAAGTGTCTTTGACGTGCCACTGCCAATCTTACACCACACAGGACCTCAGGTTTTACTTTGTATCCAGAAGGAGGATGTGGTATCATGCCGTGCGGACGTGAAGAGAAGAGTTAGGTGCACCGAGATGAGTCTCAGCCTAAGGGCTGTTACCATTAAAGGCACCCTTAAGGCACACCAAAAGGCTAGCCTGATGTAATGTCTCCAACGAGCTTCTACACCAGGAAATTTCGCCTCATCTACCCGTTGCATAGTAGAGGGGGTTCTTTTAAGTGCAAGTGCCATTGTACACCCAAACGGGACCTCGGTTTTACTTCTCAGGGCACACTCGCGGCCTCTCTCTCTCTCGCCCGAAAGAAGCCGACCCACCTCAGGTCCAAAACGCAGTTGCCGAGCGTGGTAATTACTACGCCCACGGTGACCAGACGTCCCGATTTCAGACTTCGATTCCCGCCGTCCCTCTCTTGTCCCGGCGGGACGCCCGTCTGTCCCATTTGTCGACAACTTTCCAGAAGCATTCACTCGTCAATGAAAGACGTGTACAGAGCACCCACACAGAATGATCCTTCTGAGGTTGGCAACTGATCATTGTCTGCATCAAATTAAAACATCAGACATCCTGTGCTGGACCGATCCTGTGACCGGTAGAATCATTAGGGTGGTTGAAGTGGAGACAGGGAAGCGGAGTCCTGTGTGATAGGAAGGTCCCAATCAAGCTGAAAGGGAAGTTCTCCAGGGCAGTGGTTAGGCCTGCTATGCTATATGGATCAGAGTGCCGGGCAGTGAAGAACAGCCACGTCAACAGCCTGCAAGTAGCTGAGATGTCAATGCTGCGGTGTATGAGTGGGGGTGCCGAGAGCTGATAGAATTAGAAATGAGTATATTAGAGGTAGTCTGGGAGTGGTGGACAACGCTGAAAAGGTGATTGGTTTGGTTTGTTGGTGTAAGGTCCCGTCAACTACAAGGTCATTAGAGAGCCGTCCACTGCATAGTTCTAGTGCATAGTCTGCACAGACACTACACTAATGCGACGATTATTGGGTATTAGCAGTACCCAGCTTTCCCGAGCGACCACCCATGTCAGTACTAACTGGGCTTGCGTTGCTTAACTTCAGTGATCAGACAAGAACTGGTGTGTCCAACGCAACTCGCCGCTCCCCTGAAAAGGTGAGGGAAAGTAGGTTGAGATGGTATGGACACGAAATGAGAAGAGGAGATGAGGAGCTCGTTAGGTCCATTTCAAGGATGCAGGTGGTCGGCAGCACCCGGGGCAAGGCGAGTTGTGAGGTGGAGGGCCAGAACCCCGCAGACCAGACCCTGCGACAAGCGGGATAAGGGTATGATGATGATGATGCATCCTGTGCTGGATGGACACACATTCAAGCTATAAGGTACAGTAGGTATGAAGTCACAAGGTTTGTGGACAAGGTTTGCTCTTGGTTTGTTGATGTTTTAGGGCCCTTCAACTACAAGGTCATTAGAGCCCCGTCCACTGTGCAGTTCTGATGCAGAGGCTGCACAGACACTACACTAATGCGACGATTTTTGGATACTAGCGGTACCCAGTTTTCCCAAGCAGCCACCCATGTCAGTACTAACTTGGGTTGCGTTGCTTAACTTCAGTGATCAGACGAGAACTGGTGTGTCCAACGCAATTTGCCGCTCCTTTGCTCTTGGGGAAAGCATGCCTCACCACCCCTACCTGGGGGCGCTCACCAAAAGCCCCCGTCCCGCTTTGCGCTCTGACAAATCTGGTCACTTTACTACGCCATCGCGGCGGGTTTGTAATTAAATATAAACAGCGCCCTCCAATAAACGGATATATCGTTAACAAAGCAAAGCAAAAAGCAACTCCTAACCCATTTCCCGCCTCTGGCAGGGTCGGGCACCTATTTGTCCCTCTGAATGGACACAGGATGATATATTAGCCATAGTTTTTTCTGCAGCCGGTTGCCGGCCAAAGCTGCACCCCTACGCTTATTTATCGTCGGTCTAGTGTTCGTTGGGGAATGTTACCGACGCCGGGGGGCGAGTTCCTACACCTGGAAATTTTGCCTCATCTACCCGTTGCGAAGTAGAGAGGGTTCTTTTAGGGGCAAGTGCCATCGTACACCCACACGGGACCTCGGTTTTACTTCTTATCCGAAAGAAGGCACACTCGCGGCTTCTCTCTCGCTCGAAAGAAGCCGGGTCTTTAATGACCTCGTAGTTGACGGGACCTTAAACACCAACAAACAACAACCGAAAGAAGCCGACCCACCACGGTCCAGTATCGAACCTAGAACTACTGGCGTAGTTGCTGAGCGTGCTAACCACGGCGCCACCGCGGCGGGTGTATATATCGTTAACATATGATGTTAATTTAAGAATTACACAATTTATATTTCATTTCGTTTCGTCAGCTGTTTAAAAGGATTTATTACTGCTTTAATCTTTGGCTGACCTGCAGAGTGACCATTAGAGAGAGTAATCTGGAAACATCAACTGATGTACACAACGAAAAGCAAACAACAATTATTAGGGCAAATAATTTCTCTGGAAAACTCGGAAATAAAATTTCTAGACTTCCACTCTTCGGAATTTTTGATTAGGACCTTTGTGTTTGGGGTAAGCGATGAGTTCGGCACCGATATTAGTGTCACCTCCTCTGACATCCAGCACCAGTCCAGTGTTACTTCTTATGGTGTTATCTCCATCAAAACGCCAAATTTGGTTGTTACCACCATTAGGAGGATACGTTATAATGCGATTATTATCACCCTGATTGATGTCCAAAGCCAAACTGCAAAATTATACTCCAAGTATCAACTTGTGTTACCGGCGTGGGACAGTCCACCCATCCTCTTTAAGGCCTCTTACTTATTAAGTTTGCTGACAATCATTCCGTTTTTGTGTTTCCAAAGTTGATTTGCTCCACCATGGTAAGGGTACATTATAATGGTTCCGCAAACATTTCGATTGCATCCTCGGATGTCCAATAACAGCCCAGTGCTGACATTTTGGATGTAGAAAGGCATTTTCTTCAAAGTTGTCTTTAGGAATCAATCTGCAGATCCAAAAATCCGCAAAGAAAATGTCTGAAATTGTGGATAGTCGTATGATGATGATATCTCGAAACGATAAAACGTACCTCGCCCAAATCTGTCCCAGACGGAGAGTGTACCATTGCGGAGGTATCGGCAATATGTAGTCAGTGGGAGCATGACGTCATGGTAACGGTAAATTGGGACCATCCTCCAGGCGGCAAATGCGACCAGATCCTTGGTCTTTGAAACCCGAGCTTGTACATCATTGATTAACAAATGACATTATCAGAAATTTACTGCCCTTCAGTGACACCATGTCTCCGAGTAGATTGTTTAGAGACAAATATCACCAGATTACATTGATCCATTGTGTGACGTGGTGACAATAAAAATGTCTTCAGAAGTTGATAAGAAATGTGAAGGTGCGACCTACTTGGAATGAATGGCTCGCCTCGGTGGCGTACTGGGTAGCGTCAGTAGTTGTAGTTTGCATACTGCACCGAGTTGGGCTGGCTTCTTTCGGGCGAAAGAGTGGCCCCGAGTGCATCTCCTTTCAGATGAGAAGTAAAACCGAGGCCCCGTGTGGTGTACGATGGCTTTGTTTGTTTGTTTGTTGGGGTTTAAGGTCCCGTCAACTACAAGGTCATTAGAGACCCGTCCACTGTATAGTTGTAATGCATATACTGCACAGACACTACACTAATGCGACGATTATTGGGTATTAGCAGTACCCAGCTTTCCCAAGCGACCACCCATGTCAGTACTAACTGGGCTTGCGTTGCTTAACTTCAGTGATCAGACGAGAACTGGTGTCCAACGCAACTCGCCGCTCCCTGTGTACGATAGCATTGGCACGAAGCAGAGCTCTCTCTCTCTACTATGCAACGAGTAGATGAAACAAAATTCCCAGGTGCAGGAGCTCGCTTCCTGGAGTCGGTGGAGGGCCCCAACGAACAATGACCGACGATCAAGAAGCACAGGGGTTGCAAGATTGGGCGGCAACCCGCTGCGGAAAAATACTGCCCAACACATTATCCTTGTGTCCATTCACTGGGACCATGCTGTAGGTAGGAAAAGGATAAGGAGTTGCTTTTGCACCTCTGTAACGGACACAAGAACTAATAAGAACTTGTTCTGTGCAGTGCCGTGTCTCTGAATGTTCAAAATTCAAATGTGTGTCGTCATGTCACTATTTTAAGCACGTGCTTTTTATGCACTTTGTAATGTTGCCTTAGTTTTGTTGGTTTCCACATACTCAGTTTCTTCTTTGAATGCACTTTGTATGTATTGTAATAATTAATAATAATATAAGGTGCATTCAAAAAGTAACGAGCCAGAGGCTGGAATGCACAAACCGGTGACGGGATGGTAATATCGTGGCGTGTGTTACGAGGTGTGGTTCTGACCAGAGCGTGGAAGGTCACAGCCCGTTACTAGAGGGCACGTGTGCACGTCACGTGATGATACAAAGTGAGCAGCAGCATGCATCCATCGTCCAATGCTGCCAGTCGCATTGCAAACAGTGACATGGAAGTGTCAAACGAAGAGCAAAGAGGTGTTGTTCGGTTTCTGACAGTGGAAGGAGTAGGGGGAACGGACATTCTTCGTTGAATGTCAGAAGTGTATGGCGAACACTGCATGTCCCTTGCAAAGGTCAAGGAGTGGCATAAGCGTTTCAGGGAAGGACGGGTGTCATTAGTCAATGATGCATGGTCTCGGGCACCCCACTGCATTACCGATGACATCGTCCAGGTGGTTGATGCACTCATTACCCAGGACTGCCGAGTGACAGTGAACGCCATAGCCGCCATGGTTGGATTGAGCATCAGAAGTGTTCACACCATCATGAAGGAACGACTGCACATGTGCAAAGTGTGTGCCCAATGGGTGCCCCACAGTCTTCAACCACACCAGGAAGCGTGTCGAATGGCCCACTGTCTTGGTCATCTGCAGTGCTATGAGAGGGAAGGGAATGGGTTCCTGGCATGACTGGTGGCTGGAGATGAGTCATGGTGTCATCACTATGAACCAGAATCCAAATGACAAAGTCTCCAGTGGAAGCATCCAGGGTCACAACCACCAAAAAAAGGCAAGGTGAATGCCCAGCGTTACTCACAAACCTTGACTACCCTTTGCCAAGTGATCAAAACAAAACGACCAGGCAATCTCACCCATGGGGTCATTCTGCTCCATGACAATGCAAGACCTCATATGGCCAACAGTCACAGCACTCCTGCAGAAATTGAAATGGGAGGTTCACGGCAACCCTCTATACAGTCCAGACCTCTCTCCCTGTGATTATGCCATGTTTGGTCCCCTGAAAAGGACTCTGATGGGCCACCAATTCACCTCGGATGCTGACGTCAAGCTGAACGGGCAGAATTGGTTCACAGCACAGCCCAGGGAATTTTATGAGACAGCCATTCACCGCCTCAACAGCCAGGGCCAATACTTCTAACATACAGGTACTGGTTTCCATCATTGTGCCTCTGGCTCGTTACTTTTTGAACGCACCTTATAATACCTCTGGGACAGTAGTCTCATCGTCAAATTCATTAAAATTACCTATGCTTGAGTTACCAAAATTTAATGGAGACATAACCAAATGGCCATTTAGTTTTTTTCTAAGAATGCACTTGACAGGAAGAGCCTTTAGCTATTCATACATGGTGCAAACTTTGGGGGGGGGGAGCGGCGAGTTGCATTGGACACACCAGTTCTCGTCCGATCACTGAAGTTAAGCAACGCAAGCCCAGTTAGTACTGGCATGGGTGGTCGCTCGGGAAAGCTGGGTTTTGCTAATACCCAATAATCGTCACATTAGTGCCGTGTCTGTGCAGTGTATGCATTAGAACTATGCAGTGGATGGGTCTCTAATGACCTTGTAGTTGATGGGACCTTAAACAAAAACAAAATCGCAAACTTTGGGGCATGCAATTTTGAGTTGCACAAATTAAAGTAGTGCGTTGCATTTAAATAGAGCACAAAAGTTTCATGTAACTTGCCATTTTTGAGTTGCACAACTCAAAAAGCGGCATTTTGAAGAAAAAAGTTGGAAAGTGAGTTTACATGTAACATGCAATTTAAGTTGCATGCAACACATTTAAACGTATATGCCACTTTTTTGGATCATCTTTCAATGCATGCATGAATTTTCAGCTATTTCCATTCTATTCTATTCTATGGTGATTTACATCCCCTTAACAGGTCAACCCTTTTGAAGGGAATGGGTAGATAACACTGGAACTACAGCGCGAGGCCATGAACCATTCAATAATAGTGGAATGGAATCACATATAATGCAAGGAAATCTAAAAATGAACCCAAGAAAGGTTACCAAAAAAATTTAAAATCGAGAAAATGACGTAGAGTATGAGTGGTGAGTTACTGAATAATGTATAGTAAAAACTTTAAGAATAATTTAAAAAGATAATTTAAAATAATTGCTCCTTGCTAATTTAGATATTCATCTCATCATGGCTTAACAGAACTTGTGGTAGACAGCTGTACAGCTCTGCATGTTACTATGAGACACTGTCAACCCTTACTAAGTGGTAGTTATATTGGGTTTACGGAAGTTTCGCCCCCGACATTTCGCCCCTGGGTACTTTTCGCCCCCCGGAACTTTCGCCCCCACACATTTCGCCCCTCGGATGTTTCGCCCCTGGGAAGGTAAATGGCCGGTAAACGATGTAAACGCAAACTTAAAACGTAAAATTTACGTCGTCAAAGTCTTTTAAGTGATGTTCGTCTGCTAAATTGTACTTAAAAAAAATAGCGGCAGCGTCGATGCTTAAACTACCAACGTAAAATTTGGCACATGCGCGTGTCGCTTACCTTATGTCTGAAAACACATCGATTTGTAGGGCACTAGCGGATTTTAAATTAATATCATTTTTTTTATTAGATGGTAAAGTGAATTTCCAGATATTTAGGCTATGCCTTTCAGAAAGTCTATTAAATTTCTATCGTTGATGTCCTCCACAATGCGCAGCTTTTTTGCCGAAATTGCTGAATTTTCACCTAACCTATTCCTTAAAACACTCAGAAAAAGGTCCGAACGAACAATGCTGTTTTTCTAGGTAAAAACGGAATAACAAAAAAAAAATAATAAACCGGCCAAAATAAGGTAAAAATCAAGGGCTGGCATTGACTCAAGGGTCAGTTGGCACTAGCCCTTGATTTTTACCTTACCTAAAACGGAATAACAAAAAATAACAAAAAGACGGCCATTTGCCCTCCCAGGGGCGAAACATCCGAGGGGCAAAATGTTCGGGGGCGAAACGTCCGAGGGGCGAAAGCTCCGGATCCCGTTATATTGTAATGCCCACAGAAGTTTCTTCTTGAATTTAAATTTGGGTAATAAGATGTCATCAAATGAAAGGGGCAGAGAAATGAAATCACGTTGAATTCGATACACGGGATTGTTTAAATCACCACCATAGGCAAAAAGGTATCTCTGGCAAGAGCGACGATTCGGAACGGAAAAATTCAAACTGTAAAGCAGCTGGGGACAGTCATTCTTGTTGTTTAATAAGCGATAAAGACGTAAAATTCGATGATAAGGGAAGCTCTTCATCAAACAAAGCTGGTGGGCCTGTGGGATAAATGCAGTGCTATTATTTGCTGTGATGTGTGGAATTATAGTGCTCGCCACGAAAGATGACACATGGGAGGTAGAAGGTAGGAAAGTTCACTACAAAAATTAGGGGGTTTGAAAAAGGTCAAATGGCAGTCTTCATTCAGTAATGGCCAGTACAACTTCAAAGTTTTCCCTATTTTTTGAAGAGGACTCATCCTTTGCCTCCCACCAATGTGTCAACTTTTGTGGCGAGCACTAAAGTTATACTTTATCATGGAGTCTGATGAGTTTCCCCTAAATTTGGAATTTTGTTTCGTTTTTGTTTAATGTGGAAGAAAGGAGAATTTGTTAAACGACAAAGAACTTTTTATGATTAACTATTGATTAGCTGTATATCCTCATGTCATATATCCTATTGTTAAGCATATCATCCTGTCCTGTATATCTTCCTGTTGTGGCACACTGTCATAAGCCTTCTCTCCAAGTCAAAAAGGCTTATCAGTGTTGATTAGTGAGGAAGAGCCATGTACAGTGTAACCTCTCTAACTGGTACACCTGCAGGACCTAGCCAAAGTGTACCCATCAGAGGGGTGTACCCATAAGAGGGGTAAGGGTATATAAATTAAACAAAACAATATATTGTTTTATATTGTGTTTTCTGAACTGCAAAAATAGCATTGTATAATAAATTTCACAAAATTATTGAAGTACACAAATTTAATTTTTACAAACAAATCAATCAAGGGTCGTTTGTCTACAATCAAGCTACCTTCTTATTTGCTGCCTATGGCAGGGTTGGGTACCCATCTTGGCCGTCTGAATAGATGCAAGGGTGATCTTTTGGACTGCGTTTTTCCACAGCGAGATGCAGACTAAAGCTGCAACCCCTGTACATATTTATTAGAGATCTACTGTTTGAGGTATTCCACCGATGCCAGGTGGCAAGCTCCTACACCTGGAAATGTTCCCTGGCCTATCCGTTGCATAGTAGAAAGTTCTTTTATGTATAAATGCCATTGAACGCCACATGGGACTATCGTTTTACTTCTAATCCACAGGAAGGCACACTCGGGGCATCTCTCTTGCAGAAAAGAAGGCAACCCGCCTTGGTCCAGTATCGAACCTAGAACCACTGCCGCAGTTACCAAGCACCCTGTCCACTGTGTCACTGAGGCAGGATGTACCCATTACAGAGGGGGTTTTCTGAAAATGGTGATTTGTATTAGATGTACCAATGGAGGGGTGTACCCATTAGAGAGGTGTACCGTTAAGAGGGGTAGTAATAGCATTAACCCTATGGGTGAAAAATCGGTGCCTGAAAAATCTGTACTGATATGAGGGGTGTACCCATAGAGAGGTTTCACTGTATATAGAATGCAATATAAGAAGGTCCAAGTCAAAATGATAGCACCATGCTACCGAATGAAAGGCATATAATGTCTGGTTATAGGTCAAGAATGGCATTCGAAGAACAACAAATACAATGTGTATGACATCAGAAATTGTAATCGTACATGGTACAAGTTGCTTACAACCTTGAAAAAAACGGACATTTGTGAGATTCATCCTGAGTCGAAATGATAGCACCATGACCCACGGCCCGCACATAATAATACAAAGGTCATAGTAAGATGCACTTGGGTTGCATATGAAGGTATAAAGGTGGGCGAGCTACATTTGTAAACGAACTGTTATGAAATGTCTGTCGACCACACAGTTGTACAAAATGGGTCATGGTAAACCATTGACAGAATTTGAAAAGGGCCAAATAACCACATTGCTTGAAGCTGGACATTACTTTCGAGCCATTGCCAAGCAAATACAACGTTCCCACACAGTTGTAGTGCATTTCACCACCCTGAAAGACAACTATAGCAGCAAAAATCTCATGGCTGTGCATATGCTCTTACAAACCGACAAAGGGGAGCAGCGAATTGCATTGGACACACCAGTTCTTGTCTGATCACTGAAGTTAAGCAACGCAAGCCCAGCTAGTACTGACATGGATGGTCGCTCAGGAAAACTGGGTACTGCTAATACCCAATAATCGTCGCATTAGTGTAGTGTCTGTGCAGTCTATGCATTAGAACTATGCTGTGGACGGGGCTCTAATGACCTTGTAGTTGACGGGACCTTAAACACCGACAAAAACGAATTGTTTTAAAATCCTGAGCAACTCGTCTGTGTCAGTCAACAGTCAGCAGTGGCCAAATTAGCTGGATGGCTGAAGTAGAAGAAAATGAAGACCAGGACTCCTTTAAGACCACAACACAAAATGAAGAGGTTAGAATAGGCAAAGCATCACTTGCATTGGACGGCACAATGGGACAACATTATGTGAAAAGAAATTTAAGTTAGATGGTCCAAATGGTTGGAGCTATTACTGGCATGATATTAGGAAGAAAGATGTCATCTTCTCTAAACGAGCTGGGCTGGGTGCAGTGCACGTGGAATGACTAATGTTGGTTGAATTTCTGGATGGAAGGATGAAAGCTGTAGACTACCAAAAAACGTTGGAATGTCATCTGTTGCCAGTTACAGAACAGTTAGGAGGGCATTTCTTCCAATTACAGCAGGACAGTGCTCCTATCCATACCGCCAAAACAACGTGGGAGTGGTTCCTGGACAATGGAATTTGTGTTCTGGACTTGCCTGCACTCTCACCAGATCTCAACCCAATGGAGAACCTATGGAGAATTTTGGCTCGTGCTGTTTATATAAACGGGTGTCACCAATTCCTGAGCTGAATATGGCTATTCTGGAGGCCTGGGAAGATATTGACACGTTTCATCTCAGACAACTGGTCCATTCCATGCAGACACGTGTATTTAAAGTTATCTCTTACAAAGGAACCTTCAAAAAAAGTGCACCCCATTTTTTTTCCAAATAAACTGAATCCCTTAGTATAAATCTGACAATTACAATAGGTCCTCTACTGCCCCTTAGACAATGTCCTATCTTCATTGGTTTAGCCAACTGCAGATTGGACTGGCAGTATAGAAATGGGAATAATAGCAAATGCAAAAATGCCTCATCAGTTGAAATATGAGCCCCAGTGAGGCACTGAGGGGGGTGCAATTGCTGCATTGCCCGCCCCCCCCCCGATCTGCCCCTGATCTTGATGGTAGCAGATCTAAAACCCTGTTTCTTGACACCTGTTATCAAAATCATTATTATAAAACTCCGTTGCACATACATCATCATACCCTTATCCCAGTGGTGGCAGGGTCGGGTTAGCGGGTTCTACCCTTCCACTCGCGGCTACCTCCTACCTGGTCCCCATCCACCCCAAAAACTACCACATCCTTACGAACAACTGGCTCCCACGTCTGCTTCGGTCTCCCCCTGCTCCAGGTGCTCCTAACCACCTGTATTCCTGTAATGGACCTAACGAGTCCCTTCTCCCCTCTTAATGCCCCCAACACTGTTCCATGTATCATAGCTAGCCTAACCAACTTGCCCTGTAAAACTCCCCTTTCTACTTTACTGGGACCCTCCTATCACACAGGACCCCACCGGCCTGTCCCCACATTAACCATCCCCCACTGATTCTATGGGTCACATCCGAATCGATCTCCCCATTACTGTGGAACGCAAATTGCGCCCCAGTGAGTACGTCAGCATTATTTTTCTGACCTTCAAATTTTAAACCTAAAAACCTCCAACAAAAAATAGCAACAACCCTTTTCTCGCCTATGGTAAGGTCGGACACCCATCTTGTTTCTCTGAATGAACACAAGGGTGATCTCAGTGGCGGTTCTAGCATACGCGAGGCCCTGTGCAAATTGAAAGTGCGAGGCCCTTTCCAAAAATTTGCAACTTGCAAAATCGAGGCCCCGTGCATTTGCACAGTCTACACGTGCCTAAAACCGCCACTGGGTGATCTATTGGGCGGTGTTTTTCCGCAGTCGGTTGTCGACCAAAGCTGTGACTCCTATAGGCTTTGGTCGTCGACTTACTGTTTCTTGGAGCACTCCTCCGAGCTCCTAAACCCGGAAATATTGCCTCCCCTACCCGTTGCACAGTAAACAAGGTTCTTTTAACGTGCCAATGCCACGGTACACCATAAGGGGCCTCGGTTTGACTTCAGTCAAAGGAAGGCACACTCGGAGTATCTATATCTCTCTCTCGCCCGAAAGAAACCAACCCACCTCGGTTCAGTATTGAACCTAGAACCACTGATGCTGTTACCAAGCACGCTACCCACGGTGTCACTGTGGCGAGATCATTAACTATAAACGTCTGCTGCGCACTATTTTAAAATATAAATTACACAACTTAAATTTAGTCTTCATCAACTGTTAGAAAGGATTTATTTCTGCTTTAATCTATTGCTGAGTGGCAGAGTGGCCATTAGAGCGAGTAATTTGGACACGTCAACTGATGTATACAGCCATACACAATGACAAGCTAACATAACAATTATTAGGCCAGATAATCTCTCTTGAATATAATAAAATTTTAAATAATAATAATAAAAAAAAATAACAAAAGGTTTTCCTGTCTTTTTTATACTTCCACTCTTTTGAATTGTTGATTAGGACCTCCGTGTTTGGGATGAGCGATGACTTCAGCATCCATATTAGTGTCTCCACCTTTGACATCCAGCACCATTCCGGTGTTACTTCTTATGGTGTTATCTTCATCAAAATGCCAAATTTGGTTGTCACCACCGTGAGGAGCGTACGTTATAATGCGATTATTATCACCCTGGTTGATGTCCAAAGCCAATCTGCAAAATTATACACAAGATTGGACACACTGAAGTTAAGCAACGCAACCCTTGTTAGTACTGACATGGGTGGCAGCTTGGGAAAACTGGGCATTGGCGTCACTCGAAGGTGCGGTCCGCACCGGGTGACACCACTCACACCATGAGAAATGGGGTGACACCAAGGCAGAAGAAGCGGCTGTTTTCGGGAGAGGGGGGGTGACACCATGGTGTCACCGCACCGGGTGACGCCAACTCTAGCGACGCCACTGAAACTAGGTACTGTAATACCCAAAAATCGTCACATCGGTGTAGTGTCTGTTCAGTCTTTGCAGTAAAACTACACAGTGGACGGGGGGCTCTAATGACCTTGTAGTTGAAGGGCCCTAAAACACCAACAAACCAAAAGTCCTCAGATCACTGAAGTTCAGTAACACAACCCAAATCAGTACCAAAATGGGTGGTTTGTTGGAAACATTGGGTGCCGCTAATTTCCTCAGTCCTATGTATCCCCTCATTTCCCCTTCCCGTCAGAGTACAACAAAAATTTGCGTCGCCGGCGCCATGGCGTGGGACAGTCCTGTCGTCGGCCACTGAACACCTCAACGTCCCTTACTTATTAAGCTTGCTGACAATCATTCCATTCTTGTGTTTCCAAAGCTGATTTTTTCCGCCATGATAAGGGTGCATTATGATGGTTCCACGAGCATCTTCTTCACCTCCTTTGATATCCAATACAAGTCCAGTGCTGACGTTTTGGATGTAGAAAGGCATTTTTCTTCAAAGTTAGGAGTCACAATCTGCAGGTCCAAAATCACCAATGAAAATGTCGATTTTCTTATGATAGGAGTAGTATTTTAAAATGATAAAACTTACCACACCCAATTCTCTGTCCGAGACGTAGAATATGTGCCGATGCAGAGGAATCTCTAATATGTAGTCGGAGGCTGAGCATGACGTCATGTCATCCGTAATTTGAGACACCCTGTAGGCGACAAATGTGACCAGATCACGAGGCCTTTGATTCCCGAGTTCGTAGTTCATTGGTTACTTGTGTGGGCATCATGTGTCACGAGTGGAAAATTACTTTATCCATTAGGAAATACTGGACCCCATGTTGTTATTATACCAATTGAGTGACTAAAGCATCTTATAATTGAAATTAAGAAATTATAGTCCATACATACGTCATACTCGTCTTTTTTTCTTTCTTAAAAGACGAGTAAATATCGCGCTATCACACTGATCAGCATTGCATGATGTTGAGACGAAAGTTAATAATATGTGTGTGTAGGTGCGGCCTTGTTGCCCAATAATTACACCCATCTATGAAAACCTCTGTCGTCAAGGATAACGACTAGTCACAGACAATAAATATTAGCATATCTAACTCGTTTTTGGATTTCCTTCCTACCTTCAGAGGTACACCAGCCTACATACTGTACGTTTAGAAAAAAACTGACCTAGGTTTCATTTTACTGGTCAGTTCGCCTATAGGCATAGACATCATTCATTTGATCGACTTTTTCGCCGATAAAGTATGTCACTTTTCAGTTCTAATCATCACAATTTTAATCTCAAGGACAGAAAGTCAATTGTTGTTTGACGGCTCTCAGTCTGCCATTGTTCGATTGTCTGATTACTACGATCAAGTGCAAATCAATACTCCAATGAAGCTACGTAGTCGAGATGCTTAAAGAAACAAATCAGAGCGCTGTAGTATCGCCGTCACGTGACGCACGCGCGCAGATTTTCGAATTTTAATCGAACGTCGTTTCCGCTGTTGCCTACCGGGGTTGGAAAAACAATTGAACCATCAACGTACCCTTAATTCTGCCTGTGGCAGGGTCGGGTCTGCGGGTTCTAGTCCTCCACTCTCGCCTATCTACCACCAGATTCCCGTCCACACACACTACCATACCCTTAAGCCCAGCGCAAAATAAGACGCTGTCTCCGCAGGTGACGCAGGGCGACTCACTATAAATTTCTGTGGCTCACACGATAGTATGTAGTTGCCCATGTTAAGTCGCAGGGTGACGTGACTCAGTGCCTGCGCCAACGGACCCTGCGGAGCGCAGTGCCAATGCCGCAGTTTCTTGTGCGAAGTTGGCGTGACAATAACAAAACGCGGCGCGAAGCAGAGAAGTTCTCCTGTTATTTGCTGCAAGTATGGTGAAAAACTGCGATTTGATGTGCGGTGATTGCCTGCTAGCAGAATTTCGCAGGGTGACGCAGCCCTGCGAAATTCTGCTAGTACGCAATCACCGCACATTGAATCGTTGAATCGCAGTTTTTCAACATACTGGTTTGCAATTTGCGTCAACTAAAATGACTTTCAACGTAACAGTGATTGCCTGCTAGACTGAGGCCTCATTTTGCGCCTTGCCTTAGCCAAGGCGAAAAATGAGGCCGCAGGGTGACGCAGCCCTGCGAAATTCTGCTAGCAGGCAATCACTGTTACAATGAAAGCCATTTTAGTTGGCGCAAATTGCAAACCAGTATGTTAAAAAAAACTGCGATTCAATGTGTGGTGATTGCCTGCTAGCAGAATTTCGCAGGGCTGCGTTACGCAGCGTCACCCTGCGGCCTCATTTTGCGCCTTGCCTTACGGACGACCTGCCTTACGGACGACCTGCCTTACGGACGAC
>JAAFCE010004287.1:2765877-2778890 GCA_013389805.1 Trigoniulus corallinus
CAGTAGAGGACCTATCGGAGCGGTAGAGGGCAGTAGAGGACCTATCGTAATTGCTAGCTAATTTATACTAAGAGATTCTGAATATTTGAAAATATTTTGGAGAGGGGCACTTTTATGAAGTGGTCCGCCACCTGATCCGCCTGTGAAGCAGAGGATTTGCAGATTGCCGAAATTTTCCTGAAGAATGTGCAAGAAAGAAGTCGATAAGTACATGGTAACTTGTGAATGACCCTACTGCTTTGGGCCTTTTTTTTTATATTCCTTGTCTGTACTGCAGTTGCTTTTTGTTCCTCACAGGACCTTGAATAAAGATAGCAATCATTGTTGTTGGAGAGGTGGAGGAGGGACTTTCCTCTGTCCCCTCTTGAATCACACTTTTTAGTATTTCACGAGGGATGATTTGTTGATAGTTTTATGAACCAGACAATCGAAGCTGTGATTTCTCTCGAAGCCTGTGATGACTTGGTGTGGGGATGAGACTCGGGCTGTTTCAGTTGCTGGGGGGGCACATGTGACGGCGGCAGTGCGCGAGACACAACGATAGCATCTTTATTACACTTGTCAATCTGTTTTCGACTCTCCATTCTGTGTCTTTTTACCCTCCCTTGGAAGTCCCAGGCACACTTAGGTATTTTTCTCTCCCTCTGAACTAAATAGTCTTGAAAGTTGCCTTTTTTTCGGGGCGGGGGAATGGTCCCTTTTCATGAATAATTTACTTCAGTGCATTGAAGGCGACGTGCTACTTTTATGAATGCCAAAAAAAAAAAACCCTAAGCAGCTGTGTGCACGCCCAAGAAAAATACAGAAATTAATCTAAAAAGGGTACAAGTGTATAAAGGGGGTAGTCATCCAATAAGAATCTAGATCCATTTTGCTCTGGAAAACGTTACTTCCGGTTTAGAAAGCTATTGTTGAAATCTACTCTTCTTATTCCAGAATAATTTACAAACAGGCGTCGATCTTCCAAGGAGGTCTCCTCAACTACAGGGAGGTTTGAACTCTGATTCCTCCGCTTGCCAGGCGGATGACCTAAGGGAGCGGCGAATTGCGCTGGACACACCAGTTCTCGTCTGATCACTGAAGTTAAGCAACGCAACCCCAGCTAGTACTGATATGGGTGGCCGCTTGGGAAAACTGGGTACTGCTGATGCTCAAAAATCGTCGCATTAGTGTAGTGTCTGTGCAGTCTCTGCATAAGAACTATGCTGTGGCCGGGGCTCTAATGACCTTTGTAGTTGAAGGGCCCTAAAACACCAACAACATCCACACATCATAAGAAGAGGGGAGGAGGAACTCGTTAGGTCTTTGCCAGGAATGCAGGTAGGGGTAGGGGCGAGACCAAAACAGACGTGGGAACAGGTTGTCTGTAAGGACATGGCAGTGGGTGGCTGCTTGGGAAAAACTGGTTGTTGGTGTTTTAAGGCCCTTCAACTACTAGGTCATTAGAGCCCCGTCCACTTCGTAGTTCTAATGCAGAGACTGCACAGACACTACACTAATGCGACGATTTTTGGGTATTAGCAGTACGCAGCTTTCCCAAGTGGCCACCCCTGTCAGTACTAACTGGGGTTGCGCTGCTTAACTTCAATGATCAGACGAGAACTGGTGTGTCCAACGCAATTCGCCGCTCCCTGGGCCAACTGGGTACCGCTAGTATTCAAAAATCGTCGCATTAGTGTTTTGTTGGTGCAGCCTCTGCATCAAACTACACAGTGGACGGGGCTCTAATGACCTTGTAGTTCAAGGGCCCTAAAACACCAACAAAAACAAACAAAAAACAGATGTCCTAACTATCACTCTACCTATCACCCTACCTTTAGTAAAAGCTGGGCCGGGTTCGGAGAACGCGCTGACACAACCCTAGGGGTACCATTCGGGGCATCATCATCATCATCTCGTATTTCCATGATGTCTCAATTTCTCGGGCAGGACGGCCTGCCGCAGTGGACCACAAGTAGTTTGCTTGGCTCGTGAGTCCTTAGGTGATGGTTCCAGTCTGGTAAGGAGTTGTCAGATTTTATAATTGGTTAAAAAAAGACACTTTTTTTTCTTTAGGCAAGCAAAAGTCGTGGCCTGTGTTAGGATCCCCGAGGTAGTTCTTGCATACCAACGAACCCCTTTCATCATTGAATTATGTGTCCATTGGCAGTAATTTCCGGTTTCGGTTGGTCCTGCAAACGGCACCATCCTTTGTATATTATAGCTTTCTGAAATGTCATGCCGTTCTTCAGAGTTGTCAAGTTGAAATGGTCTGGGCTGTTATTGATGGCACTGTTGGTCCTTCAAGGCTATTTGATAAAAGGAGTGGCAGGACTTCTGAGGATGCTGACCAGCAATTGTGACTGTGGTAGGGTCGTCTTGAAATCAAACAGTGACCAAAATGAAAGGAAGATACGACTCTCTCCTTTCTTCCCCAAGTCGCATAAGGTTTTGACAACCACATTATCGTATGTACAACAAGCAACGTTGTTGGTAACTTCAAACGAGCCCTCGGGCTTTCTCATGAATAATTGGAACTCGTTTCCTGCAGACAATTCATGAAAAATTTTGTCACATTTTTCTCATTTCTTCTTCTTACTGTTGTTGAAGACAAGTTTCTTATTAGATGATGACGACTGCGACACTCTTGATGAATGGGACATGAAGGAAGTGACCACCAAGGCCTGGACATACTGCTGCTTTCCAATTTCCTGAGACGTATTTTACTTCGACTGCTTGACCTTGAGGATGTAGTGGGACACTACATTGACTTTCCAACGTTATTCTATTAAGAGTGATCTGGTTTAAACATTTTCACTGGATGAGAAAAGTTATTACTTCCGGTCAGATGACATTTCGTGAAGTTTAAGTTGGAACTTCTCGCTTAGTGCCAAAAAAACCCCGGGGATTTCTGCACTCCACACCAGAATCGTGTAGTAGGCCGAAGTCAAGTTAAACGCGCATATGCCAAAGCATGAACTTTTTTTTTTTCCTGACGTCCCTCTAAATCCCGCCCCGATGGTGCAGTGGGTAGCGCGCTCGGTAACTGCGTCAGTGGTCCCAGGATCGATACTGGCCCGAGGTGCGTTGGCTTCTTTCGGGCGAGAGAAAGAGAGCCCAGAGTGCGCCTTCCTTCTGATGGGTAGTAAACTCGCAGTCCCGTGTGGTACACGATGGCATTGTCATATAAAAGAACCCTTTCTACTAGGCAGCGGATCGTAATCATAATCATACCTTTGTCCCGCCTGTGGCGGGGGTCGGGTCTGCTGGTTCTAGCCCTCCACTCCCGTCTGTCTCCCACCAGGTCTCCATCCACCCCGCACAATGCCATGTCCCTCCGGACAACCTGTTCCCACGTCTGCTTCGGTCTCCCCCTACCCTGGATGCTGCCGACCGCCTGCATTCCTGAGATGCACCTAACGACTTCCTAGTCCCCTCTTCTCATAACGTGTCCATACCACCTCAGCCTAATCTCACTCGTCTTTTCGGCGATGTCCACCACCCCCAGGCTACCATTCCTAATTCTAAAAAATATACGCATTCCTAATTCTATCTGCACTCGACACGCCACACGTGTACCGCAGCATTCGCATCTCGGATCGATGAGGCAAAATTCCCAGGTTTCAGGGGGTCGGTAGAGTTGTCCCAACCAACAACAGTAAACCGACAACAGTATAACTAAGCATTGGGGTTGCACCTCTGGTCGGTAACCGGACTGCGGAAAAACGCCGTACAATTTATCCCCCTTGTGTCCATTCAGAGGGACAAGATGGTTATCCGATGACCCTGCTATAGGCGGGAAAAGGGTTAGGAGGCGTAGTGGTTATCACGCTTGGCAAGGGAGCGGCGAATTCCGTTGGACACACCAGTTCTCGTCTGATCACTGAAGTTAAGTAGCGCAACCCCAGCTAGTACTGACATGGGTGGCCGTTTGGAAGAACTGGGTACTGCTAATACCCCAAAAAAATCGTAGCATTAGTGTAGCGTCTGTGCAGTTTCTGCATAAGAACTATGATGTGGACGGGGCTCTAATGACCTTTGTAGTTGAAGGGCCCTAAAACACCAACAAACAACAACACGCTCGGCAACTACGCCAGTAGTTCTAGGTTCGATACTGGACCGTGGTGGGTCGGCTTCTTTCGGGCGAGAGAGAAGCCGCGAGTGTGCCTTCTTTCGGATGAGAAGTAAAACCGAGGTCCCGTGTGGGTGTACGATGGCACTTGCACGTAAAAGAACCCTCTCTACTACGCAACGGGTAGATGAGGCAAAAACTTTCCAGGTGTAGGAACTCGCCCCCCTGGCGTCGGTAGCATTCCCCAACGAACTCTAGACCGACGATAAATAAGCGTAGGGTTGCAACTTTGGCCGGCAACCGGCTGCAGAAAAAACTATGACCAATATATCGCCCCCTAGGTCCATTCAGAGGGACAAATGGATACCCGACCCTGCCATAGGCGGGAAAAGGATTAGGAGTTGCTTTAGTGCTACACGGGACTCTAAGGCGATTCATGGTGTTTTGGTTTCTTTCCTCTGTCGGCTTCTTTAAACAGGTCCTTTCTCACAGCCCACCTTCGTCACTGTTTTCTTCGTGACGTTAATCGGGTCCTACCTCTTTTCACGCTTGATTTAGTGTTTTATGGAGGGCATAAAATCTGAGAAATAAATCCTCCACGAAGATGCCATGATGCTACTCTTTAAATCTCAGTAGGGCCTTCAGAGTTTTTTTTTCGGGGGTCCAGTGTGGCGTAAACAAGACTTAAGTGTCCTATATATAGTGCAATTGTACAATATTTCTAAAGGGCTATTTGTTATATAAGAAATGTCTGTCATGTCTTCAGCCTGGTTTTTGTTTTCTTTCTATAAAGGCCCGCCTCAGTGGCGCAGTAGGTACTGTGCTCGATTTACTGCGTCAGTGGTTCCAGGTTCGACACTAGATCGAGGTGGGCTAACTTCTTTACCGGGTGGGAGAGACAGACGCCCCGAGGACGCCTTCCTTCGAATAAGGAGTACAACCGAAGTCCCGTGTGGCGTACGATGTCATTTGCACGTCAAAGAACCCTCTATACTATGCAGGGAGCGGCAAATTGCGTTTGACGCACCAGTTCTCGTCTGAGCCCTGAAGTTAAGCAACGCAACCCCAGTTAGTACTGACATAGGTGGCCGTTTTGGAAAACTGGGTACCGCTAATATCCAAAAATCGTCACATTAATGTAGTGTCTGTGCAGTCTCTGCATACGAACTACACTGTGGAAGGGGCTCTAATGACCTTGTAGTTGTAGGGCTCTAAAACACCAACAAACAAACTACTACGCTAGGGGTAGGTGAGTCAAAATTTCCAGGTTTAAGAGCTCGCCCCCCTCCCTCCACTGCCTCGTGGCGTGTGCGGTGGCAGTGGAGTGCCCCAAAGAACAGTAGACCGACTATAACTAAGCATAGGGGTAGCAATTTTGATCGGCAACCGGCTGTGGAAAAACACTGTCCAATATATAGCCCTTGTGTCCAATCTGAGGGACGCGATGGGCACTCGACCCTTCCATAGGCGGAAAAAGTGTTAGGAGTTCCTATATGGGGAAAAATAACATATAGGAGTTCCTATATGTTATCAGCAGCAGACACCCATCTTCGGTGGCGCAGTAGGTGCCGTGCTCGATTTCTTGGGTCCTAGGTTCGATACTGTATCGTGGTGGGTTTACTTGTTTTTGGCTGGACGAGAGAGAGGTCCCAGAGTGCGCCTTCCTTCGAATGAGAGGTAAAACCGAGGTCCCGTGTGGTGGTACGATGGCATTGTCACTTGAAAGGAACTCTCTCTACTGTGCAGTGAGTAGAAGAGGCAAAATTCTCGGGTGTAGGAGCTTTGGTCGGCAGCCGGCCGAACCGGTAGGAGCATTGGTTCGTAACCGTTGGGCCACAGGGTGCACAAATACTTCTTTGCTGATTAAATTCATAAGTTGAGAGGCTGCTCAAATTTAATCTCAAAAATATTTTACCGAAAATAATTTGTAGGCCTTGGACAGAATTTGAAATCGTGTTAATATAAAATTTTGACAATGGCAGGGGGAGGAGAAAAGGTCCTAGACGTGAATTAATCCTGCGCATGCGCAGAAATGACGATGCAGTCTTTTTTATTTGCAACGACTTGTCACGTGCTTCTCAGACATGGAGTCGTTGCCAAGACAGCGTTGTCTGTTGTCATAGTGACGACCTTGTGTAAAATGGCTTCCCTTCAGGGCCCTCGTTAAAATGGATGATGAGGAACCCAGAGTCAAATTGGGAGCAACGCTGTCTTGGTAAAATTTTAAGATGTTGGAATGGGGGAGGACGTTTTCTTTGTGTAACTAAAAGGAAGTGCAAGAATAATTACCGGTACCTGCAGTGACGTGAATAGGAGAGGGGAAAGAGACGCCCCCTTCCTCCTTCAAGATCGGCCCAGTTGACACACACCTTGCCCCAGGTAGGGACAAATTGATGTCGTAGACCAACTAAAGGGTTTCATTTTTGAGGTTTGATATTCCCACGGGTGTCGCGACGTGTATTGTGGACAACGTCTGAAATTAATGGTTTATCGGTACTCTTCGAAAAGGAGTAATTTATGACCCTAGGTCCTTATCGTGACGGGCTTTTGTTTCGGTTATAAAATATTGCACGTCAAGTACGCGGTAGCATTTCTCCTTTAAATATCGTCTAACAATGATTTATGACTTGGAATAAAAGGAGCGTCATATGATTAGGATTTTCCCAATGTTTTTAAAGGTGTAGTACAAAGGCTGAATTTAACCCTTCCCTTCTCTCCCCTGCCGTCCTGGGCCATCCACAATCCTCTTGCATTCACATGACGGTGTAATGTCTCTTCAGAGACTTCGTGGGAGGGGCTTATTACTTTGGACACACCAGTTCTTATTGATCCCTGAAGTTAAACAACGCAGCCCTAGCTAGTACTGACATGGGTGGCCGCCTAGGAGAACTGGGTACCACTAATACCCCATAGTGTAGTGTCTGTGCAATCTCTGCATTAGAACTACGCATTGGACGGCGCTCTAATGACCTTGTAGTTGAAGGGCCCTAAATCACTAACGAAACAAAAAAAAAATCCGTAACGCCCAAGAATGTTTTGGGTCACCCTGTAAGTATGAAAAATCGTCTCCTGTCTAAAGCACTTTGAGATCGAGTCCCAGTGGGACTATGCTATTTTTTCCTTCCCATTTTCGGTAGAATAACTAAAATAATAATATATAAAATTGAAATAGGATATTTTTAGAAATATATTATTGATACGACAAGGATTTTATTTTTAATAAATGGTTTAGAAAAGGATTTGATACATGATATAGTGTAAATATCAGGTAGTTTTTGTGTGGGACGTCCCGAACCACTCTTCCCATTTACCCTGTCTGGCTTGTCTCCGTGAGACTTGGCTTTATTTTTGGCTGTGGTACAAGAATGTTTTTTGTTATTTCAACATCAAAATTTATTTTTGTAAAACCAGGTTCGAAACTGGATGAAGGTGGATTGACTTCTTTCGGGCGAGAGAAGTCCCGTGTGGTGTAAGATGGCATTCGCATGTCAAAGAATCCTCTGTACTATGCAGCGGGTAGATCAGGCCCCACTCCCTTGTGTCGGAGTGCCCCAACGAACAGTAGACCGACGATCAATAAGTGTAGGGGGTTGCAGGTTTGGTCGCCAGCCGGCTGTGGAAACAGTCCAACAGATCACCCTTGTGTCCATTCACAGGGACAAGTTGTGAACCCGACCTTTACTTGTGCGCATAACACCTCTTAATTAGCACTTGTGGTATGTTGCTCCATTTTAGGTCTCTGCTAGTGCGCCGAAAACTGACGACGCCTAATTCTTATCGAGGTAACACTAACCTGGGGAATAGCCTGAGCGACTGTATTGCTTTGGACACACCAGTTCTCGTCTGATCACTGAACTTAAACACCGCAACCCCAGCTAGTACTGACTTGAGTGGTCGCTTGGGAAAACTTGGTACTGCTAATACCCAAAATTCGTCGCATTGGTGTAGTGTCTGTGCAGCCTCTGCATAAGAACTATGCTGTGGACGGGGCTCTATTGACCTTGTCGTTGAAGGGCCCTAAAACACCAACAAACAACAAGTACTGACATGGGTGGCCGCTTGGGAACACTGGCCAAAAATCGTCGCATCAACATAGTGCCTGTACAGTCTGCATTAGAACTATGGAGTGGACGAAAGTTTAATGACCTTTGCAGTTGAGGGGCCCTAAAACACCAACAAATCAATCAATCCACCCTGTCAGGGCCTGTCTCTGCATTAGAAATTAGTAGTGGACGGGGCTCTAATGATCATTATAGTCGCAGGGCTAGCAATAGGAATAGCAAAAGGAATAGCAATAATGTGAGTTGGTAAGAAGCGGAAGTGAAGAGCATCCTCCACTTGAGGAACTGTCCTGTGAAAAGGAAGCGGGAAAATACTGCAAGGGTGCAGACGTTGAAATCCTGTTCTAAATTAGTTTAGCAATACTTTAGTCTGAAAATTGGAAGCGGAATGTAATGGGGTTTAATTTCTTTCGTAAGAAACAATTTAATTAAATATTTCTTGGAAAGAAATTTGATATGTCAAGGTAAAAAACTTTCTAAGTTGAGAAGGAATTGATTTTTTCAAGGACATACTGTATAATATTTGACCCGCCTCGGTGGATCAGTGGGTAGCACGCTCGGTAACTGCGTCAGTAGTTCTAGGTTCGATACTGTGCCGAGGTGGGTTGGAGTCTTTCAGGCGAGGGAGAGATCCCGAGTGGCCCTTCTTTTGGATGAGAAGTAAAACCGAGGTCCCGTGTGGTGTACGATGGTATTTGTACTTCAAAGAACCCTTTCTACTATGCGAGGGATAGGTGAGGCCAAATTTCCAGGTGTAGGCGTTCACCCCCACCGTCTCTTGACGTTTGGTGGCCGTGAATAGTAGACCGACGATCAATAAGCATAGGGGTTGCAGCTTTGGTCTGCATCCGGCTTTGGTGGAAAAACACTGTCCAATAGATCGTCCTTGCGTCCATTCAGAGGAAGAAGGTGGGTAACCGACCCTGCCATAGGCGGGAGAAGGTTTAGGAGTTGTTTTATATACCGTGTAGTTCGAAAACGGATGCACGCGCTGAAAGTAAATTAGACAGGTAACGGCACTATACAGCATGTGGGTACCCCCTTTTTTCATAAGACAAATGACCTTCATGCTGAATGACACAACCTGTTTCCTGTCTAATGAAGGATACGCCCTACGAGAAAAAAAGGTCACTACCCTCAGTCGGATTCGAACCTTCATCCTGTAATTGCAAAAAGGAAAGTCGCGAGGTTAAGGTATTTGTTATTGTAGTTCGTAAAAAAACAAAATTCCTAAGTGTAGGAGCGGTTGTATTGCGTTGGACACACCAGTTCTCGTTGATTAGCTGAAGTTAAGCAACCCAATCCCTGGGGAAACTGGGTACCGCTAATACTCTAAATTCGTGGCATTAGCATGGTGTTTATACAGTCTCCTCATTAGAACTACGCAGTGACCGGGGCTCGAATGACCTTGTAGTTTGAAGGACCCTATAACACCAACGAAATAAAAAATCAAATGTGTAGGTCGTATGTGGGATCCTGTAGGAGGTCGCCACCCTGGAATCGGCTGAGTGTCCCAACCAGCAGTAGACCGTCGAGGAATAAGCATAAGGATTGCAGCTGTAATCTGCAGCCGGCTGGGGGACTATTGACCAATAGATCACTCTTGTGTCCATTCAGAGGGACAACATGGATCGCTGACCCTGCCATTTGCGGGAAAGAGTTAGACGTTTGTTTGTTGCTACCCGTTGGATAGTACAGAGGGTTCTTTTACGTGTAATTGACATCGTACACCACATGGGACCTCGGTTTTACTTCTTGTCCGAAGGAAGGCGCACTTGGGACGCCTCTCTCTCGCCCCGAACGCAGCTAACCCATCTCGATCCTGATAGGACCTGCAACCATTGAGTAAGACACCTCCAGCACCACCGAGGCAGGTGTCTGATCACTGAATTTAAGCAGCGCAACCCCAGCTAGTACTGACATGGGTGGCCGCTTGGGAAAACTGGATACTGCTGATACCCAAAAATCGTCGCATTAGTGTAGTGTCTGAGCAGTCTCTGCATACGAACTATGCCGTGGACGGGGCTCTAATGACCTTGTAGTTGAAGGGCCCTAAAACACCAACAAACAAAAAAATTGAAGGGCCCTAAAACACCAACAAACAACAATCGAGGCAGGTCTTGCAGTCTATGGGTCGTTGAGTTTAATAGTCCTCTTACTCTCCAACCCTATCAGGTGATGGTCTGCTGATGGATAGTCTCCAATGTTGTAGTGGTCCGACAGAATATAACCAAATCAGATTACCGTCCGGAAATAGCGTATTATTGTTCTTACTCTCGAGAAAGTGGTCTACTTACGATTCGCCTGAATGCGGATAATTATTGAGAATAATGAGAGACAATGGACGATGTCATTTAGTGACGTAATATCCCGTAATTGAGAGACGGAGCATATTTTATATTTTGCAATAAAGAAATTGCTTTTTTTAACAAAAAGGAATGTCTTAATGGCGGCGAAGACCTCGAAAATGACTCTCAACAAACTCGTTATCTACAAGGTCTTTTGAATGTCACCTCTTTAAATTTATATGTCCAAAATCAGGTAAATCTTCTCTCCATATGTCCTTCTAGCTTGTTAACTTCACACTGGCCTGATTATTTGGGAACTGAACCCGTAGATTGACGCTGGCACGAAACCTGAATTATGGAATGTTTAACTCGAAAACGGAATTTGCTAAATAGAACGTGTCGCGTATGCACTACAGTCTAGTCTGCGGTGCAAAGAGAAAGTCAGGGGGCAGCTGGTAATAGTAGTGTTCTATTGCTTCCGTTCTGATGTGCACTTCTCTGTGATTGGCTCTCCGTACTTTGCACGCGCGTGTATTCCTGTATCTTTCGAACAAGTAGTTCTATTCTAATCGCTTTGATCTTTGTTATCGGCAATAGTCCGTCAATTGACATGACCATTGTCCACTCTTCAATAATGATTTGTAAGAATAGACCCCAAAACTATTTTTTTCGAAGTCAGTATCTCATGGTATAGTAATATAATATTTAAAATGCGATCATTTACTAGCCAAAATATATAACCTACAAGTTGTTGAGTTGTGAAAACAACCCTATGCATGACCAAGAAATGAGAATTTCATTTGTTAAAAATTACCTGGTTTAATTGTCTTTTTAATTATTAGGACTATAATTATATGCTCCATAATTTATCCGGTAATTTATTTATTCAGTTGTGATGGCCACTAGACAAGTTTGACTTAACGGATCGTCTGTAGTATTGGTATGAGAATTTCAAGATGGCCACCCGTATTAAAAATGTGTCGTAAGTAACCGTCATTTTCTGAAGGCTATGGCATGATAAACCTGTAGACCAACTGACAACCGTCTTCCCCTTCGTGGCAGGGTCGAGTGGCCCGTCTTGTCCCTCTGAATGGGCACAAGGGCGATGTGTTGGACAGTATTTTTCCACAGCCGGTTGCCGACCAAAGCTGCAACCTCTTATCCCTATTGATCTGATCGTCGGTCTGCTGTTGGTTGGGGCACGCCACTGCCACCACACGCCAGGAAGCAGTGGACGGGGCGACCTCCTAAACCTGGAAATTTTGCTTCTTCTACCCGTTGCATAGTTGAGAGGGTTCTTTGACGTGAAAATGCCATCGTACACCACACGGCAACTCGCGGTTTTACTTCTCATCCGAAAGAAGGTGCATTAAGAGGGTCTCTCTTGCGCAGTTATCGAGCATGCTACCCACTGCGTCATCCGAGGCAGGTCGCATGATAAACCTGTATAACTCAATGAAACGTTATCCCAACAAAGGGGCCCCTCACTCTCTCAATTAAAGTAGAGAAGCCTTTGAAGGACGATGTTTACCGATTCCATTTAAGTAATTCTTTTCTCGTGTCTTGGGAATGGGAAAGAAGATATGCAGTTTATATGCTCGTTTCACGCCATGTTGATGTTTTCCCTAACCGACATCACAGGTGAGCGCGACAATCTAAACTTCGATACATGGCCTTGATGTTTAAAAATGTCGAAATGTAGCACAATTGAAATTCTGAGATAACGCCAGGTACAAGGGTGGCGGGCCTTGAGGTGGGCGTAACGGTTCACTCCGATACGGAAGGAATTCGATAGCGACAGAACTGAACAACTGAAGAAACTGTACCGACCGCCTGTCACCAGCTTCTGTCAGCTTTACGCTTTTAGTTTTTACTCAAGATCTAATTTTGCCCTTTAACTATTTCCCTCTTACCTGTATCACAAACGCTGGAAAAATAAACCACATCATAAATTATCGGATCTTGAAATGGGTGATTGGAATTCCTGCGGCACCTATCTTTCTCTCTCATTCTACTCCCTGTCAGTTACTACTTTTCTGAAACTGAATTTAGTCGAAATTTTATCGATTGTTGGGAAATTGATCGATAGTTAGTAGTTTACCCACCGACATATTTTTATCATTTTGAATGTCTTTTAGTCATTGGCAAATTGCAGGGTGGCGCAAAAGGTAGGATTTGCCTACCTTTACTGGATTAGTTTGTAGGTTGGGAAGTAAGCCAGGCAGCCATAACAGGACGAACCCTTAGGAGGCTGCCCGCGGGAGATGAGGAGGTAGGTGAAAGGACGAAGGAGAGGGTTAATTTGCAGCACTCAACATTCTTTACCCACCACCCAAGTTGGTATTGACGTGGGCTTCCGATGCTTAACTTCAGTGATCTCACGGGAACTGGTGTGTCCAACGCACATTGGCTAAAGCGACCTTAGGTGTAGACAAATCCTTATTTTGTGTGCTTGTTTCTGACTTTCTGTGCAATCCGCCGCGGTGGCGTAGTGGTTAGTACGCTCGGCAACTACGCCAGTAGTTCTAGGTTCGATACTGCGACCGTGGTGGGTCGGCTTCTTTCCGGCGAGAGAGAAGCCGCGAGTGTGCCTTCTTTCGGATGAGAAGTAAA
>JAAFCE010004287.1:2778990-2798891 GCA_013389805.1 Trigoniulus corallinus
GGGCTTGCGATGCTTAACTTCAGTGATCTCACGGGAACTGGTGTGTCCAACGCACATTGGCTAAAGTGACCTTAGGTGTAGACAAATCCTTATTTTGTGTGCTTGTTTCTGACTTTCTGTGCGTAGTGGTTAGTACGCTCGGCAACTACGCCAGTAGTTCTAGGTTCGATACTGGACCGTGGTGGGTCGGCTTCTTTCCGGCTTCTTCCGCGAGTGTGCCTTCTTTCGGATGAGAAGTAAAACCGAGGTCCCGTGTGGGTGTACGATGGCACTTGCACGTAAAAGAACCCTCTCTACTACGCAACGGGTAGATGAGGCAAAAAATTTCCTGGTGTAGGAGTTCGCCCCCTGGCGTCGGTAGCATTCCCCAACGAACACTAGACCGACGATAAATAAGCGTAGGGGTGCAGCTTTGGCCGGCAACCGGCTGCAGAAAAAACTATATCACCCTGTGTCCATTCAGAGGGACAAATGGGTACCCGACCCTGCCATAGGCGGGAAAAGGGTTAGGAGTTGCTTTTTTTCTGACTTTCTGTGTCGTCTCGGAAAACTAAATGAGGAGCCTTCCTACTGTCAAATTGAGTTGAACACTCCGGCTCTCGTCCGATCACTAAAGTTGAACAACGCAATCCCAGTTAGTACTAACATGGGTGGCCACTTGGGAAAACTGAGTACCGCTAACACCCAATAATCGTCGCATTAGTGTAGTGTCTGTGCAGTCTCTGTACTAGAACTATGCAGTATACGGGGCTCTAATGACCTTTGTAGGTGAAGGGGCCTAAAACGCTAATGACCTAATGGGCCCTAATGCCCTCTCTGCACTAGAACTATGCAGTATACTGGGCCCTAACAACCAACGAAACAAACAAACCCGACTGTAGCGCGCGTATGCTTTTTGTTTTCAAGCGATAAACCAGGGTGCATTAACTGCAAAGGATGACCGCCACCGACAACCCTTGGCAATATTTGTGCTGACTTGAATCTTTTATAGGAAGTGCTGACTTATTTATAAAGTGTGATCGGGCAAACATCATAATATGAAGAGGCAGGTTTTATTACACCTTGTTCATCTTTGTTTGCCTTCCTACATTCTTTCTGTGCCAGGCGCTAAAACTCTGCATCCTACAGGGGTTTTCCTTTTCTGCATGTGATAGAAAGCTGTGACGTAATGTCCCTCGTGATTAACCCGTTCTGCGCATGACAGATCAGTTGCATTTTGTTGAGCGTCGACCGTTTTACGCTCCCGGCCCCCTTAGTGATACTATAGAAGTTTTACGTGACCAGCGTTGAACCTGCAGTCAAATATTTACGAAACTGGCACGCTACTGAGGTCTGTTCTCGCGCGCTCTTTCTCTCTCTACTTTCAGTGGCGTTGAAGCAGTTTTAGCCAGTTGACCAGTGGACTAACCGGCTCGTGTCCTAAATTGGAGAGTTCGTTGCATAAGCGAGTTAGCGCCCTGCTTTCGACACGGCCAGGGGCAATGTCACAGCTCCCGTTCATGGAAGGGTACCTACGGTTGCTGCACGTTGCTAGGACACAAGTTATCCAGGCTAGATGTTGTGTATAACAACCATCATTATACCGTTATCCCGCCTGTGGCAGGGGTCGGGTCAGCAGGTTCTAGCCCTCCACTCCCGCATATCTACCACCAGATCCCTATAAGCCCCATATACTACCATAGCCTTACGGACAACTTGCTCCCACGTCTGCTTTGGTCTTCTCCTGCCCCAGGTGCTTCCAACCACCTGCATTCTCATATTTCTTCCCTTGTACACTGGTGTTATTTTTTTTTCTGTTAGAAATTAAAGTGCATGTCCCGTTTAGGAATATTGGCTAGTGGTCAAGAAGTGTAGCCTTTTGTAGTGTACATACAGGAGTTATGAAATAGTAAAGAGGGCTCATAATAAATTAGGGGGTCTTACCGTGAAGAGCAGAAGGTAATCATCCGGCCTTAAGTGAAAATGAAAAGTACAAAGGTCAGAACGGAAATGTAAACGGTGATGAACAAACAAGATTGGTAGATTAAAGGATTGAAGGGTGCACAAAGAGATAATGATGGATGGGGTAGGTTTAGACTACACCCGCGAGTACACACACGCACACACACATACGTGCAAACTCGTCAGTGGACTACTGCACCAGACAAGACTGACCAGTGGTTGAGCAGTTGAAGAACAATAGACCCGTTTTTCACTGTGAATGAACGAACTGTTTAACTTTAGTGCACTGAACAGGTGATGGCGTGGTACGATCCTCAGAGTTTGTTCTCGTCTCCCTTCTCACGTTTTCTTTTTGACTGTGGTCACTTCACTCGTGGAGTGCTGATCACTGACACACACGGGCACACGAAGTTCTCCGATTTATAATAAATTTTCTTTTGGTTGCTTTGCAGGATCTGAATGACGATGGCAAGGTTTTTCTTCATTTGATGTGATTCATTGATGAAGAATGACGTACTTTCTTAAGGTTTTTTCTTTCCTGAATGGTTGCATCCTCCTTGCAGAGTTTCCCCGTCTTCCTGATGTATTTGGTGGACACTGGTTCGGGACGGGACGATGGAGTAGTTGTTACCTTTGTCTCGCCGTCTAGTAGGATTGTATGCTATCAGGTGTAAACGGTTTGTTGTTATCAGTGTCTGTTAATTTCTATTGGGCACCCACCACTCTTGGTTTGGCCCACGATTCTACTCTTGTCCTTCCTCCTGCCAACTTTCCTGGAGCGCTGTTGGTGGTTTGGTGTCCACCCCTCCCCGCCACCTCCGACTTCTCTCTCTATCTCTGTCACCTTCCTTTCCCCCTTGTCCTTGACTCTTTGTTTTTGAAGTGAATTTAGGACAGTGGTAGTAATTGTTGTCGGCTAATGCGACTGACCTGGTGTGGATGTTGTCCAAGTAACCCTTTCGTCGACAGGTAGATCATTAACAAGCCAGCTTCTCTTGTAGCCTTGAATATGCACTCTCATAACCCTCTACAGTCCTCTATGTACCCCTCAGAGTTTGCGGGAAGAAGGTCATGGAGGGGGAGTGGGTAAATGAGGACAATCGTACCTCACTCACAGAAATAGATATGCACGGAACCACCTTGGACAGACGAATGGTTTGGGCGTTGTTAACTCTTTCACGGCCTCGAATTAAAAATTGTGCAAAATTTTCTGTACCCTTTTTTTGCGAGGTCTGCACGAATGATTGGTAATGGCGTTTTGCGCCTGCGCGCGTAGTTTGAAACACCCTGTAAATAACAGTGTGAATGACGTCATGGAATCCTTGACTGGAGGTGTGACGACCTGGTAGGGGTGAATCATATAATCGTGTCTGTTGCTCAGTATGGGAATATGTTGTGTTAATTTCTTGGTGTAAATTGTTTTTTTTTTGGTGGTGGTGTTTGTGTTGGCCCAGTTTGACCCCGCGCCATTTCCAACTTGAAACTATGAGAAGGAAAAGTGAAATCGGATTTGGCCTACTTTTAATCTTTCGCCCTCCTTTCTCTGGTGGCGGTACTAAGTGGTCGACCCTCTCCAACTGCTCCACGCATGCTTGTACTGTGTAGTAAGGCAAGCCACTAACACCAACCCAGAGTGACCGAGTGCTGAACATTTGGAGATGTCATGGGCCGGCCTATTCGATTTATTTTGGGAACTATGCTTCAGAATCACGTTATGCCGTTTGGGGTGCGCAGTGAGCCTGAAACTATGTGTGGGCAGGAGAGATTTGTGCTGATGTGAGAGGAGAGGGCAGAAAAGGGTTACCGTTTAAGACCAGTGTGGGAATCCCGGCCCTCGAAAATGAGGTCGGTTTTTCCTTCCCCCTCCGCTTTTTTTGGGAGGGAGGGGGGTTTAAAGTTGGTTCATTTTTGAGGCTAATGAAGAAAAGATCAAGCGGGGTCAATCAAGAGTTGGGACATTTGTGCCCCACTGAATGACGCCACTCTTTAACTCTTTCTTGAGCGACTGGTGTAAGAGTTCGTACCCGGGAATTATCTGATGTGCCAAATTTGCGAGGGGAGGGGGGGGCGAGTTGTTGCCAACTGATGGTGGCAACATTCAACATATAAGATTGGTTTGTAGGTTAGTGAAATAATTTCGTTAGGCAACCAGTCAGTTCCTTCCAGCGGCTCCTTCTCCCCTCCTCATATCGGGCTTCATGGGATTGGTTAATGTTATCTGGGGTTCCAAATTCCTATAGCCTCTCCTGTAGAGGCTGCGTTCTGTTCAAGAAAGAGGTATATGCAGGCTTGCCAGAGATGCGGCCCGCAAAAGGTTTTTATAGCGGTGCATGAATAACTACTCACCCTAAAAGCAGATTAAACAACTTCAAAAGCAACTCCTAACGCTGCGACCCCATCATGTCCCTCAGAATGGGCACATGGGCGATCTCTTGGACGGTGTTTCTCCGTAGCCAGCTGTCGGCCAAAGCTGCAGCCCCTATGCTTGTTTATCGTCGGTCGGGGTGAGCTCCTACACCTGAAAATTTTGCCTCACCTACCCGTTGCCTGGTAGAGAGGATTTCTTTGATGCACAAATGGGGCGTTCACCACACGGGACGTTGGTTTTGCTTTTCATCCGAAGGAAAGGGCACTCCGGACTCCTATCTCGCCCGAAAGAAGTTCCCCACCTCGGTACCGGATCTGCAACAACTGGCACAGTAAATCGAGCACGCTACCTATTTCGCCACCGGGCGGGTGTATCAATTAAATTCAAGTAGTAAACAAAGGGTCAACACTAATCACCATTGCTGCAGTGTGGGTGTGGCCCTCATGACAATGTATGGGTTACCAATTTGGCCCCCCCGGGGTAATCCCAGTTTAACATGCCGCTGTGGTAATGACTAATAGCAACTGTTTGTTTTCGGATATCCGATCCTGACGTGGATGTGCTTTGGCGGAAAATGATAGGTCACGAAGGGCTCGCTGGTTCCTTATCGTCCGTGATGGTTATTAGTAGCAGGGAGAGAAAGAATGGGGGGGGGCGATATTGCATTGGTCGAGCGGTGTAAGAAATGAGGCGCAGGTTAATTTAGAAAGAGCTGTTTGAGTGACCCTCAACAGTCAAGGAGACCATAAAATACGCCAAATTATAATGAGAATGGCTGTTTGGTGGAGGGAAAGAAGGCGTTTGATTGGATGGCCGCTAGTGCCTGGTGTACATCTGACACCGTCGGACATTTATTGTTGTTAATTAGTGGTCGGTGAAATCCTCCGGTATTAAGTTTGCCATTCAAAATGGGATGAGTCGGTCACTTGATCATCATCCGGTCTTTGTTCCTGCGTAAGTGGAGTGGGGTTTGATGAAACTGTTTTGGCAATTAGGATGCTTAGGAGGAGCGAGAAAGGCCTTAACCTCGGTCCTCTGTCCTGTCCCTTGTCAGTGAGTTGAGGACAACATAATTTTTAAAGGCCATTATGGATGATTGCCTGAAATTGCCCTGTTGATTGGTGGCATATGATTGGTTGGAGCGGTCTAATATTTCGGATGGCCAGGGAGAGAGAGAAGGTGGGGTAGGACTCTCTCTTCGTCGTCGTTCCCATCATCAGTAATGGAATTAAAGGCGCAAACGTCTGTCCAGTTCATAATTTTAAACATTCCCTTATCCCGCCTGTGGCAGGGTCGGGTCTGCGTGTTGTAGCCCTCCATTCTCTCCTATCTCCCACCACGTCCCCGTTCACCCCACACACTACTACCATATCCTTACGGACAACCTGCTCCCACGTCTGTTTTGGTCTCCTCGTGCCCCGGGCGCATCCAACTACTTGCATTCCTGTAAAGGACGCAACGAGCTCCTCCTCCCCTCTTCGCATCAAGTGTCCTTACAACACCAATCTATTCTCCCTCATTTTTTTTTCAGCGATGTCCCCCACACCCAGGCTACCTCCGATGTACTTATTCTTGTTTCTATCAGCTCAGCGTGCTCGGTAACTGCGTCAGTGGTTCTAAGTTCGATACTGGACCGAGGTGGGTTGGCTTATTTCGGTCCTGGTGGTGTAAGATGTCATTTGCACGTAAAAGAACCCTCTACTACGCCACGGGTAAGTGAGACAAAATTTCCAGGTATTGGAGCTCGCCTCCCACTGCCTCTTGGCGTGTGGTGGCGGTGGAGTGCCCCAACGAACAGTAGAGCAACGATAAATAAACGTGGAGGTTGCAGCTTTGGTCGGCAACCGGCTGCCAAAAAACTCTGACCAATAGGTCGCCCTTATGTCCATTCAAAAGGGGCAAGATGGGTACCCGACCCGACCATAGGCGGGAAAAGGGTTAGGAGTTGCTTTGCTATGCTATCGTATCACCAAGGTTGTTCCTGGTGTGGTCCGGAAGCACTACGGTGTGGTTACGCCTTAGCAACACACGCTTCGTAAGTGTGACACCCGCCATCGTTGACGTCGGAGCGCGTGACGTCATTGGTGACGTTCGCCTAACCCACGTGAAGTTCTCTCACGTGGTGTTATTCAGAGCCACGTGCGGTGATGGAAGGTTGACGCGATTCTAAAAGTGCCGCGACCACGTGATTATTGACCTCATTGGCAATTACTATTAAAGCGCATTGCTGTTGGGTGATTGATTGCAGGATCGATTCAATCTCGGGCACAGATGGTTTTTGTCAGGTTCCGATAGCTTGTAATATCACGTGCGCTTTCTGTCAACGGACTGGGCTTTAATAATGTCATTGGCGTGTTTCACCCTGTAGCGTCATGGAGAAAATTGTTCCGTTGATTAGAGCTGTTGTTAAATGCCTTGTGTTTTATGACCCGAATAGACAGCCATTTTGGGACTGATTAAATGTTATTACTTGTAATGTTACATTATATCGTAATTATAGTCATAGTGACCAACAATGGAGTAACTTGTATTAATCTGACCTCCGTCCACTGCACTTAGGAGAATTTCCAGCCCCCTCCCCCCTCGTCACCGCCTATCAATGGAAGGGCTGTATTGCTTTGGATGCGGAAGTTAATCAACGCCACCCCAGCTGGCACTAACATGGGTGGCCGCTTGCGAAAACTGGGTACTGCTAATACCAAAAAATCGTCGTAACTGCATTCGAACTACGCAGTGGACTGGGGACTAACACTGGGGACTTGATGGGTTAGTGTATGCTCTCGATGAAGAGTAGGATGTGGGTTCGCTTCCTGATTTTCTGTCTCCTGATATGCTACCATGCGCGTGAAAACTAACCTTTCATGTGAAGGTGTAAGCAATTGCCCTCCGCCAACGCTTATTCTCGGCTGAATGCTTTCTGCACCTGGAGTTATTCAATCTCCCAATTGTATGTTTTCTATTATTTTGCTGGTCAAGTTGGTCGCTGAATGGTCACTGAGCGTTGGAGTGAGTTCCAGATTCCAGAAAGACGAATGACCATCTTCCGTGAAGCGTATCGGTAGTGATTCTTTGTCGATTTTTGTTATGTCAATGTACTTTTACAAGACCTTGCTCTGCGGTGAAATGGATAGCACACCCGTTAACTGCGGCAGTGGTTCTAAGTTCGAGACTGGACCCAGGTGGGTTGGCTTCTTTACCGAGCGTCTGAGAAAGAGGGCTCCTAGTGTGCCTAGCGGGGAGAGGTAAAAACCTGGGTCCCGTGATGGTGTAGGACGATATTTTGCACGGAAAAGAACCCTCTTTACTACTATGCAACGGGTAGATGATGCAAAATTTTACAGGTGTAGGAGGTTGCCCCCTACTAGCGGGTGGTGGAGGCAGTGGTGTCGCTAGGGTTGGCGTCACCCGGTGCGTCACCGAAAAAAAGCCGCTTCTTCTGCTTTGGTGTCACCCCATTTCTCATGGTGCGAGTGGTGTTACCTGGTGCGGCCCGCACCCCTCTAGTGACGCCGCTGGGTGGAGTGCCCCAACCAGCAGTAGACCGACGATCAATAAGGATAGGGGTTGCAGGTTAGGTCGGTACGCGACCCTGCCATTGGCGGAAAAAGGGTTAGGAGTAGCTTTGCTTTTAACCCTTGTGTTACTACCCAAATTTTTCCACACAAGTTACTACCCAGGTACATGTGTACCCCATTGCAAAATGGCATTACTCAGATCCTGATGCATTAGTGGCGACATCTATTGCTTTATTTATTGAAGATGGGGTGGGGAGGAGCCAGCAGCAATATCAGGATGACCTACAGGTACCCTCAGGGATACCTTTTCATCTGTGAAGGCCACATTCGTAATTTGGCAAAATTGTCAATTGAGGGCATGCTAATACAGTCAACCTCTTGCAAACAAACTGCATCCATTTCTGCATTGACTATGCCAGCAACTACTATTACTACTGCTCAACGTGCAGGAGTGGATCCATAGGGGATCAATGCAGCAATTGCTCCCCTTCCCCTCAGTGCCTCAATGGGACTCGTATTTCAACCGATTCAACTTTGCAACTGATGAGGTATTTTAGCATTTGCTATTCCCACATCTACAGTATACTTCCAGTCCAATCTGCAGTTTGCTAAACCACTGAAGATAGGACTATCAGCAGTGGCGGATCAGGGGGGAGGGAGCATATCAAAAAAGGTGCACCCCAAATATTTTTAAATATTCAGAATCCTTTTATTATATATAAATCTAGCTAGCAATTCAAATAGGTCCTCTTCTGCCCCTGAGATAATGTCCTATCTTCAATGGTTTAGCCAACCACCGATTGGACTGCAACTGTTGGGCTGGCAGTATAGAAATGGCAATAACAATGCAAAAATGTGCCATCAGTTGTACTCAGGTCTGCAGTACATGAGTGGGGTGTAGAGAGTAGATAGGATTAGGAATGAGTATAATAGAGGTGGCGTGGGGGTGGTGGACATCGCTGAAAAAGTGAGGGAATAGATTGCAGTGCTATGGGCGCGTAATGCGAGGAGATGAGGAGCTCGTTAGGTCCATTTGAGGAATGCAGGTGGTTGGAAGCACACGGGGCAGGGGGAGACCAAAGCAGACGTGGGAGCAGGTTGTCCATAAGGATATAGCAGTGTGAGGGGTGGACGGGGAACTCGTGGGAGATAGATGGGAGTGGAGGGCTAGAACCCACAGACTCCACCCTGCCAAAGGCGGAATAAGGGGTTGATGATAAGGCAGGTGCACAAGCATCCCACATTTCAAAATCTGGAAAAATTTTCGCTAAAGTTTCTTTTCTGACTTAGTAGAGGGAAAACGTTTGTTCGTGTGAACAGCACAATAGCAAAATAAGTGCCACTGCTTCTCGTATTCGAGAATCTCGCATCTCGGTGACAACTTCGGTCAGTATACGGGAAAATTTTTTTCTCGTATTCGAGATTTCCCCGCATGGCCTCCATCTGAACAATCCCATATGGTTTTAATTGTCAGTTCTTTATTCGGGAAAAACTCGTATACGGGAAAAACATTGCCATGTGAACGAGAGGCCTATGGGTACATGTGTACCCGGGTGGTAACAAGAGGGGTATATCAGTTAAATGTCATATAAATTAATATTCTTTTGTTAAAAACAAACATTAATACACAAATTAACTCTGAAACTTTCCAAATAATGGGGATCTGGTTGGACAAAATGATCCTTCTCAAAGAAATTTTTTTGGCATCAATGCAAAGTCAAAAATGGGTACATGTGTACCCGGGTAGTAACACAAGGGTTAACGCCCTTATACAAATCTGCAAGCAGAAGCGCCGCCAATCAACGTCTTTCCCACCACCTTGCCGACTTTTACGCGTTCTCATTTCTAGCACGTGGTTCGAACGCTTCGAAATTCGATTCACGTGCGTATCTTTTTAGAACGTTGACACATTCTTTATTTTTTTTAGAACAAGAGAACGTTTTCCTGCGTAGGTTTGAGAGACATAACTTCTGATATAAGAATCGTCAAGGTAATTGTTGCATGTGTGGTTTTTTAATGGATGCAGGATCGATTCTGACACTAATCCAGCCCTGGAGGTTTGAAACGATTTCTTTTATTCTTCGGCAGTTATTTTTATCGGGTGGATGGGAGTTGCTTTTCCCTTGTTCCGCTGACATGATGCGTTCTTTGACGCCATTGCTTGACAGTGCGTATGGAAATGATCGATTGATGTCATTTTTGTATTATTTCCTGTTTTTATTTGTTGCGGACGTGGCATTGTATACTCACTGCTTATCCCCCCTTCTGCATCCCCCTCTCTCAAACTATCTCAAAGTTGAAAATGAATTTAAAATGTCTCGAATAACTAGGGACGTAGCTATTGATAGTAATGGTGGCGGTAGTTGTGTGTAAGGTGTTATTCTATAGTGTTGTAGAAAGTTGAAAAATTAACGCGTACAATTTTGTTTTCTTTCTTTTTGCAGATTCCTGAGAATTTTTCGTTTATTGGAGTGTAAAAGAAAAAAGACTTTGCATCACAAAAATGTGTTTGAGTACTCATCGATTGGAAATTTCTCACAACTGTTGTGTTTATGGATTCCTACACTGTTACTTCTACGAATGTGGCACACCAACCTGTCATTTGCATCGGAGGAATGATGAGAAAATGATGATGAGCAGGATAAGAAACCTAAGAGGAAGCAGACGGGCACTGAGTGAGTGAGTGAAACAAGATAACATCTTTTTCATTTTGTTTACGAATTGAATAAGACGTTTTTGTCGGATGAAAAGTATTGCGCAGATACCATGTTGTTAGGGTCATTCATCAAGAACGGTTATACGCTTATGGTTACTTGAGCGGCCTTTTGTTTCGTTGGTGTCTTAGGGCCTTTCAACTACAACGGTCATTAGACCCTCGTCCACTGCATAATTCTAATGCAGAGTCTGCGCAGACACTACGCTGTTACGACGATTTTTGGGTACTAGCAGTACCCAGTGTTCACAAGCGGCCACCCATGTTAGTAGTAAGTGGGGTTGCGTTGCTTAACTTCAGTGATCAGACGAGAACTGATGTGTCCAAAAGCAATTCACCGCTCCCTATATAGTGAAACGTCACTGCCCAACACTTTGATCCATATAGCATAGCGGCCCTAACCACTGCCCTGTAAAACTTCCATTTCAATTTGATTGGGACCCTTAGTCACACAGGACACTGCTTGCCTGTCTCCACTTTTACCATCCCCCATTGATTCTATGGGTCACATCCGAGCGATCCACTGCTTTATAGACTACAGCACACTAGGCACAATCTAGGGGCGCCTGGCAGTGCTTTGTGCTAATGAAATGATCCTATTGCTGGGACGCAAGCTGAAGAATTGGCCTAGGGGCGTTGTACACCCTTGAGCCGAGACCCTGCTTGCGTGTGTGCGCGGGTGGGAAAAGCAGTTTGGAGTGTGTGTGTGTGTGTGGTGGTCCAAGAGTGGACAGTCTACTCTTGTGAAGTATGAATTTCCCAGTGGTGGCTATTGAGCATTGATTACCGTTCTTTTATTTCTGTCAGTATAATTTCACCGATGTTATTTATAGTCTGATAGAATCGATTACATGACTCGATTAAAGGCGGGGGAGAAAGAGGATAACGAAGGGGCTTAAGTGAGGGGTGGAAGTGACCAGTCTCTTTTCATGTCTTGGATATACTGTACTGCATACATATAAGGTCACAGGTAAATAATTGGTTATCCAGCAAATTTTACTGGTCGTTGTAAATCGAGCGCGCGTGCGCTCTCGATCCACAGACCGGCCAAAGGTTTAACATTATTGATGAAGGGGGGGGGGGGGGGGGAGGAGGAGGAGAGGGATACAATGTGTGCTTCTTTACCCCTTTCTCTCCTCTACATTCTTCTGTTTTTCATTAAGATTTTTATGTGTTTGTTGAAGGACTCGAATCTCATTGAGAAAATGCTCGATGATGGATTGAATCCAAGTCGAACGGGACACCGAGCGTGTGATCCATAAATAGGTGGGTAAATTGGAGGAGGGGAGAGAGGAAATGAGTTGTTTTTGCATGCATTTTCTTCATTCATCTGTACGTGTAACCCTTTAAACTTGATTAACCCCCACCAATCGTTAAGATATGTCCGTCTGGGGGGTGAGAGTTGCACTAATGTCATTATGTTGAATTGACGATGATTGCGGAGAAAACTGATTGTTCAACGGATGTTTAGTTAACGCCTGTGTTTCGCTTTCGTTTGCTTTAATTAATCCATTTTACCACAGTTTGGCCCACCGCCCGTCCTCCCTCGTTTAGCAGCACCCCTCCCTTTCTCCCCCCTCTACAGCTTGTTATAACATACGTGTACACTCAGTTGCTTTACTAAGATGTTAGACAAAGTGCTGGATAACATGTTAAGAATACTGATTAAAGGGTTGCATTAGTAGTAATAATAGTTGCCGCCAGAAGGCACTCGAGTAGGGTTGGTGAGGGAGGGAATGGAGGGGGAGGATCCCTAGTCCTCCTCGCAGTTTTATTTGATATGCACACCTGCAGAGAGATAAAAGCTATTTTTAGGTAAGCTCTACTTTACAGACACTTGTGTTGGCAGACCACAAGTGCTAAAATTGGGTGGTGGCCAGTTAGATTTTGCACTGTTGGCCACACCTCCTCGCTCCTGGACTATTTGAGGTTCCCAAGTGGAAGATAAAGGGCAGGAATCGAACCACTATCGACTCGGCAGTGAGAGGTGCGGTCCAGTGGGTATTCAGTTTGTTTCATTGGTGTTTTAGGACCCTTCAACTACAATGGTCGTTAAAAGCCGCCCCCCGTCCTCTGCGTAGTTCTAATGCAGTGTCTGCACAGATACTACGTTTTGGGGTATCTAGTGTTCCGAAGCGGTCACCCATGCTAGTATTAGCTGGGGTTGCGTTGCTTAACTTCAGTTGTTGTTTGTTTGTTGGTGTTTAAGGTCCCGTCAACTACAAGGTCATTAGAGACCCGTCCACTGCATAGTTCTAATGCATAGACTGCACAGACACTACACTAATGCGACGATTATTGGGTATTAGCAGTACCCAGCTTTCCCCCAGCGACCACCCATGTCAGTGCTAACTGGGCTTGCGTTGCTTAACTTCAGTGATCAGACGAGAACTGGTGTGTCCAACGCAATACAGCAGCTCTGTGGCATCCAGGTAGGATGAGGGCTTTCGGAATAGGCGCGCATTAACCTGCCTTAGTGTTCGGAGGCTGTTCTACTAACCTAAATATTCACCAGGTCAGCTGCTTGATGGTGCAGACTGTGTCGTCCCATCTAAGAATGTTGCACCTCAATGACATTGAAAAAAGGGGGGAAAGGCCTCTGGTGCACAGATTGGACTCCGGATCAATGTGTGTCGGGGGGGGGGGGGGGGTTGACAGGGGTTAGATAATTTATAGCGATATAATAAAAATGGATAATAAAATCACTGTCTATTGATACACGAAAAGAGGTCAAGGTGCAGCTAGTTGCCGGGAAGGGGGTGTTGAGGGAAGACGGGGGACGAACCTCTATCTCGTGACTGTCAGTGATAAAAATAAATGTATGAATGACGTGATGTAAACCATTTCACGTACAAATATATGATGTAAGTGTACGGTAACGACAGGAATTTCAGCTTTTCCGAAAACCGGAAGCGGTGGGCTGTGCTTTGTGTCTGTCTACCTGAAGGTCAACTTGGACCATTTTGTGCATTTTATGGGCGGTCCCCATCTTGAGTCGTTTAACTGACGACGACCTCTGTCGGCAGAGTGAGGCAGCATGTAATGTTCATATTTAATAAGGACTTTAGTGTCTTATTTATTTTTCATATACATAGACTCGAACCTGGGGAAAACAAAATAAGACCTTTGTTCTCCGGAATATTATGTCGATATATTAACCTTTGGTTCGCGAGGGCTGCTCCGTTCTATTTCGTATTATCTGTTATCGCCATAGTTTCGGTCTTTTTTTTTTCATTGGTTTGTATTTGATATATCTGATTCCTTTACGTTGACATGGCCGTAAATGTAAATATTTCGTTTCCACTTGACCCTTTCGAAGTTGGCAGAGAAACGATAGCTTTTATAACTGCGATAAGCCAATATAGAGTTGAGTGAAGCACTAACATTTCTTCCGCATCTCCAAACTCTAATTTTCAGCAGCTTGACATTGTTTTCATTGTTTGTTTCGGTAGCCGTTGTTGTTGTTGGTGGTGGCTGATAGTCGCTTTGTCGTGATTGGTGCGTTGGACCGACGGGAAGGTGCACGCTCTACGTTCTCTTATTAGGGAGTTGCATTCGATATTCGTTGCGCGTGCAAAGGACGCACGCGCGACTGTTCTGTTCGACAAGCAAGTCGTTTTTAGAATGTCAACATGGAGAATAAATGGTTCCAAATGCACAATTCCACGATTGCAAATATGAAAGTCTTTTACAAAATCGATTGCCCAGTGGTCATATATTTCACGTAATAAGACGAAAGACGGGAAGGACAAAAAGATTCAAGAGACAGTGACTTTTTTAGACTTTTTCATGGAAAAATAAAAAAGGGAGCTACCATACGAATAACAATGATGATTACTATTCGACTTTTTACGATGGAGAACCTTCTAGATTTCAGATTCGAAAGCATATCAGGACGGTGAGCTAAATATGATTAAATACATTTCCTCTTGTCATATGTAATAAATTAAATTGCATTTGGTAGTCAGGTAATGCATCGCAAGTCTTATAACAGATGTTTTTTTTCTTTTGTTTTTTTGTAGACGTGTGATATCTGTACTGTTGTAAACTCCTGTTCCCCCCTCTCATCATTCTGGTTACGCGAGACAACTATGATATATTTATATCATAAAATACAAATAAACTCATAGAGACAATAGGAATTCAGGTAACTCGAGCCATTCATAATTAGGAAAGAAAGAAAAAAAAGCAGTTAATCTAAAATGACGACCATGTAATCGAAGTGCAAAAACGTGATAATAGTAGTAGTACGATAGGTACGTAATAATCGAATTTCAACCCGGACTTGGGCTTACTAATTTTGATATTTACAGTATTTGGGGTAATAGCACGCATTCTAACATTAACTCTAGTTGGTGAATTTAGATTTTGAACGCCTTTTCGTGTCGGGATGTTCGCAGCCGTACACAACCAGTGAACAAGTAGGTAGCTAAGTTAGCACATAAATGGGTGACTATTTTGTCGAGATGTTTACTCGGAGAGACACCGCTGCTGCTAGACTCTGCCCCTCCTACTCCTCCTTCGTCTTCCTATCCGAGTAACTTTTGTTAGTGACAAAGAAAATAATGTTGTCTTACCGTCAGGTGATGGTCACCGTAAACGATCCGTGTGAACGAGGCAAAAGTTTGAAATGGTTTGAGATACAAACAACAACGACGACAGCGATGATGATGATGATGACGACAAGGACGATGATGGTGCCAATTGTCTCACGATGCAATAGCAACAGCAGCACTCGGATAATAATAATGCCATTAATTAGGTAATTTTCTGTTATACTTTTAGCCGTCGATTGTTTTAGTTATAGTTTGTTGTTGTTATTGTCGTTGCTAGTCGTCGAGCGGATGCAGCAGGAAAAAGAAAAGCAAAATGTATAAGGAGAAATTAGTCTCGGATTTTGGCATAAAAGTTGTTGCTGTCTTTAGTCAGTAAATGACGGTAGCGATCAAGTTCTTAGGTTTTTCATTGGCATTTGTGAAATCGATCGTAGTTTTTTTTTTATTCAGAATTGTGACTGCGTCGAGTAAAAGGGATTATATCCTGGGATTGGAGTAAAGATGACCCTAACTGGCCCCTTTCTACTACCTACCACACGTGTGTTAAAAATATTAGGAGGGCTATATTATTATTACTGTCCTCTGCGTAGCTACTGGTATTGCGTTGAAGCAGCAGCGATGGGCGTCTCGTAGTAGCTTTTCAAGGGCATTTTTGTTAGGGTTTTTTTTTTTTTTTGTTGTTTCTCGGGCTCTTTTGTCGTCGATCAGGGTTCGGCCGGCGCTCGCACCGCACAAAGACACCAAAACAACGCACTTTACTCGTTCGCCTCCTTCACGCTTGTGTGCACTTATCATGCTAACTAGGCTCTTTTAAAGCTCCGTTCCACTATTTATTAGTGAACGCGGAGAGTACTTAGCGCTAAGTGACCGCTCCGCAAGGTCGTGTGACGTAATAACGAATTGTTCTATGTAGGTAGCGCTGTCTACCATTCGTTGAAATGTTTAATGGCGAAGAACAAAATCTTGAAACGTGAATGTCGTTCAAAATGTACGCTGTAGAGGACGCTACTTACCACCCGAGGGGCGTTTGCATGTTTGCAATGAAAATAATGCAGCTAGAAGTCGGAGTTTACAGGTTCGCTTCCATTGACTTAGGTCGATGAGTTGTTTTTATAACTGTTTCGGAGAGATTGTTTACTATAAGACAGTGGTTTTGAAACTTTGTCGACTCGCGGAACCCTTAGAACTATAAGATATTTTGGGGGAACCCCTTTAGAAAAGTATATCTTGCCGCTGGTAACGAATTTTCATTTTGACTCGCGGAACCCCCAGAGATATATTGCAGAACCCTGCGCAGAACCGCGGAACACAGTTTGAAGACCACTGCTATAAGAAAAGACACAGTAGACCGACGATAAACAAACATAGGGATTGCAGCTTTGGTCGGCAGACGGCTGCGGAAAAACGCCGTCCAATAATCATCCTTGTGTCCATACAGAGGGACAAGATGGGTACTCCACCCTACCATAGGAGGGAAAAGGGTTAGAAGTTGCTTTATGTTTAGTGTAAGAAAGTCGTAGTGAAAGTGTAAATGGTTCCGGATTGCCCGACAACTTCCCCTCCCACTTAATGTGGTAGAATCACGATTAAGTGACACGGGTGAGGTCCGTCCTGACAGTTACTGCTAGGATGGACCCCCACCCAGCTACATCCAGTCACCTCCTGTTCCTTCCCATCTTATACAAGGGGGAAGTAATTGTCAGAAGTGAGGGTGGTCATTGAAGACAAATAGTAGTTCATTGACCTCAATGTAGTGGGTGGTGTTGCTATGTGATGGTTGCTCATCCTGTGTCGTCGTTGTCCTCAATTAATGTGAACATAGTGAGATGGAGGAGTTTGGACGAGAGGTGCAGGGCGACATTGACGAAAGGCCAAACAAGAAGGTTTCTGCCCCCCCCCCCCCCCTCCCTGCTCTTCTTGAGTGTGTTTTTCTTACTTTGGTATATGAGGTAAACAGTTTGGAGTGGTCATTTTTTTTCTCCGGAATGTGCGTTGGAATTCAGTGGCGGGATAGAGAAAGGATGACCCACTAGTATTCTCGGAGGATTCAATGGTTTCAATGTATATACCGGTAATGATGTTACCCCGGTGGGGGAGGAGAGAGGAACCTTCCCCGTAAAATTAACGAAAGAGGGTAAAAAAGGAAGTAAAACAAAGGGGGAATAGGAGAGGAACGCCGATAGGGACTTCTGTTATTCAATATTCATATTTACTTGGTGTGGCGATTAGCTCGCCCCCCCCCCTCTTGGCGTCGGTGAAATTCCCCAAAAAGGAACAGTAGACCGGCGATAAATAAGCAAAGGGGTTGCAGCTTTGGCCGGCAACCCGGCTACAGAAAAGCTATAACCATTATATCATCCTTGTGTCCATTCAGAGGGACAAGCTGGGTACCCGACCCTGCGATAGCCGGGAAAGGGGGTTAGGAGTTGAATTACTTGGTATGGCGATAGGATAGCATGCTCGGTAACTGCGTCAGTGATTCTAGGTTCGATACTGGACCGAGGTGGATTGGCTTCTTTTGGGCGGGAGAGAGGTCCCGAGTGCAGCCATGGAGTGCACCAGTTCCCGTCAGAGGCGGCTCATGGGGCGGGCTAACCTAGGCGGCTGCCTTGGGAGGCAAATTTCATAGGGGCGGCCAAATTACAGAGGTACTTCCTTGTCATGCAGTCTATCGGTCATTTTAAATGTTCATAGTCCAGGGGTTGCCAAACTTCTGATTGGTGGGGCCTTTTCGAAATGTTGGCTTTCTGGAAGCTCCTTGTTGCAGAGCATTAGCAAATGCCAAGGGCGTGAGGGACGCTCGGACAATTTAGAACTGCATTAAATTTAATGGGGGCGGCGATGGGCCAACTTGCGTAGGGCGCCTGAAACTCACGAGCCGGGCCTGATTTCCGTGAGACCACTGAAGTTAAGCAGCGCAAGCCCACGTCATTACCAACATGAGTGGTTGGTAAAGAACGTTGGGTGTTGCCAATTAGCCCTCTGTCCTTCATCCTTTCGCCTACCTCTTCATCTCCCGAGGGCAGCCTCTTAATGGTTCGTCCTGTTATGGCTGCCTGGCTTACTCCACAACCCTTGAAACTAATCCAACTTCGAATGAGAAGTAAAACCGAGGTCCTTGTGTGGTATACGATGGCATCTGGGCGCCTGCCTTCTGTCCAGAGAAAGGCCCCGGCGGCATCTTCCAACGAGCGACTGACTTCTTTGGGATGAGAAGTAAAACCGAGGTCCCATGTGGTGTGCGATGGCGTTGGCATGCCAAGGGACCCACTGTGCTATGCAACGGGTCGATGAGACCCACTGTGATATTACCAGGTGTAAGAGCTCTGCCCTCCCCATCCCCGGCCGAATGCCCCAACAAACAGTAGGAAGAGGGTTAGGAGTTGCTTAAATTAGTATGGCGATTATCGGGACGAAAACAGGATCGGCTTGTTGATAAAGGCTCGTTTTGAGTGGGATGGGGATCAGCCACCTTTTTTTCTTTATTGTTAAAAATGTCAACTATTGACGTCGTCAATATTTGTAAATACTTTTTGAAATGGGGTTTAAATATTTACTAATAAACCGATAATAGCGATGAGTGTTGCGTGTACACAAAGGAATACACCTGCCGCCGCCATTAATTCTTTAATTTGAAACTGGGAAGGGGAGAGTTCTTTTTATCTCGTGCAGTTGCACGTGCCAAATGCAACACGGGAAATGGGGCTACTCCTCGTTTTACATAACGAGTGCTTCGTTGTCGTGACCTCAGTGACGTCATGGCTGTCGTGGATGTGATGAATTAATTTGGAAAAGGTGCCGCGATATGAAGCGAGGTCCTAAATTTGTTTTTTGATAACAGTTTACGATTAATTAGGCGGGGGAAAAACAAATGGTAAATGAGGCCATCAAGGATCCGCACCCCTCCCTCCGCCTTGGTTCGTTCGTTGGTGTTTTAGGGCCCTTCAACTACAAGGTCATTAGAGCCACGTCCACATGCACACACTGCACTAATGCGACGATTTCGGGTATTGGCGGTACCCAGTTTTCCCAAGCGGCCACCCCAAGTTAATACTAGCCGCTCCCAGATGACCCCCACCACCTGAACAGCAACAAAGTGCTTAGAGGGTGCTATGGATCACTCAAGGTTCCGTGAAACCAATTAAAATATTTGCCCTCCATCCAAAACATTTTCGATGATCATGCCCTCCTAGAGCTGGCGTTAGGCGGGACCAGGCCAGAACTAGTGTGTCCAACGCTATAAACCGCTCCCCTCACCCCCTACCTCCTCTCTCACCCACAGTGTCCGTATTGGTGTCGGTAAATATATCATTTTTTAATGATGACCTCTCGTGGGTTCGAATCTTGAACTCAGTGTTGTAAGGTCCGGCCTCTGGCTCTGTTTATCTGTATAGAGGGGCGAGAACAAAGCTCCTAAGCCCATTTCCGCCAATGGCTGAGTCGCGTACCCATCGTTTATCTCTGAATGGACACGAGGGTGATCTATTGGACAGTGCTTTTCCGTAGCCGGTTACTGACCTAATCTGTAACCCCCTATTCTTCTTCATCGCCTGTTCGTTGGGACACTCCACCGACGCCAGGGGGTGGCGAGCTCTTTCAACTGGAAATTTTGCCTCATCTTGCAGTTGTATAGTAGGACCTGCCTCGGCGGCGCAATAGGTCGTTTGCTCGATTTACTGTGCCAGTGGCTCCAGGTTCGATGCCTTCCTTCCGATGAAAAACCGAGGTCCCGTGTAGTATACGATAACATTGGCACACGTCAAACAACCCTCTCTACTAGACAACGAGTCGATGAGGCAAAAGTCCCA
>JAAFCE010004287.1:2803759-2815934 GCA_013389805.1 Trigoniulus corallinus
AGTCAATAATACCTGCTTAAACCTACACGTAGGTGCCTCCTAAAATGAAGAAAAAAAGCAAGGTATAGTCTGGTGAAGAGTAAGGTCCTACGTAAAGAAATTTATCCAATTATAAGAAATGGAATAGGTTTATTTTCACCCAATCTTGTGGGCTGCACCCTGTATAGTGATACCATTTGATATTACGTGTGTCTTGTTTTTCTTTTCCTTCTTCACGGGCGTTTTAAGAGCAGAATTCAATTTGGTCCTCCATTGGAAGTAGCTAATTCACCTCTCATTGACCTGGTGACCATTTATTAAATTGGCGGCAACAATAATAACCTGAATGGCTTCCTGGCAAATAATTAAATGATAAAATATTCTGGCGACAAATAAGGTTTCTTTTCTTTTCATCTGCTCTTATTACTGAAGTTGTCCCAACAATTTTTCATGGCCAAATACAACCATGAGTCACCACCATACATACACACAATTGACAATCATATGTAATCAACAACAATATTATAATCATGGTTCATATAAAGTAGGGGGGCTTCAACTATAAAAAGTACCGTACTGAAAATGACGCTAGAAATAATACGAAAGTCAAATAGCCTTCAATAGAGCTAACAAAATATAGTCTCAAACAATATTACTAATTATTAAAGAGTGAAGGGAAGGGGAGAAAAAGGACAATTCGTGACCGAGACTTAACAATAACCAAAATCAAGTCTAGAACATTCTATTGTCAATTACCAACGCCATGTTATACATACTTAAGTTGGAAACTGCAATATCCCTCGCCGCTCTGATGATAATTTTACCCCCACGTCATCACATTTACATTCTTCATAACTAATTAATACACACGGACGACTTACTAAAAGAAAATTACAATTTGCTGAAAATAACGCGAAAGCATTAAGACGAAACAACCGCCATTCGAAAACAACTTGGCGCGCGCGGCAAGAAACGAAGAAAAGCGCTCCTAGCGGTAAAAGTGTGAATTACAAATTGGTGAATGCAGGTTCGAATCCTGCGTGAAACCTACCAAACAGGAAGCAGTAATATACCTACATAAATGTACAATTTTAAAGATAACGCATTGTCAGAAACCAGTGTAAACAACCATAATCAAGTTCTATGTAACCTTGAGATTAAAAAATGCAGTAATGGATCGCAAATGCTAGTCATAAAGACAATAATCCCTCTGCATTTTATTTGCTCAACTATTACGTGACTGTTATAGCAAAGGAGTTAAAAATGAAGCTTTATATACAGTAATTAATGGAGGTTTTGGACTCGACATATTTCTCAGTCAAACGCTGATAAGCCCCACGAGGTTAAAAACGCGACATTAAAAGAAGCTTAATGTCGTCTCCTAGAGGGGGAAAAAGCAAAGTAACATGTGAACCAATCAGTTTATCGTGCTAATCACAATCTAAACCCTAACGACATTATTTTTAAGTATAGCAGTATTTATTTTGACCTACTGTAAGTTGATAATATGCCGCATGATTTCAATTTCTTTTTCCACCCAAGTTTAAGGAGTAAAACAGTAGCTTCCGGAAGCTTTTGATTAAATTGTCCATGAAGGATTTCAAACGCCATCCATGATAATGCTACCTGGATTTAATACGTAGTGAATAGCAGTCACCCATTTTCTGTATTTCCTCATCTACTACATTTTTATTAGTATTAATGAGAACGAATATAAAACCATTTGCACATACATGTATAGAAATGATCATTCAAAATGTTAAATACAGTAAGTGAAATGTTAAAGTAGTGGCAGATACTGTATATACTGTACATAGTTAATCATCCAGTTGACTAATGCCCCAATTGTATATCTCGTTTATTATGCAAACTTCAGAAAGGTTATGCGTTCAAAAAAATAATTAATGTTTTTTCTTAATGTAACAAAGACTTAAATTCATATTAAATATTTCAACTAACCTGATTAGTATGGTTTATACCAAATATAATTGTAATCAGAGACATTTTAGGCCTGAGCAGAGTTCAACATTTCAGAATGTTTTTAAAAAATGGAACGACGGCGGATTCTTTAATTAAAATCGACCAATCACACAACGCCATTCCATTCCACCAATCAAGCTAGCTGTCTATAATACAGTTGGGGCTATTCGCAAACCACACTTCCTAGTTCAGAAGTGAAGGTGAACTTTGAACTCGCATTACTGTACTGTTGTCTATTACTGTTACCTTGATTACGCCCAAGTTGAAGTCAGAAATCTACCCCTGTGTTTTTACTTTTTATATGACGAAATACAGAATGAGTATATTAGAGGTAGCCTGGGTTTTGTTATTTGTTGGTGTTTTAGGGCCCCTCAACTACAAGGTCATTAGAACCCCGTCCACAGCATAGTTCTCATGCAGAGACTGCACAGACACTACACTAAAGCGACGATTTTTGGGTATTAGCAGTACCCAGTTGTCCCAAGCGGCCACCCATGTCAGTACTAGCTGGGGTTGCGCTGATTAACTTTAGTGATCAGACGAGAACTGGTGTGTCCAACGCAATTCGCCGTTCCCATGTAGACTGCGGATGGGGGACATCGCGGAAAGAATGAGGGAGAGTAGATTGAGGTGTCATGGGCACGTGATACTAAGAGAGGAGAAGCTCGTTAGGTCCAACACAGGAATACAGGTGGTTGGAAGCGCCCGGGGCAGAGAAGGGGGCCACAGCAGAAGTGGGAACAGGTTCCTTACGATATGGTAGTGTGTGGGGTAGACGGTGACTTGGTGGGAGAAAGGCGGGAGTGGATGGCTTGAACCCGCGGACCCGACCTTGCCATAGGCGGGATAAGGGTATCATGATGATATAACGAAATGTATAATCCCGCCTCGGTGGCGCAGTGCGTAGCGTATTTGGCAATGCGTTAGCGGTTCTAGGTTCCATAGTGGACAGAGGTGGGTTGACTTCTTTACCGGGCGAGAGAGTGTGTCGCCTTCCTTCGGATGAGATGTAAAACCGAGGTCCCCTGTGCTGTCCGATGGCATTTGCGCGTCAAAGAACCCTGTCTACTATGCAACGGGTACATGAGACAAAATTGCCAGATTTAGAAACTCGCCCCTCCCCCCCGGCGTCAGTGGAATCCTTCAGCGAACAGCAGACCGGCGATAACTAAGCATAGATTGTTGTTGTTTGTTGGTGTTTTAGGGCCCTTCAACTACAAGGTCATTAGAACCCCGTCCACTGTGTAGTTCTGATGCAGGGACTGCACAGACACTACACGAATGCGACAATTTTTGGATACTAGCGGTATCCAGTTTTCCCAAGCGGCCACCCCTGTCAGTACTAACTGGGCTTGCGTTGCTTAACTTCAGTGATCAGACGAGAACTGGTGTGGCCAACGCAACCTGCCGCTCCCACTAAGCATAGGGGTTGAAGCTTTGTTGGGCAACCGGCTGCGGAAAACCACTCCTTGTATCCATTCAAAGAGACAACATGGGTACCCCATCCAGGGCCCGCTCTAAGAGGGGGGAGCAACCCGAGCATTTGTGCGGGGCGCTATTTTGGCTGTAAGTGTGAGAACAGAACGCTGCCTCAACGGGCGGCAATTGGTCCTTTTGTCCGGGGCGGCATAAGTGTTAGAGCAGGCGCTGCCCCATCCTGCCATAGGCAGGAAAAGGGTCAGGAGTTGTACATGACGAAATACTGTAAATACCTTAGGTGCACTCCAAAGATAAGTCCAATACTAAACTTGAGTACTTTGAACTCCGAATACAAGAGCCCTTTAGTAATTGAATTTGCTGGGTCTATTAAAATTGGTCCATTAATCGAAATATTGGTTCCGCCTACACACTTGCAGAATTCCCACGTTCACCTGCAAGGTAGTCGTCAACAATTATATCTAAAATAAAAAATGACAAAGAAAAACTCAATAAACGGAGAAGAAAGTCGAACATAAGTTAAAAAGACGTCATCTTTTTCTACTCGTATGCAAATCGATCATGAGCGCATACCAGATGAAATAACGCTTTGTTGTTGTGTGCTTAGGTTACAGGTTCAACTCCAGCCGGATCTGTTTAATCTTGAGCAGAGTACACACCACGTAAAACTGTAAATTAGCTTCATGTTCATTATAGCTAATGACGTCATATTCAGTGGTCTGCTAAGAGGATTTATCCAATAATTTAGTTAATCTTCGATTTAGTTTAAGACACAGCTCAGATCTGTTGCTAAGTTAGAGTCACTGACGTATCAACAACCAAACACGGCTGTGGTAAAACTTGTCTCCTCCAAAAAAAGACTTAAAAACCACTTTTTTCTTGTGACTTCAGAGTGATCCTGTAATGATTGTCTGGCATCTTTTCTTAGAATGACAGCATCCAGACATTATTACAAGACGACTAGAAAATAACACTTTAGATGATGATTTCCCCATCGATACTTCACCATCCTATATTGCAGAGAAAAAAATCCAATTTCCAGAAATGAAAATTTAGAAAATAACGACGACTGCTGAGAAACTGATGACCAGTGACTAATCATGCGTCTAATGACCCGAAGTTCTGCAATTTTGCGATGGACCCAAAACTAGGATTTCTTTTTTCAGAGCCAATTTCAATTAATTTTCGTAGAAGTATCTAAAAGCAATTCCTAACCCTTTTCCCGCCTATGGCAGGGTCCGGTACCCATCTTGACCCTCTGAATGGACACAAGGACAGTATTTTTCCATAGCCGGTTGTAGACCAAGGCTGCAGTTCGTGTGCGATTAGCGTTAGTACATCATTGGAGGATCGCCCCTGGTCATGTTTCATCAGATGAGAAGGTGTACGATGTGACTTTCTTTAGGGCCCGTCAACTACAATGTTCATTAGAGCCCATCCACTTTTTGGTTCGTTGGTGTTTTAGGGCCCTTCAACTACAAGGTCATTAGAGCTCCGTCCACTGCGTAGTTCTAATGCGACGATTTTTGGGTATTACCGGTACCCAGTTTTCCAAGCGGCTACCTATGTCACTACTCGCTCGGTTGTTTCTGGATTAGTTTCAAGGATTGGGGAGTAAGCCAGGCAGCCATAACAGGACGAACCCTTAGGAGGCTGCCCGCGGGAGATGAGGAGGTAGGTGAAAGGACGAAGGAGTGGGCTAATTTGCAGCACCCAACGTTCTTTACCAACCACCCATGTTGGTATTGACGTGGGCTTGCGCTGCTTAACTTCAGTGATCTCACGGGAACTGGTGTGTCCAACGCAACTTGTTATTGTTTGTTGGTGTTTTAGGGCCCTTCAACTACAAGGTCATTAGAGCCCCAACCACAATGTAGTTCTGATGCAGAGACTGCACAGACACTACACTAATGCGACGATTTTTGGATACTAGCGGTACCCAGATTTCCCAAGCGGCCACCTTTGTTAGTACTAACTGGGGTTGCGTTGCTTCAACTTCAGTGATCAGAGGAGAACTGATGTGTCCAACGCATTAAACCGCTCCCCAGCCCCGTCCACTGCGTACTTGTAATGTAGAGTCCGCATAGACACTACGCTGTTACGACGATTTTTGTCTATTGGCAGTACCCAGAGTTCCCCATGCTAGTACTAACTGGGATTCGTTGCTTAACTTCATGAAGTGATCAGACGAGAACTGGTGTGTCCAACGCAATATAGCCGAGTGAGAGAGATGCCAGGACAGCAGAGCCGTTTGTTCTAATATTATGCAAGGAATTTATTATAAAAAATAAATGTCATGATAGCAACAGTAAAAAATACAAATTTCTGACCGGCTGTGGTGGTACCAGTAGCACCATTACTAAGAGGGTTCTGTGTCACAAATGACGGTTCATCGCTGCGGTGCTTGACCATTTCTTTGGTATAAGACACAAATTCCTGATATTGGGGAAGTTGCTCCACATCGTTATTTTGCTTAACAGTCAGTTTCATAAACTTCATCTCAGTTTGACCACGAGATGGACAAAGCAGACATTCGATTCCTTCAAAAATCATATTTGCGCACGTAGGATCCCATCCCTTATTGACAGCAAGGCAAATCATCCCTTTGGCAATGTTGAGAGCACAGTTCACTTTTTCACTTCCAATAACTACTTCGAACAGTTGTTTCACTTTATCAAAAAACCTAATAAATTCCAGTTCATATATGGGTTAGATATCAATTTCACGCAACGGTAATAAATTAATAATTAAGAAACCATTCTTACGTGTCGATACTGCCTTCAGATCTAGTCATGCCGGTGAATTTCGTTTTCAAATTTGTGAAGAAATTCTTTACCGAGTCTAATTTTCCCAAAATAATAGTAAAAATATTCACAAATCAACATTCAACTCCAACTTTGGAAAACATCTGCCAGTTATTTAATATTCACTTTACCTATAATTGACCTTTTTGATCTTCTATCATTAGCTGCAGTAGCACGACAATCAACTTAGAAAAGACAATAGGGTCCACTTAAACTCTAGTTTCATTAATAGACCACAATTCCAGCCAATAATAAATTACTGACCATCGGAAATCTTCATAAACAAAGGTAACAATTCCAGTAGTTGTGTAGCTTCCTCCCGAGAGAGACCATATGCTTTACCTATGGAGATGACATGCTCTCGACACACAATCTTAAAATCTTCCCTTTAATATAAAATAAATTGATAACAAGATTAAAATTCGTTTCGTTCAATATGGTAAACTGTATGTCAATATTAAAACCCAATTATCGAAATCATATTTCAACAATCCAACGCATTCCCAATTTATTTTTTGCACGACTAAACACTAACAACACTTACCTGCACAATGTCTGTTCATCATAAAGACAGTTAATAGTTGATGACACATTTCGATCAGATACAGCTGCTGAATGAATTAGAAATTCATCAAGGTCACAAAGGCATGTTCACAAAAACTAAATTAGTAACGTTTATACTTACGCAATGAGTTGGGGGTGGCAGTGACCAACATGTTCATGGTTAGTAATACAGCACTGACCAGAACCGAGAACAACGATGCCTCCAACTTGTTATTATTATACATTGCGATTAATTCTTAGAAGTTCAGAAAAATAACGAATTGAATGTATAAAAGTGGTTTTCAATAAAAAAAATATATAAAAGATGGTTGTTGCTTCCTCTCTTGCTAGCTGAAATCTGCAATGAGGAATACATGTATATCAAAGTCGCTTTTAAGGGCTGTTTCAACTTTGTTTCCTTCCTTAATTTTATATCAGCCACCAGTCACGAGCATAGTCGAGGCAGTGGTTTTTTATTCTTGTCCTATCGGATTAGATAAAGTATCCGCTTTCCTTTCTGAAATATGTTAAAACGCTGTTCACGGATACCGAAGGTTTAAACAACTATAACTTCCATACTAACGTGAGTCAACATTTTCGTTGACTCAGTCTTACATACTGTCAGTGAGTCATCCTTAAGACTACCCCCATTCACTTTCTTACACAAAAATGTGGTGAACCACAGTCAAACTTGATCCAATTACACTTAGGAATACTCATTAATTATACTACTCACACTTTTACTACATACCGAAGTCTCCAAATGAGCAATGATGTTAATGACTTTCAAATATCCAGTTAGTTTCTTGAACTGTCCATAGAGTACGTAGGGAAGACTAGATGGAATACGAAATTAATAGTGACTATATACAGTAGAGTTAAAGAAATGATAAATCATACAGAATTATTTCAATATGCCTACTTGTTATCAGTCTGTAAATGTTAAACTGTTCAAAAGTCACAACCGGTTGATTCACTTGGATTATGACAGGTCTATAAATGGTAAAATATTGGCATTAGAAGGATTTTGAAGTGAATTGCTATAATGCAAAATGTTGCCGTCAACATTACCTACTGATTGGGTCATTCATTACACCAACGAGACAAATTTTCATGCTGTCATAGCTATAACACCTAGATTGAATATTGGCATCGTTTTAACAGTATTTCTATAAACATCAAATATTTATACAGAAGCCATTTGCAGTATGTTATTTGTTGTTACTATCATCACAAGTGCACACTTCAAAATAGTTTCAGTATTACCTGGTATTGACTTAACTTAAAATAATGTTGTCGTCAATTCCCATTCTCACGTTTATTTTTTACTTTATTTATTACTTTCTATAATTTATTACCCGTTCATTTTGCAAAGACTGCGACAAATTATTATCAACACCAAATAGTCACAGCATTCTTTTTGAGAAACAAATTAGGTTTAGAAACAACATACTGCCTTTTTGCACTGTTTTCATAGCTTGACCGGCGTTGATTCTCTCCTTTCCACTCACTGCATCTATCAATTAAATGATGAAACATTATGAGCCGATTTATCAATACGAAGAATTTGTTGGAGAAATTAATTGTTAAAATAATTCAATGTTGCAGAAAATCATTAGTGAAAACTACTTATAAATTGTGCTGGGTTAAATGATGTTGTTTCCTTGTACATTTTTAAGCTTCCTCCTGATGCGTTTTTATGGCCACACTGAAAATACACGGCGTTCAGCTAGCACATTACATGACAAAGATGCAGTTTCTGTAGTATTTTGGGAAAACTTAAATATATTATTGATTTATTTCACTTTAATTTCGTTATTCTCAACCATTAGGAGTAGAAACGAAATAGAACATTATCAAAATAGAACTCGAATGTAGGTGGCGTTAAGGTCCATTCACAATTTACGTTCCATTCACGAAATTTCAACAATGCGTTTCGTTTTGTTTCTCTTCATTAAGCAAACGAAATGGCACCATAATATAATATGTTGACAAGACTTGCCATTCCGTGAACGCTTCGTAAAAGTGTACTCGACCTGTAAGAGGAAGAAACGGACCGAAGACAGGACATGGAATGTTTTAAGTCACAAAATAAAGCCCTGCGTAATTCTAATGCAGAGACTGCACAGACACTAAACTAATGCGACGATTTTTGGGTATTATCGGTACGCAATTTTTCAAAGCGGCCACCCATGTTGAATATATGAATATGTAATCCTTTGTGACGGAAACCTTGCTAGGGAGATTTTTCATGCTAGACCAATTTGCCTAGATCTCCATCAGCACCCTAGCAACACCTTTGCCTTCCGCAACCTCTTCCAAGGTGGGGGTTCCCCCAACCCCTCCTGCAGTGATCCAGCGCTGGACAAGCCAGTATCATATGCCTAACATCCTCCACTTGGTCCCCACATAGTCCACATCCTTCCTCTCCACCTGTAATCTTTGCCATCCTGTTTCGTCTCCAGTGACCCAGCTCTTGCCCGAAACAGAAGTGAGCTCTCCCGCGTATTGTCATAAATTGCCTCCCTCTCTATATTAAGCTTGTTCCCATACACCCTCTGCGTTTTCTTTGCCGTCCTTCCCTCCATCCCCTGTCACCACTGCCCTAACCCCCACTCCTTAACTTTGTGCTGCACAAGTCTTTACAATATTATTGCCCCCTCCTTGCCCTTCCTGGGGTGCAGTGTTATGCCTATCTTCTTTGATATCCTGTTTACCCTCCTCTCCCAGTTAGTAGATACCTTCATGTTGTTTATCCATGCATTTACCTGCCATACTGGATTGTCCTTCTGAAGCCCCCATATCCTGCACAGGTATACCAACTTACTAACCATTTCTCTCTGTTCAAATGTAGCCCACCCCATGTCCCCCTGTATTGCTTCAAGTGCTGTCAACCTATTTCCCCCTAAGGCCGTCCTACCTAACCTTCTTTGGGCTACTTCCATAGTCCTCCTAATGCACAGAACCTCGTTTCCATATGTTAGCCCTGGCACTGCTACTACTTTCCATAAGCCTCTAACCATTCATGTTAGCACTAGCTGCTTCAAGGGGCGGCAATTTGTCTATTTGTCCGGGTCGGCATAAGTGCTAGAGTAGGCGCTGGGGTATGTTGATGGTTATCGTCATCATAAGTTGCTTTCGTATGTTTTGTTGGTGTTTTAGGGCGCTTCAACCACAAGGTCACTAGAGCCCTATCCACTGCATAGTTCTAATGCAGAAACTGCACGCATAGACACTACACTAATGCGACGACTCCTGGGGTTGCGTTGCTTAATTTCAGTGATCAGACGAGCACTGGTGAGTTCAACGTAGGGATGGGGAACCTGCGGCCTTTTGCCCCTTACATACTATACTCAGATAAATGAATGCGGCCTTCAGAAATGAAAAGGTTCCCACCTCTGGTCCAATGCAATACAGTGTGGAACGCAGAACTGGAATCCAGGACAAATGGTCACCCTATTCTAAGTTGCATATTTCTTTTAAGGGCATTTGGGAGACTTAAGAAAAATTGAAAAATCTCCCGTCTATCTCTCAATACATTCCCATCCACCACGCAGATAACTTTTCATTATAAAATGTCCTAGGACAGGGGTGGCCAACCAGTCGATCGCAATCGACCGGTCAATCCCGACGCCAATTTTGGTCGATCACTCGCGATGCATTGACTTAAGACCCGCTACGGTGCGGTAGTGGCTCAGTGTTTCTAGGTCTGCGTCAGTGGTTCTAGGTTCGATACTGAACTGAAGTGGGTCCAGTATCGAACCTCCCCTCCACACTTTGACTACGCCTATGACAACAAGTCGATCGCGACACATTTTTAAGATAAAAAGTAGATCTTATGTACCCAAAAGTTGGCCTCCCCTGTCCTAGGAGACATCAAATGTAGAACAAAACAATTGTAGAAGTGGTGACAAGGAGTCTGACAGACTCCACCAATATTTATTACGATTTATATAAAAAAAAAACTACACAATGAAATAAAAATCTCTCCAACTCAAGGATGTACACCAAAAAGCAGGCAGCTAGGCAAAATCCTCAAGGAAATCCAGAAGGAAGATCCTGAAGGAAATCCAGAGGGAAGGAGACAGAAGTTATGAATATGTATGAATATGAATGAATAATACAATGAAAAAAAAAAGGAGTAGAGACAGGGTCTCACTTGGAACATCATTAACTACAGGTATTTCCAAATACAGGTGTGAAGCTCATTCCATGTACCGAAATAGTAATTTCGACCAAGTAATCTTCAGTAATTTGTGCAAGGTTTTGTGATCTCCTGCCCCACTGTGCGACGCGATATAGACTAAACGGTATTTCCATTCCTCCCCTTTGAAATACAGAACAAATGGTGACAAGCTGATGACTTTGTAATTTAGATCAGAAACTAGCTCGTCATAAGGTAAATAATAATGACCTCCATTTCATTTGTTGACTAAAGGTCTTGGCACACGACTTTACTACGAAAATGAACTTCACTAACAGTGTCAGGATGAATTCTCAACTTGTAAAACGAAGATGTTGCTTGCTAGAAAAACATTTCCATTTCCTGTTAAGTGAATATTTTCTAAATACGAGCCAGCCTTAAAAAAAATCAAAACACTATTGTCCTATTTTCGTTTATTTGTTCACGACGAGTATGATACCGATGTCCATGCTCTTTGTGGCTGACAGCAGTCGACGGACGACATTTTAGTTACTTACAACGACATACAATAATCGCCTTTGCTAAATTCAGGGGGCACTTTCTCGTCTCAAGAAAACCAATTCACAGGAAATGTATAACAAACATCCTCTTCATAATCCGACAGTTGATAGAGATAAGTAAGAGACTTATTATATGATATATTTCAGTGTCACTATTATTGAAATTTGACACGAATTTTGGACGTGTATTCCGATATTACAACTACACATTGATTTCAGTTCACCTCGATGAAGCGGAGTTAATGGCCAGAGTCATACTGTGATGGACATTTCACTAAAAGAAAAACAAACAACGAAAATTAATAATAACTTAGTAGATCAGAATGCGGAATGGATTTCCTAATGTTGTTACAAATCTGACCAATGACACTCATGCGCAAATTATTAATATCAAGAAAGTGACAAAATATTGGGAAAGCAGAATCCCGGATGTAGAGATTGCTTTTGACATTCAAAAGGATACAGAGAGAAAGAGAGGGAGACATAGAAAGATGGAGACAGAGAGATAGGGAGACACAGAGAGGGACACAGAGAGAGACAGAGAGGGAGAGGGGCAGAGACAGAGAGAGAGGGAGACAAAGAGAGACAGAGAGAGAGAGAGAGGGAGAGAGAGAGGGAGAGAGAGAGGGAGGGAGAGAGAGAGGGAGAGAGAGAGGGAGGGAGAGAGACAGAGAGGGAGACAGAGAGGGAGACAGAGAGGGAGACAGAGAGGGAGACAGAGAGGGAGA
>JAAFCE010004287.1:2832413-2869082 GCA_013389805.1 Trigoniulus corallinus
GAGAGAGGGGGGACAGAGAGAGAGGGGGGACAGAGAGAGAGGGGGGACAGAGAGAGAGGGGGGACAGAGAGTGGGGGACAGAGAGGGGGGAAAGAGAGAGAGGGTCAGAGAGAGACGGACAGGGAGAGAAAAGGAGATTGAATGTCAGGACAGTAACAAAAGTTTTTGCTCTTAAAACTGCTACCATTTTACAGGGTTCAACAATCAAGCCTTTGGTCAAATGTTTCGAGCTTCAATCCAATGACGATGATGTTAAAACTCTAACATGTCAAGTGAATAATACGGTATGGATCCTCTTTCGTAGCCGACTCAAGGTGCAACACCTTATGGCTATTTATCATCGGTCTACTGTTCGTTGGGGAATTCCACGAGCACCAGGGATGGGGGAAGAGTTCCTACACTTGGAAATTTTACCTCTAATCGGCCCGTTGCATAGTAGAGAAGGTTCTTTTAGGTACAAATGCCATCGTGCACCACAAGGGATCTCATTTTACGTCTCATCCGAAGGAAGGGGCACTCGGGGTATCATTCTCGTCCGGTTAAAGAAACCAACCCACCTCGGTCCAGTATGAAATCTAGAACTACTGACGCAGTTACCGAGCACGCTACCCATTAGGCGGGATCCTGTTTTCCTCTCCTGACCATTTAAATTTAATAAAATTATAAACTAATTGCAAGAAAAAATTTATGCAATTTCTAGATGATTGACCACATAATGGCGGGAGTTGAACAGGTGTTGGGAAAACATGGAGATTTTCATTTCAAGGTAGGTAGAATAAATTATCTAATCGTCTAAAGAGCGCTTGCTTGACTGACCACACAATTTTGCGCAGGAATTTGACATTAATCAGTGTACTATTAGAAGTTGATGTGTGCGCCATTTTGAATTTCAACCTATTTATAAAGATGAAGCGTTGCCATGGTAACAAGCATCCATTTGGTTGTCTTGGAAACGCTCTCATGAACCCAAAACCTTTCTTGAGGTGTATCTTACATGCCGCCTAATGTGGAACCCATCAGGGTCCGCTCTAGCGCTTACGTCGCCCCGGACAAAAAGGACAAATTGTCGCCCCTTAAGAATATAATGCAAGTTCAAGTAGCAGTTGTGTCGCCCCGTGTCGGGGTTGCACCCCCACCTAGAGCGGGCCCTGAACCCGCGAGTATCATGTGGACGTCTTAATTCTGTTTTCGTTTTTTCTTAGCAAATAACAGATTTCTTTGAAGAAAAATACGTGCGACCATTTCTGCAGAGAAGTCAAGATAATCTCTACAACCTCATCAGAGTCTATGAAAAAGTGGCCATCGAGTAAGAAACCAATTGAGGGGAGAGAGTCGGGTCATGCCTCCCCATCCATCCCCGTGTCACTGCAAAGTACTACTGACTAACATTGTTTTATTGTACGATAGTGACCACTACGCTCACCTCTACGGTCCAGCTACAGCTATAGAAGATTGCAAGAAAATCAGTCTTTATGGGTGAGTGTCCCCTTGCAATTATTATTTTTTTAGCAGTCGAATGCCTTTCTGTTATTACAATCCTTGGGCGGCTGGCTGCAAGTGACCAATCCTTTTTGCAATGGTCATTGCAGAGCGGACGATGAAAAGATTCTCTCGGCACCCTTTGAAAACGTGGATCAATTATTGGAAGACCAGACAGAGGTGGCGTCTGTCATTGTGCCTCACGCAGTCCGTTCCAGAGACACCACCATCAGCATGAGCAACGGTACGTCCACGAGCCCATCGCTGGACGACGATCAGGCTTTAGTGACTCTCCGACGGGCACTGCAAACAAATCCTTTCCAGAAGGTAAGGCTAGGGACTAGTCAAAATTTCTTGATTGACCCCTCACACACACACACTTATTATTCTTCACTCACACAGTACCATCAGACCTTCAATCCGAACCTGGTGCACGACGACGACCAAGAACTGGACATGCAGTTGCGCCGACGTCGACTACGATCCAGAAGATTGACCCTAACGGCAATGTCGCCCACAATTTCTCAGCATAGTAGTCATAGTGACATCAGTGACGAAGGAGTCATCCTCAGAGCAAAAGTCAGGCGCCAAAACTCCACGGAACCCGCAGGCGGGATGCAGACCTACTTCAAAGAACGTGCGAAACAACGTCGAACCATCATGTCCAACATGAGACACGCCAAGACAGTGGACCACGGAATCAAGGGTGGTGTCCAATATAAACTACCCGGCGACTTTCCGGGCTTGGACCCAGCCAATCGACCTCATTCCACGGGCGATTTGGAAATGAGAACTCTCAAACCTCTGGGAACCATAGTCGAGATGGACAATGGTAATAATCTGTTACCAGAATCTGGTGGAACGGAAGACGATCGTCGGCCCATGAGTGACCCCAACGTCACGTTATCGGAGGAAACCCATCCCCTGATGCCCGTCGTCGCCAGACCCGATCCCATACCTTCGAAACATGTCGCGCAACACAAGGCTGCTTCCACTTCTTCCGGAAAACCGTCGACGCCGCCCAAACCCTCCAAAGTTCCACCTCCAAGGCGGAAAAAACACTTGTTGAGCAAAAGTCATCCTGTGGACATTGAAGATGACCAGGACGATGATAATTTTGAAAGCTCTGTGTAATATATATGTATACAAAGTGGACCGCACTACTGCGGTTGCGCAGTCGATGCATGCCTATCTTCCGAACAGCGCATGCTCCCTCTAGTTATCCACTGCACTTAACGACTTCGATACGTGATTACTATTATTACTACCGCCAGTCACCGGTACTATCGATGTTGCGCATGCTCAGAAGAGCAGTTCTTTCGTACACAGCATCCTGTTCATTCCATTTTCTAAACACGAGTACGATTTGCACGTGATCTTGGCCGTTCTTGATTCTTTTTTTTCAAAGCGGAGGCTAGTTTGGCGCCACCTAGCGGGAATCACAGGATATTCCAGTAAGGTGCTAATTCCAGCTCTACTCGATAGGTGGCGCAAGCTGTTGTGATCAAACTGGGTGCAATCCATACTCTTATCTAGCAAACGCTCAACTGATTTCGTGACGTCAGTATACTTCTGTTATCAATAGTGTCCCCCAGGTAGCGCGGTTCGCCAACGTATCGTATTCCGAACGTTGGTTCCTTTCTCTCTCCCCATGACCACTCAACACTAGTTACCATGACTACAGGTTGATGACGTAAAGATCATCGCCTTCTTCCGATTGCAGTTTCCATGGTTACCGCTTGGTAACACTTTTGTTACACCACGTGCTTTTTATCCCTTCTTCCCCACGTTTTCGATTAACCCTATTTTTTTTTCCTCGAAAGAAATTCATCTCTTTAGGTAAGGTGCGGGGGTGAGAGAGAGAGGAGTCGAATCAGATACATTTTATATAGAGATTACTATTAATCAGTGCCGTCTTAACGTATGGGCCTTGCTGGGCATTTGACCGGGGGGGGGGGGGGGGGGGGCCCATGCTACACCGTTAATGTGAATACCGTTAATACCCAAAAATCGTCGCATTAGTGTTTGTGCAGTCTTCGCATTGGTACTACACAGTGGACGGGGCTCTAATGACCTTGTAGTTGAAGGGCCCTAAAACGCCTACGAACGAACAAGATCGGTGCCCGACCTTTCTATCAGTGTGGTGTTTTCATAGTGCACGCAATATTTTGATGGCCCGGGGCCTTATTTTGTACCGGAAGCGCACCTTCAAATTTTGAAGGGAGTGGCTGTGTTGCGTTGTTGATCGCTGAAGATAAGGCCGCTCGCACACACAGCCACTTGCAGCGGCCACTAGTCGTTGTAAACGGCCACCAGTGGCTACCACAGGCGGATCTCGTGCTTGCGGCAATAGGAAAAAAGCCGCCACCGGCCACAAGTAGCGAGATACGGCCACTGCCGCAGCTCGTGGCTCAGTAGCGCTACTGCAAACGTCGCGTCTGCGCCGAGCCTATTTGATTTCAATAAGAAACGCAGTGCGCAACGTGTGGTCGCCACTAGTGGCCGCCACAAGTGGCTGTGTGTGCCAGCGGCCTAAGCAACGCAAACCCCAGTTAGTACTAACATGGGTGGCCGCTTGGGAAAACCGAGTACTGCTAATACCCAAAATTCGTCCTCCGTCCACTGCAACTATGGGGAGAGGCTAGAGCGGCTTATTGCGTTGGACACACCAGTTAACGTCTGATCATTAAAATAAAGCAACGCAACCCCAGGTAGCACTGGGAAGGGTGGCCGCTTGGGAAAACTGGGTACCGCTAATACCCAAAATAAATCGTCGCATTAGTGTAGTGTAGTATCTGTGCAGTCTCTGCATTAGAACTACACAGCGGACGGAGACTCTAATGACCATTGTAGTTGAAGGGCCCTAAAACACCATCATGTGATCATTTACATATCATTCCGGTGAGTGGTTGTCAGAGGAGCCCCAGCACATTGCTTCGCCCACGGGCCCATTAAGCTGTTAAGACGGCCACTGTTAACTATATTATAGCGATTCGTGTAAACACTTACCCCCGCCATATTTCGAGCAATAACGATGCCTAAACTTGACCACCAGGAGTTCTGTGTGTAGTGTCCATGACTCTTCCTTCGGCTCAAACCACAATTAATTAAACGACGATATTCATTTTTTTTTTTTAAAAAAAAAACACACACGGAATTTTCGAGAAGTTCACTTATGGGTCATGTCGATGACCGGAAGATCGAAAGGGTTATTCGATAGAAGATATTCCAGGCCCTATAATAAACGGAATAAAAATGTCCAAAAAATATGAAGCAAATTATTATATTAATAAAATATATAAATTGTAAATAATATACATAAGCAGTTAGTATATTTTATCACAGCTTATAGAAAGGCAACTAGTCTCTAGGATGGGAGGAGGGAGAGAAGGGGTATCCAAGAAAATATGGATTAGTTCTTAGTTTGGGGCGATGACCAGTAACTGACCAGCACTGCTTTTACAAAACAAAAAAAACAACACACAACAGATAAATAGCTATTCTATTAGCCAGTTATATAGGCTGCTAGCTTGAAATGGCCTCTGCTGCGTCATCCGGTTGAACCCTTTCCATAGGCTTCCTGCGCTTTTTAGTCCCGTCCTCCTATTTCCTCTCCTCCTCCCCCCAATTAATATTTTTGACAAAAAAAAAAATGAAATTAATATTGAATGAAGACATATTTTATGGTTGATTATATAAAAGATATATATCTAAATAATAATAATAATATAATGCGATTTTTTTGATATTAAAATGACAGTTGCTTGTTAAAAATAATATAAGTATGCAGGGTGGGATCCCATGTCAGCGGCCGAATAAAAAAAAACCAAATGACCATTACTACCCCCAACCCCCCACGCCTGCATATCTATATATTATTTATATATTGCTGCGAATTGTAGCCAATTATTACTATGTAGTTGATAATAAATACCAATGTGGTCGTTTTTGAATAAACAATATGAATTTTTTTTGGGGGGGGGGGAGATAAACGGGGCAGGGGACATTCCCCCTCAGTGGTGCAGTGGGTGGCGTTCTTGGTGACTATGCCACTGGTTCTACCTTCGATACTGAATCGAGGTACAGTCAGCAAAATGTGGGGAGCGGCGAGTTGCGTTGGACACACCAGTTCTCGTCTGATCACTGAAGTTAAGCAACGCAAGCCCAGTTAATACTGACATGGGTGGTCGCTCGAGAAAGCTGGGTACTGCTAATACCCAATAATCGTCTCATTAATGTAGTGTCTGTGCAGTATATGCATTAGAACTATACAGTGGACGGGTCTCAAGTGACCTCGTAGTTGACGGGACCTTAAACTCCAACAAACAACAACAGCAAAATGTGTATTTGTACACCCGAAATATTTTCAACTACACGAAAATAAATTGAAATATTGGAACAATAACTGCTTGGATAAATTCATTTCATGCAGAATCAATAATACATTCAATAAAAATGGAAAAATAATTGACCAATTATGTTTTGAAATAAAAAGAGTAAAAATACCATGCAAAAAGAGTACCATAAAATCTGACATAAAGTTTGCATCTCAAATATAGTCTGCACCCACGATGGGTATGTTTCAAATATAGTCTGTACTCGTGTAGAGTCCACACTTTAAAATTCCTACTGTAGCCAGTGGTGCCACTTGTAGGGGCAATGGGATCAAATGAATTTCAACATGAAATATCAGAATGCTCTAACAATGAAATTGAAATGTGAAAGATTTTATATTGCATTATCATATAAATAAGAACGTACTGGGTAAAGTCATGTTGTTAAGTGTAATAAAATGTTCAGAAAATGAGGAACAATTTTCATTCAGAGCCCTTGGTTTCATTTGACCCGCCGCGGTGGCGTAGTGGTTAGCTCACTCGGCAACTACGCCAATAGTTCTAGGTTGGATACTAGACCGTGGTGGGCCGGCTTCTTTCGGGCGAGAGAGAGAGAAGCCGCGAGTGTGCCTTCTTTCGGATGAAAAGTAAAACCGAGGTCCCGTGTGGGTGTACGATGGCGCTTGCACGTAAAAGAACCCTCTCTACTATGCAACTGGTAGATGAGGCAAAATTTCCAGGTGTAGGAGCTCGCCCCCTGGCGTCGGTAGCATTCCCCAACGAACACTACACCGACGATAAATAAGCGTAGGGATTCACACTATGTCCAATATATCACCCTGTGTCCATTCAGAGGGACAAATGGGTACCCAACCCTGCCATAGGTGGGAAAAGGGTCAGGAGTTGCTTTGCTAGCCCTTGGTTTCATTTATAATCCACCCTCACATATAGTCCACACTAAATGACCCTATGTTTCGTGTATGCATTATGCGAGATTTTATGGTATTTGTACACTTTGAAGCAACAAAGCAACTCCTAAGCCTTTTTCCTGCCTATGGCAGGGTTGGGTACCCATCTTGTCCCTCTGAATGGACACGAGGCGATATATTGGTCATAGTTCTTTCTGCAGCTGGTTGCCGGCCAAAGCTGCACCCCTATGCTTATTTATCACCAGTCTAGTGGTCATTGGGGAATGCTACTGACGCCAGGGGGCGAGCTCCTACACCTGGAAATTTTGCCTCATCTACCCATTGCATAGTAGAGAGGGTTCTTTTATGTGCAAGTGCCATTGTACAACCACATGGGACCTCGGTTTTACTTCTCATCCAAAAGAAGGCACACGCGTGGCTTCTCTCTTGCCCGAAAGAAGCCAACCCACCACGGTCCAGTATCGAACCTAGAACTACTGGCACAGTCGCCGAGTGTGCTACCAACTACAGATTTTGAAGCATCAAAATAAATTTGCAAAATTAATGTTTCAAAAGTAAACTAATATTTGGTATGCAATCCCTTTGCTTTAATAATCACTTCAAGGTGCTGTGGCATGGCCTCCACTAGTTGTTTTGCGATATCAATCCCAATCATCTCCCATTCCATAAGTAGAACGTCTTTCAAGTGACTTTTGCTCATAATGTTGTTTTTCTTACGTCCCTGTCCAATAGCGTTCAAAAGTTTTCAATTGGATTAATGTCTGGTGATTGTGATGGAGTAACAAGTTGCCTTGGAGCATTGTACAATAATGATTCTCTAGTTATCTTACCCTTATGTTTGGGATCATTGTCATGGTGGAAAACAAATGATCCCTGGAGTCCCAACTTGTTTTTGCACTGCAGACTAAATTATGGTGCAGCATATCAACATATCCCAGAGCTGTCATTCTAGTATCATTGAATGCCAAGTTGCCCACTCCATTATAAGCCATACAGCCCCAGACCTCCACATTGCCTCCTCCATGTTTGACATTTGAAAGCACATGTTTAGGATCAAGGGCCATTTTATTTTTCTGCAATACTTTCCTGCAACATGGAGGAGTAAAGCCCGCTTCACAATAACATCGAGAACGAGAACAGCAACGGCCAGGAAAGTTGAAAAAAATTCAACTTTTCTGTTAAACGTAAGCCGTTTGACCAATAGGAGCGCACCTCCACCACATGACGTACCCGTCGCCCCTCCCCTCTGCACAAAATACGTTTTACGTTGCCGTTCCCATTGCTGTTGTGAAGCCCGCTTAAAAACCTCAAATTTACTCTCATCAGAGAATATGACTGTTTGCCAAAACTGCATTGGCTTATCTCAATACTCCAATGCAAACTCCAGACGTTTTTTCTGGTTCACCCCACTAATAAAGGGCTTCTTTCTTGGTGTCTGTCCCTTTACAACAGCATTATGGAGCACATTTCTAATGGTTTGAGGTGTCACTATTATGTCGAGCATTATTGCAACATCTTGTGCACGTTTTGCAGCAGAACACATGGGATTCTTTAGAACTGCATTGACAACCCTCCTTTTGACTCTAGTACTCAACTTACTTGGGCCACCTGGTCTTGGCTTATTTTCAACACTACCACTTCCTTGAAACTTTCTCACTATATGCCCAACTGTTGCAAATTATGAAGGTCAGCTAAGGGAACTTTGTTGACCCAAAGTGTACAAATACTCTTTTTGCATGTGATTTTTACTCTTTTTATTTATAAGCATTATTGGTCAATTATTTTGCCATTTTTGTTGAATGTATTATAGATAATGCATGAAATGAATGCTTCCAAGCAGTTGTTGTTCAAATATTTCATTTTATTTTCGTGTAGTTGAAAATATTTCGGGTGTACAAATACATTTCGCTGACTGTAGGTTGGTTTCTTCACTGGGCTGGATGACAGACAAGCCCCAAGTGCACCTTCCTTTGGATGACAAGTAACACGGAGGTCTCATGTGGCGTACACCGTGGCATTCACACGTCAAAGAACCCTCTCTACTGTTCAACAGGTAGAGGCCGAAACACAATGTCCAGTGTAGGAGCTCGCCTCCCCCCGTCGGTGGAATTCACAATGAGTAGCAAACCAACGATAAATGAGCATAGCAAAATATTCAATCAAATCCATCAAAGTAAAAAAATAATAATAATAGCAAAAAAAAAAAACATTGCCCCGTGACCACTTGAACTCTCCACATTCCATACTGAACCCTTGGTGCAAGATGACGGGATGGGATAATAGAGAGCAGCAGAGGGAGGGTAGACAACTAGTTGTTCATGGACCACAGAGGGGGCCGCCGACCAAAGACGGAGTTACCAAAAAACAATATATATTGTGTCACTGGAATGTGGAGCGGTGCATATTTAATGAACATGTTTCTTCCCTTCTCCACTTGGGACCCTTTAGGTGTCCGAAAGCGGGGAAATGGGCCAAACTAAACATGTCACACTACAGTATTTAAAACGAGTACAAAAAAAAGATTGGGTCCATCTGAACCCGTTTCTAATACCTTTTAAGTGTCAAAAGGAAGAAGGTCAGAGGTCTCACGCACCGAAAATAATGAAACAAAAAAATGCCATTAGCCTTGGTCTGAATCGAACCTGCGACAACAACACTGTACAACGAACGAGCATCCAATTAACAACCACTCGAGATGAGCAACGTCATAGGTATAAAAAGAGGTGAAAAGAGGACAGGCGAGGTCAAGCGAGTCGAATGGGGTGTCTAACACATCCCCAGTGAACCGAATCGACGGTGGTCATTTCAGCAGCCTCCTCACCACAAAGAGGGAAAGAGACATGGTGGAGGGGGGGATTGAAGGCTAACACAAAATTAAAAAGAATATCTAATTCCGAAATAAAATTGGCTGTCAGCGATGGTCAATAATCCCATCCAATGGTCACTAAACCAGGTGAAACGTTGAAGGATGGCCACTAAGATGAATTGACCCGGTTTGTCCCAAAATCTTTCCAACCCAACAATCGTCGTTCGTCCACCGACGGCAACAGCAGTCCCTCTAGACCTACCACCTCATCTCGATGACTCAGAGGTTGTATGTCTGCCTACAGAGTTCGTGGTTGCAAGTTCGAACCTAGTCAACTAAGGGGAAACTTTTTTCCCCCACGCACTTCTGTTAACACCAAGTCCAGTTGGTCCAGGCGAGATCAATAGTGTTAGTATAGACTACAGTGATGACCAAGAAAGGAAAAAAGAACAATTGTCAACTTTACCTCGCTTACGAATGGAAAGAAAGAGTTGTGGTGAAGATGTGGTACACTGCAGGCTTGTTGAAACGCAGTAGTGGAATGCAAAAAGTGGTCTTCAAAGTTCAGTGGTCATCGGGGAAATGGACACAAATTTCAGCACGAAATAATCAACAGCCAATTTGCAACACTTAACGCCAGAATAAATAAATAGGGGCGACACGACAACCTCATAACTTCATTTGATCCATTTCGAGGTGGACGATTGTATGGTGTATTGGATGGAGTGTCAGATTGTCCATTCGATGCAGGAATATTAGGTCCAGTTTGAGGAGGGTTGTAAAATCCGGGTGACTGCTGGGGATAAGGGTTGATATGGGGGATAAGGGGTTGTGGCTGATTATAAGGTCCGTACGATGGCAGATTGTGGCCAGGGTTACTATTAACGTTAAATCCAAAACTAGGAGCAAGCGGGATCAACCCTCCTTTGCCCTGTCCGTAGGCATTATTCTTCGTTTTATCCATGGTCGGATATCCATTCTTCACATGAGGGTCCGTAGCACTGCAATAATAGATATGCACAAACTATCCATCAACAATATCCAACTACAAAAAAACGCCCTCAAGTGGGTTCCCGAAACGGACGTATCCTAACGCAATAAAACTTACGTCATGGGTTTAACATGTGGTGCGGCTGTCTGCCCACCATTTTGGGAATTTTTATTCTTGTTTTTTTTAGAAAAAATTCCTAAAACTTTCCTCCGCTTCCTCGGCATCCCACAATTACCTAAAATCATCATTTAATAAGAATCTTCGTTACTTTAAAGAAGTACACGACGATAAACATCAAATTAAGCACCGGTACCGCTTTGTAGGCACATGCACTTACTAGGAACATGCGATACAAAAAACTGATGGATCCGTTGTCGGTCGTCCACGATGGAACCGCCCTGAGAAGCTTTCGATATGAATTCCGTTACGCATTTCACATAACTTAAACTGTGAACCAATAAAACAGTTATATGAGAGCCCTGGCTAATTCCTACTTACACCATTGTGCCACCATAGGCCTGCTTCCGTGACAAAATAGCTAGCGTGCTCTATTAACTGTGCCAGTGGTTTCAGGTTCGATACTGGATGGAAGAGGGTTGGATTCTTTCGGCGAGACAACGAGAGAGAGCCAGAGGACCCGAATGCGCCTTCCTTCGGATAAGAAGTAAAACTGAGGTCCTGTATGGTGTACCATGGCATTTTAACATAAAACAACCTTCCCTACCAAACAGCGAGTAGATGAAGCAAAATTTCCAGGTGTTGGAGCTCGGTGGAGTGCCCCAACCAACAGCGCCGTTGTTGTTGTTTGTTGGTGTTTTAGGGCCCTTCAACTACAAAGGCCATTAGAGCCCCGTTTACAGCATAGTTCTTAGGCAGCTACTGCGCAGACACAACACTAATGCGACGATTACAGGGTATTAGCAGTACCCAGTTTTCCCAAGCGGCCAACCCATGTCAGTACTAGCTGGGGTTGCGCTGCTTAACTTCAGTGATCAGACGAGAACTGGCGTGTCCAACGCAATTCGCCGCTCCCTCCATAGGCGGGTTAAGGGTTAGTAGTTTTATTTTGCAATATAATCTGGATCGTCCACTAGATCCTTTAACAGCTCTACCCACTAGTAGGTAAAATGAACCCTACACCTGGTCTCCCACTAACCATAGGTTTAAACCACGCCGTTTACCAGCGTTTCCTCCCTGTGAGGAAGATATGGACATCTCGTGTAGGACAGACAAAAGTAGGAAAGTGTCCCATGACCCTGGGGATGACGTAAAACAATGAAAAAGTTATTCTTTCTTTCACTTAGAAGTACTACATTTTGGAAAAATTATCTTATCAGAATGCTAATTTTAAAATAAACCTTTTATAAATATAAATTAAATTTAGGTGGTGTGTCATTACAGCACGGCCGTAATTAGGGCGTGGCGAAGAAGGCGGCCGCCACGGGCGCAATTTGGTTTGGGGCGCAAAATGTTTAAGTTTTTTGTCATTATTGGGTTACGGGCAAGCGAAAGTTAGACACTTGCCACAGGCGCTTCATACCCCTGTTACGGCTGTGCATTACAGTATGCCTCTTAACACCCATAACGACGATTTTGGATAAATTAAAGATCAGAGGAGCTTGTCCTAATCAACACATGCTGTAGGCTATACTATGTGACCTATTACCAGTAATCCAAACGTTAAGTGTCATTACTAAACAGACGATAATTAATAGGACTCACTGACTAATTTTAAGATAATTTAGTCTTACTTTAGTTAAAATGTTATCTGCAGCAGTTATGCTTTTAGTTAAGAGGGGGAAAACAAAAACAATTCCTAACACCTTTCCTCCAAGTTGGGGTATCCATCCCTCTTGTCCCTCTCTATACACACCCAGGCAATAAACTGGACGCTATTTTTCTGTAGCCGGCTCCTGAAAAAAGTTGCAAACCCTATGCTCACCGATTGTCGGTCAAACTGCTCGTTGGGGTACTCCACCGAGCTACTACTCCTAGAAATTTGATCTCCTCTACCCGTTGCATAGTAGAGAAGGTTCTTTGACGTGTAAATGCCATCGTACACAACGCTGGACTTTGGTTTTACTTCTCAGCCGAAGGGAGGCGCACTCGGGGCCTCATCCCCGCCCGAAAGAAGCCAACCCACCGCGGTCCGGGATCGAACATAGCATGACTGACGTAGTAGCCTTATTCGCCACCGAGGCGGCCTAAGGTTATGCGAGAGAGTATGCAATCATAATATCATCAATACTGACCGACAGAGATAGCCATCATTAATACAGTCAAGATTTTTCAGTATTTGCATTAATTCATCCTGTCTCAAGTTATCGTCTGGAACGTCTAAGTAATAAAAACAGAAAAATGAAATTATAACAAATAAAACAAAAAGCATATTTCACAAATAATCGTTTCATGCCTTACCGATGCCGTTAGCAGTTGACGCTGAAAGGCTTATTAATATAAAGCAAATTACACTTGAAAAAAGCATTTCCAGCCTAGTAGCAAACGATAGTTCATAAATTTGTTGAAAATGGAAGAGTAATTCATGTTTTGGCAACCCATGTTTTTATATATTGTGCTGTTTACTTAAGACTATCTGATAAAATAAAATTTAGCCAATAACATTTATATTTGTAAAGAAAATATAAGACTAATTCGAAATCGAATGCCACTTCTATTAGTTGAAGGATAACAGCGCTCTACCTATGACATCACCGAGTTCCCTTCTGACTCATCACTGACTAACAGTGGCGCTACTTTCGATAATAGCAAAACTAAGGGCAGTAGGGTTAGTTATCTGCTATCGACTGTTTGTTCCCATCTTGGAAATGTATTGTGGTGGGTTCCATCTTGCCCAAGTATGGCAATCTGATCAAGGAGGTACAATTAGGCAGTGGTATCGCTAGGGTTGGCTTCACCCGGTGCGGTGACGCCATGGTGTCACCCCCCTCTCCATTCTTCTGCTTTGGTGTCACCCCATTTGTCATGATGCGAGTGGTGTCACCCGGTGCGGCCCGCACCATCTGCACCCACCTAGTGACGTTGCTGTTTTGGAAGCCCTTCAACTACAATGGTCCTTAGAGCTACGTCCACCACCTAATTCCAATGCAGTGACACTGCATAGGCACTACGCTGTTGCGACGATTTTTGGCTAATAGCGGTACCCACTTTTCCCAAGCGGCGACCCCACGTTGGCACCAGCTGGGGTTGCGCTATTTAACTTCAGGGATCAGACGAGAACTTGTGCGTCCAACGAAATATAGCCGCTCCCTCCAGCATTACTATTGGTCAGTACTCAGTAGTATGCATGATGGCTCCATAGCCCAGGTAAGGACTCATTGGGGAAATATATAGGAGGCTTCCCAGTAAAGGTTTGGAGTACACCAAGGTTCAGCACTAAGTCCATACCTTTCCACTGCTAACTGGAGTTGAATAGGCCCGTCAGTGCATGGGGTATTTGCCGTCTATATTGTACAGCTTAGTGCCTCCAGGATAAAACGGCCTCAACGATTTTACGGCAGGGACAGAAAAGGGAGGTCTAAAGATAAACATGAAGACAGAGTATTAAGCCTTCAATTGCGAAGGAAAGCAATGGTGACATACTCTCTGGGAGGGGGGGACGACCTGGTGACAAAGATGCAAGAAGTAAAATACTTAGGATCAGTGTTAGGAATGAGTATATTTAAGGGTAGCTTGGGGTGGGGGGGACATCGAGGGAAAAAATGAGGGAGAGTAGATTGAGACGGTATGGACACCTAATGGGAAGCTGGGGGAGGAGCTCGTTAGGTCCATTACAGGAATGCAAGTGGTTGGAGGCACCTGGTTTTGGTTCATCGGTGTTTTACGGCCCTTCAACTACAAGGTCATTAGAGATCCGTCCACTGTGCAGTTCTGATGCAGAGACTGCACAGACTAATGCAACCTACCTGGCATAAACCCGAACTGACTTCCGCGGACACTAGTTCTATCCCGGAGGCGACGCTCCATTACTCTCTCCCAGAGCTTCATGGAGTGGCTCATTAGATTTATACCTCTATAGTTGCCACAGTCCTGGGCATCCCCTTTACCCTTGTACAGTGGTACTTGTCTTTCTGAATGGACTCAAGGGTACCAAGTAAAAACCAAACTTAACTCTCTACTTTATCTTTTCAAGCGCCTTAAGCCCATAGTAGGCAGGCGACATCTCATATTGATCTTTAGGGCCAAAGTAGTAGCACTCTTGCGCTTTGCGGCCCCATTCTTGACGAGTCTCACAAAGACTCAACTGGAACCTCTTCGAATTCTTTATAACTCAACTCTTAGAACCATATTATGTATCCCTCCGTGGGTCAGTGTTCATTCACGTGCAGAAAGATATCATGTCTTTTTCTTTGCTTCATTACTACTGTATTGCCAACTTATTGAACTTTCCCATGCCCTGAAGAACTGCCGGCATCCTCTACATTCTATTGTTCGCTTTTTTCATGCCGATGTATCTATAAGGCGGGTTCACCGCTTCAAGTTTGTCCCCGCGCATCCTTTCCATGACTTACGGGCTAAGATGTTTCTTTATGCTCTGTTTAGCCGGTGGAATGAGTTGCCTTATGATGTGAGGTCTAGTTTGTTTCTGTGTTCCTCTTTTCACTGTTTGCGTAGTTGTAAACATTTTTGTGTTAAGCTTCGCAAGGTTTATTTGCCCAACAGGTAAATTTACCTTTTTGGTATTGTGTACAATTTTGGTACATTAAATAAAATAATCATAATAATAATCTCTATTGGATAGCGGTTTTTTTCCGCACCCAGTTGCCGACCAAAGCTGCAACCCCTATTGCCGTCTACTCTTCGTTGGGGCATTCTTCCTACACGGGGGGGGGCGAACTCCTACACCTGGACATTTTGCCTCTGATCGACCCATTGCATATAGTAGAGAGGGTTATTTGTTATGCCAATGTCATTGCACACCACACGTGACCTCGGTTTTACTTTTCATCTGATAGAGGTGCACCCGAGGAGCTTACTCATCGCCTAGCTTACTCTTTAATTCTGCCGGTAATCGCGTTTCAACGTCTCCTAGTAAATATTTTCAAAGTCCAAATAAATGAATCCTCCTACCCCAATTTACTCATTTTTCCTTCTTCCCTGATGATGCCATTTATGGACAAACCTAGTGTTGTGATCACATTGGTATGCGACACTCCCTTTCCATGGAAACAGCATCGCGCACGTGCTCAAGCTTAAATCCTTTTCAGCGATTCTAATAAACGTGACCGTTTTTAGGCACACGTGGTGGAGCACATGGATAAGCCGACGTCACGTGAGAAGGCGAACTACGATTGGTCAGTTGGTGTAAAGCTGAACCAATGAAACTAGTTGTGACTGATGACATCATTCTGAGATTCCACCCTTTATTACCATACAGTAAAATTCAAAATAAAAGGAGTGTAGCGAATGCCCACTAAGCGGCCCACAGACGGTCAACTTGGTTGTCAACCGTGTCGTCAACTTCCCATGTTGACGACAAGATTGATCGTCTGTGGGTAGGTTGAAAGGTCAAGTTGAGGCCCAGGGCTACAGAATGATATCTGTCATAGTGCCTCACGCAGTCCGTTCCAGAGACACCACCATCAGCACGAGTAACGGTACGCCCACGAGCCCATCGCTGGACGACGATCAGGCTTTAGTGACTCTCCGACGGGTACTGCAAACAAATCCTTTCCAGAAGGTAAGGCTAGGGACTAGTGAAAATTTCCTGATTGACCCCCCCACACACACTCACACGTTTTTCTATTATTATTATTATTATTATTATTATTCACTCACACACTACCATCAGACCTTCAATCCGAGCCTTGGTGCACGACGACGACCAAGAATTGGACATGCAGTTGCGCCGACGTCGACTACGATCCAGAAGATTGACCCTAACGGCAATCATCATAATCCCCACCATACCCTTATCCTGCCTGAGGCAGGGTCAGGTCTGCGGGTTCTAGCCCTCCACTCCCTTCTGTCGCCCACCAGGTCCCCGCCCACCTCACAAACCGCCATATCCCTACGGACAACCTGTTCCCACGTCAACTTCGGTCTCCCCCTTCCCCGAGTGCTTCCTACCACCTGCAATCCTGGTATGACCCTAACGAGCTCCTCGTCCCCTCTTTTCATTATATGTCCATACTACCTCAGCCTATTTTACCCTCATCTTTTCGGCGACGTCCACCACCCTCCAGGCTACCCCTAATATACTCATTCCTAATTCTATCTGCTCTTGATACACCACTCATGTACCGCAGCATTCACATCTCAGGGGAGCGGCGAGTTGCGTTGGACACACCAGTTCTTGTATGATCACTGTAGTTAAGCAACGCAAGCCCAGTTAGTACTGGCATGGGTGGTCGCTCGGGAAGCTGGGTACTGCTAATACCCAATAATCGTCGCATTAGTATAGTGTCTGTGCAGACTATGCACTAGAACTATGCAGTGGACGGGTCTCTAATGACCTTGTAGTTGACGGGACCTTAAACACCAACAAACCAAATTCGCATCTCAGCTACTTGCATTCTACTGACGTGGGTCTTCCTCACTACCCAACACTCAGATCCCAATAGCATAGCTGGCCTAACCACCGCCCTGTAGAACTTCCCTTTCAACTTGATTGGGACCCTCCTATTACACAGGACTACACTTGCCTGTCTCCACTTCAGCCACCCCCCATTGATACTACGGGTCACTCAGCATCTATCTCCCCATTGCTTTGGAACGTTGATCTCAAGTACTTTACCTCTTGCACCTTTTTCACCAGTTCACCCCTTGAGCGTATGTCCCCGTTATTTTCCTGTCCTTCCCAATTGAAAGCTAAATACAGGGCCGGCCTTCTCTATAAAAGGGGCCCGGGTGCAAAAATTCTTTTGGGGCCCCAAAATATTTTTTCAAAAGGTAAAAATGAAAGGATTCAGAGTAAATGGACTCCTCTTAGATACCCTCCTATCCCATTCCGAGATTCTTCCTAATTTGGGAAGGTATTACATTTTTGGATGATGCCATGTGTCCTAATATGTCGCCATTGCATTTATGAGTTGGTCTGAAAGCTTACGTGGACGTCCACACCTTGGGACATTTTAACAACCCCAAAATAATAGCATTATTAAATTATTGACTCTTAACCTCTAATTCCGGGTTGTCCAACCTGTGGCCCATTGAGGCTTGTAATGTGGCCCATGGTACATCATTTCTAATTATGCATGATAGCCTACCTGCTGTGTAACACCTAACGTTATCTTCACCCATTTTGGTTTTGACAGCCTGTGGCTGGCAATCAGTTCAAGGAGCAGCCGAGTGATCCACAACACCAGAAAGGTTGTACAACCCTGGTGTAGTTCAATGGCAGGGTGTCTAGGTTATGTTGCATTGGCAGGGTCGAATGAGGGACGTTGCCCATACAATAACGTATTACGCTTTTAATATCAGCAATGATCTGGGCCTTGATGGGTACTGATGATGGCCCCCCTCAATCGTAGGGCCCGGGTGCAATGCACCCTCTGCACCCCCCGGATGGTCAACCCTGGCTAAATTCTGTCTTTTTGATGTTTATCTTGAGCCCACCCTTTTCTATTGCTCCTCTAATGTCGTTTAGTCCCTTTTCTATCCGTTCTCTGCTGTCACTAAGTTTTCCAATGTCGTTCGCAAATACCAAACACTGAGGGGCCCATTCACCTACTCCCGTCAGCAGTTCGTCCATAACCAGAATGAAGAGGTATGGGATAAGTGCTGAACCTTGGTGCACCCCGACTTTCACTGGTTGGTTTGTTGGTGTTTAAGGTCCCGTCAACTACAAGGTCATTAGAGACCCGTCCACTGCATAGTTCTAGTGCATAGTCTGCACAGACACTGTGCTAATGCGACGATTATTGGGTATTAGCAGTACCCAGCTTTCCCGAGCGACTACCCATGTCAGTACTAACTGAGCTTGCGTTGCTTAACTTCAGTGATCAGACGAGAACTGGTGTGTCCAACGCAACTCGCCGCTCCGGACTTTCACTAGGAAACCCCCAGTATTCCCCCAAGGAGTCCTTACCCTGGCTCTGGAACCTTCATACATATCTTGGACTATTCGGATAAACCCTTCTTCTACCCCCTCCCTTCTTTCATAACACCTCCCAAACTACCTGCCGTGGGACACTGTCATAAGCCTTATCCAATTCGATAAAGACGGCATGGACAGCACTGACCCTAACGGCAATGTCGCCCACAATTTCTCAGCGTTGTAGTCATAGAGACACCAGTGACGAAGGAGTCATCCTCACAGCAAAAGTCAGGCGCCAAAACTCCACGATTTGCACGTGATCTTGGCCGTTCTTGATTTTTTTCGAAGCAGAGGCTAGTTTAGCGCCACCTAGCGGGAATCACAGGATATTCCAGTAAGGTGCCAATTCCAGGTCTACTCGATAGGTGGCGCAAGCTGTTGTGATCAAAGTGGGTGCAATACATACTCTTATCTAGCAAACGCTCAACTGATATCGTGACGTCAGTATACTTCTGTTATCAGCAATGTCCCCCAGGTAGCGCGGTTCGCCAACGTATCGTATTCCGAAAGTTGGTTCCTTTCCTCATGACCACTCAACACTAGTTACCATGGCTACAGGTTGATGACGTAAAGATCATCGTCTTCTTCCGATTGGAGTTTCCATGGTTACCGCTTGGTAACACTTTTGTTACACCACGTGCTTTTTATCCCTCATTCCCCCCACGTTTTCGATTAACCTTTTTTTTTCAAAAGCAATTCATCTCTTTAGGGAAGGTGCGGGGGTGATCTCTTTATAAAGAGATTACTATAATCAGTGCCGTCTTAACGTATGGGCCTTGGCGGGCATTTGGTCAGGGGTGGGCGGCCCCCTGCTACTCTGTAAATGTGAATACCGCTAGTACCCAAAAATTCCTCGCATTAGTGTAGTGTTTGTGCAGTCTCCTCATTGGTACTACACTGTGGATGGCGCTCTAATGACCCTGTAGTTGAAGGGCCCTAAAACACCAACAAGCAAGCCCAGTTAGCCCTAACATGGGTGGCCGCTTGGAAAAACCAGGGTACTGCTGCTGGGCGAAGACGACAAGTGCAGTCGTCTATCACGTCCCCCTCCTCTAGTAGTAGACATATTTCCTGTCCCCTCTCTGAACTAAACAAAGACGTCCCAGTCAGGAAACCTCACTTGTGAGCCGACAGAAGAAGGACAAAGGGAGGAGAAGAAATTAAGAAGGGGGAGGATGTCGCCCCGGAGACAGAGGTGGAAAGGGTAGGAGGGGGAGTGTACCACCACCGTAAAAATATTCAATCAAATCTATCAAATTTTTTTAGTACATGAAACTTAAAAAATTACAAATAATAGTAATAGCAAAAAAAAAAAAACATTGTCCCGTGACCTCTTGAACTCTCCACATTCCATACTGAACCCTTGGTGCAAGAAGAAGGGAGGTGATAATAGAGAGGAGGAGCAGCAGCAGCTGAGGGAGGGTAGACAACTAGCTGTTCATGTGCCACAGAGGGGACCGCCGACGAAAGACGGAGTTACCAAAAAACAAAATATATTATGTAAAAGAGACATGAATTGCTCCATTGTGTCACTGGAATGTGGAGCGGTGCATATTTAATGAACACGTTTCTTTCCTTCTCCACTTGGGACCCTTTAAGTGTCCCAAAGAGAGGAAATGGGTCAAACTAAACAACCACACTACAGTATTTAAAAAGAATAAAAAAAAAGAGCTTGGGTCCATCTGAACCTGTTTCTAATACCTTTTACGTGTCAAAAGGGAGAAGGTCAGAGGTCTCACGCACCGAAAATAATAAAACAAAAAAGGCCACTAGCCTTGGTCAGAATCGAACCTGCAACTTCCATACCTTCACACAACAACGCTGTACAACGAACGAGCATTGAATTTACAACCACTCGAGATGAGCAACGTCATATGGAAAAAAAAAAAGAGGTGAAAAGAGGTCAGTCGAGGTCAAGCGAGTCGAATGGGGTGTCTAACGCATCCCCAGTGAACCGAATCGACGGTGGTCATTTCAGCCTCCTCTTCACCACAAAGAGGGAAACAGACATGGGGGGGGGGGGAGTTTGAAGGCTAACTCAAAATTAAAAAGGATATCTAATTCCGAAAAAAAGTTGTCTGTCAGCGATGGTCAATAATCCCATCCAATGGTCACTAAACCAGGTGAAACGCTGAAAGATGACCACTAAGATGAATTGACCCGGTTTGTCCCAAAATCTTTCCACCCAGCAATCGTCATTCGTCCACCGACGGCAACAGCGGTCATTCTATACCTACAGCCTCATCTCGATGACTCAGTGGTTGCTTGTCTGCCTACAGAGTTCTTGGTTGCAAGTTCGAACCTAGTCAACTAAGGGAAAACTTTTTTTTCCCCCCACTCACTTCTCTCAACAGCAAGTCCAGTTGGTCCAGGTGAGATCAATAGTGTTAGTATAGGCCACCGTGATGACCAAGAAAGGAAAAAAGGGCAATTGTCAACTTTACCTCTCTTAGGAATGGATAGAAAGAGTTGTGGTGATGATGTGGTACACTGCAGGCTTGTTGAAAGGCAGTAGTGGAAGGCAAAGTGGTCTTCAAAGTCCAGTGGTCATCGGGGAAATGGACACAAATTTCAGTCCGGAATAATCAAAAGCCAATTTGCAACACTTAACGCCAGAATAAATAAATAGCGGTGACACGACAACCTCATAACTTCATTTGACCCATTTCGGGGTGGACGATTGTATGGTGCATTGGATGGAGGGTCATATGGTCCATTCCGTGGAGGGTCATATGGTCCATTCGGTGCAGGATTATATGGTCCATTCGGTGCTGGATTATATGGCCCATTCGGTGCTGGATTATATGGCCCATTCGGTGCTGGATTATATGGCCCATTCGGTGCAGGATTATATGGTCCAGTTTGAGGAGAGTTGTACCGTCCATCTTGTAAAGGGTTGTAAGATCCAGATGGCAGCTGGGGATAAGGACCATACGATTGTGGCTGATTATAAGGTCCATACGAGGGCGGATTATTGCCAGGGTTACTATTAACGTTTAATCCAAAACTAGGAGCAAGCTGGATCCCTCCGTTGGCATTATCATCCTTCGTTTTATCCTTGGTCGGATATCCATTCTCCACAGGAGGTTTCTTAGTACTGCTATAATAATTATGCAAAAAACTATCCATCAACAACATCCAACTAAATAAAGCGCCCTCAAGTGGGTTCCCGTAACGGACGTATCCTAATGCAATAATACTTACGCCACGACTGAAAAACGTGGCGCTGGTGTCGGCACATCATTTTTGGGATTTTTCTTGTTTTTTTTAGAACCTCTTTTTTGAATATTCCTCCGCTTCCTCGGCATCCCACGACAATTACCTGAAATCACCATTTAATAAGAATCTTCGTTACTTTAAAGAAGTACACGACGATAAACATCCAATTAAGTACCGGTACCGCTTTGTAGGCACATGCACTTACTGGGAACATGCGATACAAAAAACTGATGGATCCTTTGCCGGTCGTCCAAGATGGAACCGCCCTGAGAAGCTTTCGATATGAATTCCGTTACGCATTTCACATAACCTAAACTGTGAACCAATAAAACAGTTATATGAGAGCCCTCGCTAATTCCTACTTACACCACTGTGCCACCGGAGGCCTGCTTCGGTGGCAAAATAGGTAGCGTGTTCTATTAACTGTGCCAGTGGTTTCAGGTTCGATACTGGATTGAGGAGGGTTGACTTCTTTCGGCAAGACAACGAGAGAGAGCCAGAGGGCCCCGAGTGCGCCTTCCTTCGGATAAGAAGTAAAACTGAGGTCCTGTGTGGCGTACCATGGCATTTGCTCATAAAACAAGTTTCCAGGTGTTTGAGCTCGGTGGAGTGCCCTCAACCAACAGCGCCGTCAAATATATAACCTCTTGTGTCAATTCAGGGGGACAAGATGGAAACCCAACCTTGCCATAGGCGGGTTAAGGGTTAGTAGTTTTCTTTTGCAATATAATCTGGATCGTTCACAAGATCCATTAACAGCTCTATCCACTAGTAGGTAAATGAACCCTACACCTGGTCTCCCGCTAACCATAGGTTCTAACCGCGCCATTTACCACAGTTTCCTCTGTGTGAGGAAGATATGGACATCTCGCCACATCATCATCATCATCATCATCATCACACCCTTATCCCGCCTGAGGCGGGGTCGGGTCTGCGGGTTCTAATCCTCCACTCCCGCCTATCCCCACCAGGTCCCTCTCCACCCCGCATGCCTCCGTGTCCCTTTGCACCACCTGCTCCCACGTCCGTTTTGGTCTTCCTCTACTCCTGGTGCCCCCAATTACCCGTAGTCAAATAATGAGCCTAGTAAGTTCCTCCTCCCTCCTCCTCATCACATGCCCATACCATCTCAACCTATTCTCTCTCATCTTTTCCGCGATGTCTCCCACACCCAAACTACCTCTAAAGTACTCGTTTCGGATTCTATCGACTAGTGACACCCCACTCATGTAGTGCAGCATTCGCATCTCAGCCACTTGCATTTGTCTTTCATGGTTCTTCCTAGCTGCCCAACACTCCGAGCCATATAACATAGCGGGCCTAACAACAGTTTTGTACACTTTGCCCTTCCACTTTATGGGGACCCGGCGGTCACACAGGACACGGTCTCCGATTCAGCCATCCTGCATTAATCCTACGAGTCACATCGGAATCTATCCCCCATTGCTCTGGAAAACTGATCCTAGATAACGAAACTCTTGCACCACTGGTATCCCCTCACCCACGCAACGAATCTCACCCCCTTGACCCTGGCCACTAAAATTGAAAGGTAGGTACTCTGTCTTCATGTTCACCTTAAGGCCCCCTCTTTCCATTGCCGTTTTAATGTCTTGTAGGCCCTTTTGTGCATCCTCCTTGGACTCCTCAAGCCTTCCCACATCATCAGCGAATACAGATTTGTTGTTGTTTGTTGGTGCTTAATGTCCCGTCAACTACAAGGTCATTAGAGCCCTGTCCATTGCATAGTTCTAATGCATATACTGCACAGACACTACACTAATGCGACGATTATTGGGTATTAGCAGTACCCAGCTTTCCCGAGCGACCACCCATGTCAGTACTAACTGGGCTTGCGATGCTTAACTTCAGTGATCAGACAAGAACTGGTGTGTCCAACGCAACTCGCCGCTCCCAGCGAATACAGACAAAAGTAGGAAAGTGTCCCATGACCCTGAGGATGACATAATACATTGAAAAAGGTATTCTTTCTTTCATTTAGAGATGCTACATTTTGGAAAAGTTATCTTATCAAAATGCTACTTTTAGAATAAACATTTTATAAATAAATTTAGGTGGTGTGTTATTACAATATGCCTCTTAACACCCGATAACGACGATTTTGGATAAACTAAAAATCAGAAGGGCTTGTCCTAATGAACACATACTGTATACTATGTGACGCATTACCAGTAATCCAAACGTTAAGTGTCATTACTAAACAGACGATAATTAATAAGACTTACTGACTTATTTTAAGAAAATTTAGTCTTACTTTAGTTAAAATGTTATCTGCAGCAGTTCTGCGTTTGGCTAAGACGGAGAAAAAAAACAACTAACCCCTTTCCGCCAGGTTGGGGTATCCATTCCTCTTGTCCCTCTCTATAGACACACAGGCGATCTACTGAACGCTATTTTTCCGTAGCCGGCTGCTGAAAAAAAGTTGCAAACCGTCGGGGTACTCTACGGCCTCCTCTACCCGTTGAATAGTAGAGAGGGTTCTTTAACGTGCAAATGCCATCGTACACCACACTGGACTTTGGTTTTACTTCTCAGCCGAAGGAAGGCACACTCGGAGCCTCCGTTCAGACCGAAAGAAGCCAACCCACCGCGGTCCTGGATCGAACCCAGCGTCACTGACGCAGTTACCTAATGCGCCACCAAGGCGGCCGAAGGTTAAACGAGGGAGTATGCAATCATAATATCAATACTGACCGACAGAGATAGCCATCATTAACACAGTCAAGATTTTTCAGTATTTGCATTAATTCATCCTGTCTCAAGTTATCGTCCGGAACGTCTAAATAATAAAAGCAGAAAAATGAAATTATGACAAATAAAACAAAAAGCATATTTCACGAATAATCATTTCATGCCTTACCGACGCCGTTTGCAGTTGACATTGAAATGCTTATTAATATAAAGGATATTACACTTGAAACAAGCATTTCCAGCCCAGTAGCAAATGATATGTCATAAATTTGTTGAAAATGAAAGAGTAATTCATGTTTTTGCAGCTCATGTTTTTATATAATGTACTGTTTACTTAGGACTATGTGATAAAATAAAAATTAGTCAATACCATTTATATTTGCTTTTTAAAGAAAATATAAGACTATTTTGAAATCGAATGCCACTTCTATTAGTTGAATGATCACGGCGCTCTAACTATGACATAACTAAGTTCCCTTCTGACTCATCACTAACAGTGGCGCTACTTTCGATATTAGCGAAACCAAGGGCATTCAGGTTCTGTCACGTGCAATCGACTTTGCTCCCCAGTATGTATTGTGGTGGGTTCCATCCTACCCAAATATAGCAATCTGATCACGCCTTACTTTCTTCGTTTCGTTGCTGTTTTTTGGGGGGGGCTTCAACTACAATGGTACTTAGAGCCCTTTCCACCTCCTAGTTCCAATGCATATACACTACACGCTGTTGCGACGATTTTTGGCTAGTAGAGGTACCCAGTGTTCCCAAGCGGTGACCCCACGTTGGTTTTATTTACTTGTTGGAGTTTAAGGTCCCGTCAACTACAAGGTCATTAGAGACCCGTCCACTGCATAGTTCTAATGCATATACTGCACAGACACTACACTAATGCGACGATTATTGGGTATTAGCAGTACCCAGCTTTCCCGAGCGACCACCCATGTCAGTACTAACTGGGCCTGCGTTGCTTAACTTCAGTGATCAGACGAGAACTGGTGTGTCCAACGCAGCTCGCCGCTCCCTCCAGTATTACTGATGGTCAGTACTCAGTAGTATGCATGATGGTTCCATAGCCCTGATAAGGACTCCTTGGGGAAATATTCTGGAGGCTTCCCAGTGAACGTTTGGAGTACACCAAGGTTCAGCACCAAGTCCATACCTTTTCATTCGGGTAATGGACTAGCTGCTAACTGGGGTTGGAGAATAGGCCCGTCAGTGCAGGGGGTATTTGCCTCCGATATTGGACAACTTAGTGACTCCAGGGGGGAAAAAGGGCCTAAACGATTTTAGAGCAGGGACAGAAAACAGAGGCCTAAAGATAAACATGAAGACCACGGACTCCATGAAACCCATAATTGATGTTTTAGGGCCCTTCAACTACAAGGTCATTAGAGTCCCGTCCACAGAGTAGTTCTAATGCAGAGACTGCACAGACACTACACTAATGCGACGATTTTTGGGTATTAGCAGTACCCAGTGTTCCCAAGCGGCCACCCATGTCAGTCCCAGCTGGGGTTGTGTTGCTTAACTTCAGTGATCGTACGAGAACTGGTGTGTCCAACACAACTCGCCGCTCCCTAATTATTCGCCCTCCATCCGAAACAAACACTGTCCACCATGTCCTCTTAGAGCTGGCGTTAGGTGATACCACGACCTCACGGATTGAGATATGGCTTTGTGCCGGGCAATTCGCCCCAAGACATACCCAACATTCCATTTCGTCTTATCAAAGAAGATGCTCTGTCCACATCTCAGTTACCCCCCCCCCCCCGCAGTCTCCACCGCTCTCCCATCTACAACAAATATTCGAGAAAAAGAGTAAGAGGTCGCCTGTGTGTGACACCATATCCGGTTCAGTGCTGACTCCGTCTATGGCATGTCCCATTGTATGCATATGGTGTGGGGCGGTGGTGCATTTCTCTTGTGTTCACCTCTCTCCTTTACCAGACCTCACCCTGAGTGCCGTTTGCGTGGGCAGATAACACTTAAAAAAGGGGTGAGAAACTGACCTGTGAACTGAAGCACACACACACACACCCAAGGTGGTCCGACAGCTCCACCCCTCGTCCACGTTCAAAATACAGAGGTAAGCAAGGGTCATCGCCACAAGTCCAGATTCTCATAAATTCAGACCTCCGTCATCATTTCCTTCTATTTTTGTCTTAATCTTGCCAACATCCTTCACCACCCCTTTCTTATCCGTCTTGAATCTCATCCTCTCCCTCTTTAACAGGACGAGTACCCACTCTTGTTCTCAGACTTTTCCCCTCCCCGTCACTCCACAAGTAACTACTAATCCCTTTCCGCCTATGGCAGCGTCTGGTACGCATCTTGTCCCTCTGAATGGACACAAGGGTGATCTATTGGACAGAGTTCTTCCACAGCCAGTTGCCGGTCAAAGTTGCAACCCCTATGCTTAGTTATCGCCGGTCTACTGTTTCGTTGGGGCACTCAACCTCCACCAAACCCCAGGAGAGAGCGAGCTCTTACACCTGGGAATTTCGCCTAACCTACCCGTTCAATAGTAGAGAGGATTCTTTGACGTGCAAATGCCATCGTACACCACACGGGACGTCGGTTTTACTTCTCATCCGAAAGAAGGGGCCTCTTTCTCTCGCCCGGTAAAGAAGTCAACCCACCTAAGTCTAGTATCGAACCTAGAACTACTGACACAATTACCGAGCATGCTAACCACTGCGCCACCAAAGGGTCGGAATGAGCCCTCAAAATCGCGGTTGCTATAGCAACTTCCTATCAACAACTACGGCCGCCGCCATTATTACCACAGTACCAAAAAAAAAAAAAAAAAAACACAGCTCCAACTCCTAACCCTTTTCCCGCCTATGGCAGCGTCGGGTACCCATCTTATCCCTCTGAATGGACATAGGGCGATATATTAGTCATAGTTTTTTTCTGCAGCCGGTTGCCGGCCAAAGCTGCACCCCTACCCTTTTCGTTAATTCACTCTCATCATCATCATATGGATCACCCCTCCATGTGCCTTTTACAGTCAGCAGCGAAAAATAACCGCTTTAGAAGCAATAGCACACGTAATTCATGAACACCACGATGAAACCACCACCACCACGCCTGTGCTCCTTATATTTCTGCGGTTGGGCCCGAGGGCCCTTGGTGGAGAGGAAAGATGATGAAGAAGAAGAAGGAGGAGGAGGGTGGAGGGAAACGGGAAGAGGAGGAGGTCTATATGATTCAAGAAATGTATGTGAGAAGGAGGGTATGAGTGGGCCGGGTAAGAGAGGGTAAGTGAGAATTCAAAGAAGACGATTGTAGGGTAGCACAAAAAAAAGGATACGAGGGAAGAGAAAGGGTGGGGAGGGAGAAGAAGGAGAGGGAGTAGGCGTGGCCGAATGAGTAAAGCAAGCGGCGCGTGCTCACGCGGCAGGCCGACCGGCTGCCAACTGACCGGTTTGGTGGCTGCTTGGTGGTATGGCGCGACCAGTTGTTGTTGTTGGCCATCCGTGGGAGCACATTCCTTCACTGTTCCCACGCTCTTTCTCCCCTCCCTCACAGGGCGAGAAGGGGGAGGGCAGAAAAGGACGATGGTAACAAGCGGATGGGTAGAGAGAGAGGATGAAAGGACGTTCATTCAAGGAAGAAGGAGGAGGGAGAGAGAGAGTATAGGAGGGAAGTAAACTGAGAAAAGGTAAGAAAATGAGGAGTCTTAAAAGAGGGCAAAGGAGAGGAGGAGGAAAAGGAGGGGAGAATAGGGTAGTAGGGAGAGACAGGCACCCACGAAACGGACGAGGGAGGGAGGAGGGAGGAAGAAAGCGAGATAAACAAGTGGGTAACCTAAGAAGAGTGAGAGAGAGAGAAGCGGATAAGAAAAAAGAGAGGGAAGACGATGAATAAAAAAATAGGATACTGCGAAAATGCGACTCACTCTGTAATCTCAAAGGGCAACCCATGAACGGCTGTCACACATTCACCTCGCAACCCCTCCAACCCTCTCCTTCCAATCGCTTGTTTGAATTCTTTCTTGTAAAGTCACGTGACGGTGTTGGAGGACGGCAAGTAGTAAGAGGCAAATCTTCCCTGAAGATTTCAGGCAAGTCCAGTACTTGAGTTGTTGCCCCATCTTCCGCCCTCCCCTCTCCCACCAGTACATTTATGCAAATCATTTTAATGACCCCAAACAAATTATTATTGTTCTCTGCCACGCCCCGTTATTATAGTCGCGCAAAACAATAAATTAAATAAAACCGGAAATCAAGGCCTTCATCCGAAAGACGGAACAGGATTCGAACTAGCAATTAACAACTTTTTTTTCCCTTGCCTCAGTCAGTTAAGTGAACCCTGGAGGTGGGTCACTACGATAAGTTCACACTGATGCAGTTGTCAAGTGTACATGCTACAGCGACACCTATCATTGTATCTAGAAACTAGAGCAGCTCTGAAGGAACCAATGTATCTAGAATTGAACTCGCGCACATTCGGTCATCAGATAAGGACGCTAATCAATCAGTTAATAAAGCTCAGCACATTCCAGTAAAAGTGCATGTTAACACCCCCCCCTTCCACGGACAAAAAGCATGGGAAAGGAAAAGATAAGGAGGTCAAAGGTCAGGAGGGAAGCGAGATAGAGAAAGGAGGGGAGAGATGATCCGTACCAAGGGAGATTAAAATAAATGGGAGGGGGGGGTAGTCGCTAGTTAGGAAAAACGTAGGGTTGACTCGGAACCAAGGCCGGAAAATGACGTTATAAGAGAAGGGGAAGAGGGAGGGGGTGAGAGAGAGGGGAAAGGACACAGTCCATCAAAGTGGTGTGACGAAGAATGAGACACAGAAGGGGATCCACATCAATGCGCTCGTGGAATGTGACCATCTGCTCACTAATCCAAACAAAAAAAAAAGTGGTTCCGGAGCTTCCACGTCCTCCTTGGGCCCATTTAAAACTCACAACCCATAGAAAAACAGGGTCAGTTAGGGCCCTTCTCCTCCTCTCATTCTCCAACATCCGAATTTCTGAGTGACCACACTGAGTCACACAGCCAATTCTCATACAGGACCTTTGTCTGAAACACACACAGTGGTGACTCATACTCAGGACTGGGATATCTTTGACAAGTTGTGAACGGGACAAGGTCCCTGGTCCAACTAACACTAAAGAAATACCCTCTTTCGCCCCTCCCCATCAGCAGGTGATCATCAGGTACGACCTTCAGACGTAGCAACTTCACGAATCGTGGGAAAACCAACAAAAAATTAAGACCGAACAAGGAATCGAACCTGCAATGCCGATTTCAAGATAATTTAACCATCCTACACCTTCCTAGTATCCACTCAGTCTCTTAACAGCAGAACTTCTAAAAGCACAGAAAAAGAGGGTCGGTGAAGTCCTTTAGCAAAGAGCATTTTACCTAGGACCTCAAAAAACTTCAAATCCGCGAATGGGCCCCACTGAAGCACACCATACCAAAGTCCCATTCGACGATTTCAAAACTATCTTCCTCGATGCTGCTAAGGCTTCACCTTCTGCCAGAAACAACGCCTTATATTACACTAACCCACAAGGACCCACCCCAATCCCCAACAAACAGCCCTTTAGTTCCAACAAATTTATTCTCAGCTCACATAAACAAGATAAAGACAGGCCACGAACCAACGCTTAACGCGGGACAGTGGTCATCGTGGCAGTCATCAGCATCATTATCATCAATCAGTAAACACAGCACTGAGTAGGGGGGGGGGAAGAGCCCTTTGGCGGTCAACCACTAGCCGGACACTCGCCCTATGCAACCAAAACGGCCTACGAAGAAAGCAATATAAAGAGAGAAGAGGAGGGCAGAGAAGGCTATCTTCCTTCTTTCTCAGACACTATACAAGATCCTAAACAAACCTTGTCCTTCTTCACCCTAAGTGTGCTACAGACAAAACTCCCACTCCACCCCGACCCTCCAACCCCTTCCACTCTTGCCCTCTCCCCCACCGTCCAGCTCCTCACGTCCTTCCATCATCAACATTCTGCAACGGGCCTCCTAATCCAACATCTATCTTGTTCCTCTTTTTTTAGAGTATCGCTGTACTAAAAGAGAAGAGGCAGGAGGGGAGGAGAAGGGGGTGGGTGTCTATTCATCAATGTGCCCTAGTGTTGGTGCTCACACACTATCGTCATCCGTTGATCCTCACCTCGTCCCCCTCCTGGGCAACAGCAGTCTTTTATCTGCAAGTTGCATGCCAACAGACACCACTGCCACCACCACCACGGCCTTCCTTTATATTTCACTATTACTACCACTACTACAAATACAGTACCTCCAAAAAATTTTTTTTCTCGTCCCTTACCTCCTCCTCCTCCTCCTTTCTTCCTTCCCCCACCTCCTTTTACTCACACACTCACATACTCGACCCCCTGAAGGCACAAACACCAGATGCCCGTCTCCCCGCTTATTATGAGAGCCAACCATGCGATAAGATGGCATGCGCTGAGCACAATGCCTGCTGCCGCCGCTGCCTGCCGTTCGCCTTCTTCCATCTTGGCACCGAGCGTGGGAAAATGGTTGAGAACGAGCTCTCACTGACTTTCCCACGGTAGCCACGAGCCACCAGACTGGTTTGTAGAGGAATGAAGAGGGCGGACACACCACGCGCTCACCTGCTCCCCTTATATAAAGCAACTGCATGCCCTTGGAGGGCTTACTCATGAGTCGACAACTCGCAAACTGAACAACACGCATACAGCTGCTGCTGCTGTTGCTTTACCTCTCGAATCAACGCACATTACTTACACTGTACTTTGCTTTGCTGTGGATATCACATCACTGTTTTGATTGACCGCGGGTCACAAACTTCGACATAGATACAATTTTGGCACGCTGTATTAACACACAGCCAATACGTAATTAGTGAATCGATCGTGTGACGTCAATCGCCGCATTCGATTGATTTCAAAAGTTCTACTTTTTTGAATTTTCGAACTCTGTGTGACGTAGTATGGATTTATCCATGGCAACGTGCAACGCCGAAAAAGCCGCCATGAAATCAACCGAATATAGAAAGGTAACTATTTGTTTATATTATTATTATTATTTTAAAGGACCCCCTGTCCTACATATCGGGATTAATTTTGTTGGGTGATAAGTAAACTTCTCTCCTGCCCCGCATTTTTGCGATTCTCATCTTATATTAAAGTGTCAATGGGTCATTTATGCACATGATTTGTAATAGCTGGGGATAAAAAGGGTTTGGAAATACTGACCTCTCGCAAGACGTTTGAAATTTAAACATCGTAGGGCCTCTTACTAAGTTTCCACCTTTTTTTTCTTGTCCAGGTGATCAAGCCTTTGCTGGAACGACGACGCCGAGCCAGAATTAATAGCTGTTTAGACGAATTAAAAGCCATCATTCTGGAAAATGCACAAAATGAGGTAAATATTAGATTTCTCTATTGGTCCCTTTTTGATCTACCAGGATCTGTGTATATGTGTGTGCAGAGCCAGGTTAAAATGTCCGTGGTGTTAATGACGTTTATTTATTGGATCTTTGCAGAATACTGATGCATCGAAATTAGAAAAGGCCGACATACTCGAACTGACCGTTCAACACCTGAGAAGCCTTCGTCGCCAAAGTCGCAACTGGCCAACTGCCACGCCTACCGTCAAGACGATGGAAGGCGTTACCAGTGACAAATTCAGAGCAGGCTTTGCCGAATGTGCTCACGAAGTATCGGCCTACATCTCGACACTAGACTGTGTGGACGGCGATGTCCGATCAAGACTGTTGAGTCATCTAGGAAACTGTATCAACCGCATGCCCTGTCTGATGCCACCAACCGCCCCACACACGCCTTATCCAGCTGCTACACACAGTCCATTCAACACAAGTCCCCTAACAACTACTACCGCCCCACATCCACGAAGCATGGACACTACTACCACCACCGTAGCTGGTCACTTGGGTCATAACATGCTACCACTGTCCACACCCACTCCACCTCAATCTCCAGTATCACCGGCCCAATTGTGTGGCACACCCACCTGCACTGTAGCACCTACCATCAAGACAGACTATGTGGTTCCAGTATCGCCTGTGTCGCCACCCATCGATGTCCCACCTTACGCCACTGGACGATACAATTGTGGAAGTCCAGCAGGCTACGTGACCGTGCGCAGTGACATTTACGTCTGGCCTGAAATGCCTTCGTCTAGGTCCAATAATAACAGCAGATCGTCACCTATGGATACACGAAATTATAGTAACGACAATTATTACTGTTACGACAGGATGGTCATGCCCGAATCTCCACAATCCGTGGTTGTCAGCCCGAAAGAAGTGACCGTTGACGTGGACACGCATTCAAGCAAACCATGGAGGCCGTGGTAAAAAGAAACTTATCGCGGCCGCCATTTTGACATTCTGTGGCAAATTTATACTAAAGAGAAAGTACAAGAACTTTGTTGTTTACCTGTATTTTGGGCATTATTTGATGACCCACCCACCTCTCCAAAGGGCTTTCATTTCCGGTGATATAACTAACCACTGGTCAAGACTATTTTTTTCGTACCTGTGAGGAAGCAGAAACGAATGTGTGTGAACGAACACCGCCACGTTTTCGAACGTTTCACGTGACTTCTATGATGTATGGGCATTTCTCAATGTTCCAAAAGAATGAAGAACAATTCTATTCTCAATATGAGACACCAGCCAGAACTAAAATCGTTATTTTGTTCTAAACTACGTTATGTGTATATAAGATGTAAAAAATACAGTCATATGTTGTTTTTATAATGAAAATGTTTCAGAGAATTTAAATTAAGTTAAATATAAATTATTTTTTTTTTTGCCTAAAAGAAATTTTGTTGTTTGTAACTTTATAATGGTGGGTTCCGCCTCGGCGACGCAGTGGGTAGCATGCTCTGTAACCCAGTCAGTGGTTCGAGGTTCGATACTAGACCGATGTGTTTGCTTCGTTGGTGTTTTAGGGCCCTTCAACTACAAAGGTCATAAGAGTCCCGCCCAATGCGTACTTTGACGCAGAGTCTGCACAAACACAACTGTTATTGGTTTAGGGCCCTTCAACTACAAGGTCATTAGAGCCCCGTCCACTGTGTAGTTCTGATGCAGGGACTGCACAGACACTACACTAATGCAACGATTTTTGGATACTAGCGGTACCCAATTTTCCCAAGCGGCCACCCATGTCAGTACTAACTGGGGTTGCGTTGCTTAACTTCAGTGATCAGACAAGAACTAGTGTGTCCAACGCAATGCAGCCGGTCACCACACCTTATTGGGTTGTCTTTACCGGGCGAGAGAAAGATGCCCCAAGTGCGCCTTCATTCGGATGAGAAGTAAACCCGAGGTCCTGTGTGGCGTACGATAGCATTGGCCCCTTCCAAGAACCCTCTCTACCATGCAACGGGTAGATCAGGCAAAATTCCGAGGTGCAAGAGCTCGCCCACCCGGCGTGGGTTGAGTGCCCCCAACAATCAACCTTAGGGGGTTACAGCATTGCAATGTTCGCAGCCGGCTGCAGAAAAACGTCTTTTTTTTGGTTTGTTGGTGTTTTAGGGCCCTTCAACTACAAGGTCATTAGAACCCCGTCCACTGCGTAGTTCCAATGCAGAGACTGCACAGACACTACACCAATGCGACGATTCTTGGATATTAGCAGTACCCAGCTTCCCCAAGCTGCCGCCCATGTCAGTACTAACTGGGGTTGCGTTGCTTAACTTCAGTGATCAGACGAGATCTGGTGTCCAACGCAATAAGCAGTTTCCCCCTCCCAAAAAACACCGTCAAATAAGTATACATAATCCTTGTGTTCATTCTGGGGGACAAGATGGGAAATCGACCCTACCACAGGCGGGGAAAGCGTTGGAAGCTGCTTTATCCCGAGGGTCTCAGACTAATCAAGTCTACTTCAGTGGTCCGCGGACCTTTGCCGGTCTGCAAGAAATTATTACCGGTCCGCAAAATGCTTTCAGGTGTAGTAGTAGCTCGGTGCAGTGCCCCGACGATCAATGAGCAAAGGGGTTGCAGCTTTAATCGGCAACCGGGGCTGCGGAAAAAGACTTTCCAGTAGATCACCCTTGGGTCCATTCAGCCAGACGAGTACCCGACCCTGTTATCGGTGGTAGAAGGGTGAGGAGTTGCTCTGTAACGTTTTAATGATGGGTCGTTATTATTCTTCCAGGGCCCGCTCTAGCGCTTACGTCGCCCCGGACAAAAAGACAAATAGCCGCCCCTTAAGATTATAATGCAAGTTCAAGCAGCAGTTTTTCTCACACATTAGTCCGGGGCGGACTAATGCCCGGGTTGCACTCCCCTAGCGTGGGCCCTGATTCTTCAAACGTGAAAGACACTAAGTTCACGTCTGATCACACTGCCAAGTTGTGGGAAACGTTGGGCAACAACTTTCGACGTTACGTAACCTAAAACACGTCAGAAGAAAACTCAAAAAGAAATTTGGTTAGTCAAATAGGAGACTCAACCTCTTTTGACAACAAACAAAGGTATAATTTTCTTGATGACAAGAGACTGGGAATGAGGCAAACGCAAATAAGAGATGAGGTTAGTTTTCCTCACTAAACCCAACCACTGACTCATTGTTATCAAACCTGATAGCATTGACTTTTTTCCTGTCTTCGGGGAAAAGAAATCATTGGAGAGACAATTATTATCAGACAATTTTTCATATCTTATTTTCTTAATGTCAACGTGATAACTGAGTTTCCACAGTAAAAAAGTTAGACAAAGCCACATGTCACGGTAGTCAAAACTGTTTTTACAACCACTGTAATCAACACCAGTCTGCGCATCATCATACCCTTATCAGGCCCTGTGGCATGTTTGTTTGATGGTATTTTACGGCCCTTCAACTACAAGGTCAATAGTGCCCCGTCCACTGCGTAGCTCTGATGCAGAAACTGCATACACACTACACTAATGCGACGATTTTTAGATACCAGCGGTACCCAGTTTTCCTAAGCGGCCACCCTGGTTAGTACTAACTGGGTTTGCGTTGCTTAACTTCAGTGATTAGAGGAGAACTGATGTGTCAAATGCGTTAAACCGCTCCCCAGCACCGTCAATTTGTTTGTTTGTTGGAGTTTAAGGTCCCGTCAACTACAAGGTCATTAGAGACCCGTCCACTGCATAGTTCTAATGCATAGACTGCCAGACACTACACTAGTGCGACGATTATTGGGTATTAGCAGCACCCAGCTTTCCCGAACGACCACCCATGTCAGTACTAACTGGGCTTGCGTTGCTTAACTTCAGTGATCAGACGAGAACTGGTGTGTCCAACGCAACTCACCGCTCCCCAGCAGCACCGTCAACTGCGTAGTTGTAATGCAGAGGCCGCATACACACTACGCTGTTACGACGATTTTTGGGTATTAGCAGTACCCAACGTTCCCCATGTCAGTACTAGCTGGGGGTTGAGCTGATTAACTGCAGTGATCAGATAAGAACTGATGTGTCCAACACAATTTGCCGCTCTCCACGCTCTGTGGCACGGTCGGTTCTGCTGGTTCTAGCCCTCCACTCCCGTCTATCTCCCAACAGGTCCCCGTCCACCCCACGCACTACCCCATTACCCTTAAGAACAACCTGTTCCCACGTCTGTTTTGGTCTCCCCCTGTCCGCGTGCTCCCAGCCACCAGCAGTCTTTTAATGGACCTAACGAGCTCCTCCTCCCCTCTTCTCATTACATGGCCATACCACTTCAATCTGGAGTGGCAAATTGCGTTGGACACACCAGTTCTCGTATGATCACTGGAGTTAAGCAACAGAACTCCAGCTAGTACTGACGTGGGTGGCCGCTTGGGGAAACTGGGCACCGCTAATACCCAAAAATCGTCGCATTAGTGTAGTACCTGTGCAGTTTCTGCATTATAACTATGCAGTGGACGGGGCTCTAGTAACTTTGTAGTTGACGGGCCCCTAAAACATCAACAAACCATTTCCGCGATATAGCGATTGGAGGTGGGGGCCCACCTCCAAACTACCCCTAATATACTCCTTCAAATGCTACCCGCTCTCGACACCCCTGTCATGTACAGCAGCATTCACATCTCGGCTACTTGTATTCTGTTGAAGTGGCTCTTCCTCACTGCCCCCAACCAGTGGCGTCACTAGGGGTGTGCGGGACTAGGGGTGTAGGGGTGTGCGGGACTAGGGGT
>JAAFCE010004287.1:2869092-2927648 GCA_013389805.1 Trigoniulus corallinus
TAGGGGTGTGCGGGACTAGGGGTGTAGGGGTGTGCGGGACTAGGGGTGTAGGGGTGTGCGCCACTGCCCCCAACACTCTACTCCATATACCATAGGTGACCTAACCGCTGCCCTGTAAAACTTCCTTTTCAACCTGATCCAGTATCAAACCTAGAATTACTGACCCAGTTACCGAGCGCGTTACACACTCCGCCACACAGACGGGTCTCCTGCAAGTCTACCGAGACTGGAAAACAAGCAGTGGCACCTACGCATGCGTAGAACCCCCGTGTACATGTCTAGCTCCTGACTTTCACATTTTTATCATTGGCTCATCACTCCCATCTCATTTGCACATGCGCAAACATTTGTAATGGTGAGGGCAACAAAAAGCGGCTTCTAGAGGTGGAAAACCTTCAAAAATTTAACTGTTTCCGTGATTATTAGTATTATTTTCAAAGTGTGAGAAAGGGTGATCATGAACGGCTTACTTATGCCTAAAAATTAGACTGACCGGCTCCACATACCAGAAGGGAAGGGCACACGGTTAACTCAGTCACCCAGTTATATACTGACCAGAGTGCTACGCTGCTATAAACCTAAAGGCGGAAGGTAGGGGGGCTTAAAGGCCAGTGAAACTAACGAGGTGTAGTAGGCCCCTAAAAGCTACCGATATACTGGGTAGGAGGGGGATGAGTGTGTGACCTCGTTTCTAAAAAAAAAAATTCATTTTTAACCACTATGAAACAATAGTACTAAGTCTTGCAGTCATCCGAAGATTAAAATAACCCCCGGGATGCCAATCAGGCAGGTAGACATTCACCTTACTCATCCTGAGAACCCCCTTATCATTACCCCTATAACTGTTCGCTTACAATCTTCATATAAAACATCCTTTTTCGGGCCAATGCTGGGAGGGAGGACTGTTGAAGCATCCAACGACGATGCATCGTCCTTCTCTCGTCTCCTGCTCGATTAACGACCAGCACACTACTACCACCCTCTAGCCCGATGTCCGTTCCGTCCAAAATGGTGAAAAACTACTACTCGCTTTTTCCCACGGTCCTTTAATAGCCTTCGACATGCCCCCCTAAGCACAATCTAATTGTTATGTCAGATAATCGGTTTCCACTCCAACGATTATGATTACAGGAATATATCCATTGGGAAGTACACACCTGGCTAGTTGAGAAGTTGAGGGACGGGACGGTTGAGATGAGTAGAGAGGGGGGAAGAAGATAGAAACTTGGAAGAAGAAGGAAGGGGTGGGAGTGTTTAAAGCGTCCTCCTTTCTCCTCTCAAGGTTGAGGTATATGCAGCAGGAGAAGGTAGACAGGAAGGAAGGAAGAGGTAGGGGTGAGAGGGGAAACAGAGAGAGGAAGGGAGGGAGGTAACTACAACAACTCGATGTGCACTGATTGTGTCTTCATTCATGTTTTTTGTTAACAATACAACTTGTCCACCCAAAATCGCCCCTGTGAGGAGAAAAATGCCACCACCCCCTTCTTATAGCCCACCACCCCATAATCATGGACCGTGTGTACTCACGAACATAACTTTTTTTTTTACCCCCTCTTAAATCTCATGTAACTGGTCACTCGTCATTATTATTAAGGCTAAGGTCATTCACAGGTGCTCAACAGAGAAATTAGAAATAAAACTGTCATTTGTAGAGGTCAAGCAAGTAAGCATTGATTCCATTGGACAGGGAGGAGAGTATCATCACTGCTGACCAAGGTTTCCCCGAGGGTTATATCTACCAGTCTGATTTTCCAATTATGACACTATTTTATGGTTAACCCCCGAGACTCACAACGCGTGCTTCCGCCTACGGCATATTCTCCTCTCTTAAAAGCAACTCCGAACCCATTTTTTCCCGCCTATGGCATGATCGAGTATCCATCTTGTCCCTCTCAATGGACACACTTGTGTTTCGTTGGGGTTTTAGGACACTTCAACTACAAGGTCATTAGAGCCCGGTCCACTGCGTAGTTCTAATGAAGAAACTGCACCGACACTACACTAATGCGACGATTTTGGGGTATTAGCGGTACCCAGTTTTCCATGTTAGCGTACCACCCTAGTACCAACTGGGGTTTGTCTCTTAACTTCAGTGATCAGACGAGAACTGGTGTGTCCAACGCAATAAGTCGCTCCCTGAATGGACACATGATGATTATTGGACAGTGTTTTTCCGCAGCCGGTTGCCGATCAAAGCTGCAACCCCTATGCATATTGATCGTCGGTCTTCCGTTGGTGGGGGGCTGGTTGGTTGCCTCTCATCTGGATTCTAGATTCATTTAATGGGTCGGGGAGTTAGCCAAACAGCCATAACAGGATGAACCCTTAGGAGGCTGCTCGCAGGAGATGAGGAGGTAGATGGTGGACATAGGAGAGGGGAACTTTGCAGCACCCAACGTTCTTTTCCAAATGCCCATGTTGGTACTAACGTGGGCTTGCGCTGCTTAACTTCAGTGATCTCACGAGAACTGGTGTCTCCAACGCAACATGGCTGCACATCTACCCGTTGCATACTGTAGTAGAAGGGGTTCCATGGGAAGTTGGTTTTACTTGTTATCCGAAGGAAAGCGCACTCGGGGCCTCTCTCGCCCGAGAAAGCAGCAAACCCACCTCGATCCAGTATCGAACCTAGAACTACTGACGCAGTTACACAGCACGCTACCGACTGCTCCACCGAGGCGTCTCCAGAATAAAGAACTGAACTTAACAGGTACCGCGCCTGCATACAAGCAAATAGAGGGCCAAGAGAACACTCCTAAGAGCGTCCCCGGCCAAGGACTCGAACTTGCAATCCTACACGACAGAGCTACGGAAGTAATTATCTAAAAAGACGAATGTCGTCCTTCGTTTACCTAGCAAGCTGTTGATATAATGATTGTCGTCGATGTATGTTTTTTGTTTTACTGTTGATATGTTGCCTTATCCATTTTTGTTGTTATTGCAGTCTGAAATTCCCACGCAAGCCACCACAGTAATAATAATAAAAGCAAGAAACAAAAGATCAGATAACAAGAGTGGCGAGAACCTTTCGCCTTGCCACCGCGACTCCATCTCATTATTACGCAGTTCACGTACATTTGTACACAATTCTAACATTGAACGATGATGGAATGCGGCGAGGCTGCAGCGCCGTAGAGAACCAGATGAGAGGCTACGGGGTGGGGAGAGCAGGAGGATTCGACCTCTTCTCAGTTTCGCGCCAAGGAGGTGGAGGTTGCTTCAGGAGGTAAGGAGGGAGGGGTGAGAGAGTAACCGGTCACCCCTCAACCTTCTCACCCCACACATCAACAAAAAAAAAATTCAAGCAGTCACACAACATGAAAAGCCACTACTAGCCAGGTGTGCAGCAAAGCGCGCGACTAACTCGTGGCAAGCGTGGGAAAAGGTCAACTTCGAGGCGTTCCCGTGCCCTCGTTCCCACGCCTTCCACTGAACGATGACGTCAGCAAGGAATAGCACGTGTCACGCGCCAGCGGCTTAAAAGAAGAAAAGAGCGAGACGGTCAAGGGGGACGTCTTAAGGGGGGGGACTTTTCACTCCTCATAATCACCCGTCACCCCAAATCTGAAATTCCTCAGCGCCCTCTTGTAGTGTACGAAGACGAAAAATGATACCTTCTGGGAGTGCAAAGGTGGGGAGAGGAGGGGAAAATGGAGAGTAAAGGGAGCAAGGGTTAACTATAACCCTCCCTCAACCCACTAAATTCTTGAAGGATGCATAGAGGAGGGGAGAGGGGGGAGGGTCAGTAAGAAGTCTTTTTTAGAAGAATGGAGGTCAGTCATGTCCCAGACGGATATAGTCCAGTCCTCCTTATCCTTCCTTCCCTTCTGAAATGCCGATGCTATCTTTCACACCCACGCCACAACACCTTTCGTGGGCTGTTCTTAGATTACGTAGCCAGGCCAGGATGGAGGGGGGGGGGGGGTACATTGACTTCTAAAATTGTTTCACGCATAATTTGCCACTCAACAGGGGTGCAGGTGCCGTATATCTTCTGAAAGAGAGGAAAAAAAATACATCAACCTCAGGTTGGAATCGAACCTGTACACTCATCTGTCGACCAATATACTAATTACACAGCTGTCCAAAATGCCGGCAACACGTAGGGAAGGTGCAGTAAAGAAGGTTATAGAATAACCTTTCTGTTCCCACCTAGTACAGAACCCGCTGAGGGTAACGCTTTACTGACCTTCTAAGAGAACGAGAGCGTCAGAGGAAAAGACATCTACCTCGGGTTGGAACCGAACCTGTACACACGTCTGTCGACGCATATGCTAATTACAGAGCTGTGGAAAATGTTGGGAACACGTAGTGAAGGTGTAGAGCATCATTTCCGTTCCCACCTGGTATCGAACCCGCATCCCCCCACCAGAGCCTAGCATTTACAACGTCTTGTTTAACGGTAAGCAATGAGTGGGAAGATGAAGGACGGGGGGGGGGGTTCACCAGGGGGTAAAAGACATCTAACCGCACCTTTCAGTACCTGAAACAAAAAAACGCAGCTCCTAATCCTTTTCCCACCTGTGGCAGGGGTCGGGTACCCATGTACCTCTGAATGGACACATGGGTGATATATTAGGCGGTATTATCTGCAGCCGGTTGCCGACCAGCATAATTTATCACCGCTCTACTGTTGGTCTTCCGTCTGATCACTGAAGTTAAACAACACAACCCCAGCTAGTACTGACATGGGTGGCTGCTTGGGAAAACTGGGTACGGCTAATACCCAGAAATCGCCGCATTAGTGTAGTGTCTGTGCAGTCTCTGCATTAGAACTACACAGTGGACGGGGCTCTTATGACCGTATAGTTGAAGGGCCCTAAAATACCAACAAACGAAAGAACGGAGTTCCTACACCTGGGAAATTTGGCCTCATCTACAAGTTCCAGTCATCTGAGAGGGTTCTTTGACGCGTCAATGCCATCGTGTATACCACACGGGACCTCGGGTTTCCTTCTCTTCCGAAGGAAGGTCCACTCGGGGCCTTGTTCAGTCAAGAATCCGACCTAGTATCGAACCTAGAACCACTGACGCAGTAATCGAGCATGCTACCTCCTGCGTGCTCTGCGGCCTACCTGATGATAAGTTTGAAAAACTACTGCAGGAGGAAGGACAGGAACCAATAAGCGTTAATGAACACACGTAGCATTCGAAATGCCCCTACCAGTCATGCAAGCACACGTCGCATAAAAAAAACGCGGGAAGATACTTTCTGGCGCGCCCACAAGCACGTGGTTGGCGTTCAATCAGCAACACCCCTCATCGTCGCTCGGCCCCTACCTCCACTTCCCATGCACCCGCCCCCAGAGATCCCTATCAGCGTCATAAATACAGAAATGCCTGCAGTGAGTGTGCGCCCCAACAATTCCCCTTCGCGCATAGTCGCCTATTGACAAACTTTCCCACGCTCTCGAAGGATAACGTTGCACCTGGCTTCACCACGTGACTAGACACGTCATCGGCCGACCATTTGCTTTGTCTGCGGCGGCGGCGGCGACGACGACGGCTGAAAACAGCGGCATCTGACGAACATCACACAAAACAAGCAGACGGTCGGTCACGCACGCGCTACAGACACTCACGTGATCATAACCATTAAGCGCCCCTGGAAAATACAGGGTGACACACAATTGCAACTCCTTCTGGAAGCAGAGTGGTCAAGAGTATATACACACGGCAGTCCAGTCCATTATCGCAACATCTTTTAAAAACTCTAGAGAGCGTCCACTTTATATCTGCAAGTCATGCACTACTTAAAACCAACAAGGTTTTTTAAACTTTCATTTCTCAACTGGAAGGGTGGCGTGGGGAGAAAGAATAACCACGCTGGTCATCGGTCAGGAGGAGGGAAGGAAGAGGACAAGAGTGTAAACAAGTCGAACGCCTCCCTGCAGGAGGAATCACTTATTCACAAATTACGTTTGACTTATCTGTAAGACGTAAAATCGCAGTTTTGCCACTTCAGCAATCGGCCCTGGGACACGACCCTCCCCCTTGCAATCACAGCGACCGGGTGAGTGGATCCTCATTTCTTCCGGGTGAGTGGTTCCTCATTTCTTCACGCCGTGAGCCCTTAGGGTGTGATCCCACTTCTGCTTGACCACAAGACAATATGGACCAGATGGCCAAAAACATTCCATGAGGCAAAGCAACTCCTAACCCTTTCCCCGCCTATGGCAGGGTCAGGTATCCATCTTAATGGGCACACGGGGATTATTGGATGGTACACGGCCGGTTGCCGACCAGAGCGGGAGCGGCGAATTGCGTAGGACGCACCACATGGGTGGCCACTTGGGAAAACAGGGTACTGCTAATACCCAAAACTCGTCGCGTTTGTCTTGTCTTGTAGTGTCTTGTGCAGTCTCTGCATAAGAACTACACTGGACGGGGCTCTAATGACCTCGCAGTTGAAGGGCCCTAAAACACCAACAAGCAAGCCGACCAGAGCTGCAACCCCCACGCTTATTTATCGTCGGTCTACTGTTTGGGGGGGGGCACTACACCGATCTCCTACGCCTTGGAATTTTGCCTCATCTACCCGTTGCATAATAGAGAGGGTTCTGTGAAGTGCAAATTCCATCGTACACCACACGGGGCTTCTGTTTTACTTATCCGAAGGAAGGTGAACTCTGAGCCTCTCTCTCTCGCCTGAAAGATGCCAACCCACCTCGGTCCAGTTTCGAACTTATAACACTTGGCGCAGTTACCGAGCACGCTACCTACTGGGCCACCGAGGCAAGTGAAAACATTCAATGAGGGACAGTCATAAATGATCGGAATCTGGACTGTAAAATTAATCGAGGGGAGGCGGTCAATCACGAAGTAATGGGACTTTAAGGTGAGGTGTCGAAGTGTATACTTTTTTCGGCTCTCATTTGAACCCCCTCAGATTCCCTTATACAGAGCAGGCCCTGATACAGAGACGCGAAACTGCATTCCCCTTGACATCATGCCGGAATTCACCTCCTGGTTTCACAAAAAAAGGGAGGGGGAGAGAAATTGTGACGATGACGACATAGACGAGAAAGATGGTGGTCGGGGAGAAGGACGCGTCAAAAAGCGACAGTATGGATCCTTTCTTCTCCCCTTCCACACGACCTTCCCCTCCTCCTTCAGCGCCCCGCCTGCCCTTAATTGGCAATGGTGTGTGTGCATGTGTTGAGATGTTGAGGACCGTGGGAAAACGGACTAGGTCCATTCCCATCCATTCCATCAGACACATGTCAGCAGCACCCTCTACTAGGGAGTTGAGCGCGCCACGAGGCGACTAGCGCTCACACCTGCCGAGGTGATGACCCTTCACCTTTGAATCTAATCGACATTCAACCTGCTCCAACTCTCGTGATGTCCGGATCCGGTTCGTCTAACTCCTTTCACAGTCTCCCTTCGTTACCCTCGGCCAAAAGGAGGAAGAGAGGGGGGTGGAGAGAGAGAGAGAGATGTAGGGACTTCAATCTTAAGACTGAAGAGGTTAAGTTTGCGTTTCGAACCCAAGTGTCAAAGGCCAGCCAAAAATGGTGTAGTGGAGGGAAATGGGACAGAAAAATTATGGGATTGATGGTGAGAGATGGCAGAAGGGGGAGAGGGGAGGTGTAAAGGGATGTTGGGGGAGGGTGCACTGGAAACAAGTTTAGCAACAGAGTGCAGAGGTGACAGGTAAAGAGAGGAGACAACAAAAGGCGAAAGAAAGAACCCTGGAACAACTGCAAGAGAAGAGAGGTCATATTTCAGGCAGACATAGCCTATCTATCAAAGAACCTGTTCTCTATTTTAGTTGCCGACACAAAAAGCATGATGGCGTTGTCGGCAGCCGCAGCTGCACCACGTGCACTGCACGCACGTGGCTGACTGCTTCTCCACTACTTTCATTTCCCGCCCTTTTTCACTCTCCGGACTCCTTTTTTTTTTTTATTCTTCCACCAAAGAAAAAAAAAAGAGTTCCCACTGCCATTTCTTAGCTCAACTTAAAGGAACAGAGGGGAGCCGATCAAGAAGAAGACGAGGACGAAAACAACTGGCCGGGAGTTTTCTTATTATCAAGGCAGACCTCCATCTTGACCCTCTCCCCCTTCATCTTATAAGAAAAGCATCTTTTGCCGGAACATTGATACAAGAGCCTACGGCTCACATTCCCGCGTGCACGTGGCCTGATTTCAACACTAGTATTTCCATGGGAACCATGGCGTCTTCAAGGTTCCATTTCTCTACATCCGGGATGGTGGGAATCACCTACATTCTCCCTACCGTACGCATGCGCTTTAAGTAATTTTTACAGCATGCATCACAAATTGACGAAAATGACCAGCGGCCAGCTGAATTCAACCAGGGTTCCGCGACCCTGCCATAAGCGGGGGGGGGGGGGGGGGGGGGGGGGGGGGGGGGGGGGGAAGAAAGGGGTTAGGAGTTGCTTTGCTTCTCTCTTTCACCCACTTCTTACTGACTTTCAGCAGTTTTATCCTGACATCACATGTAGCTCTAATATCAACAAACCATATCATGAACTCACCGACCGCATCATGAATAGGCTGAAGCAGGTTCGATTCCAGAGGTCTGAGACACTGGTCAACAACATCTTTTTTGTGATGCGCGAGATACAGAAGAACGATGAAACCTTTTACATCATCTCCAAGCGGTACATAAAGGAACTTGAGCACTGAAATGAAAAAAAAAAACATTAATTTCCTACAGTAGCGTGAAACGGTTCCGATCTGCGAGATGGTCCGCCCAGGGGCTTAATTCGAGTACCTAAGGGGTCAGTCATGTCTCTGCAATAACGTGTGTCTAAAACTCGTCCATTTAAGGGGATTTTAGGCAATAATTAGACTGCAATTTAAGCAGGAGAAGGAAGAAGAGAGTAGCTCAGTAATGACAGTTAAGATACTAATGAAGACCTCATTTGCGTCTTTACTGAAGGTTCCCACACAAACTGGACAACAGGCCGGACTCGTATAAAGTTCATCAGGTGTCTTTGCATTATGGCAAGAGGAGTAGGAGGAGAAAAAGGTGATTAGGACACAAAGAACTAAATGAGGACAGCTGAAGGAAAAAAACATTGACGATAATCGACAATTGGAAAGCAACTATTTCATCCTGTAGCTACAATTAGAAGACTAGAATTGACCTCTTCTTTCACACTGTCCAACAACTTTTTCCCACGCTAGTGTCATTGGTTGAGTGACGACGTTTTCACTTTAATCTCCTCATGTCCTTCCCTCCCCTTCCCCCTACGCACACACTAGCCACTCACCACCCGTCCCAATACAAGGTTTCAAACAAACACAGTTAGGACAGAAGCATACAAAAGATAATGGAAGTTTCAGATACCCGTCCCAGAAGCAGAAGTCATTATTTCACATACCTCCCACCCTTACACCTGAAATTTTTATATCCCTCTACCTTCTTTCAGCCCCTCCTGCACTCTGATGATTGCCCTTATTAAGGTTACAATGTACCGCTAAGACCATGTTAATGAGTAGTAAAAATTAACGTCAACTGACCAGTAACAAAACAAGCATACTGGTTTTTATTTGGGAGTGGGGAGGGGGGGAAATAAAGGTGCTCACGTCCAGAACCGGAATAATGAGGTGGAGGAGCACAGAACGGTTAACAAGACCTGTCCAATAAACCAACAATTGCTAGTAGTCGTAGTCATGTAAAACTAGTTGTTCTAGCGGCTGTTCATTAGAAGGAACAGTTTTTACCAGAATACAACAAATTATTTCCTTAATTAAATTACCCCTCACCGATTTAAATCTGCATGGCGAAGAAGGCTGAAGCAGGAATCGACCCCGCACTCATCAATTCAAGCGGCATGCACGACGCCACCTATTGAGCAATTGCTACAACGTACTTTTTTTCCTGAAGTTCTTTCACTGGAGCATTCAACATTCCATTTACTATACACGTTCGAATGACAATTGGTTTCCGACAGCGCCGATGGCGGCTCAGCCGAGCATTGGGAACAGCAGCAACTATCTACTGAATTCAGCCGGCTGCATTCAGTACTTCGCACATTCCATGGCTGCACTCAGCTGACAAATTGGCGTTTTCGTGGCTAAGTTGAATTATAAAGCACACAAACAAAAACACCATCCGCTTCCTAGTGGGTTCGAGTCCAGTCATTTTAATTATTTTTTTTTTATTCATGCATTCAATATGACCCGCCGCGGTGGCGTAGTGGTTAACACGCTTGGCAACGGCATCAGTAGATCTAGGTTCGATACCGGACCGAGGTGGGTCTGCTTCTTTCGGGCGAGAGAGAGGCCGCGAGTGTGCCTTCTTTTCGTATGAGAAGTAAAACCGAGGTCCCGTGTGGGGGGGTGTACGATGGCACTTGCACGTAAAAGAACCCTCTCTACTATGCAACGGGTACATTAGGCAAAAGTTTCCAGGTGTAGGAGCTCGCCCCCCTGGCGTCGGTAGCATTCCCCAATGAACACCGACCGACGATAAATAAGCGTAGGGGTGCAGCTTTGGCCGGCAACCGGCTGCAGAAAAAACTATGACCAATATATCGCCCTATGCCCATTCAGAGGGTCAAGATGGGTACCCGACCCTGCCATAGGCGGGAAATGGGTTAGGTTAGGAGTTGCTTTTTTCTAATCATGCATTCAATATAAAAACCTGCCTCGGTAGCGCAGTGGGTTGCGTACTCCGTAACTGCGTCAGTGGTTCTAGGTTCGATACAGGACCAAGGTGGGGGTTGCCATCTTTCGGGTGAGAGAGAGAGAGAGAGAGGTGGCCCAGTACGCCTTCCTATGGATGAGAAGTAAAACCGTGGTCCAATGTGGAATACGATAACATCAGTGTACATAAAAGAACCTTTTCCACTACCGGTATGCAATGGGTGGATGAGGGCAAATTCATAGGTGCGTACCCCAACCAACAATAGACCCACGATCAATAAGCATAGGGGTTGCAACGTTGGTCCGCAGCCGGCTGCGGACAAACACCACCCATTAAATCGCTCGTGTGTTCATTCCGAGGGACGAATGATGAGTACCCGACCCTGTCATAGGCGGGAAGAGGGTGAGTAGTTCGGGCTTATAACAGCTTTATTAAACACTTTCTAGTATGGAAAAATCCTTAGGTGGGGGGACTGGACGTTGACGTTGTGTTTTAGGGCCCTTCAACTACAAGGTCATTAGAGCCCCGTCCACTGTGTAGTTCTGATGCAGAGGCTGCTCAGACACTACACTAATGCGACGATTTTTTGAATACTAGCGGTACCCACGTTTTCCCAAGCAGCCACCCATGTCAGTACTAACTGGGGTTGCGTTGCTTAACTTCAGTGATCAGACCAGAACTGGTGTGTCCAACGCAATTTGCCGCTCCGGGGCTGGATGAGTATAAAGGTGATACAAAAATAACTGGACTCAGGGCTGCTTCACTAACACTTATTGAGCCGCTAAAAGATCCCTAGCTTCACCCCCTCCCCTTTTACCCCATCATCAAGCAGCCTAGCAGTTCAAGTGTAAAGAAATGCTGCCCCAGACAGTCACCTCTCCACAGCTGCGAACCAGTCGACTGGGTTGCAGGTTAAGACCTCTCATGTCAAATCTTTGGAAAATGGGGGCATTTGACACGATGGAAGTCATAATGCCGTCGCATGCCTTGACACAATGCCGGCTTTAATTTCCCCCCAGTCCCCTTCCTCCTCTTCCCTAGTAACAACAACCAGCCTTTTTTGCGCGCGCACACAGAGGGGAGAAGGTGAGGAAGAAAGAGAGAGCGAGGGGTCTCTCATCAACCTTGTGTGCCGAGAGAGAAACGCCATCAACAACAGCACAAAAAAGACTTTACTCGCAGCACCCGAGCAAAAAGGAAACGCGTCGTGGGAAAATGTCTGGCGTACGTTCCCAGTGACTCAACGGGTCGACCCCCAGGGTCGTCTAACATTAGAAAAAAAGCGACCTCTACACACTCCCCTTCGAACCTCAGCCACGCGCTTCACCTGCTCCTCTTGAAGCTGCCGCATTCCTTTGCGATGACAAATCCACGTCTCACACATACACTCATGTCCTCTCCCTGCCCCCCTCCTTTGTTGTCATCATCTGCTCCCCTCCTCCCGTTATTATTATTATTATTAGACTAGAGAGCAACTGTACACACCGCAAGGGCAACGCAGCCATTTTCCACATGTTGTTAATGGGTCAGAATGAGATTATAGAGACTGCGCATCAACAACAATAGCATCGATACACGACATGATTTCATTCTGCTGTCAGGGCGACCAGAGATCGATTCTCAACTCAGATTTATAACTAAAGTAACTTGCCATATAACCCGCCTCGGTTCATTCGGTCGTTGGTGTTTTAGGGCCTTTCAACTACAAAGTCATTAGAGCCCCGTCCACTGCGTAGTTCTAATGCAGAGACTGCACAAACACTACACTAAAGTGTCCCAACGAACGGTACACCGACGATAAATAAGCATTGGGGTTGCAGCTTTGGTTGGCAACCGGAAGCGGAAAAAACACCGTCCAATAGATCACCCTGGTGTTCGTTTAGTTGGGCAAGATCGGCAGTCCAGTGGCGTCACTAGGAGGGTGCGGGCCGCACCGAGTGACACCACTCGCATCAGGAGAAATGGGATGACACCAAAGCAGAAGAAGCAGCTTTTTCGGGAGAGGGGGTGACGCCAACCCTAGCGACGCCACTGAAGATGGGTACCCCACACTGCCACAGGCGGAGAAATGGTTAGGAGTTCCTTTGCTTTAACCAGGTTAACCTTCAAAGGTACAACCCAGTTAGAGATATACACTGCGGAGTTTGAGACTGTCAGAGTTCAATTCCCAGTCCCACAAGCTGAATAAATTATGAAATCAAAATGCAGGGGGAGGGTTAAGGAAGGAAGAAGGGATTTGTTGTTGTTTTAGGGCCCGTCAACTACGAGGTCATTAGAGCCCCGTCCACAATGTATATCTTATGCAGAGACCGCGCAGTACCGAGTTTTCCCAAACGGCCACCCATGTCAGTACTAGCTGGGATTGCGTTGCTTAACTTCAGTGATCAGACTAGAACTGGTGTCTGCAATGCAATTCAGTGACCAACAGAACTCAAAATGCATTACGAAAGGGCTATTCAACTAAATTTACACATGGGCCAGAATGGTCCGAGAGCCTCAGGTTAGAAACATCAATAATACAATTCAAATTTCACTGTTTTGGCAGTGATCCGCGGGCCACTCGCTAGGCTTATGCGGGCCGGATTTGACCCGCGGGCCGCCGGTTGACTAGCCCAGCGCTGCAACAACCAAGTACCAACACGTTAGTAGGTCACTACAACAGATGGGTAACGGGTTGTTGTAGACAGCAGAACGATGAGAAGAAAGGAGGTGACGATGTGAACCCACCACTTGCCGAGGGAGCGGCTTATTGCATTGGACACACCAGTTCTCGTCTGATCACTGAAGTTAAGTAATGCAACCCCAGCTAGTACTAACATGGGTGGCCGCTTGGGAAAACTAGGTACTGCTAATACCCAATAATCGTCTCAATAGAGTATTGTTTGCGCGGTCTCCACTAGAACTATACAGTGGACGGGGCTCAAATAACCTTATAGTGTAAGGGCCCTAAAACACCGACGAAACAATCACTTTAGGACAATGAAAGTTGGTTTGGTCAAGACGAAACGTCACCGGTCTTAGCCAAAATCGAACGTACGTCTGCAAGGTCGAGGAGCACACTAACGCCTTTTAGAAAAATAGTTGGGCGCAAACTGAACACGCTTTCGCTACCAGTCTCATGACGGGGAAGTGCAGGACAAAAATCTCATTGTTACAAGAAAATGTATCGATTTCAATACCTAGAATCGAACTCACAGTCTACTAAAAAATATTTCCATTACTATAATGAAATAAATAGGGCACGACCTCATTTCGGTAAAAAAATAACAGTCTAGGTTGAAGTATAGCATGAAGGTACGGGGGCAAATTCCATTATCGCACAAAAAAGTAACTACAATATAACCTATTCCGCTATGGCAGGGCCGGGTACCCATTTGGCACTCCCCCGACGTCAGGAGGGGTGGGGGGCCAGCTGCTGCCCCTGGGATTTTTCCCCTCATCTAACCGCTGCATAGTAGAGAGAGGGTGCATGTACGTGCAAATGACATCTTGCATCCACCACACGGTAGGTAACCAGCTTTACTTCCCATCCAAAGGAAGGAGCACTCGGAACCTCTCCTTTTCTCTCGCCTGATCCAGTATCGAACCTAGAACCACTAACACAGTAATCGAGGACGCTACCTCCTGCGCCACCAAGTCAGGTCATATTCTATTACAACACAAAACGTGGAATTCTATTCAAAAACTGAGTGGCGAGTCAACTTCGAGCTGGAATCGAACCCAGAACTTAATAACTTACATTGTATAGGATGTTATCGTGAAATAAATTGTAATTCTCCACTTATAATCTTCACATTCGAACAAGATGGTGACGACGATGCCGTAAGAAGGGAGACTGAGGAAAAGATAACGAAAACAAAAAATAAACAAGGGTTAATTTCCAAGGGTGATGGTACAGTAATGGTAGGAGTAATAAACTTTTTTTATATCCCTTCAATCAAAAAAAAGGGGTCAACTAAATTGATTATAAAGAATAAGAAACAGTGCCCGTTACACCAAGTTATGGTCGAACAATGAACGAAAGAAAAGAGAATGCACACGACTCTAGGGTATCCTGGGTAATAGAAGCAGTTGGTTCATTCCTTCCTTCCTCAGATAAGATTCCATAATATAACGACGGTGCATCACAACTGACAGCAACTACAATGGTGAGAGAGAACCTGCCTCGCCCCCACCTACATATTCTCACACACGCACGTAGTAAAATAGCGATACCACCCGTTCAGCTCTGTCCAACCATCCAAAGCTTCATTCCGCTGGTGGCCAACGTGGGTATGGGTGTGCGGCGGCGAGACGAGAATTGACCACCACCACCATCTCCCTTCCCCACACACACACACTACTCCCTTAACAATAAGCAGTCCACCAATACCTCCTTTTCCTTCACAGCATACACTGAACTGTAAACAAGCTCTTTTTTGGAGGGATCTATTTGTGCCTTTTCCCCCTCCCGTCCCCTCAGCTTCCTTCCTTCACCTCCTCTCACGTTGCTCAAACCGTGGGAAAGCTTCTCGTCAGCGTTCCCAGCCGTCCACGAGCGAGCGCGTGTGCACCTGCCAGCCTATATATAGAAGGCAGACGACCGACGTCGCACGACATTCCTACACTATCCATCCATTCAACCAGAGCGCCGCTGCTGCCATCAGACGAACGAACGTGTGAGTGCACGCGCGAGAACGTTCCTCGCCGCAAGACGAACAAACGCGCGTGACTGTGTATACATGTGCTGCACGAGCGACACTAGAATTAAAAAAATACGAACGAACGAGCTGCTTCGTACAGGGTGTGGAAAAAATAAACCTATTTACCACAAGATACACACTTTAGGATTATTCATATAATTGGATCATTATTGGAAATGCTTTGAGATCATCCGGTGTGAACTTTACTTTCATTGCTGGACCCAAGTAGTGGACACAAGCAATTTGAGTCTACGGTTAGTGTTTGAAAAAAAAAAAGTGCCAACGAACCACTGGTTTAGTAAACTTTACACTGACACTGGAATTGTAGTGTACATTTCAACAAGACAAAATTCTTGCTCAAGAAAGGACAACTGCTTCCGATGGCCAATGACAGACCCGTATCCATGAAAACCAAAGAATATCGTAAGGTGAGTTGCTTACCGATATCGTTTAAACACCACGCCCCTCCTTCTTCCTCCACTGTTTTGGGCCCTTTAGAATATGATAACTTCTGTGATTATGCAACTGGTCAAAAATCTAGAAATTTTTGAATAAAATAAGCATCTTAGAGATCTTACTCGAGTGGTCAAGTTCTATTTAAGTCACAGGCCAAAGCAGTCGCAGCAAATCGCAAGTGAACCTCAACTATCTCCTCAATACTCTTACGCCTTCATATCATAATCGGGGTCTTGCGAGACTGCTCTGACTAGGGCGACCTCCAGCCAAGCGGTTGGAACCCACAGGAATATTGAATGGGTTGTCCGTTTAGTTTCGTCGGTGTTTTAGAGCCCTTCCATCAAAACGGTCATTACAGCCCCGCCCACTGCGTAGTTTTAATGTAGTCTGCACAGACACTAAGCTGTTGAGACAAAATTTGGGTATTAGGCCGTACCCAGTGTTCCCAAGTGGTCACCCATGCTAGTACTAGTTGGGGTTGCGTTACTTAAGTGATTAGACGAAAATTGGTGTGTCCAGCGCAATACAGCCACTCCCAGGTTGTCTGTGGAGGATGCCGGCCTACCCCACACTTCCTCCATGTATCCTTACTAAATGTGTCTCGAAATGCATCAAAAACTGACCTGTCCATTTCTTCTTTTGTTTTGAAAACGTTAGGTGGTCAAGCCACTTCTGGAAAGAAGACGTCGAGCAAGAATCAATGGCTGTCTGAACGAATTAAGAAACTTCATCTTGGAAGCAACAAAACAAGATGTGAGTATTTCTCTTCTGTATCATTCACTCTTACTGAAAAACAACATGCTAAAGCATCGGTTTAAATAAAAAAACAATTGCATTGAAACCAAACTTAACTGACCAATTGTTTTTTCCTTTCCATAAAATCAGAGTGTCCAAGCTTCCAAGTTGGAAAAAGCAGATATCTTAGAGATGACAGTTCAATATCTAAAAGTTCTCTTACGTCAACAATGTGCGATGAGTTCCAGAGCAACGGTGACTGACGTGGGTCGTTTCCGAGCAGGTTTCACGGAATGTGCCAACGAAATCTCCATGTTTGTGTCCAACATGTCTGCAGTAAATCCCACAGTACGCAGTAGACTGTTGACTCACCTATCAAAGTGCCTTGGTCAGTTGGATTCAGTCAGTAACGTAGTGGCAGCCGCCACCACAGCACGATCAACTACAGGGGGGCTTCATCCTCAGTTGCCTTCGTCTTCTACGGTCTTGCCGCACTGTCCATCATCTAGAATGTCATCCAACTACCTACCAGAACTGCCCATGGGTCTGCCACCATCACCACCCCACTCTTTACCACCGACACCGTCCTATCAACAGTTATCATCATCATCATCTCACCCTTTTTCTAATGTTCGGCAAGACGGAAGTAGTAATAGTGGTGTTGGTGGTGGTCCACAAACTCCGTATCAGAGACAGTGTCCGTGGAGTGGAGATGACCGTGACATTTCACTAGACATAGAAAGGACCAAATTTATTGATGTGTGTGGAACCTCACCTGGGTTACCTGTGGCTACTTCTTGCAGCTCCTCATATATGGCTTCAACCTTGAGGCCCAACAATATGGATAATGAACATCTATCACCTAGGAGCGATGGAATGTTGATTACGGCCACCGGTGACCAACACAATGGGTCAGTTTGGCGACCGTGGTGATGATAAATATACATCCGTCATCCATTTTAGAACATAAACATGGAGAATGTGCACCTCTTCGGCGCATTAATTTTCAACAAATATGCATTGATCTCAACAAAATTGATATTATAGATATATATCTATACAAATTAATTTTATATTTGTAATATTATATATTGAATGTGTTCTTACGAATTCACATATAAATATAAAACCCGGTTTTATTTAATTTTAGTTTGACTTTTGCTGTCATTTTCTTCTTTCATCGTCGTCGAACAACAAGAGAAATCGTGACGCCATTTCCGTGACGCCTCCCTGATTGGATACAGCTGAGCGCACGCGCACTTTTCGAGTTTACGTCACCGGCTGATTTCCAGCCCCTCCCACTTGTGTCTCCATATGATTTTATGACAGTAGGTTCAATCCTCACGCAAGATTGTTCAAACCTCAGTGAGGTTTGAACCTACTGTACCTCCTAAAGGATAATTGACGTATACCTCATAAAGAAGAATTACGTTAGTCAAGTTACCTTCCTTAAAGGGTGGTTGGTATCCCCGACTAGACCAGTCCTGGTTGGAGAGTTTCAGGCACCCTAGGTAAGAGGGTCCATCACTGCTGCCCCCCCCCCCATTAAATTTAAACAGTTCATATTGCGCCCCTCGTGCCCTTGTGCATTTCTCCCATTGCCAATGCATTGCTATGGCTCTGCAACGGGGAGGAAGGCTGTATTGCATTCGACACACCAGTGCTCGTCTAAACACTGATGTTACGCAACGCAGTCCCAGCTAGCACTAACATGGGTGGCCGCTTGGGAACACTGGTTACCGCTGATACCCAAAAAATCGTAACAGCGTAGCGTCTGTGCAGACTCTGCATTACAACTATAAAGTGGACGGGGCTCTAGTGACCATTGTAGTTGAAGGGCCCTCAAACACTAACAATTGAAGAGCGGCAAATTGCGTTGGACACGCCAGTTCTTGTCTGATCACTGAAGTTAAGCAGCGCCACCCCAGCTAGTACTCAGTCTAGTACTGACATGGGTGGCCGCTTGGGAAAACTGGGTACTGCAAATACCAAAAAATCGTCGCATAAGAACTATGCTGTGGACGGGGCTCTAATGACCTTTGTTGTTAAAGGGTCCTAAAACACCAACAAACAAGCTAACAAGTGAATCAATGTAACAGGGCGCCTCGAGAAAGCAAACATTTAGAAAAGGCCCCACTCATCAGAGGAATTTGGAAACATTTTAAATGACGGCTAGACTTACCAGGCTAGGATGTACCTCTGAAATTTGCCGCCTAGGTTTGTCTGGCCCCACAAGTCGACTACCAATTTAAAGCTTAAACGGTAGATCTTGGTCAAACCTGGAAAACCAGCCTGAAGATTGAGAGAACCTAGAAAAAGAGAAACTCCTATGAATATCTTAGCACAATAAAAAAAGGAGGAGGGAAGGGGGTGGGTGAAGATCATTTTTCCTAGCCAACCTCACGGTCCGCAGAACCCCTAATTGTTGTGACCCTTGCTGCAAGCACGTGCCTTTGTTAACATTCCCTCTCCTATTCAACAGCCTCTCTTTTTTTTTCTTGCCCTTCATCTCCTCCTCTTAGTCGACACCATCTACTCACCCTTCAAAAATAACAAAAATTCTCTCTTTCTCTGCTCCACAGTTGTTATACCCACTGGACATACATTTTTTTTTTACTGTCCTAAAAGTCGCACCTAACCACCCTGCACCTCATACCCGAATCTTTAAGAAGAAATCTTAGAGAAAAACATCCTCTCAACCACCTACAAGACAATCTTTCTCACCGTCTTAAATAGACATCAGGAAATGCCACACAAAAATGATAATAACAAAGAAGAAACAGCAACAAACAAAAAAAGGAAGGAAACTGAGGGGGGAGAGAGAGGGGGGGCAGATTGGGAGAGACAAGAAGAAAGGTGGGGTGATTAAGATATAGGTAAGTAAACAGCGTCATCTGGAAAGCAGCATTACCTATAAATGCCTACAACACACATTTGAGTAGTACAGTAACAATTAGCTCTCCTTCCACTCCATTCCCATCGAGCACTTCATTCATAAACCAAATTCTTCAGTAAAAGTGGCCAAAGCCCGCAGGCAGCTTCGTACCAATCAAGAGGTACTGCTTCCATACGGCTTGCCAGTTAAAAGAACCACTTCCATCACTTTACGGACATCCCCAATTGCAAGCGTTACCACGTGATATCCCACAACGTTCAAACCTTCATTGTCGGCTGACTGCCGCCATCTAGCGAACGATTGAGAAACTACTGGTTACATTTCACCCCTCCACTATCAATGTATCAACGTCAGATCAATCATCATACTCTTATCACGCCTGTGGCAGGGCGGGTTCTAGCCCTCCACTCCCGTCTGTCTCCGACCAGGTCCATGTCCACCCCACACACTGCCATGTCCTTACGGACAACCTGTTCCTACGTCTGCTTCGGTCTCCCCCTGCCCCGGGTGCTACCGACCACCTGCATTCCTGGCAAGGAACCTAACGAGCTCCTCCACCCCACTTCTTATGACGTGTGGATGTTGTTGGTGTTTTAGGGCCCTTCAACTACAAAGGTCATTAGAGCCCCGTCCACATCATAGTTCTTATGCAGAGACTGCACAGACACTACACTAATGAGACGATTTTTGGGTATCAGCAGTACCCAGTTTTCCCAAGCGGCCACCCATGTCAGTAGTAGCTGGGGTTGCGCTGCTTAACTTCAGTGATCAGACGAAACAGGTGTGTCCAACGCAATTCGCCGCTCCCACTTTTCTTATGACGTGTCCATACCACCTATCAACATCAGATTCATCATTATACCTTTATTCCACCTGTGGCACAGTGGCAGAACCAGGGAAAGTACGGCAAAAAAGCTGCCCCCCCCCCCAAGTACAAATTAGTTAGCAATTACAATGGGTCCTCTACAACCCCTTAGACAATGTCCTAGTCCAGTGGTTTAGCCAACTACAGATTAGACTGGCAGTATAGAAATGGCGATAGCAATGCAAAAATGCGTCATCAGTTGCGGCCCATTGAGGCACTGAGGACAGAGCAATTGCTATATTGCTTCCCCGCTGGTTCCGCCCCCCCCCTGTGGCAGGGTTTGGTCCGTGAGTTCTAGCCCTCCACTCCCGATCATCTCCGCACATACTACAATACCATTACGAATATCCTTACTGGTCTTCCCCCGCCCTGGGTGCTTCCAATTACCTGACGGACACCCTAATCTTTGGGATGGACCACCCCATCCTAAACATTCCAACCACCTAATGAACCTAATGAGCTCCTACTCCCCTCTTTTCATATGTCCATACCACCACCTCAATCTACTCTCCCTCATTTTTTCCGCGATGTCCCCCATCCCCCAAAAACTACTCCGAATAATGGCTCCTACTTCTATCAGCTCTCGACACCCCACTATTTACATGGCTCTTCCTCACTGCCCAACACTGCTCCATAGAGAGTAGCTGGCCTTAACCACTGCCCCGTAAAACTTCCCTTGTTACATGATTGGGACCCTTCCATCACACAGGACTCTACTTGCCTGTCTCCACTTCAACCATTCTCCATTGATTCTATGGGTCACATCAGAGTCCATCTCCGAACTGCTCTGGAACACTGATAATAAATACTTTACCTCTTGCGCCATTTGTCACCAGTCAGCCCCCAGCGCGTGCATCGCCATCATTTTCCTGTTCATCCCAATTGAAATCTAAATATCACGTACGGAGGAGCGTATCCTCCAACTCTAGTCAGCAGTTCATCATAATCAGAATGAAAAGGTACGTGAAAATGCACTTGTAGTGCTGAACCTCGGTGTACCCCAATCTTCACTGGGAAAGCCGCCAAGGTGTTCTTACCCTAGGGCAGTGGTTCTCAATCTTTTTTAAGTCGGGGAACACTAAACTGACATTCTACTAGCACGGAACACTTACAATTCAACATAAACTTTAAAGCAAGTTGTACACCTTCTACACTTGGTATTTACTACATCATCATACCCATATCCCGCCTGTGGCAGGGTCGGGTCCGTGGGTTCCAGCCCTCCACTCTCGTCTATTTCTCCCCCAGTTCCCCGTCCACCCCACACACTGTCACATCTTTACAGACAACCTGTTCCCACATATGCTTTGGCCTCCCCTTGCCCCTGGTGCTACCGACCACCTGCATTCCTGGAATTAACCTAACGAGCTCCTCTTCCCGTCTTCGCATGACGTGTCCATACCACCTCATCCTATTCCACCTCATTTTCTCGGCGATGTCCACCACCCCAGGTTACCTCTAATATGCTCATTCCTAATTCTGTCAGCTCTCGACACGTCACACATGTGCCACAGCATTCACATTTCGGCTACTCGCATTCTAATTACGTAGCTCGTTCTCATTGCCCAGCACTCTGATCCATATAGCATAGCTGGTCTAACCACTGTCCTGTAGAACTTCCCTTTCAACTAGATTGGGATCCTCCTATCGCACAGGACTCCGCTTGCCTATCTCCACTTCAGTGACCCCCTGCCCCATGGAGTCTGCGGGTCACATCAGAGTATCTCTCCATTGCTTTATTTGTGCATTAAATTTTTTGCGGAACACGCTTTGAGAACCACTGCCCTAGGGTATAGATTTGGTTCGTTGGTTTTAGGGCACTTCAACTACAAGGTCATTAGAGCCCCGTCCACAGCATAGTTCTTATGCAGAGACTGTACAGACACTACACTAATGCGACGATTTTTGGGTATTTGCAGCACCCAGTTTTCCCAAGCGGCCACCCATGGCAGTATTAGCTGGGGTTGCGTTGCTTAACTTCAGTAATCCGACGCGAACTGGTGTGTCCAACGCAATAAGTCGCTCCCCTTAGCTGTGGAACCATCATACCATACATATCCCTGATAAACCCTCCAGAAAACCCAATTTTTTTCACAATACTTTCCAAACTACCTGTGGTGGAACACTGCCATAAGCCTTCTCCGAATTATTACTGTAAACACAGTAATACGTACCACAATTTCATGATCGTAAATAGTTGTAGTCGCAACACAAGTGGTTTTTATTGACTAAATTACGTACGAACCTAAAGCGATATTCAAATGTGGGACCTTCAGCGTTGAACTAAACGGCCAAACTACCAACCTACAACAAAATTCTATTAGAGAACATTCCATTTCATCGCGAGAGCGCCGCGTTCCAAATCTCGTTTGCATTCCAAAAGTGACGTGACATCGCACACTTTAAGAATTCACTACATTCTTTCCACCGCCAACATTAAAAATCATTTATATTGCATGAAATATTAGGTGGACCTTATTATTATTCATTTGTCAACAGTGTCAAATAATATACAATTTTCATAACTTATTTAAACAACGGTAGCGAAAATCAACAAGCGTGTCCTAATTTTTGTTTGTGCGTGTGGTACTACCTACCCAAGTCAAAAAATAGGGTTAATCAATTTTCGCGCTTTTACAACGACAACAGCAACATGCCGTACGTAGTAAATTCTAAGAAATTTGACATTAGATTTAAAAAATACCAAAATTATTATCTAAAGAAAACTATAAATAATTGTCTTCCTGCATAGCAAAACTGATATTAACAATACAGTAAATCTCCAATAATCGAATAGAAGTCTCATCATAAACCAAATATTCTTCCTTTGACAATAACCCTAATAATAATTATTAGAAATATTAAGAGGAAAAAAGAGTTATCATCTTCTGATGCATGCGTTCAAGTCACGCAATTGGTAAGTTATTGACGTAACTTAAAATTAAAGGTAAGAAGAGGAGAGGCCTTGAACTTAACTTTCTTAAAAGCAGGATATGACCACGTCTCTAATACAAATACGTGTAATGTATGTATATACCCCATCACAGAAAAACTGCTCACTATCGTAATCTGATCACGATTTTGAAATTATTTAATATTTAGTAACAGCAAATAACACCTTGTGATGGATATCGTCATTTCCTATCAATTCAGAGAGGGAGAGAGAAAGAGAGAGAGAATACGAGTTGAAGAGTCAAACGAAATCAAAGTGGGGGAGACAGAAGGCGAGAAGGAGAAAGAGGGACGACAACAGCAGCAGTGTCCAGTGACCTGAAACAATGACTTCCTCCTCCCATCGACCCCGCCTGTCCATTCAGCGAGAAGAGAAGATAAGAGGTACTTGGGTGGATCACAAAGATTCCTCACAAGAAAAGGTACCTGGCGCCAGGTACCTTTTCTTCTGACCAATCAAATGTCAAGTGCATCAAGACACTTCAATCACCATCATCATCATCATTCATTCAAGAATTACCCTGACCTCTCACGTTACCTTACCCTGACACCAAAATCCCAAACTCAAGAAAAAAAACCATTCTGCAACAGTGGAAAAAAAAATCACCACCACCACCACTAAAAATCAACCAAGAAAATTATGTAAAGTTGGAGATCGCGAATAATTCCATAGAGTTGAGAGAAAGAGCAAGGTGAAGGCAAGCAAAATAAATAATAGTGCAACATCATCTTCAACTATCAACGAGATAACTTTTCATCCACACAACCCCCCGAAACCTGCAGAAAACCACGACGGCGGATCCACAACGAAATGTGAAACTTTCAACAATAATTCATTCAAAATTCATTGCAGTGACTGAACAAGTCTCACCAATCAATGATGCCCGCCACCAAAAATTTGATCACATTGATCCTAATACTGTTGGACGTCACTACCATGGGTAAGTAAATATAAATTCATTAATCATTCTGTTAATTACATAGCAACTCCCAACCCTTTTCCCTGCCTATGGCAGGATTGGGTACCCATCTTGTGAATATGAATATGTAATCCTTTGTGACGGATACCTTGCTAGCGAGATTTTTCATGCTAGACCCATATGCCTAGATCTCCACCAGCACCCTAGCAACACCTTTGCCCTTCGCACCCATTCCAACCGCTCCACCCCAGAACCTCTTCCAATGTGGGGGGTTCCCCAACCCTTCCTGCAGTGGTCCAGCGCTGGACAGGCCAGAATCACATACCCGACATCCTCCACTCGATTCCCACACAATCCACAGCCCTCCTTTCCACCTGTGATCTTTGCCATCCTCTGTTTCGTCTCCAGTGACCCAGCTCTTGCCCTAAACAGAAGTGAGCTCTCCCACGCATTGTCATAGATTACCTCCTTCTCTATGTTAAGCTTGTTCCCATACACCCTCAGCGTTTTCTTTGCCGTCCTTCCCTCCATACTCTGTCGCCACTGCCCTAACCCCTATTCCTTCACTTTGTCCTGTACTAGTCTTTGCAGTGTTTTTGCCCCCTCCTTGCCCTCCCTGGGTTGCAGTGTTATGCCTATCTTCTTTGAACATCCGGTTTACCCTCCTCTCCCAGTTGGTAGATACCCTCATGTCAGGGGCATACCGAGGGTATTCTGCGCCCACGGACAAAGACCGAAATCTGCGCCCTCTGGCACCCGCTAAGCGCATTTTTGCTGTACATTTTTGCGACCCTGCCTTCTGCTTCCGGGGACATCTGTTCCCCTTCTCCCCGCCCCCTAGTTACGCCTCTGCCTCATGTTGTTTACCCATGCATTGACCTGCCATACTGGATCCTGTCCCTCTGGATTAACACACGGACGATGATAATGGACGGTGTTTTTCCGCAGCCGGCTGCCGACCAAAGCTGCAACCCCTATGTTTATTTATCGTCGGTCTAACGTTCATTGGCGCACTCCACCGACGCCAGGAGAGGGGGAGAGCTCTTACACCTGGAAATATTGCCTCCGTCTCTCTACCCGTTGCATAGTAGACATGGTTCATTAACGTGCAAATGCCATCGTGCACCACATGGGACCTTGTCCGAAGGAAGGCGCACTCGGGGCCTTTCTCTCGCCCGAAAGAAGCCAGCCCGCCCCTGTCCAGTATCGAACCTAGAACCACTAACGCATGTAAAGAAATCACCAGTCTCATTTTGTTTTGTTTTCCATTTACATACAGATGGTGCAGAAATTCAGAAATGTATTTCGACAGCTTGCAATGATCTAGGTATATTAGTACTAGAGTCTATGTGTGTCATCGGTCAGTTAGTGGGCATTATCTCATTTTCATTTTTAATATAATGTAGGTTCAAACATCGCAACATCGTTGAATCATAACGTGTCACCTTGTTCAGATTTCTACGAATTCAGTTGTAAGACAACCACCACTAAAAGCAAGGAATTCTCTCTCAAGGAAGTAGAAAAGGCTCTTGACGCCAAACTAACACGTAAAGTATCGCCCTTGCTTCATTCTTCTTTGGGTCCTCAAAGATGGAAGGAGATGGACCACCAGTGCCGGATTTACAAATAGGCTGGCCTAGGGCCTCAACATTTAGCGGGCTTCAAAACTTAAGAAAATGGGTTCAAAAGGGCTTGAAAAGGGCCTCAAAACTGAAATAGCCTAGGGCCTCTCAATATCTAAATCCGGCACTGTGGGTCACTTTCAATATTTCTAACAATTTCCTTATTCTTTACCTCTGTCCGAGTCAAGCAGAGGTTCCTGGACATGTACAAGGGTACACTCATCACTGTTTACCTTATTCCTATAGGTCTGCTTGGACAGAGTGCAAAGCCAGAAGAGCCTTTAGCTATTCAGAAAGTTAAGGATGTGTTTTCTGCATGCATGAATCAAGGTGAGCTACTAAAATACGTTTTGACAAGTAACCATTACCTTCACCACAGGTCCAAAGAACTGTAGGGGGTTTGTTTCATTGGTGTTTTGGGGCCCTTCAACTACAACCGACATTAGAACCCCATCCACTGGGTATCTCCAATACAGAGTCTGCACAGACACTACGCTGTTGCGACGATTTTTTGCGTATTAGCAGTACCCAGTGTTCTCAAGGGTTCCCCCATGGTAGTACTAGTTGGGTTGTTGTTGTTTGTTGGTGTTTTAGGGCCCTTCAACTACAAAGGTCATTAGAGCCCCGTCCACAGCATAGTTCTGATGCAGAGATTGCACAGACACTACACTAATGCGACGATTTTTGGGTATTAGCAGTACCCAGTTTTCCCAAACGGCCACCCATGTCTGTACTAGCTGGGGTTGCGCTGCTTAACTTCAGTGATCAGACGAGAACTGGAATCCAGCGCAATCCAGCTACTCCCAAACTGTAGGGGGAGGGGAGAATGAAATCGACAGGCAATGTAAGAGAAAAAGTTATCACAGAGGGGGGAGGGGTCCATCTGTCCACGAGTGCAGAATAAACTTTAAGCCGAATGAAATGATAATAAACAGTGCGATTATTAATTGTACAGGTGAGAGGCAGAAAAGAGCTAACAATGACCTGAAATTGACCATTGAAGAATTGGGCGGTTGGCCGATACTGAATAACGGAGCTCCGAACCCGTCAACAGCATCCTGGGAATATGTGGCAGGAAGACTACGACAAGTTGGTTATTCTCCTCTAGTCCAAATCAGCGTTAGCGTCGATAGCAGAAATTTAAATCGCCATATTGTAGTGGTCAGTTAGTATACAAGAGTTACTAATGTATGTGAAAGTGCCAGTGGTCAAGCACTAGGAAAAACAAGTTTTTCTTTTACTCTTCATCTGCTTTTCGTCGCAAAAAAAAATAACAGGTCAACAGCATAAGGCCTGACATATTGCCAGAGGACATCATGAATTATCTAGGACTCATTGCGGCCCATAGCACATTCCTGAGACAAGTGGTCAAATTACTGGGATCCACTGACGATGACATCCCTCGTAAAGACATAAAAGAGTTATTACGTTTTCAAATGAAGGTCAATCAGGTAAGATGACCATCAGGTCGAGATTACCTTTAATCGCTACGAAACCCATTAATTAATTCATGGAGGTGGGTCAAAATACGGGCACAGATTTCTACTCGAAACCAGACGAGACACAAAGCGATGTTCCAAAACAATGTCCGAACGGTCAACCAACTGATTGAACTGACATCAGGAGTAAGTAACCAATACCATTTATATAAGATGTCCGCCTGTATATTATAAATAGACTCGGATGCGACTCTTAGAATGAACTGGGGGGATGGTTGAAGTGGGGTCCTGTGTGATAAGAAGGTCCCAATCAAGTTGAAAGGGAAGTTGTACAGGGCAGTGGTTAGGCCCGCTACGCTATATGGATCAGTGTTGTTGGGGGCAGTGAGGAACAGCCACATCAATAGAATGCAAGCACCCTAGGGATGGGGGGAACATCGCGGAAAAGATAAGGGAGAGTAGGTTTAGGTGGTATGGACACCTAATGAGAATAGGGGAGGAAGGGCTCGTTAGGTCCATTTCAGGAATACAGGTGGTTGGAAGCTCCCGGAGCAGGGGAAGGCCGAAGCAGACGTGGGAGCCGGTTGTCCGTAAGGATATGGTAGTGTGTGGGGGGATGAACGGAGACCTGATGGCAGATAGACGGGAGTGGAGGGCTAGAACCCGCAGACCCGACCCTGCCACAGGCGGGATAAGGGTATGATGAGGACGTCTGCCTGTATATTATAACATTGATGATTCTCTAACCGAGTGAGTTCTCTCTCTTTTCTTTCTTGGATCTTACAGAAAATAAATTGGCTTACGTATTTGAACACCATCTTTCACGGCATCAGAACATTCGACCTGGACGACCAAGTGTTGGTGCTCAACGAGGACTACATCAAAAATCTGGCAGAATTAGTGGGCAATACGGAAATCGGGTACAGCTGGCGCTACTACGAGGCACAGCCACATACAGCCGCGAGACACCGTGGTCTTGTCATAGTGATAAAAAAAAAGTCCTACCCCCTTTACCCCGGCCTATATGAAAATGTAATCCTTTGTGACCAATACTGGACCGAGGTGGGGCGGCTTCTTTCGGGCGTGAGAGACAGGCCGGGAGTGTGCCTTCTTTCGGATGAGAAGTAAAACTGAGGTCCAGTGTGGGTGTACGATGGCACTTGCACGTAAAAGAACCCTGTCTACTACGCAACGGGTAAATTTCCAGGTGTAGGAGCTCGCCCCCGCCCCCCCTGGCGTCGGTTTGTTTGTTGGTGTTTAAGGTCCCGTCAACTACATGGTCATTAGAGGCCCGTCCACTGCATAGTTCTAATGCATAGACTGCACAGACACTACACCAATGCGACGATTATTGCGTATTAGCAGTACCCAGCTTTCCCGAGCGACCACCCATGTCAGTACTAACTGGGCTTGCGTTGCTTAACTTCAGTGATCAGACGAGAACTGGTGTGTCCAACGCAACTCGCCGCTCCCCTGGCGTCGGTAGCATTCCCCAACGAACACTAGACCGACGATAAATAAGCGTAGGGGTGCACCTTTGGCCGGCAACCGGCTGCAGAAAAAAAAAACTATGACCAATATATTGCCCTATGTCCATTCAGAGGGACAAGATGGGTACCCTACCCTGCCATAGGCGGGAAAAGGGGTTAGAACTTGCTTTTAGACCCATGTGTCTAGACCTCCACCAGCACCACGGCAGCATCGTTGCCCTTTGCCCCACCCCAACACCTATTACTACTCCCAGGACCTCTTCCACTGTTGGGGTTCCCAACCCCTCCTGCAGTGGTCCCCCCCAGCACTGGACATGCCTGCATCACAGGCAGGACCGGGTACCCATCTAGTCTCTCTGAATGGACACACTGCAATCTCCTACACCTGGGAATTTTTGCCTCACCTACCCGTTGCATAGTAGACAGAGGATTCTTTTACGTACCACATGGAATGAATGAGCACTGGGGGGGGGGGTTATCTCCTCCGATGACGAAGCCAGCCACCCACCTTGATCCAGTATCGATCCTGGAACCACTGACGCTGTAAATCGAGCATTGCTACACCTCCTGCGCCACCGAGGCGGGTCTGGACTTATCATATTGAAAGACACGTTCCCCGAGTCACCTGGGGCCCATTGAAGAAAGTTTGATAAAGCTGTGATACAGGGGCCAAGGGCTGTGCAGGGAGCGGCGAATTGCGTTGGACACACCAATTCTCGTCTGATCACTGAAGTTAAGCAACGCAACCCCAGCTAATACTGCCATGGGTGGCCGCTTGGGAAAACTGGGTGCTGCAAATACCCAAAAATCGTCGTGTTAGTGTAGTGTCTGTACAGTCTCTGCATAAGAACTATGCTCTGGACGGGGCTCTAATGACCTTTGTAGTTGAAGGGCCCTAAAACACCAACAAGCAACGAAGAACAACAACGGGCTGTGCAAGAACCACTAGTGATATTTGGCAACAAAGCAGAACTAAAATGGCGTTTTACTTTCTATTTTAAGAGTGATAAAGAACTACCTCATCTGGTATTTCATCAAAGATGTGGCAGAAGACGGCGATTCCAGAATGATGGCCCTGAATGACCTACTGACAGGTAGGCACAACACCGCAAAGTAAGTCCAAGAACAATCTCCTGAATCTTATGATTCTGAAGCAAATTGTAAGTTTCAGCCAGTCGGAATTCCCAAAGTAGCCAGGCCTTCGGCCTGGCCACGGGGGTGGGGGGGTGATCACCCCGATCACCCCCCCGTGGATCCGCCACTGAATCTCCCTGGAGGAATTTTGTGTTTCAATATATTTTCACTCTTGATCAATACTGAGGTATTATTTTTTTGCCCATTTCCCCCCACACTCACAACCTTTAACCTTGAAAAAAAAATTAACCAAAAAAAGTGAAACGTGCATCAAAGAAGTGAAAGGGTTTTTGGGATTTGCTGTCTCCAGTCTTTACGTGACCGATGATAAAAATGACCACCATGATCGAATCCAAATGGTAAGACATATTATTGAATTAGTGGGGGAATTCCTTCGGACCAAACGGGATGGTATTTAAATTGTCCCTTATCTGCAGGCCAGAGAAATTGTCAACTGGATTAAGGTGTCCTTTGAGGACCTCATCGGTCAAAGTTCGTGGATGGATACATCAACTAAAACGGAGGCTAAAAAGAAGGTAAAAACCCATCAGTTGGGACATTCCACCTCTCCATCCCTTTCCCTTGTCTTCATCTGAAATATACTCCAGAAGAGATCCTTCCCCCTTCATGACTGACTCTTAGAACATCTTCTCATCTATCCCAGTTGAGGAACATGACACCGAAAATCGGTTATCCAGAGTGGGTTCTCCAATCCACAAAACTGGACGAATATTACCAAAGGATCAATGTCACCAGGACGAACCATTTCTCCAACGTACTGCACCTGAGTGTGATCCACAGCCTGGAAGAACTGTCGTTAATCAATGACGTCCCAGATCATGACCGGTGGCCTTACATTCTGTTTTCACTAAACCTAAGTCCAGTAAGTCCAGTAAGACCAATTTCTATTTTTTTCAGGTGGGTCATTTCACCGCTTTTGGTCAACGCTTTCTATCACCAAACTCTAAATGACATATGTAAGGCACGCAACATGGACTGGAGATTTTGTGGGTCAGTACTCCGACCTTGTCATTGAAACCAACTTGTCATTTCAGATATCCCAGTGACTCTCCTGCAGAGACCGTTCCTGGACCTACAGTGGCCAATGTAAGCGACATGACCCTAGATGCAACAGAAGGCACTGTAACTTTGAAAAAGATATTTGATGGCCTTTCAGGGCAGCAGTATTTGGAGGAATCGGAGCTGTTATCGGACACGAAATCACCCATGGATTTGACGACGAAAGTAGGAAGTTTACCCACCAGGAGCTGCGCTGCCCTGCCACCAAGATGTCCAATTTTGTAAAAAAAAAATCCGGGGTTTTGACATTTCAGGCTTATACGCAGCCAGAGGCCAGACCTTGACGGACTTGTGGTCAACCGATACAATGGGACGATACAATAAGGCAGCCGAGTGTGTGATTCGACAATACGACAACTACTGTCTTACGTCCACCAGTGGACCACGTAGTGAAGCAACGGCCTGCGTGAGTAGGGACCTCAGATGGTCAACATGGCAGTCGATGATGTCCTTCTTGCACATTTCCTTACATGCATAATTCTGAAATCTCACAAACAGGTCAATGGACAAAGGACACTACGCGAGAATGTCGCCGACATAGGAGGGATCTCTGCCGCTTACAAGGCGAGTCTTTCGAAAACGTCCTCCTGGCACTCCAGTGTTCGGACACACCTATCATGATCCTTTTCTCGTTGCAAGAGGCTGTATTGCGTTGGACCAGTGCCAGATTTACCACTAGGCTAAGAAGGCTGAAGCCTAGGGCCTCAACAGTTAGCGGGCTTCAAAACTTAAGAAAAGGGCCTCAAAATTGAAATAGCCTAGGGCCTCTCAATATCTAAATCCGGCACTGCGTTGGACACGCCAGTTCTCGTCTGATCACTGAAGTTAAGCAACCGCAGTTAAGCAACCCCACTACGGGCCCCTGAGCAAAGCAGGGTGCTGGGGCCCTTACGCAAAGTACCCACAGGAATAATATGTAAATGGTCATTTGACATACAAAGATTAGCACGGGGCCCCAGGGTAAGCACCCTGCGGGCCCATGCGTTAAGACTGCACTGACCCCAGGTAGTACTGTCTGTGCAAACTATGCATTAGGACTACGCAATGTACAAGGGCCCTAATGACCATTTTAGTTGAAGGGTACTAAAATACCAACAAACAACTCCCTTTTTCGTCCCTCTCAAGGCCTACCAGAAATGGAAGACGGCGACGCGCAACAACGTAGAAAGGATGCCATCGCAACTGACCAGCTATACTCCTAATCAATTATTCTTTCTGAATTTGGCTCAAGTAGGTCCTACGTTTACAGAATGACAATCTCCTTAGTCTCCCCTAGTGCTGGATGACCACTAACAAGGCACTTGCATTATTCCACTATCTAGGTATGGTGCGAAGACTTACCTCAGGATGCTCTTGTGTTCCAGATGAAAACATTGAACAACAGCCCCAATAAATATCGGTAAGTCATCGGCAACAAACCCTCATCTCGCCTGTGGCAGGGTTGGAGGTCTGCAGGTTGGACATCTGTATCTCCCACCAAGTCCCCGTCCACCCCACCACACACTACTATATCCTTATGGACGCTTATTGCGTTGGACACCAGTTCTCTCGTCTGATCACTGAAGATAAGCAACGCAACTCCAGCTAGTACTGACATGGGTGGCCGCTTGGGAACACTGGGTACCGCTAATAACCAAAAATCGTCGCATTGGTGTAGTGTCCGTGCAGTCTCTGCCTTAGAACAATGCAGTGGACGGGGCTCTAATAACCTTGTAGTTGAAGGGCCCTGAAACACCAATAAAACTCCCACGTCTGCTTCGGTCCCTTCCCCCTCTGCCCCGGGTGCTTTCAATCACCTGCCACTACATTCCTGGGGAGCGGTAAATTGCGTTGGACACACCAGTTTCCGTCTGATCACTGAAGATAAGCAACGCAATCCTAGTTAGTACTAACACGGGTGACCGCGTGAGAAAACTGGGTACCGCTAGTATCCAAAAGAAATCGTGGCATTGGTGTAGTGTCTGTGGAGTCTCTGCATCAGAACTACACAGTGGATGGGGCTCTAATGACCTTGTAGTTGAAGGGCCCTAAAACACCAACAAACAAACAAACTGCATTCCTGTATTAAAATATCGGTAAGTCAAAGGTTTAAAATGTCTTTGGCAGGGGGGGGGGGCGAGATTTAACTAGTGAAATTTGTTTCTGAATTTAAACCTCGAGTTCCGGAGTTCATCATGGCCCATGTCTGTCACAAATTGTGTAATTTCATCAAAAGACGACACCTAATTTTGATGTTGTCTTCTCCTCACAATAGTTTAATGGGTTCCATTCGAAATTTGGACGAATTTAACGTCACCTTCAGTTGTAAGACGATGACCACCACCACCACCACCATCAACATCACCACCACTGCCCCAATGAATGAGGATGATGATGATGACAGATCTCCAAAATGTGGAATATGGTGAAGAGGAGGAGGAGGAGGAGGACTGTCTCATGGATGACAACTGTTATTCAAATGCATTTAAAAAATTGAGGGGTGCGAGTGGAACACGAATGGATATCCTGTAACGAAATCATATGATTTCCCCACCCTACTTCAAACGAGAATAAAGAAAAGGCATTTGATCCAATTCTTATTTCCTTTCGATTATGTGCCCTTAAACACCAGTCATCACGCTATCAAAGTGTCACAAAGACACATTGTAAAGTTTGTTATCATAAACTTGTCACAGCCAGCATTCAAATAGCATGTCATCTAGTTACTGACAAAAATCAATCTTGACCTTTAAAGTTTGATGGGCGCTAAAGTGACCTTGGGATATTGTACACACTGGGCAGAGTACGGGTACATGCCAACACCTCAGGCAGACTGTCAAAAAATATTTTTTTACCCCTCCCTCCCCCAATGTTCTCAAAGTCTAATAAAACACGCTGGTGGCACTCGCCATCTCCATTAGCGTGTGTTGTTCAACACCAGGGAAGGACAGGTGTAAAAATTGGTGTTCCTCGTTACTCTTCTGGAATTCCTGATCTAAACAAAATAAGTATTTTATAATTTGTTTTAAAATAATCTCTTTTTAATTTATGGTCACTTTTTCACCCCACTTGGGGAGGGGGGCTAGTTCCTTAAAATGTACAACCTCAGTTAGTACTACCGTAACATCGGTAGCAGCAGCTCGGATACACAGGCGGCTCACGGAGGCAGGCACACCTAGGCGGCTCACGGGGGCAGGCACACCTAGGCGGCTCATGGGGCAGGCAAACCTAGGGTGCAAACCTTAGTCCTGGGGTACCCAAACTTCTCTAATTTGTGGGGCCTTTTCTAAATGTGACTTTCTCAAGGCGCCCTATTTCAGAAGCATAGCAATGCATTGGTAATGGGACAAATGTCAAGAGTGTGAGGGCCGTCCGGAAAATTTCAAACTGTATTAAATTAATGGGGGGCAGCGGCGATGGATCCACTTGCCTCGGGCGCCTGAAACCCACGAGCCGAGCCGGCCCTGGCTGGATACAGTGCCGGATTTACCACTATGCTAAGTAGGTTGAAGCCTAGGGCTTTAACATTTAGCAGGCTTCAAAACTTAAGAAAAGGGGCCCTCGAAATTGAAATAGCCGAGGGCCACTTAATATCAAACTCCAGCACTGGCTGGGTACCGCTACCACCCAAAACAATCGTCGTAACAGCGCAAGTGTCTGTGCAGACTTTGCTATTACAACTATGCAGTGGACGGGGCTCTAATGACCTTTGTAGTTGAAGGACCCTAAAGCACCAACAAATCAAATCTGGAAATGTAAGGGGGGGGTGGGCCTTTTTGTTGGCCACCCCTGCCATAGAGCATAGAGGGCCTAACCACTGCCCTGTAAGGCTTCCCTTTAAACTTTCTTGGGACCCTCCTATTAGATAGGACTCCACTGGCCTGTCTCCACTTGAACCATCCCTCATTGATTCTATGGGTCCCATCCGAGTCCATCACCCCACTGGTCATGGAACACTGATCCTACTGATCCTTCACCAAGCTCGCCCCTAGAGAGTACGTCACCACCATTTTCCTGTGCTTCCCAATTGAAAGGAGCGAGCGAATTGCGTTGGACACACCAGTTCTCGTCTGATCACTGAAGTTAAGCAACACAAACCCAGTTAGTACTGACATGGGTGGCCGCTTGGGAAAACTGGGTACTGCTAATACCCAAAAATCGTCGCATTTGTGCAGTGTCTGTACAGTCTCTGCGTAAGAGCTACACTGTGGACGGGGCTCTAATGACCTTTTAGTTGAAGGGCCCTAAAACACCAACGAGTGGGGTAGAAAAGTAGTCAGGAAAAAGCTCTATTTTTGACTACGTCCCAAATCGGAATTTAAGAAAACTAATCAAAAGCGCTCATGAAATACCATTGGTAGGTACAATGCAGATAAGTAAGCCTCCTAAATTACTTCGTTCAACCATTCTACACGCCAAGCATTACATCTCGAGTCAGAAGTCAAAAGGATTTCTGTCGCGCCCCGGGCCTAGGGCACGCCGAAATTCGCCGTAATGTTTATCCTTTCTTTACTACATAAACCCTTTCCAAATATCTTTTTTTTTCCTCTTCACAAAACGATCAACAACCGAGGGAGGACTGGATTGCGGAACTACGACAACCCCCATCATCATGCTACGCTGTCAGCAGACAGTCTTACAAGTGTTTCTGTGGCTGTTCCTAGGACATCAGGGCCACTTTATAGCCTACACCTTCACCACTCCCCATCACCAACCAAATTACATCCCCAATCGGGACGTCATGGTTCATCTCTTCGAGTGGCGCTGGGACGACATTGCAAACGAATGTGAAAAGTTTCTGGCACCCATGGGATATGCAGGAGTTCAGGTAAGAAGCAACAACAAAAAAAGGGAGCTCACCAGCCTCTGGATCCAGGACAGCTCCACGGCTTTCAGGACTTGAAAATTCCACAAATTTCCAGGTATCTCCTCCAAATGAAAACGCTGTCATCGTCAACGATCAAATCCAAAGGCCCTGGTACGAACGCTACCAACCAGTCAGCTACCAACTGACCACCAGAAGTGGCAACGAATCCCAATTCAGAGATATGGTCCATCGGTGCAATGAAGTGGGTGTCAGGTAAGAAGTGAAAAATTCCGGGATCCCCAAGTTCTGTTAGAGCCTGTAAAGATAAAAGAAAAACTGTGTGTTGTCTTCAAATGTGAGGCAGGCCGGCATCCCCCTACAGATAACCCGTTCAATATACCTGCAAGTTCCAGAAGCCTGGCTAGGGTGCCCCCAGTCAGATCTACAAAAGGGGGCTAACCTTAGTGGTTGGTAGTACCCGGAGGCAGGGAGAGACCGAAGCAAACGTGGGAGTAAGTTGTCCATAAGTATATGGTAGTTTGAGGGGGCTGGACAGGGACCTGGTGGGAGATAGGCGGGAGTGGAGGGCTAGAACCTGCAAGACCTGACGCTGCCACAGGCGGGATAAGGGTATGATGGTGATGTCATTTCTTCAAAACAGAATCTACGTGGACGTGGTGGCCAATCACATGACCGGTGATCTTCCATCGGGCACCATTGGTACAGGAGGAAGCACATTTGACAGTCAACTCTTGCAATATCCCGCAGTTCCTTACGGCCCGGGAGATTTCAATTCCTACGGATGTCCGACTGGGTCAGGAAACATCGAAGATTACGGCAATGCCATTCAGGTACGAAACTGCAAACTGGTCAAGCTCAAGGATCTTAACCAAGGAATGGAATACGTCCGCGACCAAGTAGCCGGATACATGAACCGTTTGCTGGACATCGGGGTCGCTGGATTCCGTATCGATGCTGCCAAGCACATGTGGCCTGGAGACCTGGAAGCCATCTACTCCAAACTCAATAGCCTGTCGACGAAATATTTTCCTGCAGATTCCCAACCTCTACTATACCAGGAAGTAATCGATCTCGGAACAGAGGCCGTCAAGGCATCGGACTATGTGCACCTGGGGATGATCACCGAATTCAAATATGGAATGGAATTGGCAAAGGCATTCAGGGCTAAGAACCAACTAAAGTCAGTCCAAGAACAAAACTGTTTCTTTCTACAGTCCACTTCTGATACTGGGGCTATTAAATGTCCATTCTTGTCTGTCCATCAGGTGGTTCAATAACTTTGGAGAAAACTGGGGTATGGTGAAATCTGAAGACGCACTAGTATTCGTGGACAATCACGACAACCAAAGAGGACACGGCGCTGGTGGCCAAGACATCTTGACCTTCTTTGAGCCCGACATCTACAAGAAAGCCATCGCTTTCATGCTTGCCTGGCCTTATGGGCTCAAGAGAGTCATGAGCAGTTACTATTGGCAACGCAACTTTCAAAACGGAAAAGACATCAACGACTGGGTTAGTACAGTAGAAAAAAAAAACAGACCGGAAGTAGCCTCTTTCATTGTGCCCATGTACACACCTAGGTAGGACCACCGCACGATGACAAATACAACACTTTACCAGTGGTCATTAAAGAGGACGATTCTTGTGGCAACGGTTGGATCTGCGAACACCGATGGCCTGAGGTTGCCCAAATGGTTCGACTGTCAATCGTGTCCCAGGGACAACCGATGACCAACTGGTGGTCCAACGGCAATTATCAAATCGCCTTTTCCAGAGGTCAAGCCGCCTTTTTTGCCGTCAACAACGACAATTACCACATGTCAGTGGACATGCCCACGGGCCTTCCACCAGGTTTCTACTGCGACATCACCAGCGGCATTTTCACCGACGAGACCTGCACCGGACGTTTGGTGACAGTGCGCAATGATGGACAGGTGTACGTCAATCTACCAAACACCGGAAATGCCATGATGGCTCTCCACGTCCAGGTCTGTATAAAACGGGGGCAATTTTGGTCAACGAGTACATCCATACACTGATTCTTTGCGTTCGTTTCCACTGGTCAAGGCTTCTCTAGCTTTTCAGTCTCAGATGGTCAAGGAACAAGAACAGAGGGGTGACTCTTGGAGAAGAACCGTCATTATGATTCGCTTCACCAATCCTTTGGTGTTACCTAATGGACTATTCATCCGTGGAGGAGTCAGTGACGACCGGAGACCGAGTGAGCCCACAAATGAAACCACTTCCTCCTCCAGCTACTTTCAATGACCGGAAATAAACTGACCATTTTCTCTCCTCCTACAGGCTGTGTGAAAAATCAGAAGGACTGTGCCATCCCCATCCGGTATACGTCAAATACAACCAGACAGTCGCCTTGGGCAAGTGGAGACAATTATTTGGATTGGGCAGGTGTAGAAGAGGGTCAAGGTAAATCCCTTCAAACTTACCCCTCCCCCAAAATGATCTTCTCGGTAGTACGTTAAATGACTCGCCTAGAGGACGCAATAGGTAGCGTGCTCTATTTACTGCGTCAGTGGTTTCAGGTTCGACACCGAGTCGGAGTAGGTTGGCATCTTTCTGGCGAAAGAAACCCAGAGTGGGCCTTCCTTCCAATGTGAAGTAAAACCGAGGTCCTGTATGGTGTACGATGGTATTAGCACGTAAAAGAACCCTTTCTACTCTGCAACGGGTAGATGAGGCAAAATTCCCAGGTGTAGGACCTTGCCCCCTTGGCGTCGGGGAAGTGCCCCAAAGAATAGTAAGACTGACGATAAATAAGCATAGGAGTTGCACCTTTGGTCCGATTTTGTTTGTTGGTGTTTTAGGGACCTTCAACTACAAGGTCATTAGAGCCCCGTCCACAGTGTAGTTCTGATGCAGAGACTGCACAGACTACACTAATACGACGATTTTTGGATACTAGCGGTACCCAGTTTTCCCAAGCGGCCACCCATGTCAGTACTAGCTAGGGTTACGTTGCTTAAGTTCAGTAATCAGACGAGAACTGGTGTGTCCAACGCAATTTGCCGCTCCCGACCTTTGGTCCGCATCCAGGTGAGAGAAAAAGACACGTGCAATACATCACCCTCGTGTTCATTAGAGGGACAAGATGGGTACCCGACCCTACCACAGGCGAGAAATTCAACACCCAAGGCTCGAATCCGGAAGTGGCGTCCTAAGTCACATTTTGCGCACAAAGTCTCACTCTCTCCATCCCCGAAAAAGTATCACATGGTACAATCCTGTCTCTTCAGTAAATATTTTAACTACAAATATTAAATCACCTGTCAGGTAGAGGAATGAGCCCGAGTCTATAGTCAACTGGATCATCTATTCAGCTGTCAAGAAGAACTTCCCGTCCCCCAGTCCCCTAGCTGCGCACCTGTCTACAACCCCCCCCCCTCCTTCTCTGACAACTCCATAGACTTACAATTACTTCCGTTTGGCGTGGGTGATGAATAGGTACTCAGGGCCAAATGCCAGCACTTGGAACACCTCTGTTCTCGGCCTCCGAGATGGAGTTGACGAACTACGAACTCCGAGATGACGAACTATGGGCAGTGGACATCGAGATGGACTGTTCAATGACCGATTCTGGATGGTTCGAATTCAAGGTCTTCGACGGCACTTGGGAAAAGGACGTTCAGCAGTGGGGCGAGTGCGCCGGATCTACTTTCAGGGCTCAAAAGCCCTTTGCAACAAAGTATTTTAACCACATAGCCATGTGTGGTCACGTTAACGTTTTCAAATACAATTCTGACGAATGTTTTATCAATGGCTTTTAAAAAATTCAACCTATTATGATTATCCATTGTAATTATTATTATTTTGCTCTTCACAAAATACTGTACGCATTCAAATATTAAATGACGTGGCTTTTTGAAAAGCTTTTGAGTAATGACATGACGCCATAATAAATAAACATGCATACGATGGGTCCTCCTGTATGGGAAGTCCCATACAGTCGAATATTACGTAACCTTCAGACACCGCCCCATCACCACCAATTATTTGAGGTGTATAAATTCTGCTACACTAGGCTAGTCCCGTTCGTGTCATCAGCAGTACAGTAACTACTTGAGTTCGGAAGACACTTGGTATTTTCCTCCGCCCTCATCAACAAGACTATGTACAACGTCCCGTACGCGATAGTGGGACGATGGGTCCTCCTCCTCCTCCTGCTCTTCATACCCCACATCACGAGCTTCGCTCCGTTCCAGGACCCAAACTATTGTCCATCGCGCGACGTCATGGTACATTTGTTCGAGTGGCGCTGGCAGGACATTGCGGAAGAATGCGAGAGATTTCTGGCACCAATGGGCTATGCAGGAGTCCAGGTGAGTTAAAACTAAATGGATATGAACTCCCCCGCCCCAAAAAAATTTCCCGTCCTGCACCTCTTTCGTTTTAGGTATCACCACCCAACGAAAACGCAATTCTTTACCACCCTGCATTCAAACCGGAAATAATCAGGCCGTGGTATGAGAGGTATCAGCCCGTTAGTTACGTCTTGACAACGAGAAGCGGAAACGAATCCCAATTTCGAGATATGGTACGGAGATGCAATCAAGTTGGTGTACGGTAAGTGACCACTCTCATTTGGGGGTCCGTCTTGGGTAGGTGAGTGACTAAAGGATTATATAACAGTTCTGGAAACATCCCATGTGTCTCGGCGGCGCAGAGGGGTAGAGTGCTCGTAACTGCGTCACAGGTTCTAGATCCCATACTGGACCGAGGTGGGTTGGCTTCCTTCGGATGAGAAGTAAAACCAAGGTTCCGTGTGGTGTACAATGGCATTCCCACATCAGAGCCCTCTCACTATGCAACGAATAAATGGGGCAAAATTCCCAGGTGAAGGAGCTAGTCCCCTTCCTGGCGTGGGTGGAGTGTCCCAACCAACAGTACACTGTCTATAAATAAACAGAGGTTGCGCAGCTTTGGTCGGCAGCCGGCTACGGAAAAACACCGTCCTATATATAACCCTCGTCTCCATCCAGAGGGACAAGATGGGTACCGGACCCTACCATAGGCGGGAAAAGTTAGAAGTTGCTTTATCCCAAGGGTCTCTGAGACTGCTCAAGTCTACTTCAGTGGTCGTCAACCTGTGGCCCGCAAGAAATTATTACCGATCCGCCAAATGCTTGCACATGAGCTACCCCAGGCCTCCAACTTGTTGAAATATGGGCCCTTGATCCGGGCGAAGCCACTAACCTACCATGAAGTCACAATTGCGATAAACCATTCCCTAGTTCCCCATCACCCACAGCCACCCGCAAAGACCCCAAGTTAGGAAACGTTGCCCATGCCTGTGCCACCGGTCCGCGAAAAATGAGGGACAGTAGATTGATGTGGTATGGACACGTAATGAGGAGATGAGAACCTCGTTAGGTCCATTTCAGGAATGCAGGTGGAAGCACCAGGGACAGACAGACCGAAGCAGACGTAGGAGTAGGTTGTCCGTAAGGATATGGTGGTGTGTGGAGCGGACGGGGACCTGGTGGATTGTTGTTGTTTAAGGTCCCGTCAACTACAAGGTCATTAGAGACCCGTCCACTGCATAGTTCTGATGCACAGACTGCACAGACACTACACCAATGTGACGATTATTGGGTATTAGCAGTACACAGCTTTCCAGAGCGACCACCCATGTCAGTACTAACTGGGCTTGCATTGCTTAACTTCAGTGATCAGACAAGAACTGGTGTGTCCAACGCAACTCGCCGCTCCCTCGGGGGGACCTGGTGGGAGATAGGCGGGAGTGGAGAGCTAGAACCCGCACACCCGACCCTGCCACAGGCGGGATAAGGGGATGATGATGATGATGCCGATGACTAAAAGACATTGTAAATTTCAGTATTTACGTCGATGCCATCATCAATCACATGGCAAGAAACGACCTTCCTGCAGGAACCAATACAACTGCCGGAAGTACTTTTGATGGCACAGTCCCGACATTTCCAGCCGTGCCCTACGGTCCGGAAGATTTCAATTCCGCACAGAGCTGCCCTAATGCTGATGGCCTCATTCATGATTATAATAACCCTCAAGATGTCAGAAATTGTAGACTGGAGCAACTTAACGATCTGGACCATGGTCGAGAAGACGTACGAAATAAGATTGCAGACTACCTAAACCACCTGATAGAGATCGGAGTGGCCGGGTTCCGAATCGACGCAGCCAAGCATATGTGGCCTGATAACCTCAGGGCTATTTATGATAAACTCGATAACCTGTCTCCCGACCATTTCCCACCTGAAACTCGACCTTTGATTTACCACGAAGTCATCGATTTGGGTGGAGAAGCCATCACCAGTCAGGAATACGTTAATCTGGGAAAGGTCACGGAATTTAAATATGGCATGAAATTGGGAGAAGCCTTTCGTGGAAAGAATCAGTTAAAGTAAGAAAGGGGTAAAAAAAAAAAAATATCGCCTACAAGCCGCCTTCCTCTGATGCACGTACTTCCTTTGAATGACCGACAGGTGGTTGAGAAACTTTGGCGAAGAGTGGGGCTTTCTTCACTCGGACACCGCATTTGTCTTCATCGACAATCACGACAACCAAAGAGGTCACGGCGCTGCAGGTCCTAACATCTTGAGTTTCTGGACACCCAGCCTCTACAAAAAGGCTCTAGCATTCATGCTAGCGTGGCCTTATGGTCAAAAGCAGATTATTAGCAGCTACAAATGGGAACGCGAGTTTCAAAATGATAAAGACATTAACGACTGGGTAAGTCACCTCATCCCCTGTCCCACACAGCGAACAAACAATTGACCCCCCAAAAAAATCAATAAATATGCACTTTATCACTCTTTGAAAAGGTTGGCCCACCCCATGATGCGGATTACAACACGCTCCCTGTCGACATCAGCCCATACGGACAATGCTACAACGGTTGGATTTGTGAGCACCGATGGCCAGAAGTCGCTCAAATGGTCAGGTTTTCAGTAGTGTCGGCCGGTCAACCAGTAACTCAGTGGTGGGACAACGGTGACAACCAAATCGCCTTCTCAAGGAGTACCAAGGCCTTTTTTGCCGTTAACAACAATGCCGCTTACATGAGCGCAAGAATCAAAACAGATCTACCTCCCGGACACTACTGCGATGTGACCACCAGTCTACTAATCAACAAGACTTGCACGGGACGTCTTGTAACAGTCGACCTCACTGGTCATCTTTATATCAACTTGCCCGACACCGAAAACTCAATGATGGCACTGCACGTTCAGGTAAGTTAACGAATCTATTCCAACATCTGCCCTTGGTCAAGTGTGTGGGAAGTTCCCTCCATTCCAAACCAAGCCTCCTGTTATACTGTTCAGGCTAGGATTCTGGACCTCTCTGCCGCTCAAGTGAGTTATCAAAGAACAATCATAATGATTAACCTTCAAAATGCAAATAATGTCTTCATACGTGGAGGTATAAGTTACCAAAGGAAACCAGGTAAGAAGGGTATCAAGGCACTAAAAAGGACACTTCGTAGTCATAATGAACATGCTTCTTAATCTTACCTCCAGAGTGTGAACAGGACAGTAGCAAATGCCTCATCCCCATTCGGTATAAGCAAAACAATTTCAACAGCGGATGTTACTCCAGTTGGAAACTTGGAGACCAGTTCTTGGATTGGCTAGGTGCTGAAATGGATCAAGGTAACAGACATAATCCAGTTCAAAACTATTGTCTGCCATCCGGCGGGACAGACAACCTTCAAGAAAGTATACAGTCTGTCAGTGGCGTCACTAGGGGGTAGGGGGGTGCGGGTGACACCACTCGCACCATGATAAATGGAGTTACACCAAAGCAGAAGAAGCGACTTTTTTCGGGAGAGGGGGTGACGCCAACCCTAGGGACGCCACTGCAGTCTGTCCCAGTAAATGAACAACTTACTAACCACATGGCATACGTACGTACTGTACATGTTTTTAGGCCAGTGTAACGGTGCTATAGCTGCTGGGAGTCCTCTGTACTCGTTTTATGGCAATCCTGCAGTGGATCCTGTTATTCAATCTTACGATAGGCAAGGAATGAATTTCTGGATCTTTGATGTGGAGATGGATTGCTCAAAGACGGACGCTGGATGGTTTGAATTCAAAACTATATCACTGGACGGCTATTGGGAGCCTGACGTTAATCAGCATTATGAATGCAGTGGGGATACATTTCGGGCTCAGATTCCCTTTCCATCAAAGAATCACATGGCAATGTGTGGAAAGGTTAACGTTTTCAATCATAAACATAATGCATGTATAATAAATGATATTTGATAAACACGATTATGTCCATTACTATTTGGAAGCACAGTTAACTCACACAAAGTATTAAATGTAAGTCGCTGCTTCAGAATCTCGTTAATAAAACTTACTTTTATGCACATAATTTAACTCTGATACTTACTATTACCTTACGTCATCGTTATACGCCACAAAACACCAAGCTTCCCAAGTAAAGTGCCATCAAACGTTTATTTGCTCCATGGATCGAACCGCATGGGATACGTACAGTATGTTTCAGGACAGCGTAACGGTGCTATAGCTGCTGGGAGTCCCCTGTACTCGTTTTCAGGCAATCTTGAAGTGGATCCTGTTATTCAATCTTACGATAGGCAAGGAATGAATTTCTGGATCTTTGATGTGGAGATGGATTGCTCAAAGACGGGCGCTAGATGGTTGGAATTCAAAATGCTGTCATTGGGCGGATATTGGGAGCCTGACGTTAATCAACACTAGGAATGTAGCGGGGATACGTATCGGGCTCAGATTCCCTTCCCATCAAACAATCACACGTCAATATGTGGAAAGGTTAACGTTTTCAATCATAAACATTATACATAAATGACACTTGATAAACACCAATATATCCATTACGATTTGGAAACACAGTTAACTCAAAAGTACTACACGTAAATCGTTGCTTCAGAATTTCGTTAATAAAACTTACTTTTATGCACATAACTCCACTCCAATACTTACTATTACCTTATAGTACGTTGTAGCTAAACGCCCCAAAACACCAAGCTTCCCAAGTAAAGTGTCATCAAACTTGTATTTGCTCCAACGATGGCTTTATTTCCCGCCTAAAAGAAATCGACCATCGTCTCGACCTGGATCGATCTTACCAAATCGTTCAACCAGGTAGACAATAACCATCATTTTGCTAGGGGGATGGACTGTTTTATGTTGGAAATGATATCACTTTAACGAAATATGACTAGGCATCAGTTTGGTAGCTAACTATTGGTATACACTACATATGACAAATTGCAACGAAACCAAATCTAACATACAATACTTACTGTACACAGTATAACCCTTGCCATCCGCACTCACAATCTGACACTATTGCAAAAATTATGCATTTAAACAAACAATTAATGACAGTACTTACTTCCAAATAGTTCAAGTACACCTTTGATTGCTTGAATATAAATACTAAACATGGAAATCTTAATCTTTTCTTGAATTTCTGCACAACTTTCGAACAGACCAGTCGAACTTGTAAATGGCGCCAAAAATCGAACAGCTCTTCTCACGCCACAGGTGGTGGTTTGTGTTGGTATAGTAACAACATTCTATTTTCATTAAATTCATTTCAGCTGCAACGCTTGAAACCTGGAAATTGCGCTCCTAAATATGTGAAATTAGAATCGGATATTTATTTCATCTTATTAGTGAGTCCACGTTTTATTATACTACAATTCAACCATTTGTGTTGTGAATTTCATTGAACACTAGAATGATTGGTTTCATTTAGGATCGCGTGTGACACTCGAACGCCAGCAATCTTTGTGACGTAACATCCTGATAGATTTCAAATATAATGCCGAGGAATTCGTAGATAGATAGGTAATAATTGCTAGTTATTTCCTAACTAATGAAATGTGGACTTTAGAATCACTTTCCCTTATCAGCGACGATAACCAGCCACCGATCTCAGCCAGAGGCGAAATTGTTTGCGTGTTTTTGACTGAACAGGAAAAAAAAAACTACCATATGGCCTGCTGTGACTGCAAATTTGTGTACCATGGGCTTTTTGGTAGTATACAAAGTAATCTACAAACAAAACGCTGTCAATTCACGGATGCAAATTCCTCAGTGGCCAGTTGTACTTAATGATGTAAAAACAATCCCTGCAAAGGCTTCTAAACGCCACAGTACGAACTCCAAAGTCCAAACTTGGGCATAGAGTCAGGAAAACAAAAGTATTTCTACACCATAAAAATTTTCAACTCCAATTAAATTTGCAGTAAAAAAACAAAGATTTTCATGGTATTATTTTAATGCATTTGTTTCGATATTAAACAAAATAATCATTAAACTGTTAAATAATAAATACTTGCACTTTATGGAGATTGTTAATCTTGTCTCGTGTTTCCAGGACCACCCTGCCACAGGCAGGATAAGGGTACGATGATGAAAGTGCTACTGTATACCAGAGCTATCACAGTTGTTTCCATAAAGGCCAGCTCTCCAACTCCATCAGAATTTGGTGCAACTTGTCCAAGAGATTGGCCGGTCATCATGGGATCCGTCAATGGCCTGAACAATGGCTCTCTTTGCTCTTGTAGTGAGCTTCTTTGACCAACGCTTGCGATGACCACACCTTTGGTAAAGCTTCAGCAGGTTACGGATACCTATCAACTCACGATCTCTTCCATCTAACATTGTAAACGTATTGTTTGATGGTTAGGTGTAATTTATTTGGGATCTCGGTTGTAGAGTTGCTGTGACCCGTCTCGGTTGCGCAGTTGGGTAGCACGTTCGGCAACTGCGTCAGTAGTTCTAGATTCCATACCGGACCGAGGTGGGTTGGCGCCTTTCGGGCGAAAGGGAGGTCCCGAGTGGTGTACGATGGCATTTACACAGGTCTAGGAGCTCGCCCCCCCCCCCCCTCTTGGTGTCGGTGAAATTCCCCAACGAACAGTAGACCGATGACAAATAAGCATAGGGGTTGCAGCTTTGGTCGGCAACCGGCAGTGGAAAACACTGCCCAATATATCACCCTTGTGTCCATTCAGAGGGATAAGATGGGTAGCCGCTGGGTAATTGCTTTTTTTGGTGGTAGAGTTGCTGTAAGATCTTGTAAATAAATAATAATTAAATAAACCACTTGTGTAGTACCTTCGGAGTTCAGTTCAGAGAATTGTGACCTTGAACACCCAGTCTGTGCACTGGAGTTTAAAATGCTACATCATTAACAGCAATACAGATATCAACTTTGTACAAGTCTCGCGACCAGAGCCATAACGGGGGTATGAAACGCCTGTGGCAAGTGTCTAACTTTCGCTTGCCCGTAACCCAATAATGACAAAAAACATTTTGCTCCCAAAACCCAGTTACGCCCGTGGCGACTGCCTTCTTCGCCACGCCCTCGTTACGGCCCTGCTCGCGACGAACAGACCTTCACTATCACGCAATACAACTACGTCTTATTAAATAATACAACAAAACAGCCTCGTGAATAACATACTTTCCTGCCACAAGGCACATCCTAGCCCTTTTCCCGCCTATGGCAGGGTCGGGTACCCATCTGGTCCCTCTGAAAGAACACAAGGGTGATCTTTTGGACGGTGTTATTCCGCAGCCAGTTGCCAACCAAAGCTGTAACTCCTACGCTTACTTATTTTGAGTGTGGTGTACTGTCGGTTGGGGCACTCCACCGTGCTCCTACACCTGGAAATGTTGCCTCATTTAACAGTTTTATAAGTAGAGGTAAGGTTCTTCTACGCGCAAATGCCATCGCACACCAAACGGGATCTCTGTTTTATTTCTCATCCGACCCGGTGCAACTCAGCTCATTCCAGTATTGAACCTAGAATCACTGATGTAATTAGAAGACACTACCTAACGCGCCCTTCTACAAAGGCTAAACTACCAGCTCGATCGACTTCCAGGTAACTACAGCGCTCCGAAGCGTGTCCGTTGCGATCGAACACAACCAGGCACCACACCACCACGCTCGATATTTAATTCTTAACTTGCGATAATATAAAAACTTACTTTCGTCTAATGAAAACATTTCAGACACTTGAATCTCGGTTAAAACACAACCCTGCGTACGTAACAAATGAAAATCACCTGCGTAATTTAAAAAGAATAATTAATGGTGGGTCAACTTTTACTTTATCACAACTATGCCTGATGACAATTTTATTTATACATTTAACAGAATTTCGTGAATGTTCAAGACTTTGACAACAAAACAAGTAATTAGCCCCTTAAACTAAATAAAATATGTTGAGAAATTTTCCAACCTAGAACCACCACTTACAAAAAAAAAAAAACCCCTATAAAATTAGGGAGTTCCCTTGCGGCAAAAATTTAATTTTGAGTGGTTAAAAGGGATGTAATGTGGTGGTGGAGGGTAAGACGAAACTATTAAAATTATCACATATACAAATATAAATTATATATATTTAAGTTGTGTTTCCCACTTATAATAACGTTTAGTATCAATTTATCTTTTTTTCATCTACAAACAAAAAAAAGATATGCAGAATGAATCTATTAAAACGTGTGCGGGAGGGAGAATCAGAGGACATATGCTCCACATTTCCTGCTATACACAACAACAACAACAACAAAATAGAGGGAGAGGGGGGCTTACAAAATGTTATTTTCTGAGTTGACAGTTATTGCCAATTAAGATAATAACCTAAATCAGAGAAAGGAATAACATTCATTGGTGATGCTGAAATTCAGTATAATTATAATAATAACGATTTGGGGAAAAGAAACAAAAATGAAGAAGAAAAACTTTCGTGATTGGAGTCAAACGGACAGTGAGACTAAGGGGAGGCAGAAGAGATGAAGTTATAACATGTAGAGGGACTGACAATTAAGTCTACCATCATCATGATCACCATCATCATCATCATCAAAAATTGTTGTTGTTGTTGACATTTTATGAATGACCATAAACACTCTCGTCACTATAAGCGATGTAAAGAAAAAAGTCTTCCTCGTGATGCTCCTGAAATGATCACAGCACCATATTAAGCACATCACACAGACACACAGGTGTGTGTGTCAAAATCATAAAATTATGGCATCACCACCACGTGACTACCAAAAGAAATCAAAATTTACCTGATAAAGTGATCCTAGAGTAGCACTCGTAGGAGGAATTACATTGTTTACAAAGAAGAATAAAGCGTCTTCAGGACGAAGATGAATCCTTTTACGAATCAGAAAGTAAAACTGACCAACCGTTAAATCTGATGGCACCAGATATTTCTTCTTATCCAAATCTCCAACTCTCGCTTTTGGAGCCTTTTCTACGATTACCTACGATTAACATTAACAGACAAAAAAATTATATCAATCAAATAGCATCATCATGCAGCCAAGTTGCGTTGGACACACCAGTTCCCGTGAGATCACTGAAGTTAAGCAGCGCAAGCCCACGTCAATATCAACAAGGGTGGTTGGTAAAGAACGTTGGGTGCTGCAAATTTCCCCTCTCCATCATCTTCACCTACCTCCTCATCTCTCGTAAGCAACCTCCTAAGGGTTCGTCCTGTTATGGCTCTTGGCTTAGTCCCCAACCCATGAAACTAATCACACTGTTATTTCGCCGATGGCAAGGTCGGGCCTGCGGGTTCTAGCCCTCCACTCCCGTCTATCTCCCACCTGGTCCCCGTCCATCACCCACACACTACACCATCCGGTTTTTCTCCTGTAAGGGTTCCCACGTTCCTAATCTACGAGTGGCCCCCTACTCTACATGCGATTACCCTGACTGGGAGCACCCCCAGCCAGGGTTTTGTTGTTGTTTGCTGGTGTTTTAGAGCCCTTCAACTACAACGTCATTAGAGCCCCGTCCACTGTGTAGTCCTGATGCAGACACTAAACGAATGAGACGATTTTTGGATACTAGCGGTACCCAGTTTTCCCAAGCGGCCACCCTTTTTAGTACTAACTGGGGTTGCGTTGCTTAACTTCAGTGATTAGCCGAGAACTGGTGTGTCCAACGCATATTTGCCGCTCACACTCCCCCAGCCAGGCGTTTGGAACCCGCAGAAATATTGGCCGGGTTGTCTGTGGGAGGATACCGACCTACCACGCACAAAACATTATATAAATCCAATAATTGCACAAAAATAATTTCGCGCCTCTTCCACTTGCCATATGTTGCCCATCATTGGGTCATCAACAGCAGCTCAAAGTAACTCCTAACTCTCTTCCCACTTAAGGCAAGGGTTGGGTACCTATCTTGTCCCTCTGAATGGACACAAGGGTGATCTATCGGACAGTGGGTTTTCTCCCACCTGGCTGCCGACCAAAACTCCAACCCCCTTTACTTATTTATCGCCAGTCTACTGTTTGTTTTGGCACTCCACCTCCACCAGACTCCAGGAGGGAGACGGCGAGTTCCTACACATGGGACTTTTGCCTCATCTACCCGTTGCATAGTAGCGAGTGTTTTTTGACGTGCGAATGTCATCGTACACCACCCGGGACCTCGGGGCCTGCCTGCCTCTCTCTCTCGCCCGAAAGAAGCCAACCCACCTCGGTCCAGTATGGAACCTAGAACCACTGACGCAGTTACCGAGCAGCTGCACCACACCGTGGCACCGAGGAGGTATTAATCACTGGGCATCCTCGTCGGGTCAAATTTCTGCAGATACCCCGCAGATTATAGCAGTGATAATAAACATGTTAAAGGACTGGTGTCCATTGTCCGAATGTCGAAATTCGGGTCATTTGCATTGTTTTAAACCTTAACCTGTATTCTTGACCGCAGCCAATTAAAGCCACTTGTAGTATACAAGTAATGTTATGATGCAACAGCACAGCATTTTCGTGCATCCAAAATTTAATTATAAACCAGTTTTCCATCTTGACTAACCGTTTAAAAATCACTCTTCTAAAACATGAATATATTTATAAAAGAATTAAATTATTAAAGAATATGTAAACGTAAAAAAATATTAGCATATCGATATGGAGTCAAAATTTCAACGCCGACATCTTGTAATCGTTCCTTTCCCTTTCTTCTTTGAAGTTTCCACATTTGACAATGGAAATTGAAAATAAACGCATGTTTATCTGCGTGGAGGAGAGGGAGGAAGGCAATAATTTCTACTCTACGACGCCTAAATAAATTTTCAACAATTCACAAGGACGTCAAATGACCATAAACACTGACGACATACTAACGTCGACATAACAACATGGACGACAATTCGAAAAAAAACAACAGCAACTGATTGCTGAAATTACTTACTGGAACTCTATCTGGATATTTCTTCCTAATTTTTTCACCTTCCGCTCTCCTTTTCTCAAACGGATGCTCTTCTTTATATTGCCACTTCATAATGATTACAGTTTAATTATTTTGTCACTCGTATTTCTTTCTTCGTTAGTAGTGTCGAAAATAACAATGGCCGTGTTCAATACCAACTGCAAGAACACAGCATTGATGTTTTACAACCAGAAAATCATTTTCCTAACGATTGCATTACAACAGGATAATAAAATATTCCTACTCGTATTTACCAAAATAAGCAGCAGATTATGTCGGTCAACAATCAGAATTAATAAGAAATATCCTAATTTTCCAAGTCAAGTCAAAATAGACCTAATCGCACCATGCAGCACTACCAAAATAAACACATAACTAAACGGGTAGCTAATCATCACATGACTGTTACGTCACGAATCATGCGTTCTAACCTCACGTGCCTATCACACAACGTGACTTGCCTTGAAAGCAATCTAGTTGCCACCAGAGGGCGACTATTACCTGCCGTAGAAACTTGCGACTACACGTTCGAGTCCGTCAAAAGCAAAGACGAAATCTACCTCCTAACGCTTTTCCCCGCCTATGGCAGGGTCGGGTACCCATCTTGTACCTCTGAATGGCCACACGAGTGACATTAGGGGGTATATATCTGCAGCCGGCTGTCGACCAAACATGCAAACCCCTCCGCTTATTGATCGTCGGCCTACTGTTGGTTGGGTCACTACACCGAGCTCCAACACCTGGGGAATTAGGCGTCCAGCTTCGCCATCAAGGCGGGTTTGTCAACAGGTCCCGAATTACCCTCCTACAAAGACTGAAAGTTGGGGCACTCCTCACCTGTTGCATAGTAGAGACGGCTTCTTTGACGTGACATGGGACCTCGGTTTTACCTCTCATCCAAATTTTTCTTTTGTTCGTGTTTTAGGCCCCTTGAACTACAAAGGTCACTAGAGGCCCCATCCACTTCGTAGTTCTAATGCAGAGACTGCACAGACATTACACTAATGCGACGATTTTTGAATGTTAACAGTACACAGTTTCACCAAGCGGCCACCCATGCCAGTACTACCTGGGGTAGCGTTGCTTAACTTCAGTGATCAGACGACAACTGGTGTGTCCATCTTCGTTCGTTCGTTTTAGGGCCCTCCAACTACAAGGTCATTAAAGCCCCGTCCACTGCATAGTTCTAATACAGACACTAAACTAATGCGACGATTTTTGGGTATTAGCAGTCAAGGTCCACTCTAGGGCTTACGTCGCCCCGGACAGACAAATTGCCGCCCTTTAACAATATAATGCAAGTTTAAGCAGCAATTTTTCTCACTCTTACAGCCAAAACGGCGCCCCAGACTAATGCCCGGGTTGCACCCTCCCTAGAGCGGGCCCAGTAGTAGTACCAAGTTTTCCTAAGCGGCCACCCATGTCAGTACTACATGCGGTTGAGTTACTTCACTTCAGTGATCAGGCGATTGTTTGTTGGTGTTTTAGGGCCCTTCAACTACAAGGTCATTAGAGCCCCATCCACAGTACAGTTCTGATGCAGACACTACACTAACGCGACGATTTTTGGACACTAGCGGTACCCAGTGTTCCCAAGCGACCACCCATGTCAGTACTACCTGGGGTTGCGTTGATTCACTTCAGTGATCACGCGATTGTGTGTGGGTGTTTTATGGCCCTTCAACTACAAGGTCATTAGAGCCCCATCCACATTACAGTTCTGATGCAGAGACTGCACAGACACTACCCTAATGCGACGATTTTTGGATACTAGCGGTACTCAATGTTCCCAAGCGACCTCCCAAGTCTGTACTAACTGGGGTTGCGCTGCTTAATTTCAGCGATCAGACTAGAGCTGGTGTGTCCAACGCAATAAGCCGTTCCCTCTTATCCGAAAGAAGGGGCCACTGGGGGCCTCTCTCTCTCTCGCCCCAAAGAAGCCAAAAACCAACCTTGGTCCAGTATCGAACCTAGGGAGGGGGGGGGGGGGGGGTGTACAGTGGCCCAAAAAACGCTGTTAATTAATTTAAAATTAATTCAGTTTTTATTTCAGGAGGGAACATATTAATGAACGCACACATCACAGCCATCGAGAAAACAAAAATATGCAAGAAATGACATTTTTACCAAATGCCAACATTTGTTTTCCAGTCTGGGAGGGGGGAAGGAAGGGCGGGGGCTAGCAGAATTTGGCACAAAGCTACTATAATAAAAAAAAAATTAATCAAGCAAGTATTACAAATTATTATAAACATTTCTATAAAGACATATATAAAGTTAATTCTTAAAAATCAGTAATAATAATAATACTCATCTCACCAAGTCACGATGGGGTGAAACAATTTCTTGCACTTCAAATTTACTACTTCCGGTTTAAGAAATCCATTTTTCAATTTCTTGTTAAGAAACGGTATATTAATTATTAATATAAGTACAATCTTAATAATAAGCTCTAAATACTTTCAACTTCCTTTTTAGTATCAAACTATAGATATATATAATTTTTTTTCTGAAAAAGTCTTAAAACACCAATTAAAAAAAAATCCATTCGTAAAACCGCTTTCTGCACTAATCCCGTTAAGAGCTAATCCTTATAACACAAATATTTAAAAAAAAATACACACGGTCACAATTTTGGATACCTGACATCAAAAAAAAAAAAAACACACACACAAGGACCTTTAAATTAGGACATAATAAAAAATATAAGCCTTCAGCAAAGAAATAAAACATTATCAGGCTTTTATGGACAGCCATACTCTGAACACAGCACCACAAGCACGCACATAAGGCAATCAATCATCTCACTAACCATCATCAGACCCATGCGCAGTACACGACAGAGGGTCTCTAATGACCTCCTAGTTGACGGGACCTTAAACTCCAACAAACAAACAAACAGCAGCACACGACAGAGGCCACACCGTCAGGTCCGGCCTTTGAGAGGGCAGGGGAGGGAGTTACGATGGACACACCAGTTCTCGTGTCTGATCACTCAAGTTAAGCAACGCAACCCCAGTTAGTACTGACATGGGTGGCTGCTTGGGAAAGCTGGGTACCGCTAGTATTCAAAAATCGTCGCATTAGGGTAGTGGCTGTGCAGTCCCTGCATCACAACTACACTGTAGACGGGGCTCTAATGACCTAGTAGTTGAAGGGCCCTAAAACACCAACAAACAAGGGAGTTACGAGTCACTGAACGGAGGACAATCCTTGCTTCATGGTTACATACAGATCGGTCCAAAATTCCCCGGGTTCCCAAAAAGTCCCCGGTCCAAAATTCGTTGGTTGTTGTTCTTTTTAGGGCCCTTCAACTACAAGGTCATTACAGCCCCGTCCAGTGTGGTTCTTATGCAGAGACTGCACAGACACTAAACGAATGAGACGATTTTTGGATACTAGCGGTACCCAGTTTTCCCAAACGACCACCCACCATGCCAGTACTAACTGGGGTAGCGTTGCTAAACTTCAGTGATCAGACGAGAACTGGTGCGTCCAACGCAATTTGCCGCTCTCGTTTCGTTGGTGTCTTACAGCCCTTCAACTACAAGGTCATTAGAGCTCCGTCTACTGCTTACTTCTAATACAGGCACTAAACTAAATGCGACGATTTCAGGGTAACAGAAATACCCAGTTTTCCCAAACGGCCACCCATGTCAGTACTAGCTGGGGCTACGTTCCTCAACTTCAGGAATCAGACGAGAATTGGCGTGTCCAAATCCAGAAGCAACTCCCGGCCTTTGGGAAGGGGGTGCCCTGTGCAGGAAACCCTTAGCGAACAATGTTAAAACTTCTAAAAATTGTTATAATAATAATAATGTCTTGCTGATGGCAATTTTTGCAAAAAATGCATGTGGCGGCGGGACCCCTAGGGAGAGGTCCTGGTGCCCTGGGCGGCCGCACAACAGCCTGCACATGCCTAACACCAGGACTGCACACAATGCCATCATCACGTCATATTTTCCTTTTGCTTTCCAGATACAGTGTACGCGATGGACGACGACCACATCATCTGCAACAAGAAACAACAGCACCAAAAAAAAAAAAAACAAGTGAAGATCACAACCCTTTCTATCCTAAAATTGCTTGATGCTGGTGGGTGGTAGTAGTAGGTAGGGTGGTAGTGGATGGATGGATGGCCAGAATAAGCAACAATTTCCGCTAGGTTAAATTTTTTTGTTCCATGAACAAGCGTTCAGAGTAATCAATCACAGTTTCATCATCAATACTAACTAACACTACCACATATACATACGGGGGGATGGGGAATCGATCCCACACACATCTCACTCCAACAACAATGACTAGCCATCTTGGTTCTCAAAAATAATGACAAACAAAAAAACTGTGCGCTTTATGACAAAAGAAAATATAATATATATAAACTTCCCTCCAGCTCACTGAAATCAGATATTATAACGATAACAAATACCCAAAAGAAACGATGAACTCTTTGTTTTACAATTCGGTGGCCATGCGTGACGTCAACTGCTGAACTCTCTTGGCATTACAGCTCTTGCACAAAATGTGATCGTCTAAAGGATAACAACCACGGCCTTCTGCTTCCGACGACAATACTAGACCACAATCCTAGAACCAAGAACAACAAAAATGAAATAAAAATAACCCACAAACAGTAACTAACCTGTCCTTTCCACACACACACATACCTCGCACTTGTAGCAGTTCACGTGAAAGCTTTTATCCAAGGCCACCACTCGCACCGTCTCTTGCATCCCCGGTTCTGGCATAATGGGCTGCTTGCACACACAACAGCGAGGAGCAAATTTCCTAAACAAAAAAAAAAACACTCGGCATCATTAACCCCTCTCCTCTCCTACAGAATTTTTAGACTCATCCGAAGCAACTCATAACCCATTCCCCGCCTATGGCAGGGTTGGGTACCCACTTTGTCCCACTCAATGGACCACAAGAGTGATCTATAGGACAGTGTAAGGGCCCTTCAACTACAAGGTCATTAGAGCCCCCGTCCACAGTGTAGTTCTTATGCAGAGACTGCCCAGACACTACACTAATGCGACGATTTTTGGATAATAGCGGCACCCAGTTTTCCCAAGCGGCCACCCATGTCAGTACTAACTGGGACTGCGTTGCTTAACGTCAGTGATCAGACGAGAAATGGTGTGTCCAACGCAATTTGCCGCTCCCTTACCAACCAAAGCTTCAACTTTTATGCTTACTGATTGTCGGTCCACTGTCGGTTAATCGGAGGGGACGACACTCCACCCAGCTCCTACACCTGGAAATTTTGCCTCGTCTACCCGTTGCATAGTAGATAGGGTCCTTCTACGTTCAAAGGCCATCGTACACTACAGGAGGACCCTCCGGTTTTACTTCTCATCCGGCGGATGGCGCACGGGTGGGCAATCGGTGGTAGCTATTAAAAACACCAATTTCTTGTAAGGGACTCCTCATCCCTTACACCTTCCTACCTGCTTATCTAAAAGGGGATATTAATAGAACCCATGAGTTTCATTATAGGATGAAAATATGCTTTCTCTGCCTCTCTCTCTCTCTCTCTGCAAGTTGGACATTGTCAAAGCTTTCGACCTGGTACTTCCAATGACACCCCAGCACACTAGGTGGATAACGTATTTCACAAAATGAAAACCTACACTTTTTGCCTCAAGAGTTAAGAACCCAGGAGTTTAGTGCACAAACTCTCTCTGTATGACAAGGGTCAAAGAAACTTTGGACTCCTTCCTTCAACTGTCTTAATTGTATTCCATCTCCTTCGGAATCAAAAAAGGGTTGCTTGTTGGGTAACATTATCTCACTCTTTCTCGGTACTACTTCAAATTACTCACTTGTGAAAATCTTCGATGCAGTGAATCTGATTGGTGGCATCCACCGTAAATGGAATTCCATCAAGACTTTTGCCACAAACGACACAAGTGAAACATTTTGGATGATAAGGCTTGCCAGTTGCTCGAAGAATCTACGACCACGAAAGTTTTGAATTAAGAGACTTGAAGGCGATGGACAGTTACACCACGAAAAACACCTAGAGTACGATAAAAAGAAATAGGAGAGAGAGAGAGGACCCTCTTGGTCCCCTTTCTCCACGATACTCACTCTATCCAAGATGGGCTGTGTACAAACTGAACATTTTTCCAGAGTGTTCTGCACAAATACAAAACAATAACTTCCCATGAGAAACTTCAATCACGTTTTAAATATAATCCTTAAAGTTTTTAGTCTGTTACCAAGTAATCTTCCTCGCAATATGGTTTACCATCCATTGCATAAAAAGGTTTGCCTTGCAGAGGAGTTTCTAAATGCACACGAACAATAACAGATACACACATCTTAGAAAGTCAACTTTTTTTTTTGCAGCATCACAGTGTCATAAGCTTTTCTTAAATTCAAAAAAGAAAAATGGTATAAAACATTCAACTTACGACATACAAAACAAGTGAAACATTTGATGTGGAAGACTTTATCCATGGCAGTACAACCTGTTCCTTCTCCAGACACCTTTTCGCCACATTTACTACAAATGCCTATCGAACAACAACAGACGCTGCTACTCAAAATTCACAACTTCACTAAGACACTTCAAGAGAAAATGCAAAAGAAAAAAAAACAACAACCAGTTACCAAAAAAATCTGGATCTCCACTGTTGGCCATGCTACGCACTAACAGATTGGTGAGTACATCCACTTCATCTTCTTTCACAGGAGCAGATTCTCCAGAATCACGTCTCGCTTGAGTCAGTTGTCCACTGGTGCTTTGAATTTTTCCTTTGTTGCCATATGGTCCATACAAGGAACTTCCAGTGCTGTACATGGAACGGTTAGACATCTGGCTTTGAGTACGTGGATGAATCGGTTCGTAGATGGACTCGTAGGTCGAACTCTAACAAGGCCACCCAGAAATAATAAAAACAGTAGATGGACCAATCAAATTAACAAAAAAGAAAGACCAACACAAATTTGTACTGGGATCTCTAACTAGCAAACAGACCAGCACCGTCTACACCACTATAATGCCAAAACAGAAGAAAAAAATGTTTTCTCTTGCTCTCACTCTCTCTGGAGGCAACAGAAAAAACTAGGAAGAAAAAAAATTTCCTGTGACGTATAAATTTTCAGTGCATAAAACGGTCAGAAATTTATGTCCATATAAAGTGGACAACAGGTGTCAAATCAACCCACAGAAAGTTCCTCGAGGAGCGGGTGTACTACTTCTATCTTGGTTATTATTACACACGCCACATTATTAAATTGGGTCATTTTTTTCCTGCCTTCATCGCCAAGAAAACAATTCAAGACCCGATTACTTACTTACTACTGTTAAAGGTGGTAGTAGTAGTCATTAACCAGGTTATAACGCTAAAGCAATGATCACATACCCTACGGAGCCAGCCTCCACACCACCACTTTAATATACCTTCAGTTTTTAACCCCTTCCCTCTTTCTTCAATTTATCCTTCTGTCCGTTTCTCTCGCCCTCGTTCTCTCTCTCTCTCCTTTCACTCCCCTCTCTCTTCTGTCCGTCGTTTTTCTTCATGTCTCTCTCCCTCTCCACCACGCTTCAGTCTTTCTCCCCCTTCCCCATGTCTCTCCCACTGCTTCAATATCCCCC
>JAAFCE010004287.1:2927748-2949689 GCA_013389805.1 Trigoniulus corallinus
CCCCCCGGCTTCAGTCTTTCTCCCCCCCCCGTTTCAGTTTTTCCTCCTTCCCCATGTCTCCATCTGCTTCAGTCTCTCCCTGGCGCCTCCCCTTCTCCATCTCTCTCCCCCTTCTTCATGTCCATGTCTCTACCATCTCTTATCTCCAAGCTAAAATACCGATTTCCAATAAGGAAATTGGCCTTTCCATGTATCCCATTACCGAATGAGAATGGGTACACAATTCAACATTTCCTGTTGATTAACAAAACAAACTGTACCACGAACGACACACAAACACGTTTTGATGTTCCTTTGCAAACACCGCATTTTCCAAGAAAAAAAAAGTGCACTTTGGGACACGTCATTCGCCAACAACAACTGGGAATCGAACCCCTTACCAACAAAGCACATTTTGATTTGGAAAGTGAAAAGCAACAGTTGGCGGCGGTGGTTCGCTCCAAGCTTCTGTACAGTGTCGGGGAGATGTCACCACAGTGCACATAAAAAAAAACAGTGTGGAATATATACTTTTAGATCACCAAAAGTCCAGCAGAGGTGTAGGAGATCGCGTCCAGCTCCGTCGAGTCAGTTAATTATCTTCAGCAGGAGAGAGACAGAGATAGAGACTGGCGTTAACTAACCAAACCAGTAACTAGTTTACATGGATTGGTCGTCGTTTAACTGCGTTCCAGTTAAGACACACTACTATACCTGTGAAGACGCTGGTCCATAAGTACCATAATTCTGAGCATTGGCTGCACGTCGAAGTTCAGAATAAGACGAACTGACAGGCGAAGGCGGTGGTGGAAATTCTTCTGGTGGCGGCGGTGGAAAATTATGATTGGTAGATGGTGAATAAGACGATGGCTCTGGAGGAGGTGGAGGCGGAAGATCTTCCTCTGCAGGCGGAGGCGTATAGGCTCCATAAGAAGCCAGACCTAAAAACAAATACAAATAAAAAATATTTCAATTATTTAATGAGCTACTCCTTCGCTTTTAATCAATAATACATTCCTCCCACTATCTTGTTGGCATCACATGCCAATATCAAGTGCCTGCCAAGAATGTGTCAAAGGGACAGTTGTGTCCTCCTCACATTGGACCAACCAACCAAACCAGGATCTAAAAGCGGGGGAAACACGACTCAAATACGGAAGTACACCAAACGAAAATAAAAAACTTTAAAAAGCAAGCCCTCCGAGTGTCATTTTGATGACCAGACACACCATTACGTGACCGCCTCGTCACATCAGTGATTCTAACGACAAACTCCAGTATCAAGACATCTGGAAGACACCAGTCAGACCACCACTACTACCTGATGACCAGACACACCGTCACGCGCCCTTGGTGCAAAATGTCATCGTCACACCTAAGGACAAACTCTAGTATCAAGACACCTGGAGATACCAGTCAGACCACCATTTCTGACACCTAATCAAATGTTTACTGAATTACAACCTGCAAAACGTGGTTAACAACCTACAAGAATACCAGCGAAAGGGATGACTGAGATGTGGTCGAGAAAAATACTTTAATTACCCAACCACATTCGCTCACTAGTGCCTTTGGCCATGAGATACACACCAGACAGTTGGCAACATCACAACGACGGCCTACATATCACACTTTACAGTGTACTTATGCAAAACACTACCATGATAGTTGTAACATTCCATCACGCAATCGTCGCGTTATAAAAATACGCCAACATGATACAAAAATAAATATCTTGCAGGAAATAACGAAATCGAAAGTGAGTAACTCAAAACAACCAACCAATCTATAACAACCCCACATTTTAAAGAGTAAGAGAGGAGAAGGAAGGACATGGTGGAAATGATTCCTCCTCTTCCTACTTGACCTATTGAGAACCTAAAAAAAAAAAAAATAACCCTACCTGTAGTTTGCTTCTTCCTTTTCCACCTTTCCAAATTAATTTCCCTCGCATCCATGATAATAATAATAATAATGTTCACAAGACACTACAACAACTCCAAACTACACTACACAACCCTACCGCTGTTGCAGAAGAGCTGCAACAACGCAGTAGTAATGCCAATTAAAGTCATTCAATCCCCGGAAGTCTCTCAACAACTAGCCCAGTTTACAATTTGGCCCGAAGGAGGCAGTTCCCAACGAGGCTGCATCATAAAATTCGAGGAAAGGAGGGGAAGGGGGAAAAAACCAGCTTGCACAGAAAAATCTAGGCACACTCAAGAAACCGATATACAACAAGTGAATTTAAACAGGGAGAGAGAAGAAGGAGGGATGGATGAAAGAACAGAGCCAACAGAAACAAACCAACGATACTGTGTGGCCCAGTCTACACCACACCCAAACAGCGTTATCCTCAAACGGGACACAACTTCATGCAGATACTGAGAGCCAAAGAATGTACGTACAAGTTAAAGCGGGGGCGTAAATGTAACAAGAAAAAAACCTGCAGTGAGCCCTGGAATAACAAATGGACTGGCTATACGACACATACCAAAGAATCAGAATCTGCAACAGATCAAATTACTATTAAGATATTGCTTCCCCCCTTTTCTCTCTCTCTCAAGAAATAAACTGAGAAAAATATTTTAAACAAAACGCCTTCACTTACTTCAGGGGTAGTTAACAGCAAAGGCAATGGTATTTGGGAGGGGTACGTCGTGGTGGTGAGTGAAGGAGGGCGGGGGGGGGGGGCGAAAGAAAAAAAAAACAACAAAAATTGTGAACAAAAGTAATTATGACAAACATGGTGACAATGATGAGATCATTTCCACAATTGCAATACACATCGAAAGAAGGTCACACCCGTTCAACCTTTTCTCCTCCAAACAAAAAAAAAATCGCCATGACCAGGGTCAGGACACGGGACCCTCTAAATCCGTAAAAACTTTACAAACAATGATTAATCAGTCACCTACGAAAATTCATACTCCCGTGCCAACAATAATTTGATTATATATAATTGTCATTAACTACATTTCACATCCCAGGGTTAACCTGAAAAAAATTACACATTAAAATTAAGTTGTGGGTCAATGTCAAGACCCCCCCCCTCCCCATCTCTTTCTCCTCTACTATATCAAAACGTACCAGGGTCTCAGGGCCAACCTTCTTCCCCTTCCAATCATCATTATCACACCTCAAAAACTACTGTACTTGCCCCGTACACTCCCCAGTCGAGGATTTGTTGGCGCGTGGGAGTAAAAGGCAAACTGGTTCCTTTTTAATGGGTTTTTGTAACATTTTATACTCCTAGGAAGGGGGGTTGCAGGGCTAGAGCTATAGAAGGCAATAACGACAAGTATATTTAAAACTCCACAATCGACGAAAATAACTCACCTCACCTTAAAAAAAAAACGAAAAACGGAGCAAATCTTGCATACCTTATAATTTCGCTCAGGAAGAAATGAGAGCGACAGTGACGACGGAATACATTTTCTCAACAAATCTTGATGCCGTCCCGTTTTAGGAGGAGCTTTCTGAAAACCGGGACGGGACACTTCTGCCAAAAAAAACGGCACCCCGAAAACAGCTACACGAACCTCATTAACTACTACACCGCCTATTCCATGATATTACATGATGATGCAAGAAAAGAAATTCATTAATTCATTTCGACTCACATGAACCAAATTTTTGGTTCTTAGTTTCCGTACCCTAAAAGAAATACCTTAAATAGGCTCTCACCGATCCTCAAATGAGGGCTTCCTTACCTCCTCCTCCTCCTTCTTTTCTTCCAAATTTCATTCACTTTGAAACTAAACAGATATTAAATATAACCCACAATGATGATCTTGTTAATACACCAAAAATTCACTCACTTTGTGCCCACTTTAATTTTACTGGGTCCTTTCACGACACCTTTGTTACTTGGCTGAAATACAGAGAGTAAAATGGAGTGGAGGGGGGAGCGAGAGAGGAAAGGGGGAAGAGAGCCAGGAGCCCTAAACGAATTACTGACCTTCTCCCTCCCCCAAAAGCCATCAAATCGACACAAACAATGTCCGGCCCAATAATCATAATACGAATTAACAACACGCCATTGTCCGGCCATACCATCAACATACATACATACACAAAAGGGTGTCGTCTACAGGGTGGTGGACCTTACCTGCTGCCTTTTTCTGTTTCCATTTCTCAATGTTACTCATTTCAGGAAGAGAGAGAGAGAGATTGGTGCCAACAACCGACAACACGAAAACACACACACCTACGAACCGTTTCAAACGTTAATGCAAAACAACACTAAAAAAACAAAAGGATGCACTGTACTTTCTCTCTTCGAGTAGCGTAGGCTTAAACACGAAGAGCAGAGCAACTGTCCGAATTAACTGCCATCAAATGACCCTCGGCCATACAACAACAACCGCAGCACTAGCAGACAGCTAAACATTAAACAATATATTCCAATTACTAAAAAAAAAAAACAAAGTAAACCGTCTCACGATCCTGGGATCAGGTTGTTGTAACCACACACACTACCGAGATGTCGTTTCTCAGTCCCAGCAACTTCCTCTTCAGGTCATCAGATACCGGGAAAGACTCACTGACTGACTGCCCCTACGCGAATAGAAGAACAAGCTTGGAGTGTAAGACGACGAGTATGTAGTCTGCTGTTCACTGACACAGCAACCATCATCGTCGTCGTCAAACAACACACGTAGCCGATATTTTCACCCTCGTCACACACAACTGTATATTTTCTCCTACCGGTCGGTTAGTCGACCTGATAAAAAAAAAATCTTTTCGAGGAGGAGGAAGAGGAGGTCGAGGTGAAGCAAGAGAAGAGGGGGTAAAACTCCTCCTCAAATCAGTAAAAAAAAAAAGGGAGGAGAAAACCTTCCGCACAACAAACAAGATGATGGCAAGCTGGGAGAGAAAAAAAAAACAGAAAGACTAGAAAACTAAATATGAGAGGTAACGAAAGGATTGAAGAGATAAACACTACTACACCAACACAGAGGTTCAACTTTACAAATATTACAACGAATCTAATTTCGTTGTCGCAAACATTGTCGAGATAAAAAAAAAAATATTCCTTCAGGAGGAGGAGGAGCAACAACAAACAACAACCTCACGAGGACCACGAATTAAAACGAGGAACTGAATGGGAGACAGGAAGTACGAGTCCCACCGACCTATGTCCCACGTCCACTTTGCAGGCAAGAGGACGAGGGAGGCAAATGAAATATATAATGTAAAGAAAAAAAGAAAATCACAAAACTAAAACTTGTTCCTGAGCAAAGTACACACACATACTATACCTGACAAGACTAAAAAGTGCACCTGTGGGGGTGGAAAACCAGATGGAGGTGGTGCCAATGACAATTTCTTCACCTTCCTCTCCGCCTCCTCTGTTTTTCGTCGTATATAACCAAGTCCTGACAAACACACCCAATTCACGTGCCAACATAAAACCATTTCTAAAACCTCAGGAAGGGAGAGACTGCATGTGTGCGGGGGGGAGACAAGTTTCTCCCAGTAGTGGACTGACATAGGCAACTTTGGCCTCGTCACGTATCACTGCAACAACAGGTATAGTATGTACTTCTTGATATATCCAAGGCCCATAGAAATTAAAATCATAGTTCATCATAATCATACCCTTATCCCGCCTGTGGCAGGGTTGAGTCTGCGGGTTCTAGCCCTCCACTCCCGCCTACCTCCCCACCACGTCCCCGTCCACCCCGCACTCTACCATACCCTTACGAACAACCTTTGTCTCCCCTTGCCCCAGGTGCTTCCAACCACCTGAATTCCTGGAATTAAAATCATAGTGAAGTACAGAAATTAGTTGACCCACAATTTCATATGTTCTCTCTTCTTCAAGAGCCCTACCGACCTACAAACAATTCTTCCTTCAACTGGCAAATGGGAGGCCAAAGTTGTAACCAAGAAAACTTCAACGTTCCTAGAAATAACAAAAACACCAAGCTCTTCCTGTCATTACTAACTCAGAAAAAAAAAAAAGAAAAAGGACAAGGGTGGGGATGTTCAACAAACAATAATATACCTGGAACACACTACTCACACCCTTTCTCTTCAAACCTTCAGCAGCAGCGCATTACACATTCACTATCTTCCTGAAAAGTAGCCTGGTCTCACCTGCTGTTGATAAACTAAAGAAAAGGACGGACACAGTAGTGGTAAGAGGAAGTCATCATTACGTACCTCGAATAATTGTTACTTATATTTTTTTTTTCTTTACTGGATTCCTGAAATTCCAGTCGCTGTGGTGCCACAGATTCTGCAAATCAAAGGAAACAAACTACTTTCTCCCCCCCCCCCCCCTTAAGGAGATAAAAGAGCACCAATTCAACGCCAGTCTGCATAACTGACTGCATTTACTTACTGACCAGTTTAAAGACTACGACCTAAGTGAACCCCGAGGGGGGGGACAGAAGACATCCCTTTCATTCTCCCATGATGGAGTCCACTGCAGAACAATTTCCCTTAATTCAAATAACAGCATCAAACCATTAGGAGCAATAACTGGGCGGCGTCAACAATCAAATGCAATGCAGGAGAAAGAGAGAGAGAGAGAGAAAAAAAAATGGAGCAACAACCTCCTACTCGCCACATACCAACGTCAGCCCAACATCCGATATCGTAAACACATTATGCAAGGCGACAAAAAAACCTCATAGGCCACCACAAAATACTTTACTTTTCTTTCAAGAAGTACTTCCCCCGGATGAAACCTACTCACCTTCAGCCAACACACTGTCTTGAGTATCGCCAGCACCAAACTGGTTACATATCAGAGAGGGTGTCAACTCATTAGATATATACGAGGACTGAAGACAATAATTCTCTGCTGCATTGATGAAAAGTACTTTATCAAACTTTCATCCATCAAAAGACACAGCGCAACATGGGCAGTGGGGGAGGAGGAGGAGGAAGGAGTTTATGATATATTTGGGGAGGTTCTAAGAAGACACGACGAAGAGAAAGAAAAAGAAGACATGACATGCCTATTGCACAGGAACATTAGTGCAGTTTACCTCCTCTTCTTCCTCCCCCGGTCGTCCACTCACAAAAATTCTTGGAATGAGTAGCCCGGAGTGAAACAACCTCCTCTAAATCCTTGGGTAAGAGGTCACCTTGACCAGTCCTCCTCCGTCTATTTCCTGCCTGCAACATGTCGTTCTCCTTCTCCACCACCCCTCTTCCTTTGGCTTCCTCAAATATCTTTGTCAACGCCATCTGTGAGAGAAGGGCCAGTAGCACCACTTCTAAGCCAGAAAACCCGAGGCCAACAAGAGGAGGGGGGGAAAGAGAGAAGGTTACCTTGGAGGTGGAAAAGGTTACTCCTACAATAGAGACACCAAGTTCAAACCACAAGCACAAACAACAGCACGTGCTGGTGGTAACCTCATGTCTTAAATATTTCTACTCCTCACAAGAAGCCAATGGTGTTAGCTAGAGGAGAGACGAGTTCCCACGTCAAGAAACTTGACCAACCCACACCATTTTTACAACCTTGTGGCACCTCGCACACACAGTGAAAAAGTAGGGCTTTCTTCATGTGCACCCCTCCCACAGAGAGAGAGAGAGAGAGGCGGCACATTCGGCCACTGCTACCATCAAGCATCCACCTCAGAATACAAAATATATGCCCAAGTACACATTACCGGCTGACAATATTGCGCTACGATCAGTACAACCCATGAAAGTTCATCAGGCACAAAAAAAAAAAAAAAACTATTAAAGAAGAGGCACATATTATCAAGTTGACGACTGCTTACTGACAGGCTCGCCAATGAACAATATTACTAACTAGAGCTAAACTAGAGATTTGAACAAGATCAAGCATTTTTTATACTCACTTCCTGCAGCGTTGTATTGATCATAGTTGGAGAAATCACTGTAATTCGATGAATTGCTATAATTGGACGAGTCACTGTAGTTGGCCATATTGCTATAATTTGAAGCATTGCTATAATTCGATGAATTGCTGTAGTTGGACGGATTGCTGTAGTTATTCGAATTGCCATAGTTTGGATCCGTGTTCTGGTGATAGCCTTGCGATCCTGGAGCATACGCCGTCGCTGTCGCCACTACCACTACTCCGTTATCAGTTGTTGCCGGTGCCGAAGTCTGCTGATGCTCACCACCGTTTTCACTGAGGTGTGCATTATTATGATCATCAGATTTTTGAACGGCTTGTTGTTCCAAGGGTACTTGAATACCAAACGATCGATTAGCAGCAGTGGCGGCGGAGGCTGTGTTGATCGGTTGGTAACTGATCTTGTTAGTCTGTCCAAACGGACGTGGCTTTGAGTTACCAACTGGACAAAATGATCCAGTTTTATTGTGTATGGGGGCAGGGTTAAATGTGAGTACGGTGATATGTCGCTGTTCCCCACCAGATTGAATCGTAATTGCAGGTTCACTTATCTTCACGTTTTCGTATTCTGGATTTTCATAGCCATTGGAAGGTGGAGGTGGCGGTGTCGATTCAACGGTTGAGGAGGCACTACTTGGCAATCCATTTCCATTTGACTGAGGCACTTGCCCTGCTTTCACAGGCTTCGGTGGCACGACTGGAGCAATTTTCTTCCCCATATTGGGGGAATACTGTTTCGGTGCCCAAGTACTTATATTCACTCTATTCATGTCTTGGGCAGCATTGTTATTATTACTTTGGTGAGTGGTCATGATTATTCACTCTTCAAAACCTAAAATGACATAATGACACATGAAATGGTAGTGAAACAACAATCTTGGCACAAATGGCGCAACACATTAAAACAATGAAGTTGACTTAGTTACGAAATCTACACAGTACTTCTTAAATTACAAAATCCTTTGGAAATACTGTACTCCTCCAGAACTGATCTTACTTGTATGGCGTGGTTGTTGCATGACTACTACTGGTTTAATTGCGTTTCACATCGCGTGTTATGACGTTTCTCGGTATAATCTCAACTGGACACGTTCTTTAATCTATTTTTCTCGTTCATATTTAATCTTTCATATCAAAACATGAACAAATTAATTCTATAAATATTAAGGTGAAAATAGTCACAGTTATGATGAGATGATGTAGATATGTTGACGCTGAATATGAATATTTACAGAAGGCTCAAGCAAAGGGCTGGACAACGAGTAAAGGAGACAGACACGCTTGACCATCTCTCTTTTTCCTGCTTAGGTCATCACGATTTCGATTTAGTAATTGACATGCCGTCAGTATCATTCTCCAGTCATTTTGAAACGAAACGTAATCTTCATTTTAAAATTACATTGAGTAGGTGACTCAAGATACGTTACAGACGGATGACGATTACAGGGGATGGTGCAGAGGAGTCTCTCGGCAGTTTTATCAAAACGATAAACAACTGTCACACTAGAATATTATCATAAATAAATAGAAATGAAGCGAGGACAAGTTCAATTATCGATGACAGTAGTACTTTTTAACCTATATCAAGTCAAGTTCCATCAAAAAAAAAAGTGCAATAAATGCCATTTATAACGACTTTTTTCAAGCCTTTTCATAACACGATTTTAAAAGTTTCACCTTGAAATATGACAAAACTGGCACATAAAAATGTAGCACAGTGTTATTTCACCTGTATTAAAGAGACCCACTGACGTCTTTCTCAATTTGAATATTAAGACAAGAAACTAAAAAAAAACAGGTTAGTGCAATTTGAGGGTCAAATGAGCATATAGCCATGACATCAGCCATAAGTCAGGGAATGAGGTCACAAGACATTTCACTAAGAAGGTGACGAGGCCAAGAAACAACAGGATGTTTCCTTTTATACCTTCGCAGCAAACACATATTCAAGAAATTAAATAAATGGTGGAGGATATTACTAAAATTTGTAAATTTTACGTTACGTAATGTAACCGCCATCAGTTCAAGTTGAGAAATTTTTATAAATTGAAGCTACCGGTAATGAAGAAAAAAAATTAATTCTATTTTTACAAGAACGTACGTATTTAAGAAAGAGCTTTTACAAGTTTTAAAATGACCTTCAAAAATTATTAAATAAGGATGATTTATTACAGTTATCAGAAAGATAACACCGGTGTTTGATAAAAAAAAAAGGTAAGAAACGAAAGCGATAGCATTCTCCTCAAGCGAAACTTTACGCCTTCAAACAGGTGGAAACAACTCATCTACAAATGCTGCCATAGAACAAAGTTTGACATTCTAAGAACAAGTTATTCTAAAATAAACATATTCTATTTAAAACAATGAATTTTCGTAAATTAAAAATTAGACGAATTAAATATACCCACCTAACAGTTATAAACGTCTTCTTGGCAAGAATAACTTACTTTATAAGCGATGAAAACTCAAACAGAAAGACAACTTCTGTCGACATTCAAATACACACTCAAAAACAACAACCTGTTCGCTTCACCACCGCAGCCGCTCTTTCTAATACTTTTATGAGTCGTCGTCGGGGTGCGCCACAAGGGGTTTGACGTCACTTTCCCAATACCGAAAATCGAATCATTCACTAAGAAAGGAGGAGTTATTCATAAATTACTCAAACTTCTAATGATCATGTGTTAGGTGTGCGGCTGCCTTCCCTAACTAATAGGCGTAACACTGTACCCCCCGGGGAGGGCGAGGAGGAGACAACAACAATGCAAAGATTAGTACAGAGCGAAGTTAAAGTGGGGGTTAGGGCAGCGACGACAGAGCATGGAGAAAGGGCAGCAAAGAAAACGCTGAGGGTGTTTGGGAACAAATTTACGAAAGAGAAGGAAGTACAGTAAAACCTCTCTATGGGTACACCCCTCATATCGGTACAAATTCTCCAGGCACCGATTTTTTGTCCATAGGCGATTACTACCCCTCTAATGGGTACACTTTGGCCTGGTCCCACAGGTGTACCAATTAGAGAGGTTTCATTATCAGTGGCGTCACTTGGGGCTGCGGGCCGCACCGGGTGACACCACTCGCACCATGAGAAATGGGGTGACACCAAAGCAGAAGAAGCGGCTTTTTTCGGGAGAGGGAGTGACACCAAAGACGAAACAGAGGATGGCAAAAATCACAGGTGGGGAGCAGGGCTGTGGTGATCAAGTGGAGGATGTCAAGCATGTGATGCTGGCATGTCCAAGTCTGGACCACTGCAGGATAGGTTGGAGAACCCCCACATTGAAAGAGGTCCTGGGAAGAATGGGTGCGAAGGGCAAAGATGTTGCTGGGATGCTGGTGGAGATCTAGACATGTGGGTCTAGAATGAAAAAACTCTCACTAGCAAGGTATCCGGCACAGAGAATTACATACAGTCAAACTCGGATATAACACACACATTCGGGACGGCTCGTGTTTGTGTGTTATAACCGAGTGTGCGTTATAACAGAAGCAATGCTAAATGATGCCAAAGCTATGTTAACTGAACAAAAATATGCTAATTTATAGATGCATTCAAAAAGTCGACCTAGACTTGTATACTTCACGACGCACACACTTGCAGTCAGCTGCAAATGTTTTGCCAGATTCCACACTGCTGAGAATTTTATCCTTTTATCATCATCATCTCACCCTTCTCCCGCCTGAGGCAGGGTCTGGTCTACGGGTTCTAATCCTCCATTCCGGCCTATCCCCCACCAAGTCCCCTTCCACCCCATATGCCACCATATCCCTTTGCACCATCTGCACTCACGTCCGTTTTGGTCTTTCTCTACCTCTGGTGCCCCCAACTACCTGCAGTCCCACAATGGACCTCCTCTCCCCTCCTCATCACATGCCCATACCACCTCAAACGCTTCTCTCTCATCTTTTTCCACAATATTTGCCACCCGCAAGCTACCTCTAATGTAGTCGTTTCTAATTCTGTCAGATCATGACACCCCACACATGTAGCGTAGCATTCGCATCTCAGTTGCTTGCATTTGCATTTCATGGGTCTTCCTAACAGCCCAACACTCTGAGCCATATAGCATAGCGGGCCTAATGACAGTTCTGTAAATTTTGCCCTTCATCTTTATTGGGACCCGGCGTTCACACAGGACCTCACTTGCCTGTCTCCACTTCAGCCATCCTGCATTAACCCTACAGGCCATGTCAGAATCGATTTCCCCATTGCTCTGCAAAACTCTTGCACCATATAGCCTTACTTAAGCTGTGGGGTATGCCATCTAGTTGCATGTTATAGCTGTTTGTTATATCCGAGGTCTCTCACACGTTGAAAGTGCTGTAGGGACCAAACCAGTTGTGTGTTATATGTAATATCCGAGTGTGTTATAGCCAATCAATTTCTATATACTGTACTTATGCATTAGCGCTGGCTGGGACTTTCCCTTGTGTGTTATAAGCCAAAAAGTGTTATAACCAGGGTGTGTTATAGCGAGGTTTGACTGTATTCATAAAGGACCCGAATTTGTAACCATCACGTATTACGGGAGCTATTTCGGAGTCCCTAGGCGAGTGCATCCTGTTCGCCCCCACATTTACACTATTGAATCAGTTGCCGAGTGTTAATTGCTGAATAAGCTATCTAAACGACATCAACTCGCCTTCTCAATTTTATTTCAATAAAGTGCCACTTAATTATGAGTATCAAGCATTGAAGGTCAAACCACCCTCCTCCCAAAATCAATAAATGCGTGATTTCTCACTGCTGAAATGATGAGTTGGACTTCAGTGTGGTAGGCAGGTGACAAAGCTCAATTTTCCGGTTGTAAGATGCTGAGTGATAGTGCCACTCTTAGATTCTGCTGTTTAAGAATTATACATGACTCAAGGACTTTGCATCTTACATTTTCAAGCTGTCTATTACCAACAACAGTTGCGGCAGGTTCAAGACAATTATCTCGCTCCTCATTTAGTAAAATCCATGCCCAACACATTATCTTGCAATTTATGTACAGTGTTTATTTATTCAAATTTTAAATAAATAAGATGCTCATGTATTTCAAAAAAGAAAGATTGGAAACAAAAATTAACGACCAAACTTTACGCTTGAGAGTCAGTCTCCATCATTTCGGTCTGCTTCATTCTTTTTGTAGCATATATCTCGTTTTCTAGTTCAGCACAAGCTCGTTCAATTTCATAATTTTTGCTGACAAGACCTACCCAGCTACAATAATAAATAACAAATTATATCATTACTCATAATTTAATTTAGGATGGGATATTGCAATCATAAACATCATGAATGGCGTAAAATTGTCAAACCTCGTTTCCAGAGCATGAAGTTTATCGCCAGCAGTGGACTGCGCATTTTTCCTGTGCCAATTTACTTCTTGAATTTGTTTCCTACACATTTCGACAGACATGTACAAATCTCCTGAAAACTTTTACTAACATTTTAAAAAACCATCATTTCCTTTTCTATCTACCTGAGTTCCTGCAATTGTTTCTGTAACTGATTAAGTATCTGAAGAAGTAAATTAATATATTGCCTCCACGATTCACATCCATATTCAGCCATAAGTTCTAAATTGGCAATTCTGAAAGTAAAAATGTTTAACCAGTTATTAGAAACCAGCTTTTAGCAGGAAACAAATGGTAAAATAAAATTGTCGACCTTGTGGCCTGATGTTCTAACTGTGCCAATGAATTATCCACACAATCTGTCCACGCTGCAACATCAGTCATTTTACCAGCAGGAGGATGAGGCAACTCGTATCTAACAAAAAAGAAACACTATAAATTTTGTTCCGTTGGTGTTTTAGGGCCCTTCAACTATAATGGTCATTAGAACCCCGCCCACTGTGTATTTCTAAGGCAAAATCTACATAGACACTACGCTGTTACGACGATTTTTGGGTATTAGCAGTATCCAGTATTCCCAAGCAGTCACCCATGCTAGTACTAGCTGGGGTTACGGCATTGCTTAACTTCAGTGATCAGACGAGAACTGGTGTGTCCGACGCAATACAGCCACTCAACACTACGTGAATTTCATTGATTTGTTGGTGTTTTAGGGCCCTTCAACTGCAAAGGTCATAAGAGCCCCGTCTAGTGCATAGTTTTAAAGCAGAGTCTGCACAGACACTATGTTGTTACGACGTTTTTTTGGGTATTAGCGGTATCCAGTGTTCCTAAGCGGCCACCCACGTTAGTACTAACTACTGGGGTTTCGTTCCTTATCTTCACTGATCAGACGAGAACTGGTCAACACAATGTGAAGAGACAGCAGTACCTCAAGTGTTATCTATGAATGTCTCGTACCTTTTCATGCTCAACATTTCCATCGGCAATCTCGATTGCAGCCTTTCGAATTCAACTTTCATAATGTCAGTCTAACAAAATAACATTAACTAAAACACAAGCTCTAGAATTACTAATCAATACTACGTAAAGTTACCTCAAAGTTGGCCAAATTAACCGGTTGTAAATATTCCAAATAATTTTTTGTTGTTCGATAACGTTTTGTTTCCTCCTCGACCATACTGAGCGCCTAAAGACATTAAGGCATGCCGACATTAATTACACTTGCGACTCAACCACAGTCGTATTACTTCAGCACTTAACTCAAAAGTCTATTCAGGTCAAATATTAACATTTTTATAAAAAAACAAAATTACCGCTTCACGGACTCCAGGCTCATCGTATCCTTGATCAATATATGGTAGAGCATCAACCAAGACTTCACCAGCCATTTTTGAACTAACTTCTCTTGAAGGGAGCCCACTACCGCAACTAGCGAGCAGATTCTGAACTAAACGACAGGGTCATCCACACATTACCATCCAGACTGGACTGCTAACTCCTTACTACTTTGTGATGAGTAAATTTTAGATTTTTCCCACTATCTCTATTAATTTTAAGGATTAGATACCCAAAATTAATACAAGCAATGCCTTGTTGCGCCGTTTCTTACACTTAAGGTCCAAACTTATGAAGTAGGGTTAAAGTTATTCAGCGTTCCAACCTACAAAATGGAATTCCACCTAAAGTTTAGTTCAAATTATGGAAACTTATTTCATCAGAAAAATCTCATATATTTACACGACAATGTGAGATGTTATAATGTAGGATAAATATTAATTAAGTTTTAGGCCACGAGATTTCATATAGCGATTACTAGGAAAGTCTAGCGCTCGTTCGATCCACTGCAAAAGAAATGCAACAAAGAACAAAACAGTCAATGACAGCCATCGCAAAATTTTCAAGCTTGAAGGTAACATTAAATAATGATAATCATAGGATTATTACCTTTGAAGGATAAAACCACTCCAATAACAACAGGAATAAGTAATCCAAAATCACTAAAACAGCAAATACTTTTCCAAACACTCGACCACACTTGCAGTATCTGTCAACATGAACAAGTTCTATAACTATCATTTGAACCCGCAGTCGGATATTTACTCAAAACAAATTTCCGCCGGCAAATTAAATTCAAAGTCATCATCTTTGAGTCTAGGTTATGAGTTTAGGGTCGTCAAATTGAACTCAAAAATCCCACCTCGGTAGCGCAGTGGTTTGCGTGCTCGGTAACTGTGTCTCTGGTTTAAGGTTCGATACTGCAGCCAGATGGGGGCTGGCTTCATTACCGGGCGAGAGATAGAGGCCCCGAGTGCGCCTTCTTTCGCCTGAGAAGTAAAACCAACGTCCCGTGCGGTGTACCATGTCATTTGCACGTCAAAGAACCCTCTCTACTATGCAACGGGTCGATCAGAGGCAAAATTCCCAGGTGTAGGAGCTCGCCCCCTCTCAGGTGTCAGTAGAATTCCCCAACGAATAGACCGTTCGATAAATAAGCATAGGGGCTGCAGCTTTGGTCGGCAATTGGCTGCAGAAAAACACTATCCAATAGATCACCCTTGTGTTCATTCACTGGGACAAGAGGAGTACCAGACCCTGCCATAGACGGGAATAGGTTAGGAGGAGTTACTTATGCCTCAAATTGAACTCGAAACACGTGTATATACCTATATTAAAAATAACGTTCTTTGATACTAACTTTTGAAGGCGTTCGTATAAATGTGGCTCATTATCTTTTAAAATATTATCGTAGACGATTTCTGTTCGACGAGTTATATCGTGCCAACAGTACATTCCCTGAATTTTCTCATGAGCAACGTGTGGGGGAATAGCTTTTCCATTTTTGACTTTCTGAATGGCATCTTCCAAGCCTTCCACTAAATCTAAATCGAGAACAACACAGTTCGTTACTTCACAGTCTACTGAATTAAAATATTTACAGGCCTTCAACAATCCAACAAATAATGCTCTTTTTAAAAATAAAAATGTTCATTACCATTTACTGTTGGTTCTGCCAGTCTAATTAAATCCGGTGGAAGGACCTCTGGTATTCCTCCAACTTTGGTACAAACCACCATTAGTCTAAAAATGTATTTTCATATTAATCCAATGCAGTGGCGGATCGGTGGGGGCACATCAAAAAAATTCGCTCCAAATATTTTAAAATATTCAGAATCCTTTAGTATAAATACAGCTTGCAAGCAAGTACAATAGGTCCTCTACTGCCCCTTAGACAATGTTCTATGTTCAGTGGCTTAGCCAACTACACATTGGACTCGCAGTATTGAAATGGAGATAGCAATGAAAAAATGCTTCCCCGGTTGAAATATGCGCCCCATTGAGGCACTGGATCCACCCCTTGATCCAGAGCACAAATGAATTCTTAATTTACACTTTGTAACTTACCCACAAGCAGCCGCTTCTACGATAGCAATACAAAAAGCTTCAGTCAGTGACGTATTAAGAAATATCTGCCCTTGCACTAAAATCTAAATAAAATATTCATGCCAATTAAAAAGTCAAAACTAATAATATCTGGACATAAGAGTACTGTGCAAGAATTTCAACCTTACATTCCTAACATCGCTGTGTTTAACAGCACCTTTCAGCTCAACTTTTTCATGCAGGTGACCTTTCTCTCTCAGCTCTTCAAGTATTAATCGTTTAGGGCCATCTCCGCCTAAGGTCAACATAACTCTGTATAAATTTAATTCTAATGACATCTGGTACCTTTCCACCACACAGCACTTTACTTACCAATTATAAACTGAACATCTTTGTGCCTTTCGCAAATGACAGGAATAACACCAGCTAATAGATCAACTCCTTTCCGATAAACAAGGCGACTAATTACAACAATAGTAACTGTAACATGAAAAAACAGCACATTCAAAACATGTATAACCAAACCAGGAACACTGGGTGCTGCTAATTTGCCCTCTCCTACTCCCCCTCACCCGCGAAGAACCTCCACAGGGCCTGGCCCGTTACGGCTGCTTGGCCAACTCCCCAACTCATTGGGGTAACAAACTAATCTACAAATCTCGTAATTAAAAGTAGAGATCAAGACAACGATGAGGATATGGTAGTGTGCGGGGTGGACAAGGACCTGGTTTGTTTCGTTTGTTCGTTGGTGTTTTAGGGCCCTTCAACTACAAGGTCATTAGAACCCCGCCCACTGCGTAGTTCTAATGCAGAGAGTGCACAGACACTAAACTAATGAGGCGATTTTTTGGGTATTAGTGGCCACCCATGTCAGTACTAGCTGTTGTTTGTTTGTTGGTGTTTTAGGGCCCTTCAACTACAAGGTCATTAGATCCCCGTCCACAGTGTAGCTCGTATGCAGAGACTGCACAGACACTACACCAATGCGACGATTTTTGGATACTAGCGGTACCCAGCTTTCCCAAGCGGCCACCCATGTCAGTACTTACTGGGATTGCGTTGCTTAACTTCAGTGATCAGGCGAGAACTGGTGCGTCCAACGCAATAAGCCGTTCTCTGACAACGACCTGACCCTGTCACAGGCGGGATAAGGGCATTATGATGATCAGGGCCGGCTCGTGAGTTTCAGGCGCCCTAGGCAAATGGGTCTATCGCCGCCGCCCCCATTGAATCTAATACAGTTCTAAATTGTCCAAGCGCCCCTCACGTGCTTGGCATTTGTCCCAATACCAACATTTAGAAAAGGCCCAACCAATTAGAGAAATTTGGGAACCTCAGGACTATGAACATTTTAAATGACTGATAGACTGCATGGCAAGGAAGCACATCTGAAATCAGCCGCCCTAGTTAGCCGCCTAGGGTTGCCTGCCCCACGAGCCACCTCTGATGAAGACAACGACGACATTTTTCGACAGCATTCCAGCAATAAACTGACAACACACATCGAGCTTTATGAAATATATCCTCCTATAACATAGTACGAACACATTAACAAATCAGATGCAACTTCAGTTACCTTTTTGTGGATCACAAGCATCTGGATCTGGCGTAAAAACAGTGGCATCAACAGCATTTGGAATTACAGAAATCAAACGTGGTTCCACGCCTGCACGTAGCACTGTATTGCTTCTTCTGCTCACACACACATAATAAAATGAAAAACTACATTATTGTCACTGTTATATAGAATGATTTCACAGCTTATTTCTAAATTACCCTGTATGTGAAACACAAATCACATGATTACAATCGGCAAGGGTAAACTGGAGTAGTTTATTGGTGATGATGGCACTTACATCAGCAAATCCGAAGAGTGAGTGATCAGTAAATACAGTTTTAATACCCATATTTCGAGCATGAATGATTCCTTCATTCGCCATTGCCGAGAAAGCCTAGTCAATAACGCACATCAACAAGGAAACTAAATTCAATCTTAAACCATTATCAAAATTGTCTTACTGAATGTCCATGTACTATCGTTATATTTTCTCTAATGAATATGTTCCTCATTAAAGGTAGTGTGTTGAAGAGCGTAGGCAAAATCACTCCATTATAACAAACAACCATTGGAAGATAGTAGACCTACAAAAGCAAGTAACCAATTTTACAATTAACTTAAAGTGACCAGATTTTCCAGAGGTCAAAGCGGGACGGGGGCTTTCGGTCAGCCCTAACCACTACCTTGCAGAACTTCCCTTTCAACTTGATTGGGACCCTCCTATCACACAGAACTCTGCTTCCCTGTCTCCACTTCAACCATCCGTCCATCCCCAATGATTTTATGGGTCACAGGACGGGTCCAGCACAGGATGCCTTATGGTTTAATTTGATTCAGACGATGGTCAGTTGCCAACCTAGAAGGATCATTCTGTGTGGGGGTGCTCCATACACATATTTCATTAACGACTGAATGCTTCTGAGAAGTTGCCGACAAAGTGGGACATACGGGTGTCCCGCCGGGAAAAGAGAGGGACGGCGGGACATGAAGTCTGAAATCGGGACGTCTGGTCACCCTAAATTAACTACTATATACAGTAACTCATGAATTAAATTTGAGTTGGTTATTCAGAGAAAAACATGGGTCGTCTGGGGGAAAAATGAACACATTACATACAGTACATTTGCAACAATAGGATCTGAAATGATTGTTGATACCTTTAGGCCTGAATTCATATAACGAACACCAGTTCTATCTTCATAAGAATGTGTTATAACGACCACTTTATGCCCCCTCGCAATAAGACATTGAGAAAGTTGATAAATGTGGCTCTCCACACCTCCCATATTCGGGTAGAAGAAATCTGAAATCATACTATCGAATAATAAACTCAATATTACGTCTTTTTAAACATCACGAACATTATCAACTGTATTCTATCTCGCTGCCATTTTCTATAGAATTCGTACAAATTATCAATAGAACGGACAACTTACCAAATATTATGTCTCTTCATTATTATTATTATTTCTTATATACTGTATAATTTTTCTGTGTTGAAACTTCAAACATAAACCAATTTACCTATACTACAAAAATGGACACAACCATCAGTGAAACAATTCAACTTCACAAATAACCGAAATCGAAGCACGCTAGACGTCTTCCTCGATAGTATAGTGGTTAGTATCCCCGCCTGTCACGCGGGAGACCGGGGTTCGATTCCCCGTCGGGGAGATTAACGCTTTTTCTTCCCAAGCACAATTTCAGATAAAAATATTCATTTATGTCTCCAAAAGTTCAAATAAAAGCTTCTCCCCGACGGGGAATCGAACCCCGGTCTCCCGCGTGACAGGCGGGGATACTCACCACTATACTATCGAGGAACACGCTGAAAATGCTCATTATTGGAGTAAATACCGCTGAGCGCCTAGCACTTGTTTCATTTAGCAAGCACTTAGGGGATGTGGCTAGTTTTCAAAATTAGGAAAAAAAACAGGCGGAGAGTAGATTGAGGTGGTATGGACATGTAATGAAATGAGCGGAGGAGAAGGAGCTCGTTAGGTCCATTTCAGGAATGCAGGTGGTTGGAAGCACCTAGGGCAGGGGGGAGAGACAAAGCAGACGTGGGAGCAAGTTGTCCGTACGGATATGGTAGTGTGTGGGATGGACGGGGACCTAGTGGGAAATAAGCTGTAGCCAGTGCCGGATTTACCACTAGGCTAAGTAGGCTTCAGCCTAGGACCTCAACAGCAACTAACAAGCAACTCCTAACCCTTTTCCCGCCTAAGGCAAGGTCGGGTACCCATCTCGCCCCTCTGAATGGACACAGGGCGATATATTGGTCATAGTTTTTTCTGCAGCTGGTTGCCGGCCAAAGCTGCACCCTTACGCTTATATATCGTCCATCTAGCGTTCGTTGTGGAATGCTACCGACGCCAGGGGGGGGGGCGAGCTCCTACACCTGGAAATTTTTCCTCATCTACCCGTTGCGTAGTAGAGAGGGTTCTTTTACGTGCAAGTGCACAAACACGGGACCTCGGTTTTACTTCTCATCCGAAAGAAGGCACACTCGCGACGTCTCTCTCGCCCGAAAGAAGCCGACCCACCTCGGCCTAGGGCCTTAACATTTAGCGGAATTCAAAACTTAAGAAAAGGGCCTTAAAAGAGGTTGAAAAGGCTCTCAAAATTGAAATAGCCTAGAGCTTCTCAATATCTAAATCCGGCACTGGCTGTAGTGGAGGGCTAGAACCCACAGACCCGACTCTGTCACAGGTGGGGGAAGGGTATGCAGGGCCCGCTCTAGGGGGAGGAGGGCAACCCGGACATCCGGGTCGGGGCGTCATTTTGGCTGTAAGTTTGAGAACAGAGCGCTGCTTCAAGGGGCGGCAATTTGTCTATTTGTCCGGGTCGGCATAGGTGCTAGAGCAGGCGCTGGGGTATGTTGATGGTTATCGTCATCATAAGTTGCTTTCGTATGTTTTGTTGGTGTTTTAGGGCGCTTCAACCACAAGGTCACTAGAGCCCTATCCACTGCATAGTTCTAATGCAGAAACTGCAAGCATAGACAACTACACTAATGCGACGACTCCTGGGGTTGCGTTGCTTAACTTCAGTGATCAGACGAGAACTGGTATGTCCAACAGGTCTCGCAGTGATAAGCGGTTACCACTGTAATATGGTATCGACATTGACAAGAAATTAAGGCCATCGAATCTTGGTATACTGGATTTTCACATTCAAATCACGATTACAATTTTAATAACTAATCTAATTAGCATCATCTCTTTTTTTTTATCGAGTTTTCTAGGGTCCACTGTTTCTTTAGGGGGAAAGGTTACACGTACAAATAAGTATTTTATTATAAATTTCCCTGCGCGCATCATTAAAACCTATGTAAACAGCTCTATAGTAGGTATACTAAAGTTTTATAAAAAAAATTGACAATTTAGTATTATGATGATATAAGTTAGATGGCCATCTGATCCTGCAGTTCCAACAAGAACATCGCGCCTTGCTAAGCTAATGTCCACTCGTCTTAACTACTAATTAATTAATAAACCCTTTGTCCAGCACTCTACACGTTCACGTTCTTCGAATTCTGTCCAATTGCGGATTACGAAGTCTGGCTGTCAATAATCTCTGCCTTCTTTCTTCAGCCAACTGATCACGGTCCTTGAAGATGTAATCTCTAAAATTCGGTAGGTCAGAAACCACGCAAGAACTCAGGGCACTGCGATACAGGATCAGATCACAGACTTCTTCCCAACAATTGCTTTGATCGTCAAAACATTCCACGCCGTGAATTGTCGTGATCCCATTATAACCGCCGATGGCAAAGATTTTACCATCAATCACCTGTGTGAAACAGAGAAAGAGAGAGAGAGA
>JAAFCE010004287.1:2953386-3009411 GCA_013389805.1 Trigoniulus corallinus
AGAAGTAAAACCGAGGTCCCCGCTGCTTGCTTGTTGGTGTTTTAGGGCCCTTCAACTACAAAGGTCATTAGAGCCCCGTCCACAGCATAGTTCTTAAGCAGAAACTGCATAGACACTACACTAATGTGACGATTCTTGGGTATTAGCAGTACCCAGTTTCCCCAAGCGGCCACCCAGGTCAGTACTAGCTGGGGTTGCGCTGCTTAACTTCACTGATCAGACGAAAACTGGTGTGTCCAACGCAATTCGCCGCTTTTAGTTGAAGGGCCTTAAAACGACAACAACCACCAACGAATTTTGGACCGGGGACTTTTGGGTACTGCTAATACCCAAAAATCATCACATCAGCGTGCAGCGCCTGTACAGTCTCTGCATGAGAACCACGTAGTGGACGGGCCTCTAGTGACCTCATAGTTGAGGGCCCCTAAAACACCAACGAACCAAAGCCTTCTGAATGCAGGAAAATTAAGGACAGAAAAGTTAAGAAACAAGTAATTTGCCCAACCGGCTAACGAAATAAGATGAAAACTTCGAAGTAGGTGTTAGAGTAAAATGATATTAAAAACAAAACAGAAAATGAAAGGAAAGTAAAATTTAATACCAAACCGCGAAAAATAAAATAATGAGAATATTTAACATATTTATAAAAACTAAAAATTGGGTGTGTGTATATATACAAAAGTACAGTAAAACATAAACACAAGAATAACTCCCAATAACGCTTTCCTGCTCCAGGTGAATTCGCTTTATGATGAGACAGTGGTTGAAATTAAATATAAGGTGGAAGAGTTTTGTTTTTTTACAATGCTACAATATTAAGTGGTGCTTGAATTGTGATTATAATGATACTATGACTACTAAATTTCAAACGAGACATAAAACAGCTCAACATGTCTTTACAGATTTATGTACTCCTCTTCCTTTCATCACAATTGTCACCCTTCGCTTGGTGGGTCAGAACTTGTTGGTAAACATCTATGAACGTAAGCGCAAACTGAAAAATCATCGTGGGAGAACTGACAGCTCTTGCCAACATCACAAACACATCTGCAACAGAATCAAATAAAAAAATAACGTCAGAACAAATCTGCAATTTACCAGAATGAGCAGGCAGTGCTTCTGGATTTTTAATACCGTTTATGTTTAATGACCGATAAAGAAGACTGTAGAAATATATCTGGTTTCGATGGCAATGACTCTTGAAAATTTAAACATCAGTAAAAGTAAAATAGTATTTCTAACTCACAAAAGGAACCAGCACTGCTAATTAGCGTCATGTAACAAGAGATATAATCATTCGACTCTAATTTATCGCAAATGTAGTCAAATGCGTACATCTCAAAATTTCTTTCAAAATTATTAGGAGATATCCAGTTACCACATTGTCATCTAAAAAGGAACCTATCTCTCTTGACAAGATGCCAAATAAATTCAATATTTGTTGAATGATGAGCGGTTTATCAATGAGATGATTGCATAATGGATTGAAATTAAATCCTACTTTTTCAAACAGATTCTTTTTTGTACCAAACACTTCTAGAAGTTCAAACCGATTCAGATTTCAATTCAAGTACGCATATTAATTGATATGCACTGTTTACTATTTAGTAATGTTATCAACGAGGAAACAACTCTAACTTTTAAGTAAACAAACTACGACAGAACCGTTTATAAATTAGCTGCTCATTTGCCAAACTGATAGAGAGAAAGAGAGCTTTGGCCTGTGAACGGTTCAAATATACGCCTGTGATTGACGGGAATTGCAACTCGAATCTAAAAAAAAATTAACTTGGTTTCTCTAATGTCATTTTTACTCGTATGAATGCTTAACGAAATTGTTTGACAATTAGTAGGGCATCAATTAAAGTCCTCAAAATAATGAAGTAATTATGTTATATAAAAGAAACATTTTACTCACTGGTTTTCTATGACATATAGAAATTCATTGGTCCTCGAATGATACACATGCCACGCACATGGCATTCCTCTTGTACACGTCATTTTTGTTTCTCTCTAAAATAAACAAGTACACGCATGTAATAAGGTGTCACTCGTAAAAATACTGATAAACGAATCTAACCCTAGAATCACAACCCGGAGTAAATTTTACTCCATCTCGTAGTTGTACTTCAATTAAAAATTTCACAACTAGTCTGCAAGGTCCACCTTCACGGTAAGTGTTATTCAACTTGTTGCCAGTAATTTGCATATTGGCATTTCCTATAAGGCATTTCATTCTTTTTCGAGAGTTTTAAAAATGTTCGGGAGGAAATTTGACTCCAGTTTTGCGAAGTTAATGACTAGGCCCCAAGACGTTCACAGCGATTTTGATGACAGTTTAGTGAATCCAACATGAGATGAAGTAAATGATTATTTTTAAAAGATTTCACTGTGATCACCATAAAGATGTGTATAAATGTAAACACCGACTAACAAATTCATTTTGTGTTTATAAAGAAAAAAATGAAGAAACTTTTTGTTTTCAGGCACTTTTTTTTGCCATGGGAGTCAATTTTACTCTTCATTGTGATTTAACGCCTAAGTTTTTGGGTTGTGCTTCTAGGGTTAAAGCAATCACCAATATGACAAACTGACATAGAAATAATTAATAACAAGACTCGAAAACAAGAAAAAAATGAAAACCTCTTACAAGAAATTGAAAATATTAACAAATATTTACAAGATGAATTTGAATAAATTATATTCTAACGGTGCTTAACACTTTTTTTTTAGAATATATAACGTTCTATAATAAAAAATTCTTTCCGGCACGTGCTCCACTGATTCGATTATGCCCTAATTAGGTCAAGGGTCTCCGTAAAAGGCTTCTATTAGTTCAGTCGTTATATGATAGTGTGGTAACGACTTTTTCTTAATGAATTAAGTAATTTTCCATTTCTAAGTAAAATACTGTTTTGGGGACACAGTTATGGTTCTTAAATAAGTTAGCAACAAAATATTTCGGGACTTGTACCAACGTGTATTGCATACAGTAAGTGACAAGAAATTTAGAATTTCTACCCCCAAATTCTATATCATTTCCCATCATGAACAATTCATCAAGAAACACACAAAAAAAAAAGATAAGGTTTAACATAATTTGAATACACATTTAAATTCTTCAACAATTAAGTTTCTTAAAGATACGTTAAAAAAACTTTTTCTTTGTAATAAACCAACAATCACATACCTTGGTGATGTGCATGCAAGATCCAGTCATCAGGAGGAACATAGCCAAGATCAAAATGGTCTTATTATTGATAGAAATCATGTTGATGCTGAATTTAGCATAAAAGAAATGTATTCTGGATGAAAAAGAGACGGCAGAAAAAGATAGAATTACAAAAGATATATTTCAACCAGATATTATTAACATTCAAGAAAGTCTGATTCCAAAAAAGATGTTTTTAAAACAAAAAAACAACTAAGGGCAGGTAATAAAAGTTGTAACTCTTGTCGATCAATTTCAATTAATAACTAGTCACCTTCAAAAATCGAAGTTTATATATTAGGACAACGCTACAAAAATTAACGAATCCTATTCCTTTCAAGATGCTCCTCCTCTCTTTTTATCCCCTCTGTGGCAGACACACACACATAAAACAAAGCACATATATTCAGTAGTTAAGACGAATAGAGAGGTCAAACTTCAATTTGTGAATTTCAGTCTCAACGTCATCTAAATAGGATTGATGCAATTTTTTTAAGAAGAAAAAAAACGAGAGAGAAAGATATATAAACGCCTCATAATATCCTCTCCCTACTATATTACCCTGATAGTTATCACATCTTCTGAGGTCCCTTCTGTAGCCAGAATTTGATAAAAATCCACGTGTCATCTCTCTCAAGTTACTTGAACGTGGGTGCAGTAGATCAAGGTTCAAATTCATGTCGCAATATGTTTCCTTTTACTACAAATAACAATTTTTATGAAAATGAAGTTACAACAAGACGAACCTTTCATTTTACTTACATTTTTTCCCCTTCTTCATCAAATTTTCGACAAGAGGCAACCAAACTTAATTCATGGATCACATGACACTTTGTCCACTAGCTTTTCAGTTCTTTTCTAAACGTACAAATGATTCAAAATTTATTTTGTTTTTTTTAAACATTTTAATACAAAAATACCGTGGGGTAGGCCAGCAACCCCCACAGACAACTCAGCCAATATTTCCTGCAGGTTCCAGACGCCTGCCTGAGGTGCCCCCAGTCAAGAGCATGTTCAGTTGTTTGTTGGAGTTTAAGGTCCCGTCAACTACAAGGTCATTAGAGACCCGTCCACTGCATAGTTCTAATGCGTAGACTGCACAGACACTACACTAATGCGACGATTATTGGGTATTAGCAGTACCCAGCTTTCCCGAGCGACCACCCATGTCAGTACTAACTGGGCTTGCGTTGCTTAGCTTCAGTGATCAGACGAGAACTGGTGTGTCCAACGCAACTCGCCGCTCCCAGCATGTTCAGTTTGTTGGTGTTTTAGGGCCCTTCAACTACAAGGTCATTAGAGCCCCGTCCACAGAATAGTTCTTATGCTGAGGCTGCACAGACACTACACTAATGCGACGATTTTTGGATATTAGCGGTACCCAGTTTTCCCAAGCAGCCACCCATGTCAGTACTAACTGGGGTTGCGTTGCTTAACTTCAGTGATCAGACGAGAACTGGTGTGTCCAACGCAATTCTCCGCTCCCCAGCATGTTCAGTGGATCCGCAAACCCGACCCTACCACAGGCGGGATAAGGGTATGATGATGATGATAAATACAAAACTACATACTTGGAGACTGACTGTGGAATATAACGTCCGGCCGGCAATCCTCATTTCTACAAAATGTTATCTATAAAACATGAACAGATAACACAGCATTTAAAAAAATAAAATTACTTAAAGAAACTGTAAAATTACTGTAAGATTCCAGAGAAAAAGACTTTGAAAGATGACTAATTTAACTCATCATCATCATACCCTTATTATCCAGCCTGTGGCAGGGTGGTCCGGTAATCAGGTTTAGCCCTCCACTCCCGCCTATCTCCCATCAGGTCCCCGTCCACCCCACACACTACCATGAGCTTACGGACAACTTGCTCCCACGCCCGCTTTGGTCTCCCCATGCCCCGGGTGTTTCTAACGACCTGCATTTCTGTAATGGACCTAACGAGCTCCTCCTCCCTTCTTGGGAGCGGCGAATTGCGTTGGACACACCAGTTCTCGTCTGATCACTGAAGTTGAGCAGCGCAATCCCAGCTAGTACTGACATGGGTGGCCGCTTGGGGAAACTGGGTACTGCTAATACCCAAAAATCGTCGCATTAGTGTAGTATCTGTGTAGTCTCTGCATAAGAACTATGCTGTGGACGGGGCTCTAATGACCTTGTAGTTGAAGGGCCCTAAAACACCAACAAACAAACAACAAATCCTCCCTTCTTCTCATTACGTACCCATGCCACCTCAATCTGTACTGGGTTAGTTTCGTGGGTTGGAGAGTAAGCCAGACAGCCATAACAGGACGAACCCTTAGGAGGCTGCCCGCGGGAGATGAGAAGGTAGGCGAAAGGATGAAGGAGAGGATTAATTTGCAGCACCCAACGTTCTTTACCAACCACCCTTGTTGGTATTGACGTGGGCTTGCGCTGCTTAACTTCAGTGATCTCACGGGAACTGGTGTGTCCAATGCAACTCGCTCTCATTTCTTTCCCGCTATATCCCCCACCCCCAGGCTACTCTAATATATTCATTCCTAAAAAAAAGCAACTCGTAACCCTTTCATCGCCTATTACAGGGTCCGGTACACACAGTGCGGGATTTACCAATAGGCTAATTAGGCTGAAGCCTAGGGCCTCAACATTTAGCGGCCTTCAAAAGTGAAAAAAAGGGGTTCAACAGGACTTGAAAAGGGCCTCAAAATTGAAATAGCCTAGGGCCTTTCAATCCTCTAAATCCGGCACTGGGTACACATCTCGTCCCTCTGAATGGACACAAGGGCGATCTGTTGGACAGTGGTTTTCCACAGCCGGTTGCCGACCAAAGCTGCAGCTCCTATACTTATTTATCGTCGCCCTACTGTTGGTTGGGGTACTCAACCGAGCTCCTACACCTTGAAATTTTGCATCAGAGGGTTCTTTTGCTTGCCAATGCCATCGTGTACACTACACGGGACCTCGGTTTTACTTCTCATCCGAAAGAAGGAGCTTTTTTTTTTTGTTTGTTGGAGTTTAAGGTCCCGTCAACTAGGAGGTCATTAGAGACCCGTCCACTGTATAGTTATAATGCACATACTGCACAGACACTACACTAATGCGACGATTATTGGGTATTAGCAGTACCCAGCTTTCCCGAGCGACCACCCATGTCAGTACTAACTGGGCTTGCGTTGCTTAACTTCAGTGATCAGACGAGAACTGGTGTGTCCAACGTAACTCGCCGCTCGAAAGAAGGAGCACTCGGGGCCTCTCTCTCTCTCTCTCTCTCGCCCGAAAGAAACCCGCCCATCTCGGTCTCGCATCGAACCTAGATCGACTGAAGTAATTCTAGGTCCGATACAGTTACCGAGCGTGCTACCCACTGCGCCACTGAGGCGGGTATACTCATTCCAAAAATGATGTCTGATTTCACTACGCGTTAAAATTCACAACTGTCCCAAGTCGAGATCAGTTTTCAAAATGGTTTGTGCTAACGTGAAATTAAAAAAACGTTTAAGCAAAAAAACAAAAAAAATACCGAGGGTTTGAAAAAGAGGAAATACATCAAACAATCAGAAACAAACATCTGACTTTTAAATTACAATTTTTGAAAGCAACGTTTTTCTTACTGAATACGTGCTCCAAATCACAATCTCTCTCTTCCCCTTCCTCTCCCCTAGGCCGATTCATTTCTCTCAAATCTAAAAAAGAAAAAAAGTAATCAAGTGAATCAAGTACAACATTTGAAACACAAACTCCAGATGACCCTTTCTTGGAAACCGTTCTTAAGTCACGAACATTATTTCTTCAAAACGGTCATCAAGACCGGCAGATGGTTTGGTTGGTTAACACCGGTCTCACAGTGCACTTTCTTCTTTTTTTTTTTTCTCTTGCAGGACTGATTCTGCACTTACAAATTTCTGAAAGGACATTGTCATCGAGTATCACCAATGCCAGGGTGAATATTTATTTCATATTGTCTCAGAAAATTATCTTTATGAGAAAGTTGAGATTCACGTCTCTCTTGGAATGTCGCTCCAGGGTTCAAGGTCGTGGACTCCCTCTCCTGGTAGAGGTGTGCATGATCTCGAGAAGTGAAAGATAGCTGGCCACAAGTACATCATCACCATAACCTTATCCTGCTGGTGGTAGAATCGGGTCTGCGGGTTCTATCTCCCACCGGATCCCGGTCCACCTCACACACTACCATAGCCCTTATTTGTTGATGAGACTGCTCAGACTGGGGGTACCACAGCCAGGCGTCTTGAACCGGCAAGAATATTGGACGGGTTGTCTGTTTTATTGTTTTTTGGTGTTTTAAGGCCCTTCAACTTGAAGGTCATGAGAGCCTCGTCCACTGCGTAGTTGTAATGCAGAGACTGCACAGACACTACACTAAGGCAAAGCGCAAAAATGAGGCCGCAAGGTGACGCAAGGTGTAGCAGCCCTGCGAAAGGCTAGCAGGCAATCGCCGCACATTGAATCGCAGTTTTTCACCAAACTTGCATCAAATAACAAGAGAACTCCGCTTCACACCGCTTTTTGCTATTGTCACGCCAACTTCACGTAGGAAACTGCGGCATTGGCAATGCGCTCCGCAGGGTCATGTGGCGCAGGCACTGAGTCACGTCACCTTGCGACTTAACATGCGCAACTACATACTATCATGTGAGCCGCAGAAATTTATGATGAGTCACCCTGCGTCACCTGCGACCCATTTTCCGCTGGGCCTAATGAGACGATTTTTGGGTATTAGCCGTACCTAGTTTTCCCAAGCGGCCACCCATGTTAGTACTATCTGGGGTTGCGTTGCTTAACTTCGGTGATCAGACGAGAACTGGTGTGTCCAACGCAATGAGCTGCTCCTGAAGGTTATCTGTAAGGGGGATGCCGGCCTACCCCACAACATTACATATGTACAATGATTATCAAATGTCTAGAGGTGTAGGGAGGTGGGGGGGGGGCCTCTCGTTAGTTTGTAAAATGGGATCGTTACGAGTTAAACGGCACCAGTTGCACTCATCACCACATCTTGTAGAAAATGAGACACTTGTAATGTCGGCAGTAAATAATTTAGAGTTGAAAGATATTTCAGTAGCTATTTACTAGTAAATGTCAATAGATTTCAAATTACTGTCTAGATTACAGAAATCAATTGACATCATCAAGTGAAATATTTTACTCTTGTAAATAAAGTCGTCTTCGTCATTATCATCCTCTCTTGTTATTCTAGACATCATGACAAGTGCGCTGTCAACAACACGTGAATTGTGGTCATCACTCAAAAGATGAGGGGGGGAAAAAAAAGTTAAGTAGAACACAGTTCAGGAGGCAGCGGTACCGAACGTGACTGTTACATGTTACCATTAATTAATAATGTTAACCCCATTCATGATAAATTATGTATTAATTACGTAAAAAGAAAATTTTATTACAAATCATCCTGGGGGAGCGGCAAGTTGCGTTGGACACACCAGTTCTCGTCTGATCACTGAAGTTCAGCAACGCAACCCCAGTTAGTACTGACATGGGTGGCCGCTTGGGAAAACTGGGTACTGCTAGTATCCAAAAATCGTCGCATTAGTGTAGTGTCTGTGCAGTCCCTGCATCAGAACTACACAGTGGACGGGGCTCTAATGACCTTGTAGTTGAAGGGCCCTAAAACACCAACAAACACAGGCAAAACAATATAAATCATCCTGAACACAATACTGATGTTCCCCTTGTAACTCAAAGTATTTCAAACTGTGGGTTTTCTGTTAGAAGGTGGGAGCAGCTGGATTGTGTTGGACACACCATTCTTGCTTGATCACTGAAGTAAAGTAACGCAACTCCAGCTAGTACTAGTATGGATGACCGCTTGGGAACACAAGGTATTGCTAATACCCAAAAATCGTGGTAACAGCGGAGTGTCTGTGCAAACTCTGCCTTAGAACTACGCAGAGGACGGGGCTCTAATGAGCGTTGAAGTTGAAGGGCCCTAAAACACCAACGAAACATGACAGAAGGTCCTGCACCGCTCCTAATAAAGAGAGAGAGAGATCCCACAACTGTCCCGTTGAGGAAACTTAACAAAAGAACCACCTTTGAAGCTCCGATTTTGCCAGTTGAAATCCCACCAGCGTTTCTATAGACCGAATCCTATATCAGGTTCTAAGGTCAAATGCTCATCACTAAACTACTCCCTGTAGAAAGTAAGGAGCGGCAAATTGCGTTGGACACACCAGTTCTCGTCTGATCCCTGAAGTTAAACAACGCAACCCCAGCTAATGCTGGGTATCGCTAGTACCCAAAAATCGTCTCATTAGTGTAGTGTCTGCACAGTCTCTGAATTATAACTACGCAGTGGACGGGGCTCTAATGATGTTGTAGTTTAAGGCCCCTAAAACACCAACCAACAGCAAAAAGTAGAAAGTAAGGTACTCCCTGTTGTAGAACCATGTCAGAGGTCAAAGTTACCGTTTGCCTGGTAGTGAGAAGGCAAAAGCAACTCCTAACCCTTTTCCCGCCTATGGCAGGGTCGGGTAGGGTGATATATTGGTCATAGTTTTTTCTGCAGCCGGTTGGCGGCCAAAGCTGCACCCCTACGCTTATTTATCGTCCGTCTAGTGTTCGTTGGGGAATGCTACCGACGCCAGGGGGGGCGAGCTCCTACACCTGGACATTTTGCCTCATCTACCCGTTGCGTAGTAGAGAGGGTTCTTTTACGCGCAAGTGGCATCGTCCACCCACACGGGACCGCGGTTTTACTTCTCATCCGAAAGAAGGCACACTCGCGGCTTCTCTCTCGCCCGAAAGAAGCCGACCCACCACGGTCCAGTATCGAACCTAGAACTACTGGCGTAGTTGCCGAGCGTGCTAACCACTACGCCACCGCGGCGGGCACCTGGTAGTGAGAAGGAGCGTTTTAAATTACCTTCAATAATGGATATTCAGAAATTCCAAAACTGTCAGTTACTATCCAGTTTTTCAACCAATGGACGAACTTTGTTGTCTCTTTTTTTTTTTCTTTTTAACTTGGTAGAATCCGTCAAAACAAATTCAGACCGGTCCCATGCCTACTGACACACGGTTGTCGTAATTCGGCAATATAATTAAACAAATCAAAGTTTAATAAAATTTCCGTTATTGAAAAAAAAAGTTATCTAAGTCTGAATCACTTACATAATGACGTGATCATCACCAGATATAATTTTGTACATCGACGAAAACAAATGACTGTAAAAATAATGACAACTTTTGAAAGTTTTTGAACTTACAAGACAGTCGAAAATTCAAGTAATCTTACCTAGGGTCCCCCAATTCGGTTCAAACAATGTTGCTGAAAATTACTTAAATTCTCGAAAAATGCAATGAATACGTCAAATTTCAAAGAATAACTACATAAAGGAAAATGTAAAAATTCATTATATAATTTTCAATTGCAGAAACTGTCGAGCCTCACCCGACTTTTACGATAAATTTGTAAACATTATGCAATTATTACTACATTGGATTGCTCAATAACTGGAAAAACAACTTAACAAAAGTAAACAAACTAACAACCAAAAAAAAAGCAAACTACTGTGGGTCAGGCGAACTTCATCATCAATAAAAAGAAAGTGAAATTATAAGTAACAAAATAGTTTTTTTTTGCTTCGTTGGTGTTTTAGGGTCCTTCAACTACAAGGTCATTAGAGCCCCGTCCACAGCACAATTCTTACGCAAAGACTGCACAGACACTACACTAAGGCGACGATTTTTGAGCATTAGCAGTACCCAGTTTTCCCAAGCGGCCACCCATATCAGTACTAGCTGGGGTTGCGTTGCTTTACTTCAGCGATCAGACGAAAACTGGTGTGTCCAACGCAACTCGCCGCTCCCTCGGGGGGACCTGGTGGGAGATAGGCGGGAGTGGAGAGCTAGAACCCGCACACCCGACCCTGCCACAGGCGGGATAAGGGGATGATGATGAAGATGATGATGAAGATGATGATGATGATGATGATGATGATGATGCCGATGACTAAAAGACATTGTAAACTTCAGTGTTCAGACAAGAACTGGTGTGTCCAACTCAATAAGCCGCTCCCTTTAACCACCTTAAAAAGTTAGAAACACCAGAAATTTATAAAATTTTACTGTTTATAAGGCAAAAAAGAAAATTATTCAGACAGTTATCGCATCAACAAATAAACAAACAAAAAAAAACCAAAATCAGAAAAGTGAACTTGTGGATTCTGGATTCATTTAATGGGTTGGGGAGTTAGCCAAGCAGCCATAACAGGATGAACCTTTAGGAGGCTGCTTGCGGGAGATGAGGAGGTAGGTAGTGGATAGGGGAACTTTGCAGCACCCAACGTTCTTTACCAGCCACCCATGTTGGTACTAACGTGGGCTTGCGCTGCTTAACTTCAGTGATCTCTCCAGAACTGGTGTGTCCAACGCAACTTGGCTGCACATGTGGAGCAATTGTAAATCGTTTTGGTCAACAAAAATCACAGAAAGTTTGTCAAAAAACGACTGGACAACGTCTGAAGTAGAAGACAACTAGGTCGAGTTCCACATACGAATACTGCAGGTCATCAATCATCGGAATTTAAAACTTAAAAATATTCCACATTTCCTGAAGCACACCTGTAGCAAGTCCTTTATGGTTCTTCATCCCATCCTTCTTTTAATGACGAAAATAGCACGAAATCATAACTTGAAAATGGTTTTTAAAATCATTTTAACCCTCAAATGCACTAATTAATTATTAGGAACAACAAAAATTATGAAATAAAATAAATTGAATTAAATAAACGGTTTGCACGACAGGACGAAAACACGATTTGACACCACATCTCTCCCTTCAGTTATGAGTCCCTCAACTGTCCCATGACCTTTCTGGATTCCTCCAAACATTACCAGTTCTCCGCGCCCATACGTCAAGCTGTAAAATGTTGTCTCCTCAGGCCCGTTACTGTTCTTTTGTTCTTGAAGTGGAAGCCAATAAACCTAAAGTAAAAATTCGTAATTATTCAAATAATAACAAGACAGCAACTCCTAACCCCTTTCCTACTTATGGTAGGGCTGGATACCCATCTTGTCTCTCTGAATGGATTTCTTGTTTGTTTGTTGGTGTTTCAGGGCCATTCAACTAAAAGGTCGTTAGAGCCCCGTCCACAGCGTAGTTCTGATGCAGAGACTGCACAGACCCTACACTACTGTGACGATTTTTGGGTATTTAGCAATACCCAGTTTTCCCAAGCGGCCACCCATGTCAGTACTAGCTGGGGTTGCGTTGTTTAACTTCAGTGATGGGACGAGAACTGGTGTGTCCAACGCAATTCGCCGCTCCCTCTGAATGGACTCAAAGGTGATATATTCGGCGGTGTTTTTCCGCACGCCGGCTGCCGACCAAAGCTGCAACCCCTATGCTGATTTATCGTCGGTCAACTGTTCTTTGGAGCACTCCACGGACGCCAGGTGGGCGAGCTCCTGCACCTGGAATTTGTTTTGTTTCATTTACCCGTTGAACAGTAGGGTGGGTTCTTTTACGTGCAAATGACATTGTACACCGCATGGGACCTTGGTTTTACTTCTTATCCAAAAGAAGGCAGAGCACTCCGGGCTTCCCTCTAGCCCGAAAGAAGTCAACCCATTTCACTCCAGTATCGAACTTGGGAGCTGAGAATTGCGTTGGACACACCACTTCTCGTCTGATCACTGAAGTTAAGCAGCGCAACCCCAGCTAGTACTGCCACGGGTGGCCGCTTGGGAAAACTGGGTACCACTAATACCCAAAAATCGTCGCATTACTGTAGTATCTGCGCAGTCTCTGCATAAGAACTATGCTGTGGACGGGGTTCTAATGACCTTTATAGTTCAAGGGCCCTAAAACACCAACAAACAACAACAACAGTATCGAATTTGGAACCACTGGTGCAGTAAATCGAGCACGCTATCTATTTCGCCACCGAGGCTAGTCTCAAATAACAAGATAATCAAAAAAAACCTTCGGGAACAACGATTGCATTTCCTCACACCCAAATCTTTTCACAATCCAACAACAAAACCTACTATTTTGAATACAGTGGAAACCTGCATAACTTGGACACACATGGGGACAAAATTTTTGATCAACATAAAGAGGTGTTCAACTTATAGAAAAATTTTTTATATGTAACAGTATTTGTTGGTGTTTAAGGCCCTTCAACTACAAAGGTCATCAGAGCCCCGTCCACAGCATAGTTCTTATGCAGAAACTGCACAGACACTACACTTTTTGGGTATTAGCAGTACCCAGTTTTCCCAAGCGGCCACCCATGTCAGTACTAGCTGGGGTTGCGCTGCTTAACTTCAGTGATCAGACGAGAACTGGTGTGTCCGACGCAATTCACCGCTCAACAGTATTTGTCAGGGGAAGCAATTTAGTTCAATACATGGTTATGGAGGTTTCACTGTATAATTAATCAAATATTTCATAATAGCCACAAACCTCTCCGCTAGATAATACTGTGCTGATATCCAGGACATAAATATACATGGGATTATCCACATAATTTAAATTGTTCATCCTGTTTTGTGGAGATCCGTTTCGAGGAACATAGTGGTTATCATTTGATTCTGGATTTGGTCTAAGTAACTTCTTTATTCGCTCTTCCATCCTCTGAAACCCTTCCAGTTGCCTCTGCCTATTTTTCATCGAATTTGGCCGAATTGATGGCAATGGGGTATTGCGTATCAGAACACGTGGTCTGGATGATGGACTACAAGCTCCAAAGAGAAATAATTATCATAAATATTTTATTACTAAAAAAAATCATGTCAATTAATTAAAAGAAAGCATACCTTCACTTCCGTTTACTGTCACGTTATTATCACAACTACAACTCGCAGAATTTAAACTGCTTATTCCTCCTGAAGAGGCACATTCGTTTTGCAAACCACAACTTTCAACCGTTTTATCATCCTCTGATTCATGTGCTGAGGAAATATTCTTTGTATCAGTCCTATAGTTATCACTTCTTGAAGTTTCATAATCATTAGAGGAACTACCACCTAGTTGTTGACTCCTAGAGGTTAGGGGAGAATTCGACGAATGACTTGAAGCCGAACATGGACAACCTGTCACATTATTTGAAGATGAAGTAGCCGATGGACTTGTTAGCGTTCTCCCCAAATTTCGACATTTTTGGGTACTACAATTCATTTTATCAACCTGTAGTCTAAAAGGGAGACAAGTGCAGCAATCACTATATATTAATATGACGTGAAAAGCAAACGGAATCACACATTGAAAAATTAGGAACCTATTTGTCGCCGAAAGAGGTCGAGTTGCATGCCCTTGATTAATAACTTGAGGAGGACGGGTCCAAATTCGACTTGGAGAACACATCATGTGGCCCAAAGCGTACGATAACAGCGTCTTGTTTTGAGGAGCTTTACTTAAGAATATTACTTTACTACCAACCTAAGAATGAATAACGCAAATTGGTGTCGACTGTCTTAAATCCGACATGGCAACAAACACACATACAAACCTTACAAGCTGGATGACACCAAATTTGATTGGCAGCATGTTCATTATTTCCAACAATCACTTTTTTCCAGAGCCACGGTTCCGTTCCTGGCATTAAACACAGCAACCACATATCAGAGATAACCTGTATAAAAACATCAAGACTGAAGAGTATTTTTATTTGAGGCCAAGAGTAAGGCCCAGCGCAAATTAAGACGCAGTCTCCGCAGGTGAAGCAGGCTGGATTCACTATAAATTTCTGTGGCTCACATGATAGTATGTAGTTGCGCATGTTAAGTCGCAGGGTGACGTGACTCAGCGCCTGCGCCACGTGACCCTGCGGAATGCAGTGCCAATGCGTGAAATTGGTGTGACAATAACAAAAAGCGGTGCGAAGCAGATCAGTTGAATTGTTATTTGATGCAAGTATGGTGAAAAACTGCGATTCAATGTGCAGTGATTCCCTGCTAGCAGAATTTCGCAAGCTGCTACACCCTTCGCCACCTGCGTCACCCTGCGCCTTGCCTAAGAGACGAGATATTACCTTATTAGGTCCACCACATCCGCCAATAATAAGAATATGGTCATCATCTACACGAATCTACACAAAAATTCTATACATTCAACATGACATGTCCAAAAAATGGTAGAAATTGAAGACAAAAACTTAATATGAAAACAAAAGAACCTGAGTTTGGCCAAATCTTGGGTCTGGTTTGGGTCCGGTGGTTTCTTGCTTCCACCAACAGCGAGTTACTAAGTCCAAGACCCATACCTCATTTGAACTATATGGTTTGCAAGAACTCTTTCATCGTGACCTTAATAACTAATTTTAATCAAACTTAAATAATAGTAAGAAAGGATACACACCTACCTATATTGGAATCTACCACATGAGAATTGTCCTCCACCAAAGACGATCATTAAATCTTTATGAATCGTTGCTGAGTGGCCAGCTATTGGTGGTGGCGGGTTTGACGTTGGTATTTCCTCCCAAATATTATTTAACAATCCATAAAAGTGCACATGATTGAAAAGCCGACTTGTCTGGTAATAATACAGGAGTTAAAAACTCAACATCAGTTCTAAGCAATCTCTATACATGGCGCGATAATGCTTAGCTTTAAAATACCTGATAAACAGAATATGCATGGGGATGATTAACCCCACCAAATAACACCAACACATTTTTATAGGACAAAAACGTAGCACATGCTTTTGGTGGAGGATAAGTGCCTGCAAAGAGTGATCAAATCTTAAAATACGATATCATAGTTAAATATTTACATTAAATTCAGTTATTTCTATTACTCACCGACTACCAAGGGTCTGATCCACGTTCGACTATTAAGATCAAACCTCCAAATATCATTAAAAGTGGTATTTGCAGCAGTGCAACCACCAAAAATATACATAGAATTACCATAGCGACAGGTACTGTGCGCATAACGCGCAGCAATGGTTGGGCCGGGTGTATGTATCTCCTCCTGCCATACCAAATTCATTTCTATCAAGCATTTCGAAAAGTGTGATTTCCGTCGTCTTACTACATCTAAGGCAGAAAAAAATAACAACGAATTATTTTAATGACAGCAATAAGACAGTGAACAAGGCTGAAGCTGAAAGTCGTAAGAAAATTAGCCAATAATCTCCAGGTAGCTCTACTGTGCCCCGACGTTAAGTTGTATCCTATGGAGAGTTGTTTACTGTACATGTTAAGCTAAGGGGTTGGGGAGTAAGCCAATCAGCCGTAACTGGCCGAACTCTAAGGAGGCTGCTTACGGGTGATGAGGTAGGAGTAGAGGATGTAGGAGTGGGGAAATTAGCAGCACTCAAAATTCACTACCAAACACCCATGTTGGTACTAACTTTGGTGTGTTATAATGATGAACCAGAGTGGCCTCTCTCCATTGCCATCAATCCCAAGTACCATTAAAACAAACCAATACTCTACGTGCCACAATATTTCAGTAATTCTCCATCATTATGGCGCGAATACCCCTGGGGACTTTCACAACGGCAAAAAAAGACGTGCCTATCAAGAAACTAACAGAGACCCATTCAGTGTTAGTACTGAAATAACGAAACATACGACTCCATAACTTGGAACTAAACATATGATTATATAAATTCTATAATCTTTTTTGAAACTTAGACCCTAGGACCTCTGTTTTGTCCCATTTCAAGGGATCAATGATAATGTTTTATCAGGAGGAAGATTTCATCGCAGACACCATCTGCTTCCTACCAAAGAACTTTTCAGTACTCTTTCCAATTGTTGACTAAAACCTGTATTGCATGTTAAACGAACATTTAACTATTTCACATACCCCGAACAATCCGCTGCCACTCTTTACACACAAGCATACAGTTCTTTAGATCTTGATAAGGAGGAACTAAGCTCATTATGTACTCAACGATTTCTAATGGTAAATCTTGAAAACTTTTTGAAGAATCGTCTTGCGTCATGGTTCGTGAGCAGTCAGAACAACGATGACCGTCTTCAGAAATCATCTTTTCTTTGTAATATTTTGAAATATAACACTAGTCACAGTTTGTTATTTTAGAAGATGTAACAATGTACACCACATCATAATTATAACGAATGAAAAACCTTAAATTTTATAAAAACTGCAATTAAGACGAACGAAGGGGAAATGAACAGAACAAAACGACAATCCAAAACGAATTTCGATTCTCAACAGTTACGGAGGTGCCGGAAGGTCGTAAACGAACACGGAGCGTAAAAAAGCTTGTCAACCGCTCTCTTATCGATATTATTCTATGGATCACCGTAAAACTATGTATCATAGCAGAAGCAAATAGAAAAATTAAACGTCAGCCATTTATATCGCAAATTTCTCTTCAAGGTATGTATTATATAAATGTCAAATTAAATGATTCGTATGAATAATTAACCGTTAGTAGCAGAACCATCTTCCCATCACGTGTAACATGTCTATTGATACATAACCACTCTAGTAAAACACTGACTTTTCTTATAGCGTCTGTTCCATCTGTAGAAGATTTCTTGAAATGGATTCCTCCAAATTGGAAGATCTACATTTAAAATTAGATAAACTGGCACTGCGTAGTCTAGACATAGTCGAACAACTTCTTAAAGAGCGAGAGAGTCTCGAAATGACTCTTCGAGACGGTTACTTTGAGCTGACACGATCACGACACGTTATGAATCCAAAGGCAGTCAGTTCACTGCAACTGCCATCTTCCGATTGTGATAAAACTATCACTGCATTAGTAAAAGTTGATCGAAGCGTTGAATTAGATGATGAATTGGTCCAACATTTTCAGTTTGTCGTGAGTTCACATAATGATGATGATGACAGTGAAGAAAATGTATTGAATGAAGGCATGAAAGAAGATGGTCTTCGAAAACGATCAACCAAAACCAATAGCAAAGTACAAGAGAACTTATCGAAAGCTTTCAAAAAATTCGGTGGCAAGGATGATCCCCTTCATTGGTTTGGAGTATTAGTGCCACAGTCTTTGCGGAATTGTCAACAATCATTTTGTGCAGTCACTCAATCCGTGTGTAAAATTGCGAGTTTACAAACCAACCTGCAAACTGTACAAAAAGAATATAAAACTTTAAAACGTCAACTTCAACAACTGACACACGATAGCCAGTAGATTTTCACTTATCGCATATTGATGAGGACAATTGGGACCAAGTTAAATCTTAGGTTTTGTAAATTCATATCACAATTTTTTTTAAGGATGTGCAATTATTTTTTGTACAGCCTTAGTAGCAAATATTTCAGAAAGCCACTTGTAAGTAAAATTGTCGGCTACAAAATAAAATTACGTTTTCATTCAAAATGAAATTCTTCTTGACTTTCAGAGGAATTCAGATTTGCAAGACATTCAGCAGATTTTAACAAAAGTTTTTGAATTGGACATGGTCATTTTAGCTTTTGCCTCAACGGAATCGTCCTAGTGGCCATTGCCTTTTTATTTTTTTGTGTCCGTTTCGTCTTTTTCCTTTTAATTAAATGGCACTTTAAACCCCCACCACAGTATGACTAACATATCGAACCCATTTTGTTTGTTGGCGTTTTAGGGGCCTTTAACTACAAGGTCATTAGAGCCACGTCCACTGAATAGTGCAGAGACTGCACAGACACTACACAAATGTGACGATATTTGGGTATTAGCGGTACCTAGTGTTCCCAAGCGGCCACCCATTTTAGTACAAGCTGGGATTGTATTGCTTAACTTTACTGATCAAACGAGAACTGGTGTCGTCGTCGTTTCAGGGCTCTTCAACTACAAGGTCATTAGAGCCCCGTCCACTGTGTAGCTCTGATGCAGAAACTGCGCAGACACTAAACTAATGCGACGATTTTGGATACTAGCAGCACGCAGTTTTCCCAAGCGGCCACCCATGTCAGTACTAGATGGGGTTGCGCTGCTTAACTTCGGTGATCAAACGAGAACTAGTGTGTCCAACGCAATTCGCCGCTCCCTTTCTAGGCCCTAATAACCATGGTAGTTGTGGGCTCAATAGCAACAACAACTAGGTTTTACCTCGCGTCTTGACAAGGGTTCTGGACAAAGCAGAAAGTACAATCCACAACCACTCAAAATGAACTTTTATTTGCAGATTTAGAGTCGAGAAATGAAACGAGCCTGCATCATCCAACCTGACTGGCATTCATCTGTAGATGGTTCAGAAGTATTTCGAGCAATTCTTCAACCAAACAGTTATAAACGCAAGCAATTCGGTAAAAACACCTAAAGATAACAACACATTTCAGAAATAATTCCTCTTAGAATTGTTTAAAAAACCCACCCTTCAAACAGGATTCTTGGAAAAGCCAAACCTCCCACCATCAATTGAGGAAGTCAGTTTTAAGATTTTCATTTATGGAAAATCCAGAACAGGAAAGACCAGCACAATATGCAGACTCGCAGGAATTGATCAGATGTCACCATATCAAGATACCACTGGTAAGGACAACAACGACAATCAAAGTCCCAAATGGCTACCAACAGCAGCAGTAGTAACAGACTCTTACAAATACTTAATTCCAGGAATAAATGTAACTGCAGTCTATTGGCCTGTCAAATTCATCTCTACATCAAAAGTACTATTGTTTCGTCTCGAATTTTGGGACGTAGGGGAAGTATCCTTGAAGAAATTCGATCACATGCTACCAGTAAGTCTTAAAAGCCATGTTAATAGTAACGGTGGAGAGTCTGTTATACCTTTGTCTTACTGTTGCAAATGTGCTCTTCTTGCAGTCATGCAAAGAAGAAGCGGATGCAGTCTTATTCTTCTTCTCTTGCAGTGACCGATCCAGTTTTGAAGAAATTCCCAATCAAATGTCACAAATTTTGCAAAGTGATCAATCCTGTTGTCCAATAATTATAGGAACAAGGTTGGTTCATTGAGTGAAAAACCACTCAGGAGAGCACAGTTACACACACCTTTCCTTCTTTCTCTCTCTCTCCAGGTATGACATGCACACAGTAACCGATGTCAGTTTGCGAGATATTAGAGATTTTGAACTACGGTTTAACATCCCAATAATTAAGATCAAGAACATCTTACCAGAGTCACAGAGTAAAGTGATACAGAAGTCAGAATTTAGCGAAATTGCGTTGGCCTTAAACATCATTTGTGAGCAGTTATGGTCGCATGACAAATCCAGAGCAGATACACCTACTTGAATGTCAGTAGTAGTAGCAGTAGCAAGCAGCACTTTAAAGAGAAGACGTTACAACATTTTATAACATACCTCAAAGGCGAGGGATCGATGCTAAGCACTTCTCAGTAAGCGGCTGGTGGAGGAGGTGATGGTGCTGATAAAGGGTAAAGACGTCCAAGTTGCAAGAATATTGTATCTTCTTGTCAGCATACCAGAGACATTCACACTGCTAATAAAATATCTGATAAGAGATGTTATTCTGCTTGAATAACCTGTTACAAATATTTAAATCTTGGCATTAAATATTTTATAACAAGTTTCCCAAATGTTAGTTCTTGCAAACCTGCACACCTGACAAAGGTCTTATCCTGGTATACACGTAGCGTTTTGCCATCAAGTCTTCATGATCTGCAAAGACTGACACAAATCGTGTGGCTACACAGCTCAAACTTTTGCTGAGTCATTCTGAAACCACTTTTTTGTTGTTTGTTGGTGTTTTAGGGCCCTTCAACTACAAAGGTCACTAGAGCCCCGTCCACAGCATAGTTCTTATGCAGAGACTGCACATACACTATACTAATGCGACGAGGTGTTGGGTATTAGCAGTACCCAGTTTTCCCAAGCGGCCACCCATGTCAGTCCTAGCTGGGATTGCGCTGCTTAACTTCAGAGTGATCAGAACTGGTATGTCCATCGCAATTCGCCGCTCCCTTCTGCAACCACAATGGAGAAAGAAAGAACTAGGGTTCGCTAGGGTTGGTGTCACCCCCTCTTCCGAAAAAAGCCGTTTCTTCTGCTTTGGTGTCACGCCCCTTTTCTCATGGTGCGAGTGGTGTCACCCGGTGCGGCCCGCACCCCCCCCCAAGTGACGCCACTGGGTCCTCCTCAATGGTGGTCTCAGGAGTCGTTACTGAAGAGGTACATTCTCCCATGTGAATGTTCTCCAAGAACAACAGCATTAACCAGAAGATTGACGAAATTGCGAATGGATCTAGGACACGTACTGTAAATTATTAGACGCTGATTTTGTTTTGTTGGGGTTTCAGGGCCTTTCAACTACAAGGTCATTAGAGCCCCGTCCACAGCATAGTTCTTACGTAAGAGACTGCACAGCCACTACACTAATGCGACGATTATGGGGTGTTAGCAGTACCCAGTTTTCCCAAGCGGCCACCCATGTCAGTATTAGCTGGGGCTGCGGTTGTTGTTTGTTGGTGTTTTAGGGCCCTTCAACTGCAAGGTCATTAGAGCCCCGTCCACTGTGTATTTCTGATGCAGAGACTGCACAGACACTACACTAATGCGACGATTTTTGGGTATTAGCAGTACCCAGTTTTCCCAAGCGGCCACCCATGTCAGTACTAGCTGGGGCTGCGGTGCTTAACTTCAGACGAGAACTGGTGTGTCCAACGCAACAAGCCGCTCCCTCAAATCTCGCATGACCATCAAGACTAACGAAAAAAAAAACGTTACGCGTATACCAGGCTTTAGAAAAATGTAAAACTGAGGACTTGTGACATGGTGGTAATGCATAGGTACTTTGTGCCTGGTAACGTTTTCTGTTAAAGACAAATAGCTTTATTCAGACAAGTTAAATTACATTACACATGAATAGGTCACAAACACGACTGAAAGCTATGAATAAAATCAGCTTGGGACAAATTCGTAGTAACCATCATGATACTTCAAAAATTTGCAATTCAAAGTAATTGTCCATTGTTTTCAGTGTTCGCTTTGGGGATTATGATGAGAGAAGAAAACGCGCATGCAAAAGTTGTTTCCATGGTCAGGAAAGCATACCATCAATCTAAAAAAAAAGGTAGACCCTTTAAGGCCAGTGAGACACAGGACAGTATGTTCCACAATGTTGGACGCTGCAAAAAAAATGACCACCACCACCACAACAACAGCGTACTACCTCTTCATCCTCCTCTCTTCCTCCAACTGACCATTTCTATTTACGTTTGGCAGCAAACTCTTACAAAACTCCGTACACAGCAAGGGGCACTGCCATTGTCTGTCCAACTCTGGCTAGCGGAAGGGAGAGAAAAGAGTAACAACACCAATGGTACATGTCCACAATTTACAGCAGAAGACAAAGTGGGGGGAGCGGAAGAAGAAGAAAATAGACAAGAGCAGTAGAAAAGGGGCAAGACATAAATGACACCTCCGAAATCGAGGCAATAAGGAATGTATAAAGCCTTGTTCAACACAACTTTTTTCCTGACACCATGACAACAATGACTTCAACAAATATTATGCGGGAAAAGTTTTTTTCTTTCTTTTTCTGGAATTGTGGACATTAGTGATGAGAGGATTGCAACAGTCTCAAATTTTTTTTTAAGAGACTGTGACAACACACAAGCACAAGACGATAAGGCCAGAAGAAGAGGAAAGAGAGAGAGAGAAATTCCAGCAACAAGGCAAGCAGGCAGGGAGGAAGAGAGCTTGCTGTGACCGGCCAAGAACTGGAACAGATAAAATTACTGGTGGGGGTCTCCACTGCATTCGTGGACGCTAGACCACAAGTTGCTCATGGTGAAATTTGCTGATGGAGAACTACAACGTCAAGGAGGAAAGAATGAATTTGCTGTAACAAGTTTCGCAAAAAAAAAAAAAAAGGTGAGCGCTCGCTCACCCACGACGACAGACCGCCAGATAATTTCATCTAACAGACCAAGGAAACGGAGAAAACGAGAAGGACGAGAGGAACAAGTGGTCATCCAACAGTACTGACTGGTGCACACGTCCAAAATCCACTCTACCTGTGTCTCAGTAGCCTCACAAACTTCACACAACATGACTGTACAAGAGATCTACGCTACGTACATTCCTCACATAAAGGCAGAACTATGCTGTTTTACATCTGCTCAAAGAATTTTATCTTAAAATATGGAAAACTAGTTAATGATATAAGAATTGGTGGATGGGACAATGGCAAAAAGGTGACAAGGTCCAGAGAGAGGGGGGGCAAGGGCAAGAAGAGACGAACGTAGAGATAAAAATTAAAAAAACAACAACTCGAAATAAAGAGGAGAGGAGGAATGGTCAATTAAAACAAGTAAAAAAAAAAGAACGGGGAGGAAGAGGATTCAAAAATAAAGGCATTGAATAAATCCTAGGAATTTCGAGAAAGCCTATGATACGAATTAGTGGGGAAAAGGAGATGTCACAAATATAACATTTTACGAAATCCCACCGAGCAAAAAACGTTCAAGATAGACAGGAAAGGAGGAGTGAGGAAGGGCAAAGGAGGGCGCGGGGGTCACAGGACCGAAAAAAAAAATTGATAACAATGACCTGTGTGCTACTTACTGCTGCTGCTGCAGGAGAGAGCAAAAGAGGGGAAGGAGGGAGATAGAGAGATCAATGTCCCCAAAGTGTCGTCGAATTTTTCTAAAAATACAAGGAGACGAGAGAGAGAGAGCGAAAACTATTATTTTCCAAAAGGTACTGAGTGATAGGGTTAAGGACAGAGAAATAGAGAGAGGGAAAGAAGGGGGTATATAACGCTTGATATGGATTTTTGGAAACGGGGCAGGAGAGGAAACGGGACGGGACGAGAGTAATAAACTTAACTTTTGCAAAGATCAATATTTTATTTTTTTAAGATTTTTTTTGTATAAGTGATGGGGAAGGGGTATAGAGGATATAAGTAACGGTGTGTGTGTGTGTGTGGAGGACCTGGGGTGTAAACTGAGGGAGAAGGAGCTAAGGAGTTTATAAATTTGGGGATTTCTGGGAGTAAAAAAACCGTGCTTATAGGAAGCTATCTGGAGCCCCAAAAAATGGGTGCCTTGTATGTTTTTTTTTTTAAAAGAGTAGAGCATCGTTGAGAGACTTTATCAAACTAACCATCATTACCAGATCTGCTTAAGAGGGAAGAGGACCACAACAACATCTTCAAGACTTCTCTTAAGAATAATAAAAGAAACAACAAAAAAAAAAGGACAAAACAAGAGGAGAGGAAGAAAATAAAAACGGTGACTAAAGAAAATATGACTACTACCCATCTATAAAATCAGCATTATTATTATTCTTAATTAATAATACTCCAGGGACAAACTTCTTGCTTCTACTGACAAATAATAAATTAAAAGACTGGATATCCAACACCTGATTCTCTGGCAATCACATAAACGAAAAAAAAGAGGCAGGGTTGAAAAGTAGAAGAAGGGTAGTAGAGAGTAGCGGTGGAGGCACCAAAAAAATAATAAGGATCTTTTACACAACTGGAGATGATGATATATCAAGAGATGAGCTTATTTCAAAGAACGCTGCTGCATTTTCACCACACACACCTTGCACACACATGGAGGAGCAAAGGGGGAGAGGTGAGGAACAAAAATGTGAAAAACAATATCACATCTTATCCCACCACCACCACCGCCGCCGCCACCAACAGACAGCAAAGCAGGAAACTTGAGATGGAGAGCTATGGTGGCCCCTCCTAAATATATATAAAAGTCTTTCTAGATTTGAATCTCATTAGTGGACAACACACTCCTCCTCCTTGTCGTCGTCGTCGTCATCGCCGCCTCCTCCATCGTCATCATCAACAACACCACCTTGGCTGGCTGATTGACTGACTGACTGACAGACGACAAAACAACCGATAACACAAGCCAACGAGAAATGGAAAACATCAAGTTGATCAACAACAGCACCTATTTGAAATGGCCTGCCTGAGTGACAAGAGAGAGAGAGAGATTCTACAAACATTTTAAAACTCTTTTAAAAATTATTATCCTCAATACAGTATAGTAGTGAGAGAAAGATAAGAGAGAGAGAGAGAGACTGGAAGGGGCAAGAGGAGGGGGCAAACAATGAATCTGGTTGCAAACAGTCCACTCAATTTCCTCAATTAAAAATCAAATGACCAAAAAGATATAGGGGAGGGGTAGCAGCAAAACAACAACTACAACGTCATTTAACAACCCCTCCATCCCATTCCCGACGACAATCCTCGTCATTGCACCTTTGTTTGTTTGTTATTTGAAATTTTGGTTGATTTCAGCATGTGTGGTGTGAGATTCGAGTGAGCAAGGCGAATAGATGGACAGAGCACAAATTAAAATGACTATCAAGTGTCCACAACGACAGGAACACAAAAAAAGCTTACATATATACACATATATATATATATATATAGATAGATACTGTATATATATTAATGATGTGTGTTTTTATATATGCGGCTGAATATAACGACAGCCCATGGAAGTTCAAGAGAGAGGGGGAAAAGGGTGTGGTGTGCGTGTGTGTGTGGTATGATGAAAAAATAAAATGGGGAGAGGATTTCCCGGGACAGTTTCACGTGTGAAAACACCAAAGAAGGAAGAAGAAGAAGAATAGGGAAGGAAGGAGACAAACAACACACTAAGTCACCATGAACTTACGCTCAATTTTAAACGACTTCTACAAATTTATGAATTACCATCATCATCGCCACACCAACTTCGCTACTAGTAACAAACAGCAAATTAGGGAGAGGAATGGAGTGGTCATCAACTGCCGCTATGGTTTCTCTTGTGCGTCTCCTCTCTTGTCGTTGTTTTTTTTTTTTTTTTTTTTGACATCCGCGAATTGCTGCCAAAAAGGAAGCATTAACAGGATATATCTATTGGCGAGGAGGACTGCATGAAGAGAACAAAAAATGAAATTGATACATTAAATAACCGAGACAAAGGAGCGTCTAATTACAGCTAATACCCATACCCTCCTCCCTCATACCCCCCAATAGTCACAGTGAAGCTTGGAGGGGGACAACGAGTAGTAGAAGAAATCACGAAATGAAGCCTTCCCCATTCAGATTACCCAGCTGAATTTCACACACTACAATGAATGGAGTATATCACTAAGAGTTGCGCAGGAGGGCCCTAGGGGCCCTCTCGCGAAAGATACTTCTAACACTTTTGAGCAAAATAAATTCTCGCTAGCAGGAAATTAAAAAAAAAAATACCAGAGCAAGAGTTTCGTCCCGACAGGAATGGGATAAAGACGTGAGACGAGGGCCAAATGACAAAATAAAAAAGAAACAAATCCCAAATAGGACGTCAGTTCAATAATTACAGGCTCCACATCCCTTACACCCCCTTCCTCTGTTGGTGCCAATGAATAAATGAAGGAAGAGGAATGTGCACTAAGAAACTGTGATCATCCATAACAAAGGTCCTGTAAAATTCATCTAGGATGGGGGGAGGGAGCATAATCCAATTATTGACGACACACAAGACACACATACACACCTAACGTGAAAATTGGCAGTTTTTTTCCCCTTAGTTGTGCAAAATCTGGAAAGCCCTTTCGACTGACCACCTGACCCCAAATTGGTCACTGTAAAACTGTGAGGAGGAAGAAGAAAATGATGTAAGAGTAACAATAATTGAGGAAGTGGACGAGAAGTGAAGCAGGGAGAAGATTGGGACACCACTCACCAACACGAAAAAACGTGAAGGAGGAGGGGAAAAAAAAAACAAAACGTCCCATTACTAAGATCAGCGACATTAACTACTTGAATCAAAAACCCTGGTTACATCACTAGTGGTCCCAAACAGTAACCACATTTGAAAGAAAACGCGCCTCTTTTCTTCTTCTCAAAGATTTTAATTGGTGAAAAGGAGTCACACAACGCCGCCAATATAACACGTCCTACGAATCCTTTCCACAATGACAAGTTTTGTGGCATTTAAAACACGTGGGATGGAGGTGAGAAAACGACAGAAATAAAACAATAACTGGTCTCTAAACTTTGCTCAAAAGCTTTAAAAACCAGCCAAATTACCATCAGATATTTTTATATAAAAACAAAAAAAAAGCAAGTCTGATAGCAACATCACAACGGAAAGATTTTATATAAACGCAATATAGAAAGAGAGAGAGGGAAGGATGGACCTCGTGTTGTGCATAACCCGAACAAAAATCAAGTTCGGGTTTGACTGGGAGACTCACACTGATCACGTAGTCATTAAGAACCAGAATCTTAATGGACAGGAAAAAGAAGATATCCTCTGAGCAAACTTTGAAGGTAGCGTTCAAAATCGCTAACACATTTTACTGCCGCCCTCTAATATAAACATCAACGACAGTCATCCCTATATTGGACACTGAAAACTGCACCAGAATAAACAACAGGAAAAAAAATAAAGCAAAAGAAGGAGGAGGAGCGGGGAGACTCCAAGGGGAAGGGCAGGTTCACAAATGGGTCGGGTACATCCATACTCTGACGTTTTCCTATTCATGTAAAACTCTACAATGGCAGCAACAGAACCGCCGCCGCCATCCCTCCACCAAAAAAAATTATAACGGGTATGAAAAGGAGGAGGAGAGTAAGAAAACAAAAAAAAATGAAGGAAGAGGGCAGGGGCTAATCATTCACCATCACGTGTTCTAGGTGTCTTGGTTCACAAAAGACTAACAACCAGGCATTTCGGAGACTTGCTCACTGCTGCAGTTAGTTGTTGAGTTCCTCAGTAAGTGCAATTGTCTGAGTAACGATACAAAAAGAAACAAAAAAAGATTAAACTAAGAACAATTCATGACCATTAGTTCAAAACCTACTGGAACTCAACAGTTAACACATTTTGAATCTTTACCTATCGTCTTCCTGCGATAGGGCTCTTAAGCAGTGAGCAAGTCATATCTGTCCAAGCCTGTTTCAGGCTAGGAACTACTACCACCACTTCTCTGCCTTGCCCTGCCGTTCTTCTCTTGCATGTATTCAGAGTTACGCTCACAAAGCATCCACGTAACGAAGAAAAAACACTCACGTGCGCACACACACAGACACTCCCCCTCTTTCCCTTTTTATAATAGGACACGTGAGGGGGTGAATGTATATGCATATATGAACCAGGAAGTACCACAAATCAAAGAGAATGCTGCTTGTGCTCTCTCTCCCATCAGATTAAAGAGTTTAGTCGCATGGCAACAGGAGACCCAAAGTGCTCTCACACTAACATTCTTCCACACTATACTGACACCACCAAAGTAATAAAGAGAAGATCAGTCCACCACCACAAAGACTGTCTTTCTCATCAGTCGGTCCACCCATCCCCACACCCTAGACCCAAACACACACATTTTTTTTTCATCAGGGTTAATTTCTCCCACCATCCCTTTCCAAATACACACACATACACACTCAAGTACACATACACACAAAGTTATACTTTACATACATACATACATACACACACACTGCCAAATCCCAGTTCCCCTAATCCAAAAAACGTAGAAAGGTGACTAGATTATGCTTGCCAAGTATTGCCTGTACACTTGTGGGTGAGAGAAGGGTGGAAGAATTGAGGTGGGTTAAATGCAAACCAGCTGGGGAGAAGTGAAAATGTTGCAAAATGCAAATTTTTTTTTTGCCCCTCTCCTCTCTTTCACAAAAACACGCACATTTTTTTTCCTGTGTTATGTATGTATATATATATATATTTATATCTCGCAGTTCCCGTTGGCACTTTTGGTCTTCTCTCGCAAAATGGCCACTAAGAAGAAAACGGCGTTTTCACTTCACTTACTCTTTTGTTTTTATCAAAGTTGCACGATGCTTTGGAGCTTATAGGCTTAGAAAGAACCAAAACAGAGATATACTTGATTGAGAGTTAATTCCATATTTTCAGGAAGCTATCCCACGATCCCGTTGCCACCGCCATTCCATCTTCAGTGACTCCCAAGCAACTGACTCTGTTATCGTGACCAGCTAGGACGCCTAAAGGACAAACACAAATGTAAGTAGTAGTAGTAGTAGCAGCTGTATAACAAACATGTCATACTTATAATTATCAGTGCCACCACATCACAACAACAACAACAGCAGCAGCACCACTAGCAGTGTTCATAACGCGTCTTCAACCAATCAAATAATAATAACGAGGACAAAATCACTGGCAATACCAACCCGCACGTTCTGTTCGCATGGAATCCCAGACATTGCAGTTAAAATCGTCATAACCAGCCAAAAGGAGGCGACCACTTTTGGAAAATGCTACTGAAGTGATGCCACAAATTATATTATCGTGAGAATACATTGCCAATTCTTGATCGGCCCTAATATCAAACAGTCGACAAGTAGCATCATCTGAGCCTGTTGCAAAAGCATGCCCATTAGGGAAAAACTATAAAATAAATTTTTCAATTAGATCATAACTCCCCCCAAATTCCGAAGAGTAACACAGCATTATACATCACAATCGCAATTCTCTGACTTACTGTGACTGCATTTATGTCGGACTCGTGACCTGGGAAAGTCTGTTTACACATTCCATCTCTTATGTCCCACAACTAAAACACAAACCAAAAATAACAATTAACGAATAGCAGAAATAACGGCATCTTTAACATAAAATTAAACAAAAATTCTTTTAATCCTATATTAACCTTCGCTGAAGCATCGCAAGCCCCAGACACAAATGTCCTCATGTCGGGAGACAAGGAAAGACTCATTACGTCTCCTGTGTGACCTGTAAATGAAGTACACTGCTGGCCTGTTTCTATGTCCCAGAGCGCACTAAAAATATAAAATTAATTCAATTTACGTGGTATTTTTTGTCTTCTACACTTCAACTTACTGTTATAGGGTATATAGCAAATAAAATACCATAACACTTTTATTCATTCATTCACTCACTCACCACGTCATGTCTCCAGAACTAGTTACAATTTGGTTATCATCAAGAAAGCGACAACATGAAAGATAACCAGTGTGCCCTGGCAATTCTCTGCTAACTCTCACATTTCCTTCCCGTGTTTTCAGACTGTATATTGAACAGATATTGTCCAGACCTCCGCAGGCAACGTAACTACCAGATGGAGCATAGGCACAAGTCATAACCCAGCTAGAGCGCAAAGGAATAGCATGAACCTAAAAAAAGGAGGAACGACAAAAAAAATTCATATACCATCTACAACGTTATGTAAACGAAAGTTTCTTTATAAGTTAAACACAACCGTCTGCAGCTATCAATGAAAATAATTCCCTTCTTCTTACGTACCCCCTTTCCCAGGACCAATAAAAAATGAAATTTTGTAAATACCAAGCAAAATTTACAAAAATGCAGCTTAGCAAACTGTTACAAATTCAACATAAATCAGTTACACACCTTGTTTGTTGTGTACGAATCCCAAACAATAAGTTTACCATCTTGTGAAGCAGAAACCAAGTTACTACAAAAACAAAAAAAAAAGGTAAAAATGACGAACACCAAACATTGTAATTTGTCGGAAAGAGAAATAAGTGACACTTCTTGTAATACAACATCACATTATTACCGAGAATCTGATCCCCAATGCATGGCATAAATTTTGGCAAGGTGGCCTCGAAGGGTCCTCCGTGTGCGCATTTGAATCCGGCCAATAGGTTCCATGTTACTAGTGGCCTGGACCAACGTCGTATCACAAGCTGCTTTCCTTGCATCCTGTAAACACGCAATAAATCATTAGATTTTGAGATGATACACATGTTAAACCCCCTACTCTCTAAAATACACCTAACTCCAAGCAACAGAAGCATGACGACCATTAAACATAATCCCACACAACTCAAGAAGAGCTCCCTTAGGCAATATACAGTTTAGTACAACAAAGAGCCGGGAGATTGACTTCCGCATAAATACTATCACAGAACCAGTTCCTATTCAGCCTTCAAATACTAAATCAGTGGTCTGCTTTAGGTCCTGGAATGTGCTCCCGTTAGCTATTCACTCCTCTGTCTACGCCTGCTCTAATTACAAATGCATAGCGAGTCGTAGGCATGTCAAAAAACTTATATGAGCGTTTCCTAGCCAGTATCCCAGATTAACTGCGTCTTGGGGTGGAGTGTCTGGGTTTTGTTTCTTTTTTATTGTGTTCTGTACCATGGTACGTGAACAAATTAATAATAATAAACATCTTGCGCCCTTGAAAGACCTACCGGCTACTGACAAAACTAAATGTTAATGAATTTTGAAGCTTATTCAAAGCAGTTTGGTCAGTTTATTAATAAAATAAAGCAATTTCAAAGTACCAGCTTTCTAACACATTAAATAAAGATTTTTTTTCTTAAGTAAAAGATGGAGCAGTAGCAGCCTCGGAGAGCAGCCTTAAATGCAAAGACACCCTGGAGCTCAGGAGCATGACGTAAACTTTTGGGAAAATGGTCGAGGGCATGATTATCATCGTCATTACGTAAACATCATCCTTCAACATGGCAACAAAACGATCCTCTCGCACATATACAAGGATTATATTTTCCCCCATTTATTTAACGTTAGTAGTGATGACGCACGTTATGACAAAGGATGGATGAGAGAAAGATGTAAACCAACTAGCTTTTTTACATGGAACTGGGCAAGAAACTAACGTCGTCAATAGTTCAGCAATGAAACCGGGCTAGAGGTCACAATATTTGAATAATAGTAGTACCCATTACAAGGTGATGGGCAGCCCTATCACTCGAATCAACAAATAATCACAAATGGGTGTGCGTGCAAATAACTGCACGACGACAGTTTCCTCTTCACAAAATGTTAGGCTTCCCCATTTCAATGCAAAATGAAGGATTCACTTTTCTCCCCCTTTTTCTCTGCATGTTATTGATGGTGGAGGATGTGTAGAGAGCAGCAATGATCACTATTATGATACAGCATCCCATTTTCTCTCTCTCTCTCTCTTCGCTCTTTTCCCCTCTCTCAAAACAGTACATCAACCACCAACTCCAATGGCGCCGGAGAGAAAAAATTTTTATCCAACCTATAATGGATAATGGTAGGAACCTACTCAGGTATTGATTGCTTGCTGCACGAGATGTGCGACTGCAAGTGCGAAGACCTTCTTTCTCGTTTCACATCAGAAAAATCTGCTTTTATAATAGAAAGTCGACTGACTTTGGTGAAAGTATAGAAACAGAGACACACACATACACATGGAATGCGTTGCATGTATGTGTGCGCGATCCAAAACTCTAAACAGGAGGGTCACTGGAGATACTCCGAGTATTAAATTGGCAACTAACAATGGATACGACGTATAACGCCGCGTGAATTCTTGGCTTGCAAGTTCAGAGGGAATCATCATCCATCCTTAGCGTCGTCACAGCATTTACGTGTTCAATATTTTAGCTGCCAAGCAAACTGCACTGGAGCTAAAGCTAATTTCGACTGCGCGTAATGGTTAAAACACTGGCAAATGAATCCTGCAAAGATTAAAAAATCCACGTCATCATACGAATCGCTAGACTAGTGATTCAATAATTCAATACTCCAATTTGGAGAACACTAATTGGCATCCTACATTATTGAATCAAAATGAGGGGAAATAAGAGGAGGAAGAAGATGAGAGAGTGGAGGGTGGCCATAAGGAGCGCAGTACTTTTGGTACTTTAGTAGTCCATCAATTTTTATTCCTTCATTAGACCAGGGCGGAGGTCACACCAAGCAACATCTGAACACTGGCAAAATATCAGATGACTGATGGTCTTTTTATCTGGATATTTAAAAGCATGAATGCCTGGCGACGTCATTACAAACCTAATATATTTAACACATTATTATTGTCATCATCACATCTCAGATCCTGTGTTTAACTCACTAGTAGTCTATGGAAATTGTGCCATTTCTAGGTCACACTACTATATGTCAGAGGACTCCAGATTGCATAAAAACATCAAATCGATTGCCGTTTAAAAATAGCAACCTTACTGGAATTTCGAGGACTTGGTATGTCCTGTCCAGACAACCTCATCTGAAAGTGGAGCATTGATTTAGTTTCTTTGGATAAAAGAGTTAACGCATTATATACATATTGTTGAGAACCAACCATCGTATCACTACCATCACCACCACACCTTTGAATATTTATCAGACATTTTTCGTGCATCCACGCCAACATTTTTGTCTGCACTACTGAAAGGGAACGTCTAAAATGATGCTTCACACTCTAGCTACCGTCAAAATTCTTAACATAGCCATACTAGAACAATTTCCTTATTATTTCAGAACCTAGGTTATTCATCCGTTTTCTGTTCGTGTCCGGAAAGATTCAACTTTAATTTCTCTGCAAGATGACTTGTGTGATGTTATTGTTGCATTTACGCTTCTGGGATCTAAGATATAGAATCCAATCTAAGGTCAAATTATAACACAAGTCTGTAAGTATTAGAATGATATCAAGTTTCACCATATCCCTATCAGGGGATTTACTACGGACTCCAGTTGTGAATGGGTTTGCAACAGAAGAAACTGCTTTGTAGCATCCAGGATTCATAATTCAAAACAGCACAATCACACACATTCACTAATTCTTCAGCACACATGATGTACTTCCCGAAGACTACAAATCACCAATTTCCTCCTATCAGGACAATCAACCTTAAGTGCTCTAAATCTTTCCCAATCCTCGTAATTCAAGCTCCACGTCCATAGACAAAAGACGCCAATGTTTCTTAGCCCAAAATTTTTCCACGTTACGTCACAAATGTCGTCCAAAACCATGATCAAAAAGTTGATTATACTTACTCGTATTGTGTTCTTGAGTGTTTCTGCTTCTTGCCGTAGACTATCTAACTCATTCATTCTGCTATGTAATTATGAAATTAAAAATACCTGAAATTAAAGAAAAAGAAAACACATTCAGTAGTTGGTCAATTGAAAAACAATGCGGTGGGGGGAAAAAATCACACAATTCAAAAGGTACAATAGTTTAGATAATATTAATTCTCATTCTACTTAACACCCTTTCAAAAACCATACAAATATAATTTTCCGCACTCTTCATTAATTACAATGCATCCCCTTCATTGTCGTCCTAGTTATTTTCAATTCCCTGGCCTTAGTTCAAGTAAGAAAATGGACAATACACACCACATACTCATGAAACCAGTAAAATATCGTCTGTTCGCAATTCTATAAATTCATGAGGTGACGCAAGAGGAGACTCCATTCAACTAAATGGATATTATTATCATCATCACACAATGGTGTTTTTGTGCACTGCAAGGTACAACAAAATCAAATTCACCACGACTAAACATTTAAACAACGTCTAACACAAGTCGGACATCAGCCGCCAAATGAACCATTACACCGAAGTTTACTATTTGTGTCTGGGTTTAAACTTTGAAGACGTCTAGCAAAGGTTCAATATTTCATTAAGCTGGTAAAAAAAAAACTCCAATTCTTATGCCAATGGTTGGAAAAGCAGTCAACAATTCTCTGAACACGAAAGTTACTGGTAGGTGGCCGACAGAGCAAGATAACGTCGTTTGAAATTAAAATTTCATCAAGTCAAACTATAACAAAACACACCTCAGTCTCTCACTATTTTACAAACAATGATCATAATCGGAATTCTTTTAAAAAGCATCAAATTATCAAGGCAATGCCCTAACAAATGTCAGTTTGGTGTACAAAGGAATCCTGTCTTTTTTCCTTAGAATTAAAGCTCCCGAATGGCATTCGCCGGAGAGTTTAAACCTGTTCACGAACCTACTCCTCTACCTACATGAAATAGAGGTCCCGGCTTATTTCACCAGAATTGAACTACAGTATTTCTACTGATGATGTCAACGTGGCTTTTTTTTAAACAACTATAACCTTAACTTAAACATTAATCGATTTTACGAAATTTCCCCGTCGTATTTTTCGCTACCAAAACAAAATAGTCACCTATGATACGGCCAAATTTCACGTTCAAACTTCAAACACTCTACTGTAAAAATAGTAGCCTTTATGACTCAGACAAAAATAAAACGGTTTATTATAGCACAAAATTAAAACAGCAATAACAATTACTGCAAATAAACCAACTGAGCGACCAGGTAAAGACAGGTCAACCAAATGATCCTTAAACCCACTAACTACTTACTTTAGACCCACATCAAATTCCCCCCCCCCCCCCTCTGAAGTCCCTAAAACAGGGCTCTCAAACAAAATATAAATTTCAGCAGAATTTTTTTTAAGAAAAATAAAATCACACAAACACAGAGAAAGACGATATAAAACAAGGAACCCTCAATGTAACACATTATTGTTGTTGTATTATGGAAGGGAGAAAAGACATGAAACGTTGTTTCATTGAATTGCATAGCGATGTGAGTCATTCATACCAATTTCCAGACCAGATGGGGGTAACAAGGCCCCCAGTTGTCACTATTTTTTAATACAGTACCCCAAAAAAAGTGAACGTGGTAAATGAACACTTGGTTGACTACGCGCCTTTAATCTTAGCAACAGCGAAGCTATAAATAAATCTGATTTTTGTGTTCAATGACAACACTTGTGATATTCGTATACATTAAAACCCCTCTCACTATTTTAAAATGTTAGATTCAAACAAACCTTTTTATATGTATGTAAAAAAATACTCCCCCAATAGCAACTTAAGACCTGCATGTTAGCAAAAACATTTATGTGCAATATCACCTCTCACAATTCAACGGAAGATCCAAACGCTTGTTTATGAAGTCAAGACAAACCTACATAATAAATACAACAACATTTCCTTTTAATTCAAATTCCTCATTGAACTACCAAGTCATCAAATGTTGCTTTGTTAGAGTAGCCTCAATTGGTGGCAACACGACCAAATGAAATAAGAAACACGGATTTGTTATTAAACAACAACATTCTGTAAACTTAAGTTTTCTCCTTCAAGTGATGTTTCCTAACCTAGCAGTACGAGGAGCGATTGCACTCTCCATCAACAAAAGTGTAAACTTAAATGTTAAACAATGTTGAAACAAAAGAAAAATAACACATAACTAAGGAAATTCTCTCAAGCCAACACTATTACAAAACTCAATATCCAAATATAAACTGATCACTCTTTAGTAGTCAGTATCTCACTTATCAGATAACGTGTGCTCAGGGTCAAGTTAATGCACCCTTGAAAATCTACAGCTCCAAACTTGTTCAACGAGCACCCTCCCCTCTCTCTATATTGAAGTGATCTTTGTTTGTAAACATTTACAAAGGAATCTCGCAGTGTGAAAAAAAAAACAAACTAAAGAAACAGCATCTTCCTAAACCACAGAGATCTATATTTAACATGACACTTGACTGCTTAGGTGATGCCTGTCAGACGACGACGAAGACGTCTCTCAGGTCTTACAACTAACACATCTTTAACAAACCTGATAGTAACTCACCCTTGTATCCTACCAGTGACCACACCTTATCAATGGCCAAGCTGCCTTCCTACAGTTGACTAACTCCAGGTGGAAGTTTCCAAACCGGAGAGATCTGGAGCTGTTTTTCTCAAACCACAGTATACTAAACAAACTTCGGGTTCAAGACAGAAATCCTATCTTTTTCTTTTTATAAATAACATGTACAACGCAGAAACGTAAGTATTACGAGTTTACCTTGCATAACATAATGCTCAGCTTCTTAAAACTAAGAATTGCAGAAATGGTAGTGTGACCTACAGTACCTGCAGTAGTTAAAAGCATCAACAACAGCATCTGACAAAGGTCGTATAAAAGAGGGTTTTGTGTCTTGAACCACGAGTACATATTAGACCAGTGAATGAAAACATTTTTTGTTTTAAAAATGGTCCCAAAGTTCTTCGTCAAAAAACGGAGGTGAAAAGCACTGATGCTTTTATACAGAGAACAAATGTAGTGTGCTATACAACACAACGTGGTCATTTTGCAATTGCAAAATTTCAATGTTGACAATTACACGATTTCTTTTTCAGTGAAGATTTAATTCGTTGCAATGAGAGGACGTTTAAATCACTACTGGATTAACGTTAATCCACGTTGCACAACCCACTAAGTCATATTACAACACTATTTTTTTTTACGACAAAATAAACGCGATTTCCGTATTTGATTTTTGTTGTGCAGTTTATGCTAAGGATGACTACCTACCTCCTAACTGCGAGCTAAGAACTATTTTTTAAAGCAAACTGAATGAAATTTGAGATCGATTGTGATTCAGTCAACAATATTCAAATGAAAATCTCTTAAGTAAACAATCATACTAATTACCAATTAAACATTAAATTTGTTAATTCTGCATTCTACCAAACAATTTTGGGAGGGAGGAAACCGAAGATTTTTAGTTACAATACTAATGATGCTAAACATTTCTTCCACCGACTTCATCATAAACAGGATATATAATTGCTCAATTCAACTGGAGAAAATACATCAACGACCAGCTCTAAGATCTATTAACTCAAATTATGACGAATTATTTGCATTTTAAGAAACACGCCACTAAGATTCGTACATCCCGGTCACTGAAAACACCTTTATATAGCTCTCCCTCAGTCAAGAATCGATTTAATACACCACGAGTTCAGGATTGGGCATACAATTTCTCGCATGAGAATTTTTTTTTGAATTAGTTCACACATCTATAGTAGATATGTAGGGGAGGGGGAACAAAAATTGCAAATTGTGATGATTGAAATCCAAAACAATGTCCAATGAAAGCGAAAGCCTCGTTATCACCCTATGTCATCGACGAAAGATTATCACTTAAAAAAAATGAAATTTTTAGATAGCTAAATTCCAAATTTCACCTACATTAAATACAAAAGCTACATCACCAGAAGCAGTAAGTGCACAAGTCATAATATTTTCCCCAAGTGATCTATAAAATAACTGAACGAACATCGAGAAAGAAACAAGGCAGTTTAGTATAGTCTACTTGAGCTGACATTTCTGGTTTTCTAACGAAAAATTTTCACACCTAGACATCTGTTTATCTTATAACTCGTATAAAAATCTAGCAATTCTCATGCGTGGGAGAGAGAAGAGAAAAAGGCCACAAAAGGATTGAGAATCAACATCTTTTGAGAAATGTCAATTCAACAGCAAAGCGGCGTCATGGACAGATTGCTAAATGGTGTAGAGTGAATATTTAATCTTTGAAACGAGTGAACACCAGCTAACATTTTCCAATTCAAACTGTCGTTACAATTCATCCAACAAAGTATATTTGATTGAACCACACGACAGTAATCAAGTCCATAGGAAAATAACGCACAAAACAACAAATAAATAACCTGTCTTTCTTCCAATGTTGAAAGTGACGGATCTCCATCAAAACATGGCGGCTACAGCCGGTAAACCGAATACACAATCAGAGTCACCAACATCTCTTCTTATAAGAGATGGATGGAGAGAGGGGGGGAAACAATCATACGACTGATGTCGTAAATCTGGATACTGTGTATGGAAGAAAGATCAAAGTATGGAACAAGAAATGGTGGCAATACTTCATCACACCCAAGACAATTTTAATTGTTACCAACATCATTAATATCCAATCGGAAGCAACGAAACACAAGTCCGTTCAGCCAGAACCGACCGCCATTATGCAAACAACCCCCTCCCCGTCCACACGATTCCCGAGCAAAGTGACTGCAAAATACCAAATGCAATTTCAATTAATCCTTACTTGTCAACACCAAAAAATGCAACTCACACGCTCCCAACCACTTTCATCTCTGTACGATGGGCTCATCTTTTTGGAAATCCACACCCACCATCGCATCGCTAAGCCTAAAGCCGGACGGATAACAAGCATCCATGACTAAGGGCTAGCAACACCTTCCATTTGCCAGGGAATAGTAGAGAACACCATTGGTTCTTCGCCACCAACACCAAAGCGTTTCACTTCACACAAACAACAGACCATCTTACTTACTCTATAAAATAATTCCGGAGGTACAAATAGTTCAGTGGCGCATAAAATCCACACACCACCAGCTAAATTCGTTACAAATTAACACAGAAAAATATTTTTTGAACGGATCCAGCTTGGACAGGGTGCGGTTTCCTTCCTCACAATCACGAAAACCCCGTAGACGCCTAGCTCCGAAAACGACACAGCGCATGCTACCTTGACGTCATCACTTTAATTTTTCCCCGATGAAGAAATAAATTCTATTTCTAACACTGCCATCTGTTGCGCAAACATCAAAACAACCTTGTTCCAAAGTACACTAGTCTAAAAAAAATCATCACATCGTTGTTTTTAGATTTAAAATGACTTCCCCCCTCTCCAATTGACAATTGAACACTTTTTTAATTTATCTAGCTGATTACTTTTTAATTCCATATACGAACAGCTGAATCCCACGATCCTGATGCTAAAGCCATGCCGTTATCTGGAATACTTATTGATGTAACTCGATTTTCGTGACCTTGTAAGGTGCCTGAAAAAAAATATATATTTTTAATCTAGGATGTTTATTTGTTTCAAATTGTATTCAGGAGAATCAGAAATGATTTTTAAAAAATAATATTTTGTTACAAAAAGAAAGTCAACGCGTTTTATGCAATCATTTGCGTGGGGTCGTATTATCAGCACCATTTGACGTACAGTCCCAAAATATATCGTGAGTTGCCACGTAGAATTCAGCGAAGATGAAGGTAGAAACATTTGAGAAATCCAACATAATCTCTTCTTATCCATTTCCCGTCTCTAGCGGATTACTTATGAATGCTAGATATCCAGAAAGAAGTATATAGAGAGAAGGAGATCGATAAGGGATGGTGGATATCAAGGACTCACAAGCATAAAATTGGGCGATGATTTTTACACTTATGTGACTGGCCACCGACCCCATGTCGCAACCTTTGCGCACATAGAATACGAACTTGTAGTAGATAATTTAGCATCATCTTTAAACATTAATGATAGATTGAATAAATAAACCATCGCCAGCGACGGGAAACCTCGACAACATAACGGTACCCTATAAGTTATTCAACATTTCAGAGATCGATGGGTGCCAATTTCTATACAACAGGGTGTTGCAAACAGAGCTTCTGGATGCTGTAAAGGGATGTTGGTGAAGAATCTCAGCCCTAAGCTGACTTTTGAATGACATAATGATTAAAAGGATAGGTATTAGTGTGTAAAGGGTCGAAAATAACACCAGAAAACAGGTGTTAATAAGGATAAAGTTATTGCAAGTTCGCACACCTGAACGTTTTTAAAATGTACGATTTCGAATGTCCATTCTGGAAAAGACTTAATTAGTTTCTCTTTTCATCAATACCTACCATTATGCGCTAGCCTGAGCGTGTCCCAAGCGTGAATACTGTAATCGTCAGAGCCACACAAAATAAATCTTCCACTAATGGACAAAACACAGGAGGTAAACCCACTATTTGGAGTAGGTGGTGCATAGCATCCTATTGGTTGATCAGCACGAATGTCAAATAATCGAGCTGTCTTGTCATCAGATCCAGTGCCAAAATAATAACCACTACGATGAAACTATCAACACGAGGAAATTAATAGCATTTACAAATAAACACTGTTAAATATATATATATATATGTACACCTCACATAATATTTGACTTACAAAAACTGAATTCACGTCTGATTCATGACCCCAAAAAGTCTGTTTGCATTTTCCATCTCGACAATCCCAAAGCTAATTGAAGGATAAATAATAACAGTGAGGTTATTTTCTTTATCACCTTGGATAATATTGTTCCAAGTATTAGAAATAATGAGATAAACAACACTATAACACACCTTGGCCGTTTTATCAACAGATCCAGTAATAAACGTATTCCCGTCTGACGATAAAGACATGGACATCACATCACCTTCGTGACCATGAAATTCTGCAAGTCTGTTGCCAGTTTCAATGTCCCACTTGACACTAAAAATAATTAACAATATGAGAAAAAAAACAGTATATTTGTTTTTTAGAGTAGTTGACAAATTGCATTAAGTTTTGAATATTCGCATAACCGGGAGGGAGACGAGTATGACGGGCCGTGAGCTTATATTAGTCACGCGGAAGAAATCAAATTTCTTCCCAGTAATTAATTAAAAGTAACTCTCACATATTCATGTCAGCTGATCCTGTAATGATCTCCTTATCATTTAAAAAACAGCAACAAGATAGAAATCCTTCTAGTCCAACCAATTCTCTCTTTATTTTGGCTGCACCATCGCCATCCCGACTGCTCAGGTCATAAACAGTACACATGTTGTCCATCCCGCCACAGGCCAATAAAGTACTTGTTCTTGAATATGAAACAGTCATCACCCAACTGGACCTCAGCGGGATTATTCTCATCTAAACAATGTGACATGAATTTTAATAATATATAATTGAATAATAACAAAAAAAAAACACCTAAAATTGGATGACGTCCTCACCTTGTTACCAGTCCACGAATCCCAAATTATAAGTTTACCATCTAAAGCTCCAGACACCAGATGCCTGAGATTTAATCACGATATTTAAATAATTAGCAATAATTCCCCATTTTAAAAAATTCATGAAGTATATGAATGAAATAGTAATGACATTAAAAACTACATCAACATGAGGCTCAATTAACAAGTGCCATGCAGAACATGAGTCAACCTGGGATTTGAACCCACAACAAAGAAAATTATTAGCGAAAACGACATTGACACCCATAAAAAAGCCCCATTATAAAATATTTAACATAGCATACCGATTATCAGAAGAGAACTGCACACAACTGACTTTTGAAATATGACCTTTGAGCAACCGTTTTGTATTAAGTTGAATCCGGTGAATTTCATTTAAATCCCTACATCTCTCCTCCAAAGTTGTGTCTGCAGCAACCTTTTGAGCTGCCTGACAATTAAAAGTAATTTTAAATTATATTTCACTGAAATCATAGCATACTGCAAAATTCCTTAAAACATTGCCTTTATTTTACTGAGAAGGTCCTCTAACTCTTTCTTCAGAGCATCTGTGTCTGCATCTGACATTATGAAGACAGATCCTTAAAGCAAGAGAAATAAAGCAAACAACGTTAGTCATTCAGTTTCGCGCATCGCATCCATAACTGTATTGTAAGAATAATCGACTGTATGACTCAAACAAAAGAAGGAAAGCGGTTTTAAAACCATAAATATGAAATGTTTGTTCAAACGGTCGTAATTAAATACAGGCAGACAAGTTGTAAAACTCGCAAATACATGCAGAAGTACTTGAAGAAAACGTTAAATCTATTTATTTGAAAACACCTTACCGGCTTTAAAAGCACAATAAATAACTCATTAATACGCGAATTTCTTTTTTCCTTTTAATTCGATCACATGAACTCTTTAAATCCCAAAAAAGTTTTATTACATTGACCTCTTTGTCGAGGCCATCATCAAATTTCGTCTGCTCTTCGAGTTGTTTACGAAGCAGAGACGACGCCCGCCATCACAACAACTCTTCTTTTTTTTGTTCAAAAACCAATCACAAAAGGCGCCGCTTCAATTGTAGGAATACTATTGGCTCAATCTCTAGCGACGTCACCAACACTGGTCCAATGAGGCATCGCAAAAAACACGTGGATGCATAGCACGTGGGACGAGATTTTTATCAGCCTCTCCTTCCTAGAGATCAATCCCATCTCTAGTTGCCGTCTCCAATTTCTTATAGCCTCTAAGCATCCTCTTTTTCCTATGAAAAATCACTACTAGCAGTCTAGTCCCGTTGTAAACAATGGGCTGTTGAGGTCTCTTCCGTTATCGATGTGATAGGCTGTATATGTGCAGGTGCCATAAAAAAACACAACACCTTCTTCGCTTTTTTTGTTGTTGTTGTTGTACTTATAGGTACTGAGTCGGTTACCAATTACATTTCGGTTGGTTCGGTGAGTGTGTGTGTACGCTCCAGCACATATGTATTAAATAGACGAGACGAAGGACAAGCAGCCGGTATTTAAAGCGTGGTGGACGTTCGTAAGGCATCGTTGTCGTCATCGGGACATCATGGCAGGATTTTCATCGTCAGTCATCATCACATTTCTACGGCTTTTTCTTTTAACGTTAACCGTTACTTGTTTATTATCCAATTACGTGAAATCTGAAGAAAACATCCCAAATGTCGGTAAGTTAATTATCAACTGTCAGATTAATTAATATGAATATTTTTCAATGCGTTAAAAAAAGGTTTCTTTCTGAGCCTGAAATTTTGTAGGGATTCAGTCAGATACGTATGTGTGTGTGGGTAGGATAAAGTTGAGGAAGAGTAGGAGGAGGAAAAGGATAAAATTGAAAGTAACATTACTCTCGAGTCTACGTGCCAAATGATGCATATATCCGAACATTGCCCCCTCCCTTTTTTTAAAAAAAAAAGGTTAAGCAGTTTTCTTCGTGTTGCTAAGTGACATTGGGAGTTTAACTGTTTTAATCATTAAACTGGTTAACGTATTAAAAAGTTGTTTAGTTTAAAAAGAAAAGAAAAACAACCTCTTATCCTGGGTTATGAATCTCTTAACGAGTCTGGGATACATTTTGTTAAACTGATTATCGATGGTGGGCCTCCAACTTCATATTGACTCATCTTATTGCCGGCATGATATACACAGAGAACTCTTGATTAGATTACTTTAAAATATAAATGGATAAGGACAAGAAACGGAGAGAGGCAGAGAGAGACAGAGAAACTCAGAGAGACAGACACATAGGCAGCGAGAAACCCAGAGAGGGACTCAGAGGCAGAGAGCGACACACAGGCAGAGAGAAACCCAGAGAGGGACACAGAGGCAGAGAGCGACACACAGGCAGAGAGAAACCCAGAGAGGGACACAGAGGCAGAGAGAAACCCTGAGAGAGAGAGAGACACAGAGGCAGTGAGAAACCCAGAGAGAGAGAGGACAACTTCAGAATTTTAGTAGGAACTATAAAACACGAATTAGGTGGACGATATGTTCATTATTCGTCCAATGTGTTGTTCTATACATCTAATTGTTGTTCTCGTGTGTGATTGTTAGTTTTTAATGAAAGGAGGAAAAATTATCTACATGTGTCAGTAATAAAAAGTTATGATAAAAAGAAATTTTTCTTACAACAAAAACAACCACACGCATACACAATCCTTAACACGCTTAGTTTTCCAGTTAATGCGTTGTCTCTCCTCCTCCCTTTCATGAAACGTACAAAAACAGCATGAGGTTGATGAGTTTAACATAACGTAACTGATATAATGCAAATTTTGAAATGGAGATCAGTATATATGATAACAAGAAATATTATGCCATAATTCGTATCATTAAAGTTTGTAATAACATGGCGTCTGGCTTACCAAAGAAATAAATCCTTGCTGTTTCTCATGACAGTAACTGTTTACCTGAAATACATTTTAATAAATCAAATGAATATGTTTGAAAATAATCAACCCTAAAAGGTCCTGTTTTACCACTCCACATTCATTTCATCATTTCTGTTCCTAATCAAAGTGTCTGACGTTTGACTAAACTTTCAATTTTTGAGGCCTTATACTACTGACCTTTTTAATATTACCTTTTTTTAAAGTGTAGTTACTCAGAATTCTCTCTTGAATCTTTCTAACCCCTCATAATTTGCAGGTGTCAGTGTTGGATATCGTTTCCTGTTATTGATGCCACATAAATTGTACCCTCGGATTGTATGATCTACCTCCATGTTGCTGGTCAGATAATAGAAAAAAACAGTTTATTAATAATAATGTATTATGCAAAACTATATTTATCATAATTAAAAGTATGTGGTTGTCTTTAAATATTCACTGCGAGAATTACAATAGAATATAGAATCGGTATGGATCATAAATAGTACATACAATAGTTACGTGACAATAAGGTGTTCTTTCCTGTATAAATCAACTAGCCGTTGGAAATTGGGTTAGTTCAGTCGAGGTCAACCATAGAAAAACTAGTCAAATTTCACTAGGTGTTAGGTCGTAAAAAACTCTTGAGATTATATCCTACTCGTTTATATAACATCGTGTAATTTGTAATGACCAGTAGAATTCTTGAAGTTCACCTGAAGCCACTGGAATGAAAAAAAAATCTGTAATAAAACTTGCCAGGTTACTGTTGTGCCCGCTTATTCCTACTAACCACATGCATGAACTTGGCTTCTCAATAACATTGAAATAACTTTTTTTATGCCATAATTTCAACCTAAGACCACCTGAAGGTTACCTATTTTTTTATGTGTTGCTAACTCGTATTTAAGGAAATAAACTATATCAAATTTGAATTCTGAACGCAAATTACCATGTAATATGTAATGAAATTATCTTTCACGCAGAACATCATAAGAATATTATTGCGCATTTTTAAAAGTTCCTCGACCATAGCTTGTTACAGGACTATGACTTTGTTTAGGTCCACTGCATCAATTAATGAACACCTTTTAATAATTTTCACTGAACCCACCCTTCCTCGAATTCTCCTATCCCGAAAACGCGTTCTTCCCACCCAAGCTAATCAATTCACACAATTACATATGTAAAATATTCCGTATTTCATGTTTTTTGGATCTTATGAAGTTCCTTGTTTCATTACCTGGAACCTGGGTTCTTCAATTTTTACAAACTACTGTAAAAACAAAGTTGCTGATGAATGTTAGTTTCAAGGTAACCACAACACATATGAAAGAAAGACTCCTGATACAGTATAGCGTGTATCCATTGCGTCAAACAACTTTTTTTCCTTATTTAAAGAATCAAACATTTTTTTTTATAAATGCCCAAATGGCGGATACCTAAAGCAGGTTTTAGTAACCTGATGGGTTTTCCCTTTTGTCCTTTTCGTTATCGAAGAACTGGAATAAACGGCTGATAACATTCCCGGAAATGAGTTGACCCATGAAATTTGTGAATACGGTCGTTTTCTAGATACGTAACATTCAATGTACAGCATTACCAGCCTGGAACAGTAATATTTATTAATTAAAATTAATACAAAAAGGTTTTGCACCTTTTTTTTAAAAAAAAAATGGAATGTCGAACTCGCGTGCAGTCTGTTCTATTTCCTTTCGAACGTATAACACTAGGAGTCGCTGTGATTGGTGAAATATTGTTGGTTCCAAAAAGGGCTATTCAATACATTACGTAACACCTCACGTTTTGTGTGCATTTTAATTTATTTTTCTTTTTAATAATTTAACTTTTATACGATTAAAAGATAAATTATATATATTAAAAGCTTCAGACCCACCTTAAACATCAGGTTTGAATTGTCTACAGCCATATACTGTATATTGTCTTGAGATACATGATGTTCTTTTGGTAACGTTCTAAAACTTACGTGCGTTAAATCTTGTGATGAATTATAATACAGACTTCCATTGTTTCTCATGTCCATTCAAAACCAACCAAGAAGAATAAATAAGTATTTCATACTAATAATTTTGTATTATATACATTACTTTTCAGGTGACTTAATGGTAGTAACAGTAGCTACAAATGAAACTGATGGTTTCAGAAGATTCCTTCGATCAGCGAAAGTATATGGCATTGACGTAAAGGTAAATACAATAGTAATAAATAAATGCCGGTTTTAAGTTACACACCAGTTAATATATTATAAGAATCAAAATACATTTACAGTAGTCATTTCATATCAGTCGATCTCGCCTCGGTGGCGCAGTGGCTCGCACGCTCGGTAACTGCGTCAGTGGTTCTAGGTTCGATACTGGGCCGAGGTGGGTTGGCTTCTTTCGGATGACAAGTAAAACCGAGATCCCGTGTGGTGTATGATGTAATTTGAACGTAAAAGAACCCTCTCTACTATTCAACGGATAGATGAGGCAAAATTTCCAGGTGTAGGAGCTCGCCTTCCGGCAATAAATAAGCATAGGAGTTGTTTTATTTCATATCAGTCTTATGATAGAAAAGCACCCGCCGCGGTGGCGTAGTGGTTAGCACACTTGGCAACTGCGTCAGTAGTTCTAGGTTCGATAAGGGACCGAGGTGGGTCGGCCTCTTTCGGGCGAGAGAGAGGCTGCGAGTGTGCCTTCTCTTTCGGATGAGAAGCAAAACCCGAGGTCCCGAGGTCCCGTGGTCCCGAGGTCCTGTACTACGCAACGGGCAGATGAGGCAAAATTTCCAGGTGTAGGAGCTCGCCCCCTCGTCGGTAGCATTCCCCAACGAACACAGGACCGACGATAAATAAGCGTAGGGGTGCAGCTTTGGCCGGCAACCGGCTGCAGAAAAAACTATGACCAATATATCGATCGCCCTATGTCTATTCAGAGGGACAAGATGGGTACCCGACCCTGCCATAGGCGGGAAAAGGGTTAGGAGTTGCTTTAGTTGCTTTTCTTATGATGGGAAAGCATAGGGCAACAGAGAAAGAATCAGAAGAAGCGCTCGTTAGAGCTCGTTAGGTGGCTGGAATCACCCGGGGCAGGGGGGAGACCAAAGTAGACGTGGGAGCAGGTTGTTTGTAAAGATATAGTAGTACGGGTAAGGCGTACGGGGACCCGGTGGAAAGTAGGCGGGAGTGGAGGATTAAAACCCGCAGACCCGACCCTGCCACAGGCGGGATAATGATGATGATGATTTCATATCAGTCTTAACTGTTGTAGGTAATATTTAAAGAAAAATTCCATTTAGTTAACAGAACATTCTAGAAAGTACTGACGTCATTTTTGGAAGGGAAAAAAGTTCTATTTTGTTAATTAATAGAACATTCTAGAAAAATACTGACGCCATTTTTTAAAAACAAAATCAGCAACCATTTCATATCTGTGAGAGAGAAAAAAACATTTTGTCGAACTTAACGTAATAAAATTTAAGAGTGCGATCATTAACAACGGAGACTGTCCATCACCACCAACCAACCTTTTCATGACATGGAGGATCATGTAGGCGAGGTCATTTACATTATCAAATACGATGTTAAAATGTCATTGAAACAGGATGTTGTGTACAGTATATAGATTTTTAGTTTAACATTTTAATATGCAACACTTTTTTTCTTGGCATCTGCTACCTACTGTAATTTCCTCCAACTATTTCTCTCGAACAGTTATATTCATTATGTTTAGGTTAACAAACTAGATTTAGATATTCTAAAACTAATGATTAACGTAATAAGTCGTTTTCTCCATAATCTGGTTATACAATAATGATAATACCATTAAGTTGCATTTAGTCTTCATAAGATAATAAAAAGTAGTGTCCACCCATGTTATTATTAAAATAAACACACAACAATTAACAGTCGTGATTCGTGGCATTGTCCTCAACTTGCGATGTCCATTTTACCTAGTCAGTGGTCGTCAACATATCCTGCAATTTGTCTGTTTACAACAAATGTGTATTTATTTGTATATACAGTATGTATATAATCTCTCTTTAAAAAATTAATTGCTTTTTTTTAAAAAAAAAAAACTAACAAGGCGTACACCGAAAATATATTATTATCTTTTTAAGTCAACAACATTCCTTCCTGAATTTAGTTTTGGGAGCTTTGAAAATGACCAAAAGAAAAAGTCGTTGACCGTTAAGGTAACACGCCCTAGACACGCTACTTACAGAGTGCTCTTTGATAAATTAAGCAGCCTTAAACCCTGTCATTGATAAAATGGGTGACCGTTTCCGCATTCATTTGTTGCCTGTGGGAAAGTTACTCAAAATTTCATTGTTGACTGTTTGCAACTGAATGGTATGTATCAAGTACAGTAACCAGTTCTGATCAAATATAAATAACAAAAAAAAGTAAGTTTTGGATTTGTTAACACTATTGAAGCCCTGACACACGCACACTCACAAAAAAAAAATAGTTAAACAACATCACGTGTTTGTTTGCTAGTTCGCGCCTGGTATAATGCCAATTAACTAAACACATTTTTATTTGTTTCACATGTTTGTGTATTTTTCTAGGTTCTGGGTATGAACCAGAAATGGGAAGGAGGAAACGTCAAATTATACGCTGGAGGCGGCCATAAAGTCAACTTATTAAAAAACGAGTTAGAAAACGTTAAAGATTCCAACAAAATCATCATGTTTGTCGATAGGCAAGTTCCATTAAATCTATAATTGTTACTCAATCGCGGGGGACACATTTTTTTTTTTGGTAAACGGAAGAAAGGGGGGGTGTTCCGATGAATGGAAAAGGTGCCAGGGCCCGCTCAAGGCACCAGCGACCAGGACATCTGTCCGAGGCTCCATTTTGGCACCAAAAAAAAGGGGGTAGGTGTCTTAGCCACTGGGCCTCATAACGCTCTCCCAGCTTTTTTTGTTTTGTTGGTGTTTTAGGGTCCTTCAACAACAAGGTCATTAGAGCCCTGTCCGCTGCATAGTTCTAATGCAGACACTACGCCAATGCCACGGTTTTCGGTATTAGCGGTACCCAGTGTTCCCAAGCGGCCACTCATATTAGTACTAGCTGGGGTTGCTGTTTGTTTGTTTGTTGGTGTTTAAGGTCCCGTCAACCACAAGGTCATTAGAGACCCGTCCACTGCATAGTTCTAATGCATTGAATGCACAGACACTACACTAATACGACGATTATTGGGTATTAGCAGTACTCAGCTTTCCCGAGCGACCACCCATGTTAGCACTAGCTGGGCTTGCGTTGCTTAACTTCAGTGATCAGACGAGAACTGGTGTGTCCAACGCAATTCGCCGCTCCCTGCTGGGGTTGCGTTGCTTAACTTCAGTGATTATACGAGAACTGGTGTGTCAAACGTAATTAGTTGCTCCCACTCTCCCAGCTGGCCGAAAAACCAGAGGGACTCGATATGGTCATTGTAATTCCGCCCCGCTAGTGCAGGACTAAACTTGTTAAAAACAAGTCATGGGGGCACGGGCTGGTGATGTACAACGACGACGTTTCAGAAAATTGTCACTTTTTATACTAGTCTTCAGTTTTTTTTTTTTACTCCGAACACTTGAGGGCGGTAATTTTGTCTTTTTGTCTAGGGCGGCATAAATGCTAGATCCGGCCCTGTAGGTGCACAGGTTCGATCCTTGGTCGAGACAAATGTAGTTTCTTACGAATGAGAGGGGGGAGAGGGAGAGAGAGAGAGAGAAAAAAAAGGGCGTCTTTCGTCCCAGATGGGACATTGAGCCATGACCCCGTTGAAGTGTGTACAATGTCAGGAGGTCGCGGTCAACAGTTCCCCGAGGTAAAATAAAGAAACTGGGGCACCAAGTGACATGTTTGACTTACAAATTTGACTAATTATATTCCAGTTAACAATCTCGTTAGGATTGAACCTGCCCTTAAGCATTCTCAAAGAGGATACGCTATTTTTTTTAGTCTTTACCGAACATTGTCATTTTTGAAAGGGCCATCCGCGAATTCTGCACAGACACTACGCTGTTATGACGATTATTGGGTATTAGCAGTACCCAGTTTTCTCAAGCGACCACCCATGTCAGTACTAACTGGGCGTGCGTTGCTTAACTTCAGTGATCAGACGAGAACGGGTGTGTCCAACGCAATACAGCCGCTCCATGAATGCAAATGGACATTGGTGACTCTGCTGGTCCCAACCCTTGGTGGCTCCCAACCCTTATCCCACTTATGGTCAGGTATACAAGAAGTTCTTAACCCTCTATCTCCTAGTACACGATCATGTCCCTCACCTTAGAATCTATTTCTCCTACCGTTTGGTGAGGTTTACTGCCATCCCGCCACTGCTTATGACCTTGTCAGGAAGAGAACTCTTAAATTCTTGATTTTTTTTTAAACTTCACAGTTATGACGTGATCTTCACTTCCGGGGCTGAAAGGATTTTAAAAAGATTTTATAAAAGTAAAGCCAAGATATTATTTTCAGCAGAAGGATTTTGTTGGCCAGATGAATCATTAGCAGTAAGTTGTTTTTTTTTTCTCTCTCTCTCTTTTTTTTTTTGATAAATGGTAGGCCCTTTCAAAGAGGATCCTCTCACTCTGAACTCAGGACCTCAAAACCAGGAATTATTTATTTTTTGTCTAATTACAGAATAACTACCCTAAAGTGGATAAAGGAAAGAGATTCCTGAATTCGGGTGGTAAGTTATTAATCTTTTAAAAGCGATAGCATATTTCCTATAAAAAGAAAAAAAAAACGGGGTTGAATTGGTCTTATAGTCCGATATCCGGTTGGCATGGGGATTGATAATTTTGGGAGGGTCAAAATATGCATCGTTAATTTTGCACGTTAGAATTACAAATAAAGTAGTTCGCTTATAGCGATGTGTTACTTTTATTTTTAACGTCTCTAATTGGGATTTCCCCCTCCATGGTTTCGCTTGCTACCTCTTTTTTTTCCTGGGCTGGTTCAGGGCATCCAGACTGTTCTGTTACCTGTACAGGTAAGGTGTATTTAACAATTATTAATTAAATCGTGCTGGTGGCATGCACTGTCTCTTTCTGCTTTTTTATTTTTCTTTTTCCTTCCTCTGTCATCTCGCATTTCTAGTCTTGCAACGATTTCTGGTGTCTTTTTAGGAGGCTTAACACCACTTCTAGTGACTAATATTGCGTGTGTGTGTATGTGTGACTGGACCAATCATCTTTATACCCTGATCCCGCCTGTGGCAGGGTCGTGTCTGCGGTTTCGAGCCTTCCAGGCGAGTCAAATCATGAAAATGATATGGGCCCAGGTGTTGCAAGAGTAAGGACTGTGACCCACTGTAAAAAAAAAAACCAAATAACCCCGTTTTAACACCTCAGATAGTAGCGCGCTTTATCCTTGAACTCGAAATGTGTGCGTGGGTTCGATCCCAGCTTTAAGGAACGGTCTCTTTCTCGTTTCGGATGGACTTCAAAGCTATGGTGTTCTCGGATGCGACAACTGCTCAGGAAAAAGATGATGTGTGGATGGACAATATTCTCAAGTAATGGAGTTCCCTTCCCCGCATTGTCAAGTGGCTAACATCATCAACATATCCTTATCCCGCCGGAGTCAGGGTCAGGTCTGCGGGTTCGAGCTCCCCACTCACGCTCCCCTTCCACGTCTGCTATGATCTCCCCCATGCCACGGGTGCTTCCAACCACCTGCATTCCTGAAATGGACCTAATGAGCTCCTCCTCCCCTTCTTCTTGTTACGTGTCCATACCACCTCAATCTACTCATCATCATCATCATCATCATCATACCGGTATCCCGCCTGTGGCAGGGTTGGGTCTGCGGGTTCGAGCTCTCCACTCCCGCCTATCTCCCACAAGGTCCCCGTCCACCCCCACACACTACCATATCCTTATGGACAACTTGCTCCCACGTCTGCTTTGTCTCTTCCCCTTGCCCCGGGTGCTTCCAACCACCTGCATTCCTGAAATGGACCTAACGAGCTCCTCCTCCCTCCCTCATTACGTGTCCATACCACCTCCAATCTACTCTCCCTTAGTTTTTGCCGCGATGTCCCCCACACCCCCTCAGCTACCTCTAGTACAGTCACAGGCGACTCATGGGGCAGGCAAACCAAGGCGGCAAGTTTTAAAAGGGCGGTTGATTTCAGAGGTGCTTCCTTGCCTATGCAGTCTATCGGTCATTTAAAATGTTCGTAGTCCTGGGGTACCCAAACTTCTCTGGTTTGTGAGGCCTTTTCTAAATATTGGCTTTCTGAAGGCACCCTGTTGCAGAGGCATAGCAATGCACTGGCAATGGGACAAATAGCAAGGGCGTGAAGAGCGCTCGGATAATTTAGAACTGCACTAAATTAATGGGGGGGGGGCGCCGATGGATCCACTTGCCTAGGGCGCTTGAAACCCACGAACCGGGCCTGACTGTACAGTATACTAATTCCTAATTCTAGTATGTGTGACTGGACATATTGATGAATTTAAATTTACCTTTTTTTTTTCGATTGGCCGAAATGTGTGTTGTGCATTGATGTGATATATTTGTTGCGTTGAAAAGGGTTTATCGGATACGCTCCTGAAGTGTACAAAATGGTCACGAGTTCAGAGTTGAATAATGCAGACGATGATCAGTTATACTACACCAACATTTTCTTGGACGAAGATCTACGAAAGAAATGGGGCATCAAATTAGATAATAAAGCAGAAGTTTTTCAAAATCTGAATGGTGCTGTTGGTGAGTATTGCCTCTGCCTAACATCGTTACAAATAACATAAAATTAATTTTGTGTATTTTAAAAAACAATTTTTTTTTTTTTATTTGTAGGAGACGTTGAATTAAGATTCAAAGATGATGACGCTTACCTTCATAACACAGCCTATGGCACAACTCCATTAGTAATACATGGAAACGGACCCAGCAAGGTAACAAAACAATTTTAAGTTTCTCTTCAATTTTTGGAGCGCTCCCCCCTTACCTTTCTTTCCATAGCAATGGGGAGATACAGTGGCGTCGCTAGGGTTGGCGTCACCCGGTGCGGATACACCAGGGTGTCACCCCCCCCCTCTCCCGAAAAAAGCCCGGGGAGCGGCGAGTTGCGTTGGACACACCAGTTCTCGTCTGATCACTGAAGTTAAGCAACGCAAGCCCAGTTAGTACTGACATGGGTGGTCGCTCGGGAAAGCTGGGTACTGCTAGTACCCAATAATCGTCGCATTAGTGTAGTGTCTGTGCAGTCTACGCATCAGAACTATGCAGTGGACGGGTCTCTAATGACCTTGTAGTTGACGGGACCTTAAACACAAACAAACAACAACAACCCGAAAAAAGCCGCTTCTTCTGCGAGTGGTCTCACCGAGTGGTGTCACCCGGTGCGGCCCGCACCCCCTAGTGACGCCACTGGAGATAGATAGCTTCGGATGCTACCCATAGCATCAGTGTGGGATGGTTGAAGTGCAGACAGGCAAGCGGGAGTCCTGTGTGATAGGAGGGTCCCAATAAATAGTTGAATGGGGGAAGTTTTACAGGACAGGTGGTTAGGCCAGCTATGCTATATGCCGCAGAGTGTTGGACAGTGAGGATTTTTTTTTTCGTTTCGTTGGTGTTTTAAGGCCCTGCCGTACATGAGCGGGGTGTGGACAGCTGATAGAATTAGGAATGAGTCTATTTGGAGTAGCTTGTGGGTGAGAAAAAAAATGAGGGAGAGTAAGTGAGAAGAGGGAAGGAGGAGCTTGTTAGATCCATTACAAGTTTTTTTTTCGTTGGTGTTTTAGGGCCCTTCAACTACAACATCATTAGAGCCCCGTCCATTGCAAAGTTCTAGGGAAGCGTATGGGTCTAGTGCAGAGACTGCACAGACGCGACGATTTTTGGGTATTAGCTGTACCCAGTTTCCCCAAGCGGCCACCCATGTTAGTACTAGGTGGGGTTGTGTTGCTTCACATCAGTGATCTCCCGTCCATTACAGGAATACAAGTAGGGTCTCTAATGACCTTGTAGTTGACGAGACCTTAAACACCAACAAACAACAGGAATACAAGTAGTTGGAAGCACCCGGGGCTGGGGGGGGGAGACCAAAGTAGACGTGATAGCAGGTTGCCTGTAAGGATATGATGGTAGTGTGTGGAGCGGCGAATTGCATTAGACACAGCAGTTCTCGTCTGATCACTGAAGTTAAGCAGCGCAACCCCAGCTAGTACTGACATGGGTGGCCGCTTAGGAAAAATGGGTACTGCTAATACCCAAAAAATGGTCGCATTAGTGTAGTGTCTGTGAAGTTTCTGCATAAGAACTATGCTGTGGACGGGGCTCTAATGACCTTGTAATTGAAGGGCCTTAAAACACCAACAAGCAAACAAACAGATAGTGTGTGGGGTAGACGGGGACCTGGTGGGAGATCGGCGAGAGTGGAGGGCTAGGACTCACAGACCCGATCCTGCCACAGGCGGGATACTGGTATGATGATGATGATGTATTAATGTCGACTTTTGTTTTCTTTATCAGACTGTTCTTAATGCACTTGGAAATTATTTAGCCAAGTCGTGGTCACCACAAGATGGATGTTTGCAATGCTCAGAAAATAAAATTAGTCTCACAAATATTCAAGTATATAATACTATCGGTTTCTTATTCTGATTATTAAAACTTACCCCTTTTTATATTTCCTAAAAAAAAGCCGGACGGACCATAAACGAATTTCTTCTCTTTTTTTATATCTTTTACAGCCAACTGAATATCCCAAGATCTTTTTGGCAATTTTTATTGAAAAACCAACTCCATTTTTGGAAGACTTCTTTCATAGGATTTTTGATTTCAGTTATCCGAAAGCAAAAATCGATTTGTATGTTCATGCACACTTGAGGGCAAGTATTGAAATGTTACTGTAAAAATTGCAAAAAAAAAAAAATATCATTATAAATTTAAATTTTTTTAAATAATAATAAAAAAAAAATTGAAAATTTTCATTTCTTACAGGCTGCTTTTCATGAAGAAGAAATAATTAAATTTGTTGATGCCAGTACTGGAGTTTATAATAGTGTCAAATACATACCATCTTCAGAAAATCTTAAAGAGTGGCATGCTCGGAATAATGCACTGTTCGTATAATTATTATATTGATAAAGTTTCTTAATTTGACCCAGGGGTGGATCCAGAGGGGAGGAACAATGCAGAAGTTGCTCCCTTTCAGTGCCTCAATGGGGGGGGGGGAGCGGCAAATTACGTTGGACACACCAGTTCTCGTCTGACCACCGAAGTTAAGCATCGCAACTCCAGCTAGTACTGACATCGATGGTCGCTTGGGAAAACTGGATATCGCTAGCAGTGGCGTCACTACGGGGGGTGCGGGCCGCACCGGGTGACACCACTCGCACCATGAGAAATGGGGTGACACCAAAGCAGAAGAAGCGACTTTTTTAGGGAGAGGGGGTGACGCCAACTCTAGCGATGCCACTGACCGCTAGTATCCAAAAATCGTCCAATTAGCGTAGTGTCCAGGACCGGCCTTAGGGTAAGGCGACCGCCTTGGGCCCCGCGCTGGTGACTTACAGAAAACTTGGTTCTGGGGCCCCGCAAACTCTAGGGCCGGCCCTGGTAGTGTCTGTGCAGTCTCTGCATAAGAACTACATTGTGGATGGGGCTCTAATGGGCTTATAGTTGATGGGGCTCTAATGGGCTTA
>JAAFCE010004287.1:3009421-3029158 GCA_013389805.1 Trigoniulus corallinus
AATGGGCTTATAGTTGATGGGGCTCTAATGGGCTTATAGTTGATGGGCCCTAAAACACCAACAAACAAAATGCCTCAATGGGGCGCAACGGATGAGGGATTTTTGCATTGTTATCCCCATTTCTGTACTGCCAGTCCAATCTGTAGTTTGCTAAACCTCGGGGCGCACTTTTTTTCGAAGTGCCCCCCTCCCGGATCCGCCAATGATTTGACCACACCTCTACTTTCTTGAAGATTTTACAATTTTCTTTTCTTTTTTTTTTACAAATTTCAGAGATGATTGTCTTAAGAAAAATTGTGATTATTTCTTTGCTGTTGACTCTGATGCAATGCTCACCAATCCAGAAACACTCAAGGTCTTAATCGAACAAAATAGGTAATACTAAAAAGTTATTATAGTTGAAACCTGTAAAGTTGACCATTTCATATGCTGACCACCCTTTCTAATGTTGACCGAAACAATTTGCCCCAAGATGGTCAACATAAACACAGGTTTCACCGTAGTTTTAAGTATTAATACTTTACGATGAAGTCAATTTGTTAAGATATATTCGTTGAATGTGTGTTTCTCAATTAGGACAGTGATATCACCTATGCTGGTTCGACCATTTAAAGTATGGTCCAATTTTTGGGGTGCACTTACACCTGACGGTTTCTATGCCCGATCTAGTGACTATATGGAAATAGTTCATAATAAACGAAGGTGAGTATTCCAACCTTTTGAAATATTATCTTTTCTTTCGCCAACAACGTGCGCAACAACGTTGTTTTTGGAGGAAACCCACCTCGGTGGCGCAGTGGGTAACGCGCTCGGTAACTGCGTCAGTAGTTCTAAGTTCGATACTGGACCGAGGTGGGTTGCCTTCTTTCCGATGAGAAGGTGTAGCAACTCACCCCTAGCTCCCTCCCGGCCTCTGGTGGAGGTGGAGTGCCCCAACGAATAGTAGACCGACGATCAATAAGCATTGGGGTTGCAGCTTTGGTCGGCAACCGGCTGTGGAAAAACATTGCCCAGGACAAGATGGGTACCCGACCCTGCCATTTTTGTTTGTTGGAGTTTAAGGTCCCGTCAACTACGAGGTCATTAGAGACCCGTCCACTGTATAGTTCTAATGCATAGACTGCACAGACACTACGCTGTTATGACGATTATTGGGTATTAGCAGTACCCAGCTTTCCCGAGCGACCACCCATGTCAGTACTAACTGGGCTTGCGTTGCTTAACTTCAGTGATCAGACGAGAACTGGTGTGTCCAACGCAATTCGCCGCTCGACCCTGCCATAGGTGGGGGGAAAAGGGGTTAGTTTGATTAGTTTGTGGGTTGGGGTGTAAGCCAGGCAGCCATAACAGGTCAACCCCTTAGGAGGCTGCCCGCGTTAGGAGTTGCTTTGCTGTTGTTGAAGGAAGTGGTCCTTCCTCTCCGCTGTAACGTCCTAGTCTGGAATTTTTCAAGTTATTTCATTAGTGCAGTATTTTAGTATATTGTGATAATCATGATGAGGACGTGTCAAACGATTAATTACCATATCCGCTAAAGTTTTGAGTTGAGAGTTTTATTTTAAATTCATTCATGTCAGAGAAGAGTAGAAACATATAAAGATAAATCAGACTTCAGGATTTATAATATCAATTAACACACCTAAAAGAGAAACAAAATTTGCTATTCGGTGACCTTTTTTTTTCCAATATGGAAAATAATTTAAAATTGTGTGTTAATTGATTAATACATGAAGATTTGTAAACAACAACAATAAAGACGGTTTTGGGAAGAGGTTTTTTTTTAATTGTAGTATAAGTAACAACGGTAATGTTATTCTCCGATAGAAAAGTCAGCTTTAAAAGTCCTACAGTCGACAAAATATTGATTATTGGCTTGACATTCGTAAACCCCGGCATCCATTTGTGTGGCTGGGTCGATTTCCATTTTGCTTTTGATCATATCCAATCCAGTTTTCCATTCGTGCAGCTGTAAAGAGTATTAATTTGGGGTGGATAATTAACCTACCATATAATAACCAAAAGTCGAATAAACTTATAATGGCAAATTTTTGTTTAAAAAAAAAAAATATACATATATACAGTGGAACCCACCCTGATAAGAGATTTCCCATATAAGAGGATTTCCCGCATTTGAAGTCCAATTTTTTAGGTCCCGAAATAAAATGCATTTAAAGTGCGCATCCCGGATTTAAAGTTTCTCGGATATAAGATTTCTCCGCATAAGAAAATGAATTTTGCTAGACCAAAAGTATCATTTTTTTAATGTTGAAATTTTCCCGTTTAATACGTTTTGAAGAAGAGGGGAGGAGGAGGAGGAGCTCGTTAGGTCCATTTTTTTAATTAATTGATTACTGGATTAATTTCATGGGTTGGGGAGTAAGCCAAGCAGTCATAACAGGACGAACCCCTAGGAGGCTGCTCGCAGGAGATGAGGAGGTAGGTGTAGAGGACATAGGAGAGGGGAAATTTGCAGCACCCAACATTCTTTACCAACCACCCATGTTGGTACTAACGTGGGTTTGCGCTGCTTAACTTCAGTGATCTCACGAGAACTGGTGTGTCCAACGCAACTTGGACCATTTGGTCCATTTCAGGAATGCAGGTGGTTAGGAGCATCTGGGGCAGGAGGAGACCAAAGCAGACGTGAAAGAAGGTTGTCCGTAAGGATATGGTAGTGTGTGTTTGTTTGTTTGTTTGTTGGAGTTTAAGGTCCCGTCAACTACAAGGTCATTAGAGACCCGTCCACTGTATAGTTCTAATGCAAATACTGCACAGACACTACACTAATGCGACGATTATTGGGTATTAGCAGTACCCAGCTTTCCCGAGCGACCACCCATGTCAGTACTAACTGGGCTTGCGTTGCTTAACTTCAGTGATCAGACGAGAACTGGTGTGTCCAACGCAACTCGCCGCTCCCTGGTAGTGTGTGGGGTGGACGGGTACCTGGTGAGAGATGGGGGGCAGTGCTGGGCTAGAACCTGCAGACCCGACCCTGCCACAGGCGAGATAAGGGTATGATTATTATTATTATTACTTCAACGTAACTCAATGTTCAAAAACGTAAAGCCCAATTTCCCGTTTTAGAGACCTTCCCGCTTAAAAAAAACCACTAAACATCGGGTCCCTTGAAACACTTCTTATCCAGGTTCTACTGTACATATAAGCCTCCCTATTTTGCTTTCTAAATCAGAAAAAAGAAAACCAGTTAGTTAATAATACTACTACTACTGCTGCTGCTGATGCGTTCCTATACAGCCATATGCAAGCATGGTAGCAAGCACTAAATAAACAAAACTAGGTTATAAATCAATTATTTCATGACATCCCATAATGGCGACATCCTATAAAGTGTTGCCCGATGATACAAGAGCTGAGAAGGGAGTGAGAGTGAGATTTCCTGAAAAGTCATGCTCATTATAGATAGAGGGAAGTCAAAGTTCAAAGATTAGAAAATTATGGATTTGTGCTTGCAAATTCTAGATAGCAATAAAGTTATATTAAATTACATTTTTGAACCTGATTGTCAAAACATATTGTACACACACACACACAGAGCCAGACAGCTAGAAGTAGAAAAGCAATTTAAACCACAATTTTTTTTTGCAAATGCCACGCATTCAAGTTCAAAGAACTTAAGCAATAAGAAGTTATGCAGCAGGTAACACAGGTAGTTGACCGTCTCGACCGTCATACAACACTGTGGTCGATAATGTACATCCAAATCTAAAGTTTTAAACTACTTAGAGAGAGAGAGAGAGAGACTTGCCAAACATGCGTTGGAGCGTTTAAAAACTAACCTGAAAATAAGGATGTGAATAGAGTTCCAATCCATCCTTGAACCACGTTATGTAAGGTCGAGGATATCCTCTGGCTTCGCAGATGAAAACTACTTTGTGACCCAACATATATTCATAATCAAAGTGAGAGAATTTAGTAATTCGAGCTCCCTAAAAAAAATGAGAAATGCAACATCCATTAAAAATATTTTCCAGTCTCTATAATTAATCATATCTTACCAAATTAAGAGTTTGATATCAGATCACACTGTTGATTCCTCCTCCTTCGTAAAAACAAAAATAATAATAATAATAATTGCATTTGTAAATATTGTACCTGTGGATTGTTGTAATACGATGCATTTGCGTTCACATCTTGTAATGCGGTTTGCATTGGACATGGTAATACTTTTTTGCCTCCTGGTACTCTCCTTGAACCTGCTCTACCACCACCTCTCTGAGCAGCGATATAATGCGTTGAAAAGCAGACACTCAAAAGCAAAGTCAATAATATGGTTTTGGAGTGGAACATGGTTGTCAGGAGACACATGCACACACACACACAAACACAGTCTCTTGATTATTATCTGTCTCGTAATTTCACTTCAGCGCAAAAATGTCTTGCTGGCTCTCCTGACCGTGGCCGACAGTGGTTTCCTATCAGAAGTATTTTTCAGTCATACAGTTCGGTTTCTCATAGCTAGAGGCCCCTCTAAGGAGGAAATATTCAAATTTGTAAACTTAATTGAACTTTCGTATCCTGTCACTCTCACACACTCTCTCTCTCTTTATAATCCACTTAAATACAAGAAGGGGGGATTATCCTCCCTTCCCCATCTGATAGTAGTAAAATCACTATCCTTATTACATAAAATGAATGACTATCCACTATAATTCAGTTAATGTCGACATTAACAACATACAGAACGTTCTAGAACCTTCTACGAATGATTGAGAATTCTATTCACATTATTGATTTATCAACTTACAATTTAAATTTGCGTTTCATCAGAACTGTTAGGATTTCTTTCATCTTTACCAACATGTATTTCAAGGCCATGTTTGTGATTTTTTTTTAAAAAAAATAAAGTATCAAATGACCACCAACAACAGATGCTGTTTAATTGACAAGCGAAGGCCAACACTATGGTGGGCGCATCATTACTATTTCGAACAACAGAATTCTTAAGAATTACGTCACGTGACAGATCATTCGAACTTTTTTTTAGGAAACATAGAATATTTTTTTTTAGAATTCCCAAGTAGTAAAGCGAATGTTATGAACGCCATTTTATGATTTGAAAATTAAGAAATTATCATTAAAATTATATATAATTTTGTTTATCTTTTTCAGGGGTGTTTGGAATGTTCCATTCATAGCTTCAGCATACCTCGTCAATGGATCCTTACTCAGAGATAAGGAACTTACTCCTAACTACATTTATAACTTACTAGATGCGGATATGGCCTTCTGTCGCAATTTGCGAGAAAAGGTACCCCTTTTTTCGTTTCAAAAACACATACAGTGAATAACAGTGGCGGATCTGAGGGGGGGACTTCAAAAAAGTGTGCCCCAATTAGCAATAATTACCAGGGCCGTAACGACGGCGTGGCGAAGAAGGCGGCCGCCACGGGCGCAACTGGGTTTGGGGCGCAAAATGTTTTAAGTTTTTTATCATTATTGGGTTACGGGCAAGCGAAAGTTAGACACTTGCCACAGGCGCTTCATACCCCCGTTACGGCTCTGATAATTACAATGGATCCCCTCTACTGCCCCTTCGACAATGTCCTATCTTTAGTGATTTAGCCAACTGCAAATTGGAATGGCAGTACAGGGTTGGGGATAGCATTACAAAAATGTTTCATCAGTTGCAAAGTTGAATCATGCATCAGATGAAATATGCGCCCCATTGAGGAACTGAGAGCAATTGTTACATTGCTCCCACCCCTGGTGAATAACCATCATACTGTTCAACACCTTGATAAACATTGGGAAGATAGTTTTTCAACACAGTTTGATCGGGTCACAGAACAGGTAAAAAAAAACTACCCAACTCAGTGTTTCTCAAAACGGGTCTACAGGCCCATATGCTAATTTCAGAGTCCAACACCTGAGCGCACTTCTGTCAAATAAGAAATACTCTGTTTAAATATTTTCCACATAGGGAATTTTCTTTTACGTCACAAATACTGAAGATTTCGGTCATCTTATCAACACTGACACTTACAACCCTACACTAAAACATCCTGAAATGTATCAAATTTTTGATAACAGATTGGTACGTTGGTTTTTTTTTAATGCTATAAAATAGGTGGTGGTGGTCACTCGTGGAAACCACTCTAAAAGCCAATAATTTTTTTTTCAGGATTGGGAAGCAAGATACATTCATGAAAATTACACCAAAAATTTGGATCCTACACATACAGTTGAATCAGTAATAATTATTTGTAATAATGATATCTCCTTAATTAATTTCTTTGCGCAATTTATTATCAATTTGCATACGTTTTACTTACAGCCCTGCCCTGATGTCTACTGGTTTCCAGTTGTCACTCCAAGATACTGCAGAGAACTCATTGATATGATGGAAAATTTTGGAAAGTGGTCAGATGGTTCAAATCAAGTGAGTTGATTGATTATTTTCCAGATTTCAGACAGTCTTGCCCTGGTACATATTTGTTGACAGACATAAATGTGCTGTTTATCTGTTGAAGGATGATCGTTTGGAAGGTGGTTATGAAAATGTGCCTACAAGAGATATTCACATGAATCAAGTTGGATATGAACAGCAATGGCTTTATTTCCTTCGTGAATATATCCGTCCGGTTCAAGAGAGAGTTTTCACTGGATATTTTCACGATGTAAGTGTTAGAAGACTATAAAACGATACCGGAAGAAATATTATTATCTTATCAGCAATTTTCGGGTGTTCTTTAGCCGCCACAAGCTTCTATGAATTTCGTCGTAAGATACAAGCCAAATGAACAACCAGCACTGCGTCCTCATCACGACTCATCGACGTATACCATCAACATTGCACTCAACCGACCAGGAATTGACTACGAGGTAAGAAAGATTATTAACATTTAATCAAATAAAGGCAAGCTGCAAGAAATGACAACGAGCGCAATGAAATGGCCAGGATTGCACGCACACAGACTAACACCTGGGCTCTTGGAAAATGATGTCAAGATGTTCTCAGTGGTCAAATTATGCGTTTATCCAGTGGCTTCACCGTTGAAACTCTTGTAGTCCTTCTTGGGGGGGTCACAAAACAAAAGTGGGGAGCAACTGTATTGTGCTGGACACACCAGTTCTCGTCTGATCACTGAAGTTAAGCAACGCAACCCCAGCTAGTACTAACACGAGTGACAGCTTGGGAACACTGGGTACTTCTGTGGCCCAAATCGTCGTCACGGTGTAGTGTCTGTGCAGACTCTGCATTATAACTACGCAGTGGACGGGACTCTAATGACCTTTGTAGTTGAAGGGCCCTAAAACACCAACGAAACGACAAAAAAAAAGTAGGCAGACACTTCATATTCAACTTGGTATTTGGAAAAACCCTCCTACAGACAGGTTTCAAAATCTACTTCCTCCCTCCTCGAAAGGCTAAAATGAAAATGCCCAATCATAAATCAACTACTGTACTTGCTAATCCTTCTCCCGCCTATGGTAGGGTCAGGTGCATCTATTGGGCGGTATTTTGTACGCAAGAACTGGGTAGTGGGGGGGGGGGGGGGGGAAGCCTTTTTCTCCCTCTCTTGGGGGGCGGCGAATTGCGTTGGACACACCAGTTCTCGTCTGATCACTGAAGTTAAGCAGCGCAACCCCAGCTAGTACTGACGTGGGTTGCCCAATGGCGTTCCGAGGGTATTCTGCACCCGGGGACAAAGACTGAAATCTGCGCCCTCTAAACTTAATGCGAACCGCATTTTTGCACTCCCTGTCTTCTGCGCCCGGGGACATCTGTCCCCCTTCGCCCTCCCCCTCGTTACGCCTCTGGGGTGGCCGCTTGGGAATACTGGGTACTGCTAATACCCAAAAATCGTCGCATTCGTGTAGTGTCTGAGCAGTCTTTGCATTAGAACTACGAAGTGGACGGGGCTCTAATGACCTTTGTAGTTGAAGGGCCCTAAAACACCAACAAACAACAACAACAACATCTCCTTTTCTCCCAAGAACTGGGGAGTGCGGGGAGGGGGGGGGGGGGTTTCCCTCTCCCTCTCGCCCGGTAATGAAGCCAAAGCACCTCGACATGGAACCACTGACACAGTAGTCGAGCATGTGACCCAGGCTGAAGTGTGTTCATTATAAAATATTTCAAATTTTTAAAAATTGGTATCATACTTTCAGGGTGGTGGCTGTCGTTTCGTGAGATACAACTGTAGCATTACAGATTCTCGTCTTGGATGGGCCGTTATGCACCCAGGCCGGCTGACACATTACCATGAGGGTTTACCAACCACAAGCGGGACACGCTACATCATGGTGTCTTTTGTTGATCCCTAAACTTTCTTGTCATTAGTCCTTTCTTGTTTCTCTTGTTGAACTTTTCTCGTCAGAGACAACTAAAAACAAAAAGAAACCCAGGTGGTTATTTTTCTGTTATAGGCTATAATTTTTTTCATAATACCTCATGTCGGCAATAATATATTTCTGAAATCATCAATTTAAAATATTGTGCCTACCTTTTAAATTCTTTTATTTTTCTTTAAAGTGAGGGGGACAACTGGAACAAATAATGAGATTAATGTTGCTGATGATTTCAGATTTAAAATACTCTTTGATATTATTATTACAAAGTATCTTTAAAACATTACTTACGCAGCATAAAATATGACAACTGTTGCTCTTTTCAATTGCTGCTAGGAATTTAATTGAATTATTTATAAAATTCATATTGTGTCGTCGTCGTCGTCGTCATCATTTTATACAAGCTTTTAAAAAAAATGCTAATTTGTTACGTGCCGCTATTTCAAATTTTTGTTTTACTACTACACAATTCGTTTAGAGCTTTGTCTCGCAGGTCTATGGACATTTTATACAATTTTAATCATTATAATTAAGATGTTAGTCTTAATAAGATGTTAAAATATTTTTTTTAAAAAATAAAAATATTGTTTCGGATATAAATAATACCTTTTACATTTATTCAATTACTGACCCTGGTATATGGGTTCGTAGAAATGTCACTGTGGTGCGGTTTCTTTTCAGATTCGTGACTATCAAGAGCGGCTTTGTCAACAGCTGTTCAACTCAGGACGGATTGTTTCTTGTTGTTTGTGGGGCCCATCGACTACAAAGGTCATTAGGGCCTGATTGTTTCTTAAGGCAGTGGGGCATTTTGCGATCGACACACCAGTTCTCGTCTGAACCCACCGCGGTGGCGTAGTGGTTAGCACGCTCGGCAACTACGCCAGTAGTTCTAGGTTCGATACTGGACCGTGGTGGGTCGGCTTCTTTCGGACGAGAGAGAGAGAGAGGCCGCGAGTGTGCCTTCTTTCGGATGAGAAGTAAAACCGAGGTCCCGTGTGGGTGTACGATGGCACTTGCACGTAAAAGAACCCTCTCTACTACGCAACGGGTAGATGAGGCAAAAATTTCCAGGTGTAGGAGCTCGCCCCCTGGCGTCGGTAGCATTCCCCAACGAACACTAGACCGACGATAAATAAGCGTAGGGGTGCAGCTTTGACCGGCAACCGGCTGCAGAAAAAACTATGACCAATATATCACCCTGTGTCCATTCAGAGGGACAAAAGGGTACCCGACCTTGCCATAGGCAGGAAAAGGGTTAGGAGTTGCTTTTACACCAATTCTCGTCTGATCATTCAAGTGAAGCAACGCAACCTCAGCTACTACTCCAGAGCCCCATAAGTTAGAAAGTAAGTAGCCATTCAAAGGGAAGTTTTACAGGGCAGTGGTTAGACCAGCTATACTCTATGGAGCAGAGTGTTGGGGGCAGTGAGCAAGACCCACGTCAATAGAAAAAAAGTAGCCGAGATGCGAATGCTGCGGTACATGAGTGGGGTGTCGAGAGATGATAAAATTAGGAACGAGTATATTACAGGTAGCTGGGGACATCGCGGAAAACAATGAAGAAGGGGAGGGTAGGTAGAGGGGGGTATGGACACGTAATGGGAAGAGGGGAGGAGCGCGTTAGGTCCATTTCAGGAATGCTGGGCTTTGACCGAAGCAGACGTCTGGTTGTCCGTAAGGATATAGTAGTGTGTAGGGTAGACGGGGACCAAGACAGGAACCCGCAGACCCAACCCTGCCTACTTTGTTTTGTTGTTTGTTGGTATTTAAGGTCCCGTCAACTACAAGGTCATTAGAGACCCGTCCACTGCATAGTTCTAATGCATGTACTGCACAGACACTACACTAATGCGACGATTTTTCGGTATTAGCAATACCCAGTGTTCCCATGTTGTTGTTTGTTGGTGTTTAAGGTCCCGTCAACTACTAGGTCATTAGAGACCCGTCCACTGCGTAGTTCTAATGCATAGACTGCACCGACACTACACCAATGCGACGATTATTGGGTATTAGCAGTACCAACCTTTCCCGAGCGACCACCCATGTCAGTACTAGCTGGGGTTGCGCTGCCTAACTTCAGTAATCAGACGAGAACTGGTGTGTCCAACGCAATTGACCGCTCGTAGCAGCTTGGTGGAGTGCCCCGACGGAAGATGAATAAGCACAGACGGATTGAAGCTTTGGTCGGCAACCGCCTGCGGAATAACGCCGTCCAATAGATCACCCTTGTATCCATTCAGAGAGACAAGATGGGTACCCGACCCTGCCATACGCGGGGAAACGGGTCGGAGTTGCTCAACCGCGCTACACCTTCCTGCCATATTATTTCTAGGTAACAATTTACCTGAAAAACACATTTTAAAATATCAATTTTTATTAATATTAAAATTTAGCGCATTTCCCAATCAAAATTGAGAGAAGTAAGCACAAAACAAAAGAGTTTGACTAAACATAAAAAGGCTACAAAACGTATTTCTTCACGCGACAGCAAAATAATCATAATTATTATTACTGTCAGTGTAGACACATCTCTGATAGTAATTTTATATTTTAATAATTACAAGCTCTTAGATATTTCATTTTTAATTAATATTCATTATGCTACTATCACAGAGAACAATATTTAAATTTTTCAACTTTCGTTTGACAACTAACGAAATTTATTTATACGGAAACGGAAAGGAGGGACCAGGAGGACGAAGAGGGGAATATACTGTATATTAAAACAAAAATCAGCACTACTTACAAAAAAGGTAATAATATGCAAATATTTCTTTTATATTTACTTAAAATATAAAATTACTACTTCATCATTCTATATTAATTTGGTCAAAATATCATAAAACTGAAAAAAACAATTTCCTTAAAGTCTAAAAATAATAAATCATAATGTTATTTTTTTTCTTTTCCCGGTTCCAAATCAAGGCACATTAACAGTATGCACTCAATAAAATTTCTAAACCTGACAAAGTCGAAGGAATAAATGGGAAGATAAGAAAAATATGAAATTAATTTTTAAAATAAAATTCAAAATTAATAGGCACTCACTTTAAATAAGGAACTTAAGCTCACACTACACCTTCTACGATTGGACTTACTGTACCCTCTCCAATTTTAAAAACAGAAACTAAATACAGTGACACTTCTCTAATCGGTCCACACTTGGGGATAATACAGAAGTGCACTCATCAGAGGGGTGGACCGATTAGGGAGGGGGTTAACCACAATACAGTACATGTACCAGAGAGAATTTTCCGTTCTTTAAAAAAAAAGTGGACCTTAGTTGGATGGGGACCTTGGTGTTTTAGGGACCTTCAACTAAAGGTCATTAAAGCCCCGTCCACTGCATAGTTCAAATCCAGAGACTTGTGCAGACACCACGCTAATGCGACGATTTTTTTGTGGTACCCATTTTCCCAAGCCGCCACCCATGTTAGTACAAGCTGGGGTTGCGTCGCTTAACTTCAGTGATCAGACGAGAACTGGTGTGTCCAACGCATTAAGCCGCTCCCGGGCGGAGTATCCAACGCAGTAAGCCGGTCTATGGGTACACCCCTCATATCGGTACAAATTCTTCAGGCAGTGCCGTAACGGGGTATGAAGCGCCTGTGGCAAGTGTCTAACGTTCGCTTGCCCGTAACCCAATAATGACAAAAAAACAAACATTTTGCGCCCCAAGCCCAGTTGCGCCCGTGGCGGCCGCCTTCTTCGCCACGCCCTCGTTACGGCTGTCTTCAGGCACCGACTTTTCGCCCATAGGCTATTTCTACCCCTCTTATAGGTACACCCCTCTGATGGGCACACTTTAGCTACAACGGTACCTTTAGCCTTTTTGGGGCCCTTCAACTACAAGGTCATTAAAGCCCCGTCCACTGCATAGTTCTAATGCAAAGACCTCATAGACACTACGCTGTTAGTGGTACCCAGTTTTCCCAAGCGGCCACCCATGTTAGTACAAGCTGGGTTTGCGTCGCTTAACTTCAGTCATCAGACGTGAACTGGTGTGTCCAACGCAATAAGCCGCTCCCGGGCGGTACACCCCTCATATTGGTACAAATTCTTCAGGCACCGATTTTTCGTCCATAAGCTTTTACTACCCCTCTGATGGATACACATTAGCTGGGTCCCCCGGGTGTACCAATAAGAGAGGTTTCACTGTACTAACTAGTCCTCAGTAAGCAAGCAATCTCCACCAACAACAAAAATTTGGTCCACAATCCTAAATTCGCCTAATTTCTTTCATCTTTTTTGTTTGGAAGACAAAAAATAATAATAATAATAAATTTCATTCTCAAAATAGATTTAAAAAACAAGCACTCTATAAATCTAAAATTGGGTTTCTTAAGATTAAGAATGAGGATGATAGGACATGCTTACGTTTCTTCATCTTTGAGCTCTTCTTACCATTAAAATATTCTTACAAGCAAACAACAAAGGCTAGTTCTGATAACATGCACTGACAGCTCTGACAGACACTGAGTATTGTTAATCAGCAAGGATATTACACGATTAATTGCAGCAACAAGCAACAATTCTGCAACAAAAAATGAGAAAAAAAGCTGTACAACAACAATAACCAACAACAATATTTACAACAGTCACCTGGTCACCATCTCCAAAACACTTACGTCTAACCTCTTGCACACACTCTGGAATCATCAATCTGCTGCAAACAACAACACCCCATCTTGCAACAAACAAACAACGGCACAACGTTTATAGAAAAAAAAGGAGACGGCTTCTTGAACCCTGGCCAACATTCAGGAAATGGGAAGGGAAAAAAATGGGAGTGAGATAAGTACTAATTCGGCAACTCCCCCAAGACACCAATTTCTAACTTAAAATACAATTTCAGTAATCACAACGTGTGACGTAGTATGAAGAAACTACACACCTGGGCAACAACCACGTCGGAAGACAACAAGAAAGACAGAGAAAGAGAGAGAGCAATGGTCCTGCAAAGATCAAATATTTAGGCTACCCTACCCTTAGAGAAGTCAAGAATTTATTTGCTCCCAAGCAGGAATATATCCAGAGCAAGTCCACACAAGTATAAAGATATTACACATAAATGGTAAGTACGTCAATAGTACACCACTCTACAGAGTCTACTGCCAAAAATTTTTAAGACTAGACAGGATGGAGGGAGGGGGGGGACGTGCACAAAGTCACGCATCTCGAGTACTTTTCCATCAGTCACTTTGCTGCTACAAGTTTGTCAGAAATAAGTACCAAATTTACCTAAAAGTTAATTAGGCTTCAGCCTAGGGCTACAAGATCTAGAGGGGGGAGGCCCTCCATCCAGTAGTAATATTATTATTACCTGCCATATGAACGTAAGGTGGAAGGCCCTCGTAAGTGGAATAATAGCCTAAAACCTCCCTTCATCGTAATCCGGCCCTGGTCACAATGATACCATAGATATCAACCTACTGATAAAAAAAAGGCAATGATATTTACTATTAAGATTCACAGGGCCCGACCCGTGACCACAGCACACCCTTAAGACGAAAGCATTCAACGCTATTAATATCCAGGGTGTACACATTACTGGGCCTCAACTATTACTCGGGTAGGACTACGTAAAAAAATAAAAATACACGACCGATACCTAGTAATTAAAAATTACACACAACAGGTAAATTATGATCAGTGTCATTTCGATAAGTTCGCCACATAACATGGATTCAAATCACTTGAACCCTTTCCCGTTCTGTATAGTACTTGTACAACACCAGAGCAACAACCATTATTGGAAACCCAACGACAGTAAAACCAGTTTCTCCCGAAAAACTTGGCGCCCACCGGATGATACTGCCGGTCACAAAGAATGACCACCACAGAGTGCTCAACGGTAGAGCTAACGTCAATATACCCACTACGTAAGGACTGCTGCAATCAGATGCAGTAATTATCAGGTAAACAAGGGCTACCAGAAAGATGACGTAAAAGATGATAAACGGCCAGGAGACAGCTGGTACGTATGAAGGACACTTGGTGTCCCACACGAATCCAAACATGCAAGCAAAGCCAGAACCCATCATCCATTCAAAACGCTCCAACGAACCTGCCTGAAAATAATAAACCCAATGAGCATATGAACAATTCACCAATCTAAAAGAAAAAAAAAATATCCCTAGAGTCACAACATGAGGTCACCAGTGAGCCGCTCCAAGCAATAGAATGCAAGAGGAATTGTTGTTGTTTGTTGGTGTTTTAGGGCCCTTCAACTACAAAGGTCATTAGAGCCCCGTCCACAGCATAGTTCTGAGGCAGAAACTGCACAGACACTACACTAATGCGACGATTTTTGGGTATTAGCAGTACCCAGTTTTCCCAAGCGGCCACCCATGTCAGTACCAGCTGGGGTTGCGCTGCTTAACTTCAGTGATCAGACGAGAACTGGTGTGTCCAACGCAATTCGCCGTTCCCATGCAAGAGGAAGAGCCACGTCAACAGAAAGCAAGTAGCCAAGATGCGAATGCTGCGGTACATGAGCGGTATATCAGAGGTAGCCTGGGGGTGGTGGACATCGGCGAAAAAATGAGAGAGAATAGGCTGAGGTGGTATGAACACGTAATGAGAAGAGGGGAGGAGGAGCTCGTTAAGTCCATTAAAGGAATGCAGGTGGTTGGAAGCACCCGGGAGAGGGGGAGACCAAAGCGGACGTGGGAGCAGGTCGTCCGTAAAGATATGGCAGTGTGTGGAGTGGACGGCGACCTGGTGGGAGATAGGCGGGAGAGGGGGGCTAGAGTCCGCAGACCCAACCCTGCCACAGGTGGGAGAAGGTTATGACGATGATGAACTGTGAAACTAAAAATTTGGCTAAAAAAGATGGGGGGGAGAGGGGGGGTCACATATGACCCCATGTTGTGATATCTGCCATGAAAAAAAGTTATGTTGCCATTCTTGGATGAAATAATATTTGGAGAAAGAAAATCTCACCACTTACCTTTCCTAAGAAAGAGAAGAGGTCAGTCCAAAAAAATGCTAAAATAGTCAAAGCAGAACCAAGTTGAAGCCACATGGAAATCACAACAGCATGGACCTAAAAAAAAAATTAAATCAATCAACTTGAAAAAAGACTTTAAAAAAGTAAATAACAAGAATCAGTCTAGAGTCGACAGGTATACTAGTTTGTCAAAATACCACTTCGTACCAACAAAGCAACTCCAAACCCTTTGCCCGCCTATGGCAGGGTCGGGGACCCATTTTGTTCCTCTGAACGGACACGAGGGCGATCACTCAGACAGTATTTTTTGGGCAGCCGGTTGCCGACCAAAGCTACAACTGCTATTCTTATTTATCTTCAGTCTACAGTTCATGGAGGAATTCCACCAACGCCAAGGGGGAGAGGCGAGGTCCTACACCTGGAAATTTTTCCTCATCTACCTGTTGCATCGTAGACAGGGTTCTTCTACGTGCAAATGCCATTGTACACAACACGGGACCTCGGTTTTATTTCTCATCCGAAAGAAGGCACACTCGGGCCCTCTCTCTCTCCCTCGCCTGAAAGAAGTCAGCCCACCTCCGTCCAGTATCCAGCCTAGAACTACTGACGCAGTTACGGAGCGTGCTACCCACTACGCCACCGAGTTGTTGTTTGTTGGTGTTTAACGTCCCGTCAACTACAAGGTCATTAGAGACCCGTCCACTGCATAGTTCTCATGCATAGACTGCACAGACACTACACTAATGCGACGATTATTGGGTATTAGCAGTACCCAGCTTTCCCGATCAACCACCCATGTCAGTACTAACTGGACTTGCGTTGCTTAACTTCAGTGACCAGACGATAACTGGTTTGTCCAACGCAACTCGCCGCTCACTACGCCACCGAGGCGGATCGGATATCACTTCGTATCAAGAAAAGGGTGAATCTCAATTATTTAGTCATCTTACAACGCAATTAAACTCACCAGAGTAAGTTTTACAGTCTGCTTAGTATGTAATTGGGAATTCATTTGAATTTGCATCGAATCTTCGCTTGTAGATGGTGCAGTCTCTTCTATCAATGCGACGTTTGTGAATCCACCTCGCGTCGTCAAAGGGATAGCTGATGTGGGATACAACGCCTACAACCAAAAAAAAAAAAAAAAAATAAAGCAAATTCAACAAAGTTACAATTCGATATGAAATCTCAGAACGATACTAACCAATTTGCTCTTAATTTCCCACTCCAGATTATTCAAAAACAACGCAAGAAGCAAGAAACCTGCTACGTAGACCATAGTCCAGATTATGTGCTCGTCAGCAGACCACAACTCATCCTCCCCTCTTCTCGTAGTTATCATGTAGCCGTGACAACTGAATTCATCCCAAATTTGAAAATCGACACAGATGAACAGACCGATGATAGCAGAAGCAATACAGACAAACTTGCTGACAGTATCAACTACAAACAAAAAATGATGAACCTTGAATTATGTATAACAATCCAAGGAAAGCAAAGTGGAAGGACAGGAAAACAGTGATGAAGTGCTTTCTTGGGGCGAACTGGTGACGAAGGTGCAAAAGGTAAGGTAATTAGGATTAACGTTCCAAAGCAATGGGGAGATAGACTCTGATGTGACCCCTAGAATCAATGGGGGATGATTGAAGTGGAGTCCTGTGTGTTAGGAGAGTCCCAATCAAATTAAAAGGGCAGTGGTTAGGCCCGCTATGCTAAACGGATCAGTGTTGGGGCAGTGATGAGAAGCCACGGCAATAAAATGCAAGTAGCCGAGATGCAAATGCTGAGGTACATGAGCGGGGTGTCGAGAGCTGATAGAATTAGGAATGAGTCCCTGAGAGGTAGATTGGGAGTGGTGGACATCGCGGAAAAAAATGAGGGAGAGTAGGTTGAGATGGTATGGACACGTAATGAGAAGAGGGAAGGAGCAGCTGGTTAGGTCCATTTCAGGAATGAAGCAGACCTGGGAGAAGGTTGTCCGTAAGGATATGGTAGTGTGTAGGGTGGGGACAGAGACCTGGTGGCAGATAGACGGGAGTGGAGGGCTAGAACCCGCAGACCCGACCTTACCACAGGTGGGATAAGGGGCATGATGAAGATGTTGGATTATGTATAATAAAATCAGACAGACATAAGGAAACGCAAGGAATTTGAAGTGTCTACCTTTAGCGCTGAATAAATGACAAACAACCGCCGCTGGTAAAGTAATCGCTGCCAGAGGATCTTGAAGATGACATTCCACTCGATTACGGTCCCTTCCATAAAACAATGCAAGTCCGCTCAGTCCGTAATAGAAACTTAATTTGGCTAAACGCGTCGGAGCCAGCCAAGGTTTCAGTACCGTATTTCTCTTCCATAATTTTAAACCAGCCACAATGATAACCAGTAACAGCCACGAAAAAATGGAATAAATTGTCAGTGCGCAATAGGTATCACTTGGGAAATCAAAGTCTGTTAAGCAATGAGGAAGGAGAAGAATAAGAAGCGTGGCACAACCAGCAACAATTGCAGCAATAAATACATGATTCAACGCAGATGAAGACCGCAAAAGTACAGACTCCCGAGGAACGTTACTAGATGGATACTCGTAACTTATGGTAAATGGTCTGGCATCATGCGAGTAATCGACGCCCTGATTGATGTTTCCATTCCCTTCGGGATCAGGCTGTATATCTGGTTCAGATTCATTTCGTAGTAAAGTTTTGTTATCATCGTCCTCTTCCATGATGGAGCTGTTGAAGGGCTGTCCTATTGAACTGTGTATCGTAGAAGAAGACACCTAAGATAAATTCCTGTAATAAAAAAAATAAAATTGCAATTAGATGATAAGCGCATTTTACTTACTTAGTTCTCGACTCGCAGAGAGTCGTTCCTCAATGAACTTTATTATAATGAATAATAAAAACCTAAAAAACTACACCTGCCCTCTCACAACTTTCGGTATGATAAAAATAAAGATTGCTTCACAAGGTGAAATGTCACGACTATGAAATCACAGGAAATAACGATAAAGCATACCTTCTATCAAACTATCAGTAAAACGCAAATATAAATAAGAAAATTCGGCAACCAATGGCACACACTTCTTATAATTTCACAGTAGGACTTTAACTTGACGTCACATGCATGTGATGAGTCTAAGATTATAAATGTAAAAAAAATCTTAAATGTTATATTGTATGCGATTATACAACTAAATATAGTCTAGTGAGAATTTCTTTTCAGGACATCTAAAGGTTGGACATTTGCCCAATCTCCAACATTCATCTCGAAAGCATGAATTTCTTTTGAGTACGCATTAGATCATCACATTTTTTGACACTCGGGTCAAGTAGTCGGGATCTGAATTTTTAATGAAGAGAAAAAAAAAAGTGGTAGTAGTGCCAGTTTTGAATTTTTCAACTCAACACTACTCAGGCCGCAGTCTCCATCCTTATGACAACATCCTCACGACTTTTCTTCCCAACTCATAGGCTAAGGGCACTTATTAGGGCCATTACGGGACAGAGGGTGATTTGGGGGGCACCAGGGTAGAGGAAGACCAAAACGGACGTGGGCGCAGGTGGTGCAGAGGGACATGGAGGCACGCGGGGTGGATGGGGACGTGGTGGGGGATAGGCGGGAGTGGAGGATCAGAACCCGCAGACCCGACCCTGCCTCAGGCGGGAGAAGGGCGAGATGATGATCACGAAGAGTATATTAGAGGCAGCCTGGGAGTAGTGGACATCGTCGAAAAAAATGAGGGAGAATAGGCTGAGGTGGTATGGACACGTCATGAGAAGGAGGGGAGGAGAGGAGCTCGTTAGGTCCATCCCAGGAATTCAGGTGGTTGGTAGCACCCGGGGCAGGGGGAGACCGAACCAGACGTGGGAGCAAGTTGTCCTTAAGAATACGGCAATGTTAGGGGACCTGGTGGGAGACAGACGGAGGTGAACAGCTAGAACCAGCAGACCAGACCCTGCTACAGGCGCGATAAGGGTGTGATGATGATGATGACACCCTTCACTGGTGACTAGCCATGCCTAGTTCCAGTAGGCTTCATTTGTCGTTAACTAATGTTATACCAAAACAATACATGCAGCCTCATTAGTGACCGGAAGATACCTCGGAGATTCTCATCTTTCAGAATAGGATGCTACAAGTATTTGATGACGGAGTTACCAAGTAATGAGAACCAACACTGACGAGGTTATACCGTTTCGTTCGTTCGTTGGTGTTTTAGGGCCAGTCAACTACAAGGTCATTTAGAGCCCCGTCCACTGCGTAGTTCAAATGCAAAGAACGACTTGTCTGTCGAAGATGAACTTCGGGGGTGTCTCTCTCAAACATTAGGCCACGAATTAGGCCATGAAAATCACCAAGCACAAGGTTAACCCCAAAATGTTCATTAGAGTAAACTGATAACTGATGTTAAAACTGATGAGTTTATTTTAGATTTGGACCACATGAGTTTATTTTAGATTTGG
>JAAFCE010004287.1:3029168-3168092 GCA_013389805.1 Trigoniulus corallinus
ATGAGTTTATTTTAGATTTGGACCACATGAGTTTATTTTAGATTTGGACCACATGAGTTTATTTTAGATTTGGACCACATGAGTTTATTTTAGATTTGGACTACTATTACAGTGTTACACACACCTGTATCAATTGATGTTTTCTTCTGTCACTGTATGGGGTTCCGCGAGAAGCTAAATGTTCCAAAGGGCTCCTTTCCAATAAAAAGGTTGAAAAAAAAAATTGGCACAGACACTACACTAACGCGACGATTTTTGGGTATTAGCAGTACCCAGTTTTCCCAAACGGCCACCCAAGTCAGTACTAGCTGGGGTTGCGTTGCAGATGATTCAGACACGAATTCAGACAAGAACTGGTGTGTCCAACGCAATAAGCCGCTCCCGAGGTTATACCGCCATTATAAAACGGAAGAGCTATTTCAAAATATAAAAGCGTACTAAACATCGTAAAAGTGAATCAATGTAACTCACCTTACGGTCATCGAACAATTACAATTTAACTACTGTTTAAAAGTCACACCTATAAATACTTCATATAAACATCGTAGTTTTAGAAATTCATAGTAGTAAACGTATTTAGTTCACCGTTAAAATACTGTACAGGGATAAAAACAAAGGGTAAAAACCAGGGACACCTTAAGATGTAGGCCATTGGCGGTTGAACTTCCAACCTCCTTTACATGAAGGAGAAGAATCAAGTTGAACAAGTTATTTTAAATTTAAATTCCTCAACACGGAAGGAAAGTGAGAAATAATACCTGCTCCCCGTTGGTTCCTTGAATGGTAATGAAACTTTAAAGACCTCCTACAGATGACTTGAGAATGAATGGCTCAAGATAAAGATTTAGTCTTAGCTCATAACCAAAAAGCACGCAACCACGGAAATAGCAATTTTATTAATATAAAATTGTGACTTCTTACTTAAGAACTTGGTTCCTGACGAAAATTCGCTTTCCCTAATACTGTACTTGTAAGGAATAGAGGGAACTGCCTAGGTACCGATATATGTAAAGGTTGTTCAGAGTTAATAGTTTACGTTGATGACATTATTCGTCATGAGGCTGCTGACAGATATGGATGATTTCGTAGATAAACAAAGCCACCTGAAAACAGCAACCCACGTTATGACCTTTGATCCTTCCAGGTGTGAAACGTTTCATTTCACCCAAACAATAAAAATAAAGCGTAGAAATACACCTGTGAGACATACATCAAGACTTCTAAAGTTTCCTCTTGTCTAGTGGTGTTACACACACGGTCTACAAGAGCCTAGAATTTGGTCCTATAGCTCTAGGACCTTCGCTGGTCACTACATTTTTTTGTTTAGATTTTTTGTCTACTAAAATGTTTTTGGGCCACTTTTTTTTGTCTGTGGAACGCAGACTCCTTTAATTAAAATGAATTTGGCGGTCTATGATGTTCATATAGAAGTTTGGCATCACTGCCCTTGTCTAAAGTACTGACAATAACAACAACCTATACATTAGGACTGAAGTACCAAGTCCACAAAAAACCCAAATACAGATTTCAAATTACACTGGGAATATGTGAAATTGAACAGGAAATGAAGCTTATTTCCTCTTCAGTATTAATTTTCAATTCGTGGAGAGAGATTCCCCTCCTATATCTTGCATTCCATACAACAGGAAATGCAATATTTAATAACACAAAGCATCTGTCAAGTATTATATGGCGCCGTCTCTACAATGACAAGCTACAGAACGCCAATATTTAACACATATCGTTCCCTAAAAGTATTACTACGAAACTGAAATGTTTAGCTTACATTTTCTTCGAATGTACTGGATGCAACACATGTGATATTCAACTAATATTCGGCTGAAGAACAGCTGCACATATTAATTACTATACCAACAATGATTTCAGAGAGAAAACCGGTTTTTCCGTTGGCAGACTACGCGTTGAAAAACGTTTCCAAACGATTTCAAGTAAAAGTGATACGGTACCTGACTACCAGATCATCTTGAAGTGATAAAATTTAACAAACAAACGTTGGCTGCCAAAACCTTTAACAACAAATAAACTGTGGGAGAATTCGAATCTCGAAAACAAAACCAAAAGCCTCTTAAATGGCGGCGATAGATTCCAAAATTTGCGTCTGAACATAACACCCTACAATCATCAACTTCAATCGTGTCAATTGGAATAATCTAATTTGTTTTATAACAATGTAACATTAAAACTGTTATTTAATGATAACTGACATTACCAAATTACTCACTGAAAAGGCTTCGTTAAAACGAAGTTCGCAGCCATCCAAAAGCAGCCAACACTATCCGTCAGTACACCAGGCTGACAATGAATGACTGACGCGACACCACACGGCATTAGCAAGAAGTAGGTCAATGTGAACCACGACTCATCACCCTCCACACTAGGACCTATAAAATTACTTAAAATCTTCAAACAAGCACGTTGAATCCACGATTTCAACGATGAAATCCTAATACTGGCACTTCGATTACCGTTTAGTGCTACTACATCTCAGCACTTCTCTATCAAACCCAACCAATCCCTCCTCCTAAAAAAAATGACATTGTGATTACATCATCCAACACTTACCTCACTTATTTCGCAACTCATTCATTATACAAAAGTTACAGTAAGTCGTGGCTTCCTCCCTCACGTAGACAATTAAAATAGAGAATTGAATTCTAGTCACCAGCACAGTACCTTGTACTCTAACCCATAACTTACCCAGTCATTGATTTGTTGGTGTTTTAGGGCCTTTTAACGACGTTATTAGAGTCCCATCCACTGCGTAGTTCTAATGTAGAGTCTGCACAGACACTACACTGTTGCGACGATTTTTGGGTATTAGTAGTACCCAATTTCCCTAAGCGCCCCCCCCCCAACTTTAGTACTACCTGGGGTTGCATTGCTTAACTTCAGTGATCAGACGAGAACTGGTGTGTTCAACGCGACACAGCCGCTCTCCTTCTCCAGTCAGTATTTTGTCATAATACAGTATTCAGCTTTACCTTCCAAGTCCTCTGTTTAGTCACAAATAAGTTTAGACCCTTCATCAAACTTCATGATCCATTTCAGCTTTCATTTCCTCAAAACTATTCTTACTGTTTTATAGCTCAAACTGTTCATTTTTCCCCATGTTTAACCTCCCCTCCTTTGGACAGGGCCTTGTTACAGATTCTATACTAGATTTGAATCTCGCATTAAATCTTTTAATAAAAGAAACCGACAAAAATAATAATAAATTTAACGAAACCGTTTTTATAAACGTTGTTTTGAGGAAAGATAGATATGTCCATATACATATATATTAATTTACATCTCAAATTTCCAACCATTTCACTAACCCCTCGAAGTTAGATTCGTAGATAATTTATTCACGCAACTGTCATAGTCTACTACTTATCAACTTTCTAGTTATCCTGAAAAAGTAGTTTTAAATACATATATTAATTGAGAAATCTTGTTTCACAATCGAAGAGGTAATTAATTAGAAAGTAATCCTGCAACTTATGGTGAGTGAAGCTGCTGCCTCTTCCTGAATATTTCTGCTAAGAGAAAGATAGAGCGAGGAAGCGACTACCACACTCACTGCTGTGATTGAAACTTTCAATCAAAGAAAAAATATTAGTATCATTGTGATAATGATTTTAGTACATATGTAACAGAGTATGCAAAAGCAGCAAATCCTACAATAACCATGACATTAGCAATAGCACTCCCCATTACGCCCTGTTCTTGGTTCATATGAAGATGTTGTTGAAATATAGCTTGTCTATTTGTTGTGCTTCCAGAATTAGTATGATTTGGAAGTTCAAAATTTAACTGCTCTTGTTTACGCATTTCTAACTCATCTTTTATTTCCTAAAATGAAATAAATACTATTATTGTCAGAATACTAATCACAATAATGAATAATAAAATCTCTTATTTTACCTTTACAATGTCTGGAAATAATTCGCAAAAAATCTTATCTTTAATATTGAATTCTCCACTGCTGAAAGCAAACTGCTTTTTCTACAAAAAAAAACAAGATTAAAATCAACTGTTGGCAACCGGTAGCGAACCAACAGTCTCAATAAGACCTCCTCCAATATACTCACTTCAAAATCAGACGTCTCGATACTTCCTAATGTGGGATTTTTTTCTACCATAAAACTAAGAAGTCCAGTTAAGATAGTGGCTACTGACCACGCTGGATTCCAGGAATCGGGATGAAAGTCACTCATAGATAAGCATAGCCTTGTATTACATTTGAATCGTCCATTCGGAGTTAATATGTAAATACTTGGAGGTTTATATGGGAACTCACTAGGAAAAACTAATTTTCCGTGATAAATTCCACCTACAATTCAAATTACCTTCTGTGAATATTTATACAACATATTCCACACACCAAAGGAGTGCCCGTCAGTTAAAGTTACATACCAACATATGGTGTACCTTCTGGACCTCGAACTACGTAGTGCCTAAAAATGATTCGAACATAAACAACAATATGAATTTAAGGCCACAATTAAACTTTCTTTCGAGAATTAAATTAAAAAAATAACAATAACAACAAGCGTAGTTACCATTCTAATATATTTGACGGCAATGGCTCGGCAGTCACGTATGGGATGGGATCCTTTTTAAGCCTCAAGTAATCCTGCCTTAATCTAGCAGTTGCTGAATTTGTTTTTCTACTCATTTTCAACAATGTTCTACTTAGGTATACCTAGAAAGGAAATTAATTTAATCAAGTGTAATTGCATTAGAACCTAACAACTTATAATATTTTTAGTTAACAAAGTGCTGAAATTCTATGTACAAGAGTCTGAGAATGTGACGAATATAGGACACTATAGGAAAACTTGGAAAATAGTACTCACCTTTCATTTAGAATAACCACAAAGTCTTCGTTTAGTTCATTATTTAAAATCATGCATAATAAATGTTAAGAAATACACCTTGATATTTTAAGACACTCATCATATTATACTGCTTGTATACCGTATGTAAATAGTACCAACAGGCCCCAACAGGGCCAAATTATTAAAATGGAACAAATAACTGTTTGTCACAAGAGAATTAACACTGAAATAATGAATAACACGCTTCTAATTGTGTTTCGTATAAAATATTACTACTTTAGTCAATAGTTGCTGATATATAGTATTTAAAGAAGTCATAAAAAGAATTCATCACAATTTCACGACCGTGGATGATTTTTCGACATGTTGTCAATGACGTGCTTCCGGTTAAAAAATGTCCGTCTGCTAGCCAAAGGTGGAATCTTTCAACGCGTTATGAATTATAAAATCTCTGAAACTTTTTTGACTTAAATAATATGAAAATTAGTATGACACAGGTATTTTTCTTCAACTATTATCTAGCATATGCAATTGTGGTGTAGGTTTTAAATGAACTATTTACAGAAATGTCAAGTGACGGTGTCGTATATGGTATAGGCCATTCCGAGTTGATTGCACTGGTATGACAAAATCATTATGTCGTTCTCACTTAAAAAATATTTAAAAGGACAGTCCTGGCGAAGTTTTGTGTTCCAGTATTCACTTTTCGCCAGTGTTTGTGTGATTTTACTCTTCTTAGGTGCCATGTATTGTATTAACTCGTGTAATCTATTGTCTTGTGAGAGTTGTCATCCTTCATCCAAGTCTCCAGGTAATGATGGTTGGACATCGTCACATACCAGAGGATGGATTGGAAATTTGTTCACTAAAGATAATGGAAAGCCAAAATTGTCAGCGTTTTTAGTTGTACTTATATTATCATCTGCAAGCAACATGGAAAAACGAGTAACCATTAGACAGACGTGGTTAAAAGACATTAAAAGCGATGTATTACATCTGTTTGCAATTGGTGCCAGCATTTTTGATGATGAAGATGAAAAACGCACTCTCGAATCTGAGATCGCACGCTTTCAAGATATCTTATTTCTTCCAGACGTCAATGATACGTACGATAGTTTAACGAGAAAATTATTACATTCACTTACCTGGGTTGATCAAAATGTAAATTACGAATTTCTCTTCAAAACTGACGACGATACCTTTGCTCGCATTGATGACATAGCACTAGAGCTGCAGTCTTTATCTGTCAAAGCGAGATTATATTGGGGATTCTTCGATGGACGAGCCAGAGTTCAACGAGCTGGCAAATGGGCAGAGAAACAATGGGTCCTCTGTGATACATACTTACCGTATGCACTTGGTGGTGGCTATGTGCTGTCGACGGACATTGTGCATTTTGTTGCATCAAACAGAGATTACCTCAAGTTGTACAACAGTGAGGATGTGTCATTAGGAGCATGGTTGGCACCAGTTGATGTGCGGCGGGTTCACGATTCACGTTTCGACACGGAATACAAATCTCGAGGTTGCTTTAATTCCTATTTGGTAACTCATAAACAAAGTATAGATCTAATGAGGGAAAAGTACTGGCTACTTCAAGAGAAAGGAATTCTCTGTGCCTCTGAACAAAGGACGAGACTGTCATATGAATACAACTGGAATGTTCCACCTTCACAATGCTGTATCAGGAACAACTCCAAAATACCATAGACTTATTATTTTTTTTTAATTAAATATTTTAACATCTCGTTAATAATCAAGCTTGTTGTTCAGTCGGTCAATCAGTAGTGTCAATAATGTGCTCATGTAATGTTTCCTTTAGGTCAGTGGCTCTCAAGCTATCCTGATCGTGGCCCACTTGAAAAAAAAACAGCCCCTAATCTAGTTCAGTGCTCACATGAAGAGACCTGACCAGACATAGTGTACATAGAAATACAACTTGTAGCTCACCAGGAAATTTTCGTGGCCCAGTAGTGGAGGGCAGCAGACCGAACTTTGAAAAACGCTGCTTTAGGCAATCCTGGCGGGGAGCCACTTATTGCACCGGACACACCAGTTCTCGTCTAATCACTGAAATTTTGCTAATACCCAAAGGCTAAGCAAGACTGTGCAGACTCTGCATTAGAACTATGCAGTGTACAGGGCCCTAAAACACCAACAAATCAAGTAATTCTAGTAGTCTGATAAACCGCACCTCACTGCATACAAAACCATCTGTGTGAATTTTTAGTTTGAGGTCTTAGTAAAAAATTAAAAGCTGTATGCCCTTTCTTCAATTTAGTGCACTTGAGATATAATCTGTGGCCAGATATAATGGCATGGACTCTTATCAGAGCTTATATCATTTGCACACCAATAATGTTACACTTCTAATTAAAAGCACTTTTTTACGAATAACATATCGTCATTTTTCTTTAAAAAGCACGTAAATTCACAAAAGCAAAAACTGCTTGTAACTGATATCGTTATCAGTAGGTAGGAATAACAAAATGTCCTGTAGAGGATTTTAATTGAATACACTGCAAGCAGCCCGGATAGGCCAAATTGGCAGTGGAGAGAAATGACTGAAATTTCTAACCCATTCAAAACCCCAAGGAATCTAGAGCATAACATCTAATGTGCCTTATAATGCATACCTGCTATAATGGCACCTTCTTGCAGAAAGGTCCTCACATTATCCTCACCGACAGAATTCCATTGCCCTCGGCAAAAAAAAAAAGGATAATTTCCCCCCGTATATTCTGCAAGGGATAAGCTGCCAACTGGAGGACCCTCGTACCCTATTTTCAACAGTCTGTTAAAAAGCTTAATGCTGTCAGATACCCGCCTGTGACGCAGGATGCTGACAGACTTATAAGGTCTGTATATTCATATTCCTCAGATTGTTTCACTACGATTTCTTAATGAATATTAAAATCAAGGAGGGAAATGGGACTTACGTGGTTTTTAAAGAACGGTGACGATATGAGAAATGACGAAGCGAGGCTTGTATAAAAACCTGTCAAAAAATATCAATAGGAGCATTATTATTCCTTTTTTGTACAGTAAGTCAATGTGTAGTCTTTTTCATATATATATGTATATATTTATAATTTACATCAACGATCATTATAAAAATGAATCTGAGATCATAACCAGTCTGATGAAAATAAATTATGTATGGCATGCCCACGTAGAAACAATAATAAAAAATGCATCATAAAAACATAGATGAAATGTACAACATTTTTTAACGTGTACACTAATCATTAAAATATCTAGTTTGTAGCCAACAACAACAAATGGTCAGATGTATGATCCAAACCATTAACTCCCTTCAACATCACGCGTTATTTTTTCTTCCTTTCTTGAGTACATTTGGGACAATACCATTTACCTTTTGGTTTGCTCGTTAAACCAACACAAGCGAAATGAAACCATTCAATTGGGCACTAGAAGGAGAAATGCATCTATTAGGAAGAGAGAAAAAGAAAGGCAACTAAAATTTGTACAACTCACATCAAGATTGTCGCAACCAATCATTTCGCCATAAGAAACCTGATGACACAAGCAATAAGTAGGTTCATTTGGATCCACTGGCATATCAAGGACATCAGATGGATGAGTTATTGATAACGGTAAATTATTTGTCCCAGAGTATTGAAAATCAGGTCTACAAGTCGAATATAGAGTCAAATTTACTTAAGGTCAAGAATTCGCATGGTAGAAATGCAAATTATAAAAGATAACTTACTGAACTTGAGTCTTCAACTTCTTCTTTACAGATTTCGGAACGTCTTCATCAGAAGAAGGTGCTTTTCCTTTACTTTTCCGTTTATCTTTCTCTTGAGCTTTACGTCCTCTCTCTAAAGTATTTATAAGATGTAGTGGTTGCCAATACATTTGTTTTCAATAATATATGCTTACTTTTCTGCGAATCTGAATCACTAGATTGTGATTGAAGAGTTTTGTCTTTTAATTCCGCTTCAAATCTTGCCAAATCAGAATCCAACCGTCGTATGTGCTTGTCAACCTTCATATATAAATGCGAAATTAATAATCTAAAAGTGTAGCGCAAACAACCTGGGATATTTTTTTGTATATTATATTTACTATACCAATTCGTATGTCTGAATAGCTAGCTGGACCTTGTCATCTCCATATTCTTTTGTTTTATCAAACAGCTTTTGCATTTTCTCAATCTTTTCCGCCCTTTTTTCAGATGACAAATACTGGACCTGTTTTAAATATTCCTCTGCTAACCTGTCAATCTCCTTCAAAAGATCTGAAAGATTACATTCATTTCAATAGTCACAAATTCAAAAGACTGAAATTGACATATTCTATTAGATCACCTCTTAAACTTACCTTGTGCCCTTTGATCCAGGTCCCTCATTAATGTAAAATTCCTTTGCAACTCACTTGGAAGGTTTTCTAAACCTTTAAATATGATAAACAGGTCTTCGTAGAATTAATTTCATATTCCAAATTAAACTATATACTGTAACTACATCTGCTAAGCGAAGTTGTCAGCAGTTAGCCCACACAGTAGAAAGGATTATAAATTAATGTTTGAATCGGTAACCAAGTAACTTAATAAACCTATCGAAATTTAAATCTGATAAGTTGATTTACAAACAAATAACTTGACGCGGGCTTTATGCATTTCTTATGTCTATACGGTCAGTGCGCATCAATCTATAGAATAACACGACTTTGATAAATAATAATGCCATTTATTACTTTTTAACGCCGAAATCAATACTAATAACATCGTATGATGACAGTAAATAAACTATAAATCCACTTACTGTCTAAATAATGTTCCAAATACATGGTACTCGCCATGGTTAAAAACTAAACTAGATTAACCGCAGAAACCAAACCGGAAGCAGTTGATAGGAACGGCAGCGATGGCGTCAATTAATAGAAGCGCCAGTTTAGAATACTGTAGCGAATCCACATTCCAGAGCGAAATTCGAATCACTGAATTTTTATTATTAAATTTTAAAAACTTGCGAATTTCTTTCAGTCCACTTTTAGTACAGTATAAAGAAACTTTTTGTCACAGTTACACGCATGAGCAATGGATTAAAGGCAAGTTCAAACTGACCAATGAATTTCAAATATTTTTTTCTTCATGATAGTCAGCGAGGTGTCGTCGTGCAGTACTCGGTATACCCAATATCCTCCCTGTCGAATCCTACATCAATTTTTTTTTCTTTCTGTCCACTTTCTAAATTAATTGTTATAATAATAATAATTGCCTTCATTATTGTCCTTCCCTACCAACTACCACTAATCATTCCCGTATAAAGACGAGATAATATACCGCTACAAGGCTATGATCATTCGTCAGAATGAGTCATTCAACTAATGGCAAGCGACCGCGGTTCAATTCCTGTTCTGTGTTACATAACCTGAAGGATTTGAGCAACAATAAGTAACCATCACTTTCTAATTTCCAAAATCTAATCACGTAGAGTACTTAAATTTATTAATTGGTTTTTCAGGGCCCATCAACTACAATGGTCATTAGACCCTCGCGTCCACTGCAGAGTATGCACAGACACTACGCTGTCACGACGATTTGTTGGTTATTACCGGTACCCAGTGTTCCCAAGCAGCTACCCATATTAGTACTAACTGGGGCTGCGTTGCTTAACTTCAGTGATCAGATAAGAACTGGTGTGTCCAACGCAATACAGCCGCTCCCAGAACAGTTTAAGACAAAAAACGCAACAGCAACAAAGTACTTGTACTTATTTTATTGAATAGGTTTCACTTGTGACAAAAAAAACGCCAACCCTTTTACTTATTCTCTTAAACAAGTAAAAAAAACTTTCTTACAGTTTCTCCCTCCCATTTCATGAGAAATGCATCTGAAATTAATACTGAAAAGCGTTCAACATCAGCACCATCTAATTACTTTCACAACACGCACACACACCCTTTGCAAAAGGACAGCAGAAATGTTACTACAAGTTTATAAAGGCCATTTAAAAAAAATCATATTCTTGAGGTCATCCTCGCTCCTCCTAATCACTCACAAACTACAACATCTCTAAATCTAAAAGAACAAATCGGTAATATAAATTTCTTCTCAACCCTAGTAATCATGACAAAAAACAGGCCCACTTTCTCAACAGGACAAGGAGGAGATATCAAGTGGGACACTATTCCAATGGAGCCGCCACACATTTCAGCCACTTACAACCTTCATTATATCTTTTGTCAATCGACATGAAACCTTCAAACATATTCTAGGTATTTAATAAATTATAAATTAAAAAATAAAAGAGTTAAATATAACCTCAAACTATAAAGGGTCCTTTCTTTAATTTAACTCATTCCAGAAATCTCACCTAGGAGAAAGAGAGAGAGAGGGGAAAAACTCATCAAATTAAAAACAACAGCACCAACGCACACTTTCAAAATGTGCTGCTGCTGCTGCTGGTGGTGGTGGTGATGATGATGATGACAGTGAACCTGCTCGGTTTTATTACGAAATTCGACGTTTCTCGCTTAAATAACTCTTACTGTCAAGACAACAGCACGCCCAATCTAAGTTTGGTGGCAGTGGACGTCGGACAGCAGTAAACAGCAGATATTCTCTCTAAAACTACTAAAATATAGCACAATTTACCTCAGAGTAAAAACCACGTGCATCGTCCTGTTGCTAAATAAGCCTCTTGCAAAGCCTCAATCATTAAACAACAGTTAAGGCTAGCCAGAGTACGGTAGAGTGCGGGTGCAATTCACATTAGAAAACAACAAAGGCCATAACTACTACCAGAATTATTATAAAGAACTTCTTTTCTTAGCTTTACTATCCAATTTAACATTTACAACAATGTCGGAAATTAAACCCTCACTACTATCTTTTTAATTCAAAAAAAATTTTTTTGGTGTAACAATTGAGATGCTTTTTTTTTTTCGGGTGGCAAGAACTCAAAAACCTGGAATCCGTGCGCGATCCTTAAGGACACGCTTCACAATACCGACACACCCCCCGAAATTACAGTCCACACACAAAAAAGAGAAGAGAAATAGAGAAAGAGAGGAAATTCACTTCATTCAACAAGAAGAAGAAGAAGCAGCACCTGTCAACGTGACCACTGTTGGACAATTATAATTCTCGCACCTCCCAGTTTACATACTAGTTGGATCATGTCTTGATCTTGAAGAACCATAATGCTTGTTATGCTTATGACCAATTGTTCTCCGACTTTTTTCTGCAGATGGATGACCACTTCCAAGTCTGTTGCTATCTTTGTCACGTTTACGACTCACACCACTACCGCCTCCACCACCACCGCTGCTGCTGAATACAAGTGACGAGACACAAACCATTTATCAATCAACACGCCACTCTCAAGTCGTCATGATGATATAAAACAAATGCATTACCTCGGTCCTGCTGTGATTGCCAAAGGAGAATTCGTACGATGTGCTGCTCCAGATGCTGTTATCGCTGGGAATGCTTTCTGTTGCACAGGGAGTCTAATTCCTTGTCTTGTCATCGAACACCATTCGTCATTAAACTGGGAAGCCTCAGCTACAAAGAAGAAAACAAAATTTGGTAGGATACAAAAACAAAATTTACATTGGCGAAAAAGTATAAAAGGAACACATTCACAAAGTAAATAGGAACACGAACTTTCGTCTAGATTGATGAATTCTTCTGATTCGTCTTGCTGACCAGTAAGTTTATTTTGAGATTTTTCAATTATGTGAGCTCGGTCTCCAAGGTGATGTCCAATAGACATTTTCTGGACACCAGTAGTCGAATCGCATACTGAATTTCTAGTCTCTTTCACCTGAAATCACCAGAAAAAAATATTTAGTATGAAATTTAAGAAAGCTTCCAACCGAGACACACACCCCAGGGAGAGAGCAAGAGAGACCACACCCCAACGAGGGACAAACAGAAACACACCCAACGAGGGACACACTGAGGAACTTCAACTACAAGGTCATTAGAGCCCCGTCCACTGAGTAGTTCTAATGCACAGAATGACGATTTTTGGGTATTAGCAATACCCAGTTTTCCCAAGCAGCCACCCATTTCGTTGCTTAACTTCAGTCATCAGATGAGAACTGGTGTGTCCAACGCAATAAGCCGCTCCTACAAAGATAGAGACACACACCCAACGAAGGACACACACCAAGAGGCAGACAGAGAAAGAGAGAGAAAGGGGGGGGGGACAGAAACTTATGTTTTAAGAAGTGATCTTGGACAATACTTACGCCTCCTGGAGCTGTCCTAGTAGATGAGCTTGCCTGATAAACTGTTGGACTACCATCTTCACCCATTGAGTAAGAAACGACCGACGAAGACGAGTACGAGTGACAGTTGGGGTCGCTGGCCATCCGTTGCTGATGAAGAAAAAAAAAATATCGTATAATGAATGGCCGGACACACTTTAACCACCACCAAATACGGTCCATGAGACTCAAGACTGATGATAACGTGGATCCTACTGTCGAATCAAAGAACATGGCCCAAACACTGAACCTATTTGATAGGACCCAGCGTGGACACAAATCGTGATTATATACCAAATTTAGAAAAGATGGGGGTCAAGAAAAATTCGCGAATGAATAAGTGGCATAGTTACACCCATCATAATCATCATCATCATACAGTATCCTTAATCCCGCCTGTGGCAGGGTCGGGTCTGCGGGTTCTAGTGCCCTTCCCCGAGAGACCGACCACCATGTCCTTACCACCGGCCGACCTCTTGACAGGAAGGAAAAAATCTGCTATATACCACTTGAATTTAAGAGGCAGGTGCAGTAGTACACCAAGTGAAACACTAGAGAGAAGGTTGGGGCCCACCAACAATTTGTCATCATTTGTAAGAAAAGATATCATTTTCAAACAACTTACCATCAAATGCAGCCTGGGCCTATCCCGAAAAACTTCCCGAATACGTGCAGAAAACATTTTCGAGATAGAAACAACGAATTTCAGATATAACAAGACACTACACACATCACATCCCCCCCTAACTGGAGGAACTGCTACTGTTGTAAGTCAGATATAAAAGTTTTCACATCTTACAAACTAAAATTTCTCTCTTGCACTTTCTTTCTCAGCCTGAAATAAAAAGAAAGCCTTGAGAGAGAGAGAAAAAAAATGGACTTCTCTAGTCCTGTAGCAGAAGAATTAAGAAAACTGCAACATCTATTTTGGACAACGAGCCAGTGTCTTCGTATTCAACGCGAAATTAAATACCAAGAAAGAAAGAAAAAAAAAAAACTTTTAAAACAATTTTGAAAGAAAAACATCACCCAGCCTCTTGTACAAGTCTTCAAAGACGTTTCCACCAGTAAACAGATACTGCAGATTACTTTCACATTAACAACAATTTCTTTTCTCTCCCCGCCCTGCCCTCCACTAAAGAGATGCAAGTTTCGAGGTCCTTTCTGAATGGGAGAGGTCGAGTAACTATCGCCAACGCACAACTTGGGTCGCCACCGCCAACATACTTGACACTCCAAGGTAATAAATAATGATTAGCCCTTGAAGTGAAGAAGAAGTACAAAAAAGTAACCCAAAAAAAAAAAAAAACTTCACCATACTAAGTCAGTCCCTGTCAAGTTGCGTTCAATAATATGGCACCAGAACGGGTAGCAAAAAAAGCAACTCCTAACCCTTTTCCCGCCTATGGCAGGGTCGGGTACCCATTTGTCCCTCTGAATGGACACAGGGTGATATATTGGACATAGTTTTTTTTCTGCAGCCGGTTGCCGGCCAAAGCTGCACCCCTACGCTTATTTATCGTCGGTCTTGTGTTCGTTGGGGAATGCTACCGACGCCAGGGGCGAGCTCCTACACCTGGAAATTTTGCCTCATCTACCCGTTGCGTAGTAGAGAGGGTTCTTTTACGTGCAAGCGCCATCGTACACCCACACGGGACCTCGGTTTTACTTCTCATCCGAAAGAAGGCACACTCGCGGCTTCTCTCTCGCCCGAAAGAAGCCGACCCACCATGTTCCAGTATCGAACCTAGAACTACTGGCGTAGTTGCCGAGTGAGCTAACCACTACGCCACCACGGCGGGCCTGGCACCAGAACGGGTAGATGAGGCAAAATTTCCAGGTGCAGGAGCTCGCCCCCTCCCCCTGGGGTCGGTAGCATTCCCCAACGAACACTAGACCGACGATAAATAAGCGTAGGGGTGCAGCTTTGGCCGGCAACCGGCTGCAGAAAAAAACTATGACCAATATATCACCCTGTGTCCATTCAGAGGGACAAATGGGTACCCGACCCTGCCATAGGCGGGAAAAGGGTTAGGAGTAGCTTACTCGGTGGCACCATCCCCTATAGGTCAAGAGGATTTTTTTTTTTTTCTTGGAGCCTCACCAACCAAAACCATCAAGGGGTGACAGTCATGGCTATGTCCCGCGATAACGCTAATAACACTACACCCCCAACAAAAGCAACTCCTAATCCTTTTCCAGCATATTTCAGGGTCGGGTATCCATTTTCTCCCTTTGAATGGACACAAGGGTGACATATTGTGCAGCCAAGTTGCGCTGGACACACCAGTTCTCATAAGATCACTGTTAAGCAGCGCAAACCCACGTTAGTACCAACGTGGGTGGTTGGTAGAGAACGTTGGGTGCTGCAAATTACCACTCTCCTACATCCCCTACACCTACTTCCGCGAGCAGCCTCCTAAGGGTTTGGCCTGTTATGGCTGCTTGACTTACTCCCCAACACATTAGTGTAACATACTGGACGATTTTTTTCCGCCCTGCGTACCCAACGCAATGGTGTACCAACGAAATGAAATTAAGCAACGCAACCCCAGCTAGTACTAATATGGGTGTCTGCTTGGGAAAACTGGGTACCGATAATATCCATCGCACATTAGTGTAGTGTCTGAGCAGTCTCTGCACTTCTCTATGCGGTGGAAGGGGCTCTAATGACCGTATAGTTGAAGGGCCCTAAAACACCAACGAAACAACGACAACAAAAAATCCGCAGCCGGCTGCCGATCAAGGATGCAACCCCAATGTTTATTTAACGGCCGTCTAATGTTCGTTGGGGGCACTCCACCTACGCCACCAAATGGAAGGCGGGAGTTCCGAGATCCTACCCGTTGTGTAGTAGAGAGGGTTCTTTGACATGCAAATGCAATCATACACTGAACGGGACCTCGGTTTTATTTTAAGTCTCAGGAACGCGTACTCGGGGCCTCTCTCTCGCCCGAAAAAAAAAAAAAGCCAACCCACCTTGATCCAATATCGAACCTAGAACCACTGACGCAGTTACCGAGCACGCTACCCACTGCCCTACCGAGGCGGGATTAATGCTGTGTTGAACAACATGTATAAAAAAAATTATCCCGGTCACTCGGTGGCACCATCCCCTACAGGTCAAAAGCTTTTTTTTCCTTCTTGGAGCCTCACCAAAACCGTCAGACAGGGACAGTCATGGATATGTCCCGCGAGATTATAATACTGTAGTACTGCAACACACCACAAAATTCAAAACTTCAGACTGCACCATGTGCACATTCCGCAAGATGACCTAACATTTGAAGAGAGGAACATACGGATACACTTCTTATAGACTTGGCAACATCCAAACCACAAAACCAAGACTGACGAACTTGGTGGCAATGACAGTTACTCCCCACTGCCAATTTCTCGCAGCCTCAAAACCAACTCACGAATTTGTCCTCCGCTGCTGCCCACACCCGAAGTCAAGTATTTCAAAGCAAGGCACCACGCCAAGTATGGCATTCAAAAAATCAGACCTCCGCCCTAATACTCTTCAGGAAACACCTTTATTATAACGGGTCCCATGACATTGCAGGTAATGATTCGACTGTTGGCAGCCACTGCCAGCCTGACAAGTCCAGGACTTCGTACCCTTCCAGTCTCTCCCTAGTAGCAAGATCCATATACCACAACTTAATGCGACAGATATTATACTAATTATGTTGACAGGAGTTCACAAACCTCACTTCAGTTATTCTTAGATGGAATTTAGTTAACGTGAGATAATTTGGTAATGGCATACAACCCCATCAATCAGCCAGATAACATTTTTCTCACATGTGACCAAATAAAGGGGCTAAACAACACTTTCTGGAGAATCTTTCATGGGTCCCACACGAGTGCCATTGGCAGTGTTTTGTTAGTGGCAGTGGTTTAGGCCCCTTCAATGCGTAGTTCGCGTAGTTCTAATGCAGACACTACACTAATGCGACGATTTTTGGGTATTAGCGGCCACTCATGTCAGTACTAGCTGCAGTAGCGTTGCTTAACTTCAGTGATCAGACGAGAACTGGTGTGTCCAACGCAATAAACCACTTCCTTTACAACCGGGATTCCGTGAGCACCAGCAAGGGGGGGGGGGGTTCCATCGGTGGCCAGTAAAAATTTAAAAATATCACGGCCAAAATTGCCTGGGACCAAGTCTGGCAGTACCGGAACCATGCGGTAATTAGTCATTGTTTATCCACATAATTACCGTTTCCATTGCTGTCCTAATGAGCAAGCAAAACGCAACTCCTAACCCAGTTCCCGCTTATGGCACGGTCGGGTATCCATCTTATCCCTCTGAATGGAGAAAAGGGGAATGCAAGGCCGACATGAAAACGTCTTTACTTCATCAACTGACAGAATCAACGCATTTCTGAAGAAATTGGTTATTAGCAAGAAACATGCATCTGCTGGAAATCTGGAATTGTTTCTCCAGCGTCGCTCAAAATTTGATACCTGTTGACAAGTACGACTGGGCTTGAAACCCGTTTGTGAAACTTGAACCGTGCCTAGGACAGTTTACTTGAAGCTCACTCACACTTTACGAGTGACAGAATACTGAAGCTAAACGAACTTGGATGCGTTTTGGTTTCTAATTGAAAATGAGTACCAGAGCCATCACCGAGAAAGCTTTGCGACTTGTGTTGCAGTTTTCAACTTCTGAATTGTGCGAGTCCGGATTTTCTGCTATGACCACCATCAGACACAAGAAACGAGAACGACTTCTGTCCGTCGAAGATGAACTTCGGGTTTCTCTCTCGAACATTCGGTCAATAGTTCAACTACTTTGTAGAAATCACCAAGCATAAGTTTCGCTACTTCATGTGGCTCTGCGAGCAATCTCAACGCTCAGAAGGGTTCGGTTCTAATTGTTTGTTTGTTGGTGTTTAAGGTCCCGTCAACCACAAGGTCATTAGATACCTGTCCATTGCATAGTTCTAATGCATAGACTGCACAGACACTACACCAATGCGACGATTATTGGGTATTAGCAGTACCCAGCTTTCCCGAGCGACTACCCATGTCAGTACTAACTGGGCTTGCGTTGCTTAACTTCAGTGATCAGACGAGAACTGGTGTGTCCAACACAACTCGCCGCTCCCTTCGGTTCTAATAAAAAGGTCGAAAAACAGTGCACCATGATAAGATCGATTTCTACCTGTGAAATTCAACGACCAACGACCGATTTCTACCTGTGAAATTCAGCGACCAACGACCGATTTCTACCTGTGAAATTCAACGACCAAAGGCTCGTCCTGAAAAATATGTTGCCGAAAAGTAACAGTAACATATCCTCACTTCCCATAAACGCTTGCAAATTAGGAGCCAGTTGTGTTCTCAAACAGTGCCTACTCTGGTAATAAGATCATTTGTAATTTAAGAACAAACTGGAATCGATGTCCAACACCTGCATTAATTGGGCAGGACATTACTCTGTCCCAATTAGGGTTCATACACATTATGTAAAAGGTAACCAACCTGTACCGTACCAAAATATTATATTGTTCACATATGAATATGAATATGTAATCCTTTGTGACGGATACCTTGCTAGCGAGATTTTTCATGCTAGGCCCATATGCCTAGATCTCCACCAGCACCCTAGCAGCACATTTGCCTTTCGCACCCATTCCAGCCGTTCACCACACCAGAACCTCTTCCAAGGTGGGGGTTCCCCAACTCATCCTGCAGTGGCCCAGCGCTGGACAGGCCAGGATCACATGCCTGACATCCTCCACTCGATCCCCACACAATCCACAGCCCTCCTCTCCACCTGTGATCTTTGCCATCCTCTGTTTCGTCTCCAGTGACCCAGCTCTTGCCCGAAACAGAAGTGAGCTCTCCCACGTATTGTCATAGATTATCTCCCTCTCTATGTTAAGCTTGTTCCCATACACCACCAGCGTTTTCTTTGCCGCCCTTCCCTCCATACTCTGCCGCCACTGCCCTAACCCCCATTCCTTAACTTTGTCCTGTACTAGTCTTTGCAATGTTGTTGCCCCCTCCCTGGGTTGCAGTGTTATGCCTATCTTCTTTGACATCTGGTTTACCCTCCTCTCCCAGTTGGTAGATACCCTCATGTTGTTTACCCATGCATTGACCTGCCATACCGGATTTTCCTTCCCTAGCCCCCATATCCTGCATAAGTATAGCAACTTACTTATCATTTCGCTCTGTTCAAATGTACACCACCCCATGTCCCCTTGTATTGCTTCTACTGCTGTGAACCTATTTCCCCCTAAGGCCATCCTGCCTAACCTTCTTTGGGCTACTTCCATAAAGTCCCTTACCTTTTTACTAATGCACAGAAAATTTACTGCTGTTAAAGTCTGTTTCTTAAAAACCCCACTGACGAGCAGTGGCCTCCCAACTACATCAGTCTATATTCACAACTGACCGAGAGCAGAGGCCAGTTGTAAATGTTGGTACTGGTCATTTACCAGTCACTTACCAAACACGTAGTGTGGGCTCGATGTGTAACTCGACTTACTTCATACAAGACTTTCTACTGCGCTTTTATGCCACATTTTGTTTTTCTGAGGTACACAGAAGATCTCTTGAAAAACAATTAATTCATCTTTAACACTTTCTCTGGTATGAATTGGCCTCATCTCAAGCTGATGACTAGAGTGGACAATGTACTGAGAAGATGACAGACTTGTAACCAATAAAGGACTGCAACCTGACAGTTCTTTAGTAGCACATGCTCCACATGAACATGTTTCACAGCAACATTTAACAACATCACACAGTAAATGAAAAGAGTGACGTGTCAAAAATTAATAATAACGTGACACTTTGATCACGACATTATCATCAAATTTACAATGGAAATTGCTTAAATTATATTACTTACCATGCCTGCAAACATAGATCCGATATCAGGGAAACCAAATCCACCATATGGAAACAACTGTTGATCTCGCCGATCACGTCCACCGACTGTGGTTCCCATCAGTTGTGGAAAACCAAAACCACCTCCAAAGAAACCTTCAAAAGGATTCATAAAGTTGTCCATCATTCGTTCCACTCTCCTCATTTCATCACGATGCATACTGCAAAATAACCAAGTTGGAAACAAAGTTTCGTTAGCAAATAGTGCAAATGTTTTTCATCAATAAAAGATATAAAAACATTCTAGCTACACACACACGTCTACCTATTTCCTTGCTCGCGACTCAACAACTAACCTTACTACGATAGCCAGACATAAAGCAGCGACATTAATGCATTAAACTTGTTTACTAGAAAATAAAGTTTTGTAGGGGGAGAGAGAGAGAAAAAGTAATGACTTCACTACCTCGCAAACGATCATTTGTGTTATTTTCTGCTTAAATTGCCAAAACAACCAAATATAGTATGCAGATCTCAACAAGCTCTCTTTCTGGACTGTACCCAAGGTTTGAAAATAGTTTACTTGCACAAAAAAAAACCAACACTTGTTTCATAGATGGAATAATAAAAATTATGCTGAAATGAACGGAAATAAACACATCTTTATGAGTGTTCAATGTTATATTATAAATTTTACCTTTCAAATAAAGTCAGAAAACAAAGCAGCAACTGTCATAGACCCAATGCAATCATATGACATTAATACTGGCTTCCTTATAGTAATTAACAACGTGATCTTATAACTGAATAGAAAAAGCACAATAAAAGCATTTTGGTGCAAGGCAAACACCGTTTTCAAGTTACGAACTACAATGCATAACAAGAGGTCAAGCGTAAAACCTTCATTTCACGGTTAGCCATTTACTGCTCACGACCTATGTGCAAATTAACTAACTACAATAATTTTCCCATTACGAACCTGCGTTTCATGTACATGTCAACTTCACGAACTTCATGCCTTCATTTTATCCCTGCATCTGTTGATCGAAAATGATTTAAGTATCTCTGACCTGATTTCACATAACATGAGTAATGGGTAAACTTATGAGGAGGGGGGGATTCGCTTGATAATGAGATCAGAGATACCTCTAGGATTACCATTGATATACAAGGGTACATGAGTTGGTGGCGATGTCCGAGCAAAAACACGCCAAAGGGAGCAGAGAAAAGAGGAACTTGTCCGCGTAAGGCTGAACGGTGGTGTTTACAAAGCTGGCTACGCCGACCTAATGACATGACCTTTTAAATATAACATCATACACGCGGGGATATAAATGCAGAATTTATAAACAAGAAAACAATATTTCAACTACTGAAAAATGCACACCCTTTCATGCTTGAGCTTCATGACTATGATAAAAAAAAATGGCAAATTTGTGGAAAACAATTTCCCTACAGCTTTTCATCAAAATACGTAATGGACAAATGGGTAAATGAACTAGAGATTTAATTCTAGAGAGTTTTGCATCGCAAACTACAATTTTCGGTTAGAAAATGAGCCCGTCAAGACGCAGCCTGCTAAGCTAAATGACACCTACAATGACAATAGAAATTGACGTACTGTATACCTCTTTAAATACCTCTTCAACCGTATGCCTTTGATGAACTCAATTTGGTAACACAATTATATATACGTAAATAACTGGATATAATGTTAATGTATTACACACACTACACGTTCCATTACGACCACAAGTATTTGGTACAATGAATATTACTTTTTAATCCGACTTTTAGATATTTAGAGATAGTAAAAGTTACTCTAGCATTGTCTATGTGTAACAGTTCTAGTTCTTTGTATAGCAATTCCATTAAATTCTCAAATGAAAACGAATGCTCTTGAAAAATAATTCTCAATTCGCTTTACTTCAACGGCCAAAAAAGAAGTAGTAACCTAACTATAAGCCACTTAAAGCAGTGACAAGTAGATGCCACATATAAATATCAAAAGCAACCAAAAAAAAAGGTTTTTGTTTCGCTACTCCATTTCATCCGTTATAGAACGTTTCATTCTATTCCAATTCTGAGACGTACTTACTTGTAAAAGCTTTCATCGTCAAACTCTCTTAACATTGACCCAAATAGCGACATTATTCAAGTTAACTCGCAAGTATAGACCGAATGAACCCAGAGGAATGTACAATTTTGAAAAACAAACTTCTCTCCAATTTAATAATTTACTACTATCTTTTATCCTTCCGCCACCACAATCTACAACTTTGTAGAAAAATCCAGAACTCCAACAGCGCATGCTTATGACGTCATACCTTCGATGCAATATCGCCGCTCCAGCTGTGCTAAAGCGCTTCAATTTACAGCCAAAAATCCTTGACTAGTTGTCAACAATAATGGCCGACGTGAAGTGGGATTTTCAATTATGACCGATTTTGAATATTAAAAGATTTAATATTTGATTAACAATTGATTCACTCGTATCTTGGCCGCTATATGTGATAGACATTAGTTATAACATGTATGTACGAAATGCATCAAATGTGTCTTCAGAATGTTTAAAAGTGCGCTAGGCATATACGAGCCCAGTTCCGACGAGGAAGAGGACTTACAAGAGGGTAGCTGGCAACATACAGTGTACGTGAATTCTGCGTGTCAAGTTTTCTTACTAATGAATTATATTCTTTCTATATAGACCCGAAAGACCCTGGCAGTAGGCTGCTAAATGCCGCGCAACGCAATGACATTGCAGTAATCAACGAGTTGCTCACTGCTGATCCGTCATTGGTTCACACCAAAGATGCAGATGGATACACACCTCTGCACAGAGCTGCCTATAGTGATCAAATGGAAGCAGTCGAGGTATGATTTTATGGATCGAAGTACATTTGACCCCAAATGCGTGGCAGCATCGAGGCGCTCACACAGTCACAATTGTGACGGATACCTTGCCACTCCCAGGACGTCTTCCATGGTGGGGGTTCACCAACCCCTCCTGCAGTGAACCGGTATTGAACATGCCAACGCCACATCTCTGGCATCCTCCACTAGATCCCCACACACAATCCACAACCCTTCCTCCGCCTGTGATTTTTGCCATCCTCTGTTTCGTCTCCAGTGACCCGACTCTTGTCCGAAACAAACGTGAGCTCTCCCACGTATTATCATAAACTGAAAATCATTCAAGAGATAACAGAAAAGTTGTCTTTGTTTTCACGTAGATTCTTCTTTCCAATGGTGCTAAAGTTGATGTGACCACTGCCGATGGCTGGCAACCGCTGCATTGTGCTAGTTATTGGAATAAAGTAAACATCGCATCGCTTTTAATTCAGAACGGTGCTGATATCAACGCTCAAACTACAGGTGGACAAACACCTCTTCATCTTGCTGCTGGTGTTCAAAATGCACGAGAAACTTTACTGCTTCTTTTGACACATCCTTCAATAGATGCTAATGTTCTAAATAATTGCAATGAAACAGCATATCAGATTGCTTACAGAACTAGCAAATATTCAAGTCTTTTTGAAATGGTGGAACCATCAGTAAACAAATTAAATAAATAAGTCAAAGAAATGGGGAAAAGAAAGGTTTTTTTGCAGTTGAAAACCATATGGTGTACCTGCCCCACCTTTGCACAATGCTCTCTTCACATAAGGTTGAAATGAAGGTGTTTAAGTAAATGATGACCTAAATTACGATAAATGTCGCAATTACTCGACAATCTGAGGTAAGTAAAGATGAGTCAGAGTAAAATAAAAAGATAATTACGAGTTCATTATCATTAATTAAAATTTGATGAAAATTTAGTATCACGCCAGCAATTTTAGTACAAAAATAATATACACTATACCGTAATCTTGAATATATTTAAAAGGTTGTAGAAAGTTTTTTAATCCAAGTGCACAGAGAAATATTTCAACAACATTTTTTTGAAGGACATCTTGTTTAGTGAATAATTTTACCAGCTCTACCAGTTATTAATGTCAGCAACTAACCTGGTGCAATACTTTTACTAGAAGACACTGACCTGTGACCTCCATAATCAACATCACGCATTATCATATTTGGGACATGATTTCAAAAAAAAAGGTATTAAAATCACCCACAAGTTTTCTTCACTGGTGCTAACTCTTGAAAGTAACTACAAATAGTGAAGACGGAATAATAAAAGAGAGAGGAACAAAAAAGCATTTCGCGTCACCTGTCGAAAAAAAATGTGGCTACAGTTGTGTGTCTTGCTTTTGTTCAGAGAAGAATTTTTCGTGTATGGTAAGTTAATCTTCTTAGAAGGGGTCCTAAATAGTGAAACTCTCCACCTGAAAGTTTAAAATGTTTAATTTAGGAGTTGAACGTGTTGAGGTTCATTGTTTAAGTGATAAAATTCAAATCGACGTGACAACCATAGGAGAGTTTGAAGGTGTCATTTACACCCAAGGAAGTTTTCGGCAACCCGGATGCTACCTCGATGCACAAAGAGGAAGACAATTTCAAATTGCGTTTTCATTAACTGACTGCAACACTTCTGAGCAGGTACTGTTTCATATTTTGAAACAACTCTAAATTAATAACGAAAAATTAGTACAACATGTAATATTTACTTGATAGGAAAGTAGAAATTATAATAATGTCCTAATTATTCAACATGAGGATGAACTAATTACAAAAGATGATTTTGCATTCAACATATTATGCGACTATAATCCGAGACGAAAAACTTTGGACTTAAAAACGCCTTTAACTTTTCAACCGTTTGTATTTCATTTCTTTTTTGTTATATTTAACTTACTACTTAATGGTTACCATAGCCAGGGTAAAGACACCTTGGGGAAATCCTGGGGGCCTCCCAGTGAAGGGTGGGGTACTCCAAGGGTCAGCACTAAGTCCACACCTTTTCATTCTGGTTATGGACATTGGTGTTTTAGGGCCCTTCAACTACAAAGGTCATTAGAGCCCCGTCCACAGCATGGTTCTTATGCAGAGACTGCACAGACACTACACTAATGCGACGATTTTTGGGTATTAGCAGTACCCAGTTTTCCCAAGCGGCCACCTATGTCAGTACTAGCTGGGATTGCGCTGCTAAACTTCAGTGATCAGACGAGAACTGGTGTGTCCAACGCAATTCGCCGCTCCACGGGAGTAGTAGAATGGGCCCCTTAGTGCATGGTATTTGCCGACGATGATGTAGTAGGAAAATTTAGTGACTCCCGAAAACAAGTACAGAAGGGCCTAAACGATATTAAGGGGGACGACAGAAAAGGGACTGCTAGACATGAAGAAGACAAGAGTATTTAGCTTTCAATTGGCAAGGACAGGAAAATAGTGGTGACGTGCTCTCTAGGGGCGAACTGGTGACGAAGGTGCAAAAGCAAAGCACTTAGGATCAACGTCCCAAAGCAATGGGGAGCTAGACTCTGATGTGACCCATAGAGTCAATGGGGGATGGTTTAAGTGGAGACAGGCAAGTGGAGTCCTGGGTGATAGGAGGGTCGCAATGAAGTTTTACAGGGGAGTGGTTAGGCCCGCTATACTGAATGGATCAGAGTGTTGAGGGCAGTGAGGAAGAGCCACGTCAATAGAATGCAAGTAGCCGAGATGCGAATGCTGAGGTACATGAGCAGGGTGTCGAGAGCTGATAAGAGTTAGGAATGAGTCTATTAGAGGTAGCCTGGGGGTTGGGGACATCGCGGAAAAAATGAAGGAGAGTAGGTTGAGGTGTAATGAGAAGGGAGGAGGAGGAGCTCGTTAGGTCCATTTCAGGAATGCAGGTGGTTGGAAGCACCCGGGGCAGGGGAGACCGAAGCAGACGTGGGAGCAGGTTGCCCTTAAGGATATGGTAGTGTGTGAGGTGGACGGGGACAGACAGATGGGAATGGAGAGCTATAAACCGCAGCCCCGACCCTGCCACAGACGGGATAAGGGTATGATGATGATGATTTAACTTACTACTTAATAATCTTTCGAAGATGTTTAAAAAAAGTTCAAACTTTTCAGCTCGAATGACAATATAACGGACGGCAATCAGTTTGAAGACATTCCAACAGCTGCTATTTCTCCGAAAACATTACATGTATTTGGTCAGGCACTAGGTCAGGACAAAATAAAATCAAACGAAATTTCGAGCAGTCCTAATATAGCAGTTTTAACAGTGAAGCGATTAAAATCGTAATTCAACACGCAATAATAAACTATATTACCACTATTTTCATAAAAATTGGTTGTTGTCTTCCTATTTCCCCGTGGGTGAAATACGTGACTAGAATACCTAACCATAAAAAAAGTATTTTAAGAGAAGCAATTCAAATAAACAGTTTTAATTCAGAATAAAATGTTTATGTTTAAAATGACTTGCCTTTGATATTACCCTTGTTTGGCTAAGGCAAAACGTAATCATTTTAAAAACAATAATTTATTTAGAAAATAAAGCATTTTACAAAATGAAAATCATAATTTATTTAGAAAATAAACCATTTACAAAAAAAAAACCCTCACAAGTGTTCATAAAAGAAATGCTTTGGATGAGGTGCGAACATCATAATTGTCCACAGTCAAAAATGTGATTTGTGCTCATAATTTCTAGGTGTAGTCCTTCATTTTGGCACAAATATCACGTCTATAATTTAGAATTTCGATTTTTATATACAAGAGGAACTCATTTTTAAAATTTTATAGTGAGACATAAATAATGGTGTGTAAGAGATCTCCGTAGCAACGACCCCCAACCTTATTTAATTAACCGGTCACTTTGAGAAAAACTAAAAAAAATTTATCCCAAAACGAAAGTGAAATTAAAAAGAGGCTGTCAAAGATGTTGGATGCTGGAGAACCTTGATTCTGCCTTACTTGTAATAAGTAGGAGCCTTGAAAGGATGCCGGCAAAGCTCTTTGGATTTCACAGGTTGGTGATTACTGCTCTATCACATTAAGTACTTGCATATTAACATTCACCTTCATGAATTATTCTCAGTGCTAAAAACAACGTCAAAATTAGTTGTGGAGCTCTCCTTATATCGATAACTTAAATAACTGTTGCAATTAAGTCTTACATGGTAATCCTCTAGCGTCCCTAGACTTCGTAACACAATTGAAATAAATTTTATTTGGAAATGTTTGACCATTACTTGCACAAATTGGATCATGCATGTAGTTTTCAATACATAACGGTACAGGTCCGCATCCTACGCCTGAATAAACATTAATAAAAAGAATTAAAATTAGTTACTGCACCTGTCAAATTGAAAATTGCGATGAAGGCATGCATCATCGTGCCGCTTTCAATCAATACTAAACTCCCGTCTCAATCAAATTGCAACTACAGGCACATGCACATTGCGGTTCACAAACTCAACTTACCTAAGAGAAGTAGTGCGCTAAGCATGACAGCCAAAATCACCCTCATTTTACTCGTAATCAGCGTCGATGTTCGCGTTCAAAGAAGTATTCAATAAGTATATTACCTTCTAACAGGTAAAGTGTTGAGTGTTTCAGCTATTGACTTGCTTTAAATAGTACCAACCAACCACGTGCATCTTGTTGCACAAAAACTAGCCTTCTCTTTACACGTGAAACACACGCGCACAATTTACGTCATTGGTTCTCGAAATAAAAAATCCTCTTGTAAACACATCATTAAAAAGAGGTGTTGTCCCCTTACCTTAGGTAATACATCAAATTTCGAAGCTTCTCGACCTTTGTTTAATAATATGCATGGGAGTAAAAAAAAAAAGAGGGCAAACACCTCCGGTACTTTCCTCGTAAAAAAGAAGCTAATAATATCCGTTTACTTAATTACTTGTAACAAACTATGACTTCTTTGCAACTCCTAACCCTTTTCCCGCCAATGGCAGGGTCGGGTACCCATCTTGTCCATTGGACAGTGCTTTCCGCAGTCAGCGAGCGGCAAATTGCGTTGGACACACCGATCACTGAAGTTAAGCAGCGCAACCCCAGCTAGTACTGACATGGGTGGCCGCTTGGGAAACTGGGTACTGCTAATACCCAAAAGTCGTCGCAGTAGTGTAGTGTCTGTGCAGTCTCTGCATCAGAACTATGCTGTGGACCGGGCTGTAATGACCTTTGTAGTTGAAGGGCCCTAAAACACCAAGCCCCAACAAAAACAACAAATCCGCAACCGGTTGCCTACCAAAGCTACAATCCCTATGCTTATTTATCGTCGGTCTGCTGTTCTTTAGGGGCACTCCACCTCCACCAGACGCCGGGAAGGAGTGAGGGGGCGAGCTCCTATACCTAGAGAGATTTTGCCTCATCTACCCGTTGCATAGTAGAGAGGGTTCTTTGATGTGCAAATGCCATCGTAGTCCACACGATTTTGCTTCTCATCCGAAAGAAGAGGCATTCGGGGTCTCTCTCTCTCTCTCGCCCGAAAGAAGTCAACCCACCTCGGTTGAGTACCGAACCTAGAACTACTGACGCAGTTACGGAGAACGCTACCCGAAGTGGGCATTACTTTATGATTAAACTACCTTATGATTTATACTGTACATAAATTGCCCATAAATTCGTAAAACTTGGGGCATTCATCTTCACTTCTTTTCAATTTTGCCACTAAAACTCACGCTTCAAGACCACATACCGTAACTTTCCACAAAACATGGCTACCAGTACAAAAAACATTCTAAAATATCGCGCCAGAAATAGGGCAATTCAAAAAGTATCTGTATGTTTTGTTTGCAAGTTGTTGCAAAATGAGTATACAGTATATTTGATCCTTCAAATAAATTTGTTACAGAATGAGTATGTCTTTACTACGTCGCTGCATTTTAAATTTGAGCTTCATTTGATGTAATCATCATGATCGGAATGGTTTTCACTGCTTCCGTAATAAAATGTCGGCCATAATCTCGGCAAAGAATATGCCTTTTTGACAATATTGATTTCCCGACTGTAGTAAGGTTGAATAGTTTGAGTTAGTGACAAACTACCATCCAATAAAGATAATAACGGCCGTCAACCAAGATATTAACTTCCTTGAATTCATTAACTCCAAAATTCTTCGTATAGCAAAATAACTTACTATACAGTAGGCCTACTACTGTACACAGTATGTGTAAGTTCAATACCTTCTCTATTTCCTTGGGTATATTTTAAAAGGTTCTGAAATTTATTTCGATTAAAGTATATAGTAGGTTATCATATACCCTTATCCCACTAATGACAAGATATGGCTTTGCAAGTTCTGGTCCATCCCTTGCCGTACACCTGCGTCCCACATTTACCCTTTGATGGCTCTTTCGCACTGCCCAACAATGACCCACCGTCCCTAGAAGTTAACTACCACTTCAGTTTCTTTGTATTTTAGGGCCCTTCAACTACAAGGTCATTAGATCCCCGTCCACAGTGTAGTTCTGATGCAGAGACTGCACAAACACTACACTAATGCGACGCTTTTGGATACTAGCGGTACCCAGTTTTTCCAAGCGGCCACCCATGTCAGTACGAGCTGAGGTTGCTCTGCTTAACTTCAGTGATCAGACGAGAACTGGTGTGTCCAACGCAATTTGCCGCTCAGTTTCTTTGGGACGGGGCCCACCAAAGAACCAGACAGAACCCCCACTTGCCTGCCTCCACATCATTATCCTACTCTGGATATGTACCTTAGTCACCTTTTCACCTCCACAGAGTACGTCGTCCTCTTGCTCAGCTCCGTCCCAATTGAAAGCAAAGTTATTAAAAATTATGTTGTGGAGGATAAAACTTTGATCTTTCTTGAAAGAACAGTTTCAATTCCTGAAATCAACATTTCCTCAAACCTATTTCATCTTGTCTAGAAGTAACGTTGTAGAGTGACCAATAATGACCCACACACACATGTTTACATCTCTAAAAGAAAAAAAAAATTGGGACACCCAAATTTTGCCAATGAACAATTTCAACAGGCATCTATCTACAGCTAGTTTTACCTAAAGGAAAGTAACATATACCCATTACACCAGTGATGACATCATATTTGCGTAAATATGAGTGATTTGACGTCACAAGCCCACTTGTTATAACCGGTAAATCCTCTGATGGAAATCTTTTTCTTTGACTACATGGCCTCTTTTATTGATGAAATGCATCAAGTTACGTTTATTTATATTCTATGTATTTTTTTTTGCTTTTGTTTTACCTTTTCGCTCTCAGAAGGGGGCAAGAGTACAAAAATATATCTTTGCTATTACAATCGCAAGCCACGGACAGGACACTAAGAGGTCAATAACCTCTTCTACTACAGTCGTCGTGTGCTTACCCACGCAATTATTTGGAGTTTTACCATACGAACTTGAATAGTAAACTATAGCTCATACCAACTACCCAATTAGACGACGACTTAACAAAATTTCAAATAACAAAATAAAACCGTAAGGAGCTATCTCTCTGTCTTATTAATAACTAATTTCCCCACTTTCCTCCTAAAGGCGTGAAATTGTCGTCGACATCCCTGAAAATATACCAGAGGAATATAATGGGTGTTTACCTGAAAATGTGATTCTCACAATTAATTCAAGTACTTTGGTCTAGAAAATTTGAAAATAATGATTATTATAAATTCCATCAATGCCTTTGTGACTCGTTTGAAATCTCATTTTTAAATATTATGAATATTTGAATAATAAATTTCGGTAGAAGGACGACAATGTTCGCTCTGGATTGCCGAATTTATGAATTAATAAACATAAACTCAAAGCTATTTTGTTTTCTGTTTTTTTTTTCCTGATCTTAAAATCGAATTGTATTCAACAAAACAAAAAAGAAAGAAACTAAACTCCTTTTTTTTGAATGAATGATTGAAAAACATTTGCAAATTCTAGTCACTTCGAATCAAAGAGTTTAGAGATTTTCTAATATGCAACTAAAAGATGATAAAGGCTACTGACCCCTCTGTCATGTTTTTTTTTTTAAAGTGGTCAGTGAAGAGTAGGAAGACAACGTACTGACCCGGGCAGAGAGCGAGAGTGAGGCAAGAATATTGTACTATGATAATTAATAATCAACTTAAACAAAATTACCTAATTTTCTCTCCTGAAAATTATCATTAACTACCAAAAAAAAAAAAAACACGAAATCAGAGACCGCCTGACATACCAGACTAGAACGATTCAATTTCTAAAGGCAGTCGTTTCAACTTTGCTTCGATGAATTTTATAAAAAATAAGAAAGGATTTCTTAGGTAACAACAGGAGTGTCCAATGATGGCAGCCACACAAAATCTGTAATCAGCACATATGAAGAGATATCAATTAAAAAATTCAGGAAAGGAAAAAAAGAAACATCATACATGAATGTGCAAAGGCTTTGAAAAAATCAAAACAGAAATCGACAGACAGAGAGAGAAAATAAGGACAGAAGTTTGGGAAGAAGTCAAAATGAAACAAAGTAACTCAAAATGTATTCATTGTTAATTTTTAGAAATGATAGCGTGACATTTTAAATTAACACCAGCATGAAAATTGATTCCGAAGAACCTCCACAAAATTATATTTTTCAACTTTCTTACTTCTTGATTTGATATTGGAGAATGTTCAACTTTTGTAACCAGTCGTGAAAAACAAAAATCGTGCAAAACAAAACACAAAAAAAAAAACAAAAGAAAGAAATTAAAAACACACGACGGTGAGGTGAAGAACGGGAAGAGAACGAAAACAAAATAATACCCTTGAATGCCAACCGTTGAAAATAGCAACAGAATTACTCAAAAGCATTAAAACAATTCATATTACCAAGAACCTGCCTGTGAAGTTCACCTACCACCTCCCCCTAAATGAACCACTTCGCATGCCTCGGCCACCTCTCATTTCATTGCGGCCACCTCGATTAGGGCCCCATGATGACATATTTCGTCCAGATCCTCCTTGATGCTGCATGTTGGATGCTGGGTTAAAGCCAGATTTTGAAAATCCGTCACTTCTTTCATTTCTAAAGTCCATATTATCATAAGAGTCCATTCCTCCTGGTCCATCATCCCAACCTCGTTTCCTCGGGCTATTAAAATTTGGTCCAATATTACCATCTTCTCCACCAGCACCACCTCCTCCTTGAACCAACCTACTAGGAGATATTCGCTCATCCCAATCGCCTTCTCGATTTCGTTTCATATCACTTCCCACAAAATTTGCACCTGGAGGCATCATACCAGAGTTAAAATTTGAAGCAACATTTCGAACGGGTTCAGAGCTCCACCGACTAACTCGAACACGGCCACTGCTGCTAGTCTTGGTATTTGTCTCAGGGTTAGGAAAGTTGTTAAAATCAGACATACGAGCTTCCATCTCTTGGGAATGAGGTCGCATGTCTTGGTCTTGATTTTCGCCTCTTAGACGCACTTCTAAGCTATTACCAGGGTTACCCATTTCATCCATAAAGCCTCTCCTTCCCTCAGGCAGTTTACGAAAATCGCTATCCATCGGCATCCTGAAATCGCTGTCCCCATACTCTTTCCAATTGGTTGGCTCCTTTTGTCCTGAAGGAAATTTTGAAAAGCCTGCTTGGGAATTCCCTTGATTCATCATTTTACTTCCTTCATGAAAACCTTGGCCTCCTATTAAGTCAGAAATATTTTAACTGGCCTCTTAGTCATATGATCAAAAATTGCGACTGGAGAATAAATTTTCTTACCAGGATATCGAGATCCCATTTGACCATCTTGATATTGGTTCGGAGGAGCCCACATCATGTTGCCCATTGGCATTCTTGGAGGACCTTGTGAATTTCCTTGTCCCATCATTCTTGAGGTAAAACCTTGAGGTCCCATTGAACCACCAACTTCATGTTGATGTTGTTGCTGCTGTGAGGATCCTGCCATTCCACTTGGTGCAGTGTCAGATCCTGTGTTTTTTTTTTTAAAAAAAAACGATATCAATTAAATAGGACACAAAAGACTGTGGTAGAGATGATCCAAAAATGTTACCAGATTGCGACTGATTTGACTGCCCTTGCGCTCCACCAGACATGGGTGAGATGAGAAGAGGCCGCTTCTTTCCATCTACTTTTTCCGATTTATCCCCTTTTTCTACATTATCCAGCCACTGTTGCTGGAACTGTCGCGGAATAGGCTTGGAATATGGCACCTTATCAATACAATACAAAATTATCATTAATAAAAACGTTTCCTTACGTAAAAATCAAATATGTGCATCATCATCATACCCTTATCACGCCTGTGGCAGGGCCGGGTCTGCGGGTTCTAGCCTTTTACTCTGGCCAGGGCCCCCGTCCACCCCACACACTACTACTACTATATCCTTACGAATAACTTGCTCCCATGTCTGTTTTGGTCTCCCACCTGCCCCGGGTGATTCCAACCACCTACATTCCTGTAATGGACCTAACGAGCTCCCCCCTCTTCTCATTACGTGTCCATACCACCTCCATCTACTCTCCCTTATTTTTCCCGCGATGTCCCCCACCCCGTGCAGCGAAGTTGCGTTGGGCACACCAGTTCTCGTGAGAACTCATGAGATGCAAGCCCACGGTAAAGAGTGATTGGTAAAGAACGTTGGGTGCTGCAAATTTCCCCTCTCCTACAGCCTCTACACCTACCTCATCTCCCGCGAGCAGCCTCCTAAGGGTTCATCCTGTTATGGCTGCTTGGCTTCCTTCCCAACCCACCAAATTAATCCAGCTCAAACCAATCCAAGGCTACCCCTTGAGCGACTTATTGTGTTGGACACACCAGTTCTCTTCTGATCACTGAAGTTAAGCAAACAGGGACTGCTAATACCCCAAAATTGTCGCATTAGTGTAGTGTTTGTGCAGTCTTTGCATTAGAACTACGCTGTGGAAGGGGCACTAATGACCTTGCAGTTGAAAGGCCCTAAAACACCAACAACTCATTCCTATAACATCAAATAAGTGCATGTTGTACGCCTTTGGCAATACCTTCTTTAATTGAGGCATTTTGCTGTCATTAGGAAGCTGTGGTTCTTCATTTCCAAAATCCAATCCTGGTATACATAAATTTTCCATTTCTGAATCAGACTGATCTAACTCTTTAGCACTACCATGATGTTGATCAAGACCCATTCCAGGAATGTTTGATGAAGAAATCATATCCTCTAAAAAAAAAAAGGGTCATAAATTTCTTTATAATCAAACTCCAGCTGTTGAATAAATACAAAATAAAGAGAGGAGGGTTTCCCAGGTACCATATTCAGCTGCATCCTCTGGATTACCAGCAGACAATGTATTGAGATTGTATTTATCTCTCATTTTGTCACCAGGACGATTTCTTGTCCAAAATTTGCTGCCATATCACGAAAAATTAAACGTAAATGAATGGAAGCTATGCATTATTAAATATCTAGAGATAGGTGTCGGTTTAATTACCACGTATGGTCATTTGACCCCGAGCATAAAATGTGACCTAAAGGATGCCACGCCAAAGCCCACACAATGCTGTCATGAGCTTGTTCCATACTACCAACTTCTTTATCAACTCTGAAATCCCACCATGAACATTATCAAAATAATCACTCATCAGATATAAAAACAACGAAGTGTATATGTCTGTCATACATACCCATTTAGCCAAAACATAACAGCACCGTCTGACCCACCACTTGCAAATAATGTCTCATGGATTGGGTGCCAAGCGAGACCTATCAAGGTCAAATCGATTAGTCAAAACAAAGGCGATGTCAGACAAACCCAATATATTTTGTTTTTAACTTACTTGTTACTTCTTTCTTATGTCCCCTAAATGTCTGCACTTCTTGACTGAGTTTGCGGATATCAAACAACTTGATGAGATGGTCACGAGAACCAGTTAACAACCAATTTCCATTTTGGTTCCACTTGGCTTCCATGACAGTGCTCTTGTGGGCATGCCTACAGGAGAAATACCCACCAAAATAAACCCCCTGGTAAATAGGATCACCTCAATGAAAGACAACAGGATAAAATGTACATACAGTGTTGCCAAACTTTGTCCGGATTTAGGATCCCAAAGCTTGATTGGTTGTTGACTATCCTTACTGCCAGAAACTAATAACCCCTTTTGTGGATGCCAAGCAACACATTTCACATCTGCACCATGACCTACATTATCATAACATAATAAAAAATGTAGCATTTAAAATAAAAACAATTTTTAAATGTCATTATGAGGCTCTAAACAACAATTCCGTACAGACTATTCTTGGCATCCCACAAAGGACAGCCCCGGAAGACGATTTGAATACTGATAGCTAAAGATGGTAAACTAACAGATTTTATGCAGGACACGTTGTGGCTATCATCTACATCAGGAAGAAATTATTTTCCCCCCTCCACTGACTATCAGTGTAAAAGGCACTCATTTTATCAAAAAATGGTTTACTGACAAGGGAGATCTGCAAGGTCCTTAGCAAGACAGTAATCCTAAATAACTTGCATATCAGACCAGGGAAAACCTCGACGACGATGATGATACCGTGCCCTAGAACTGGCACAATAACATTTTGATGGCATAAAAATAATAGTTAAAGAATGGCCACCTGTGCCTAGTCAATTCTGATCACTGAAATTAAGCAACGCAACCCCAGCTAGTACTAACATGGATGACCGCTTGGGAACACTGGGTACTGCTAATACCCAAAAATCGTCGCATCAGCGTAGTGTCTGTGCAGTCTCTGCATTACAACTACGCAGTGGGATCTAATGACCTTTGTAGTTGAAGGGCCCTAAAACTCCAACAAAACAAACAAACAAAAGCCTAGTCAATTAAAGTTAGGTGTCGAAATCAAATTATTGCACTTTTCACAATGAGACTAAAATAAATATCACTATTACTTTGAAACAATAAAATGGTATAGTCTTACTTTTAAACAGCTTGAATAAAGAGGGCGATATCAGACAAAAATTCTTCACCAAGATCCCTACCTCGTAGGATTCTCTCCTCGTGACACTTCATGAAATCCCAAATTCTGACTGTCCCATCATCGGAACACGTGGCGAATTTATGATCAGTCGGGCAAAAGCTGCACAGGTAAATAAAAATGATTGCTGCATTGGTTTGAAAAATTAACGACTCCATGTACCTTCTTAAACAGTATAAGCACATAATTCCGAGTAGCCAAAATGCTTGTATACAGACAGGGTAGTTGCAAATAAAATGGTGTGTACCAAACAAGGATATTCTGTCCCGAGTACAACAAAAGTATCCCTTGTTAACTCATTAATTTTTCGACCATTTACTCTCTCTCTCTCAGACATTAGCCCATCTAGGAACACCCACCGTCCTCTGCAGTACTAATTAAAGTATTTGTAATTTAACTTTCTCCCAACATAAATTAATTGATGGATGTTGCTTCAATTAATTGCACTTAGTAGGCCGAATATCCCACCATTTCAGGACAAAGTGTTTTTGCCTAGTGACTGCTCCAGGCTGTATTAAACGCGGTTGATGATTGCTCAGCTATAAAATCTAGACTTCAGTAAGAAGAAAAATGCCACCAATGGACTAAGTACTCAAGAGAGAAAACCGCGTGAAGAGCTTTTCACGGTTGATACCTAGATGTACACAAGCATCTCAGCGTTTTGTCTTAGGTAACGTATCAGCGGCTATCGTCTAAAAAACACGAACTGCAAAAGAAGTGACCAAAAGCCCCTTTATTAAAGCCTCAGCATACAGAAATGTGCCCATATTAATTGATGACATTGGGCCTCTGTGTTAAAAATGGCACCAAAGGCGGACCACCAGGTTTTGTAACAGTTATCACAGGTGAAGACTTTTTATTATTCACAAATCAAATATAATCATCACCAAAAGACATGGCAATTTTAATATTCAATCTAGAAATCTTTATTTTTTTTTCTTTTACTAATGCACTTGCAAATCTTTATTAACGACTTGTGCTGTGATAAGTTTTGTTATTTATTCAATGCTGCCACACATTACTTCTGGCTTTTTACAGTATAAAAAGTCACATTCAGTCACATACCTGGCATGCTAATCCTACAAGTGCCTTGAGGCAATATTTATTAAGACTTTGGTTAAAAAATTCCTAACTGAACCTTTTATTCACCCTACTATTTATTTCATTAATACCACAGCTGACAGAAGAAAAACAGGAATGTGATAATGTACAAAACGCTGTGACAAGATCTAACGCTTGTAGAATGAAGAGTACTAAATCTAACGTTTCCCTTACAGTTGTTAAAACATATAAAACTAACTTAAATATCCAAGTACAATTTACATCACCGAGATGAAATGGAAGACCATCCAGGCCAGCCCACCTTATTCCTCGCAGAGGTTCCTTGTGTGCTTGAAACATTTTCACGTTGTTCATGTTTGACTGCCAGTATTTCACGAAACCAGAGTGGTCTCCAGTGACCATCCACAAATCGTTATGGCTCCAAACCATACACCTGACCGGCGAATCATGAGCCTTAGAAGCGATAAACATTAAGACATGTCAAAAGGCTTAATTGATGACATTAAATATTTAAAAAACGTTTATATATTAAACTAACTAATATACGGCACATTATGGATAGCTAAAACGAAAATCATGTGTACGCACAAATCCATTCAAATCATAATTACCTGAAGAATAGTCTCAAAATTGAAAGTTAAACCATTCCAAAGTGTGAACTCTCCGCTGGATGCACCAGTAACCAATCGTCTACCTTCTGCTGTCCACTAAATAAATATTTTGGCATTATGAATTTTAAACTGGAATAATTTTTGAAGGAAAAACTCCGAGGAAATAAATAATACTTACAGCAACACAGAAGATAGGGCATCTCATTTTGTTTGTGGACGTTCGAACAAACTTTGTTGTTACCGCATTAATTGGGTTGTGCACAAAATATGGAGGCGGTGTTATCTATAATACGTCAAACATTGAATATCAATTATAAAGCTCCCCTCTAATATACATGCCTACCATATTGTATACCAAACTTTGATACTATTAAATATCAGCTTACATCAGGATAATAGGCGGCATCAGGTTGAATTGCCCGCTGATCTCTGAAATCTCGTTGCCATACACGCAACTGACCCAAGAAGAAATACGAAACTTTGAGTATAACATTATTAAATTAACTCCTTCGAACCACTTTTGGGGTGGTTCAAGCCGACGAAAACGTGATATTCATTTTGTGATTATTACATATAAAACTCAGTAGAGTGCTTACATGCTGAATGTGTTGTTGAAAACAAATCGCTTACCTCTAAATGCCTCACAATCGCAGAATTATAATCGATAGTCTTCCTAACAACCGCTTTCCGCAGCCGTTTACCATCAAATTCAACCCCTTGTTGAATAGGTGCTTGTCTATAAGGCTGAGCATTAAAAAAATTATTTGTTTTTTGATAGGACCCAGAGAACCGAGGCGGTTGAAAAAACTTTGACTGCGGCGACTGCATGCCCATTGGAGCCTGCATTTGCATTTTCGGATTACGTCGTGTAATAAGACATTAATGTGCTCCTAAAAATAGAACAAAGACATATGTTAAAGGTTTGCGGCTAATCAACGACAAATAATCAACCAATATTTAGCGATAGTAAGCTAGGTTGCTACACAAAGATTCAACAAAGAAAAGTGTTGTTGAAAATATATCGGTGGGAGGGAAACAACATCGGTTCCCGGTAATTGATACATGTCCGACACACCACATTTCCTAGTATATTATCCAATGTATCTCAACAAAAGTCTATAACAACATGCATACTAATGAGTCGCCATTATATTAACTACATAAGAACTCACTTGTTGGAATCAAAAATTATAACTACTCTTGTTTAATTGAGACTTCGATTACTTGGACGCTATTTAACATGACGTTTCACAATTAGAATACGAAATTCAAACAATCGGTGCGTATTTTGCAAAGGCAGGCACACAACACAGAGAGTCCATTGTCATTCAAATACTCCACCTTTAGTATATTTCAACATAAACAAGTTATAACCACGCTGAGCGTGTACAGTCGCTGGTGAAGAGCATTTTAATACGGCAAACCTCAAGCATCTCAATTAACTCAATTAACATCACGCCGAACCGCCATTTTGTTTGACCACCGTCTATTCTACTCTCATAGGCAAACATCCTGCTCAAAATGCTGAAAGAAATAGGATCCTGAAAATTCTGCGTGCCAAAAAAATACTACTAAATGATTAGAATTTATATCATATTCATCATATACAACATTAGATGAATTCCGGTTCGAATAACTAAGCAAAACTACAACAATATGCCTTGAACGAGAATAGAAACACTACGGCATCAGCGCGAGATGACGTCACCACAGATCCTATGGAGCACTCTGTACGACATAATTTTGAATTGAATTAAATAAGCCGAAGAACCAAAGTCACAGTAGCGTAATAGTATCTTTCCATAGCTTGTACGTGTGATTACGCTATATTATAATTTTTGACGAGTAGATTGAGGAAGAAAAGGATAATTGTAGTTTGAGAAAATATATCCCTCGTCATAATCAAACGATAATCTAAATTGTGAAGCAGCAAAAGCCTCTGTGATAGTATCTGCGTATTCAGTATTATCAATAATATAGTAATTCGGGTTCACTAGAATTTAAAAGTATGGTTATACCCATTTGCATTTTCCTATTTATGATAACGGGAGTCTTATTTAATTTTTATGATTGATTTCATGGCGATAATCATCTAACCTCCTTACAGCAGTTTTACACAAAGTTGTTTCAAATTTTATTGCTAACATTATATTTATATAGTATTCGAGTCATGAATGATGAAATGAAGCCTAACCACAATCTACGGATTGCTGTGGTGTGTTCCAGCAACCAAAACAGAAGTATGGAGGCTCATGCCTTCCTTAGGTATTGGTTTTAATTGTCACGCTTTATTTCATAATTATTTCGCATTTCGGTATTATCTCATAACTATTATGTTTATGTTGTTTAATTCCAGTAAAAAAGGATTTAAAGTTCGGTCATTTGGTACAGGTGATAAAGTGAAACTTCCTGGCTCGGCCCCTGATAAACCAAATGTTTACGAATTTGGAGTACCCTATGAGGAAATGTACCACGATCTACTAAACAAGGATAAAAATTTGTATCTAATTTAATTTTATTTAGGTCCATAACATATAGGTTACGGGAATTTCTTAATCTTTAAAAATATAGTCACGCTGCAAATTCAAGGGTGATGGAACCCTTCTGCACTAAATTCAACATTCACTCTCTAAATGACGTAACTTGCAGTTACAAAATGACGTCGAATTAAGCAAATAAATAATCGATTTTGGGTTCCAACATCTTTGTATTGTAATTAGCTAACAGGTACTTTTCTCATCTACAATGGGTGTGGGGGAAGACAACGAATTTTATTAGTCATTGTAGTTAAACATGCGCCTTCCTGTAACTATTTTCCCTGCAATGACATTATGTCGACCGCAATTTGTGTCTCGACTGTGTAGAATATCTTTTAGTTGTAAACAGCACTTGCAATGAATATTTTGTGCGCAAAAAACACATCAAAAAAGCAAAACTAACCTTTTTTCTTACCTACCTTTGACGAATTTCGAATTCACGACCGGCGTTCGAAATTACGGTATTCCAAAACTTCTCGCCATGCCTCAAATTCTGGTTTGACATTATTAACCAAGTTTCTATCAGAATTATTATCATCACCTAAACCCGAAGTTGCAAGTGGAGTTTTCAATAATACATCGATATAAAACGCGCACATTATATTCAAAAAATAATAATAATCGTTTATGGCGGCTACGAGAGTAATACGAACGATGCTAACCGGCGCGACATCTAGTAGACACTACTGTCCTTAATGCTTTGTAGATATACACAAAATGGCATTCTACATATGCTAGACAGGAACAGAAGAATTAAACAGCGACCAGAAAAATTCCAAGTTTCGCATGAAAGATTTGATGTCATAGTATCGTGTGAAGAAAAAGTATTTGACCAAATTATAGAAGGTTAGTACAACCCAAATACTTAGATATTATCTGCAAGTTGCATTTCATTTTCTAATTTGACATATTCACTGAATTTTGTGCCAGAATTGGAGAGTCGGGAACAGACAGACAACACTCCAGTTCATGTAATTAATTTAGACATTCAGGATAACCACGAAGAGGCCACAATTGGAGCATTTTTAATTTGCGAACTGGCAACTACGGTAAGAGAATCAATTCGTATATAGCGTTCCCTCGTCTTGAGGTGGGGGAACGGTACCATAGGAGTGTATCCATCACTGACACAGTTATTGAAATTGCAGATGTCTCAAACAGACGATCTGGACAACGATATTGATGAAATAATTCAGGAGTTTGAAAGTAAAACCTCAAGGACAGTTCTTCATACTGTTCAATTCTATTAATGAATCGCTAGAGATAAAAAAAAAAGGAAACGTATATATTCGAGAGTTACTGGTGTGTGTCCATATTGTGATGTTTATCTTGACATGTTTAACATTCTCCATTCATCGCTAATAAATTATAAATTTGCAAAAGAGTTGATTTCATCTTACATTTTCTTTTGAAAGTTTGGAAATTGTATCTTCATTTGTCAAGATGTGCAAAAACTCTTCTTAACTTTTCTCGTTTGTTCTTATTGTGATGCCGTTTCCACTCTTTACTACCTCCTCTGCTGTCTAAAGATAATGTTGAGCCAGTAGTTGATGAAGGACCCAGAGGTACATCTGTCGCTCCTCTAGCAATAGGTAATTTTTTAAAATGAAATCCGCGGCTATTCTATAAAGACCAAGTCGTTAGTCGTGTGCACCCTGAGAAGTTGATGATGATTAAAAGTTTAAAAATGTCTTTCATACGTCTCCAAAAAATGCTCTGTCCAGTTCCTTACTAGTTAACTTTCTTGTTTGAAACGTCTTCACTTGGCTTGGCATTGCTGTTGAAGAAGTGTCTTTACAAATCGCCACTGGGAATGTATGGTAGTCTTTTTGAGATATCGTCGGTGGGGCAACACAATATAAAAGTTTACCCTAAAAATTTAAAACTTGTTACTTTAACAAGCCACCTCAAAGCTATATACAGAGACTCCTCACTTAACAACCAAGTTTCTTTCCTACTAGGGCACTAAGCGAATTGGTCGATAAGCGATGAGTTTAATCGTTTTTATTTACTTCGAGAAATAAAAAAGTCTAAAGGAAGCTTCCTTTTTGACGACATTTTGTACTATGGGGTGTACAATAAAGTACAAATCTATAAACAAAATATTTAATCCTGGAAACTGCAAGTACTTTGTGTACTTGTACTGTTGACTGAAACTGGCAACGAGACTGGTGAAATAAAATTTCCCCACACTGGAGGACAGGCCGTAAGTTAGTGCGGTCGTTAAACAGATCGGTTGTCAAGTGAGAAAACTCTGTATATAAAATTTGCTTCTCTATTCTTACCTTTACATAATCTTTAAGGATATATCTTGATCCCCTTTGAGTATCAGGCAGGCCTCTCTGTGTCATGAAGCCTCGCATATCTCAAGATAAAAACATTCTTTTAAAACAGTTTACATAGAAAAAACAATATTAACACGCTTATTATATTTTGGACTAAAAGGATGAAATAATAAACAGAATTTACATCCATATGCATTTAAAAATTCTTCTGCTGTTGGTAATCGTGTTTTATCTTCATCCTCTAAAGGTTTCGGAATAATAATTCCATATTTCTCCTCCAGAACGTACCTTGGAATATGAGATAAAATGTACCAACCGGTTAAGGTCGAATTTTTAAAGCAAAAAAAGTTATTAAAGACCACTGTAGGCAACAAAGGATATTATGTTAATGGGCTCTATGTGATCTCGCATCTCGTCAATTGGCAATATTCCACTGATTATCATTTCTCCTTTGGTTGAAACAAAAGTGGGCATCACTAATCCTGGACAGTCACATAAGCAGAGGTCATTATCGACAAACAGCGTCTAAGAAATGTAACAGCATAACATGCAATAAAAGTTTTTTTTTAAAGAGAAGACAATAAAAATCTTAGTAGTCACAGCCTACTTGAAAGTGTTTCGTTTTTCCGGGAGTTACAGAAACGGATACTTTTTTGACTGTTAAAAGTGAGTTGATAGTTGAGCTCTTGCCAACATTTGGATAACCAACCTAGAAAAGTTACACCACCACTTTCAAAAAACTTGAGGCATTAGTTGACATTGCTCAATTTCAATAAAACATACAAGCCCTATTGTCACAGCATCCTGAAGTTTCTTCCCATTATAAACTGTTTTAAAATAGTGAATTAATTCCTCTCTTGACTTAAGCTTTCCCTTGCTGTTATCACTTAACGACAGGCTTGATAATATCTTTCCACTTGAAGACAGTTCTTTGTTATCACTTTTCTTCACTGTTTCCGCCAGCACATCATCCTGTTCAGGAAATTCCTCCTCGACCTTTAATTCACTGTTCTCGAAATTCTCATTATTAACAAGATCTTCATCACCAATATCTTCTTCACTCTCATCAATTTTTTCATATTCATTTATAGCGGAATAAAAGGCGACAGGTAGTCCAATACTTGCAAAATAATCTGCCCATGCCTCTCTGCAAGTTTCAGAGGTTAACCAATAAGTGTTGTCTGCATTTAATGGGAAAGTAAGCTAGCTCAATACAAACCTTTGCTTTTGAGTCAACAAATCCGCCTTATTTACAAGGATCACATTCATTTTGTTTTCATCAACTTCCTTAACATATTTTTCTAAATCTTCACATCGAAATAAGAGAGGATTGCGAGCATCAACAATTTGGGCAACAACATCACTACAGAACGACAAAACGAGATAAAACAAACAACTATACCAATGTATTTTAAAATCTCCTTATCAAAACATAATTTACCTTCTTTCAATAACTCTCCACAACTGGCGCCAAAATTCTAAGTTCTTTTCAAATGGCGTAAGCAAAATTCCGTTTATTTCTTGCAACCTAATATGTATACCACAAGTGGCCATTTAAATTCTTATTATGAGGTATATTATTACGAAAATTACAGTACTTACTCAGCTAAACCTCTTCTCCAATCCAAAAAAGCTTCTCTTTCTTTACGTTGAAGCTCATCTGACGAAGTATTTGAATCCCATTGCGGTCTATTAATAAAAGCATCAATTACCAAATCCCAAATGCACTCAACGAATGACGATATAATTCTTAATCACAAGATTATGATGACCGACCTCCTTGGGATTTTTATAAAATGTCGATTTTCATTTTGAACCTTTTCAATATTAGATCTCTCTTCGTCGCTCAATATTCCTTTTTGAACTTGCGGAGTAACGAAAGTAATGTTAAGCTTCTCTGTTACAAAAATTAGACACAATTATTAATCGCCCCATTTTACATGTATACCCATTTTACGTGTACAGTATGTAAACCAATGTATAATAGTATATCTCACCAGCTGTAAATTCCGTTTCTGCCAATTCCGCAGTAGCAAGGAAATCTTCCAGATTACTTTGCTCAGTACAAGATCTTACGTTAAGCCGTCCCCAATCAAAGCCATCATTAATTTCACTCGTGTGTAGCTGAAAACATTGCACCGTGTAAACACATTTGCATAATGGCGGTGTAAGAACAGACACCTCATGGATAACTGACTACAGTAACTCACAAAACAACTAGATTCATCACGTCCTCTCTCTCTTCGTCCACCAAACCTATCTTTAATAATACTTCTTCCTAATGCAGAGTTATTCTTTTTCTTCCCCATATTGCTTAATTCATTTCGATACTCATTTAGGAATCTTGATTTTAGCAGTTCGACTGCAAACAACGGAAGTTCACTAATACGTAGTAGCATACGCTAGTCTATGGACAACATGTTAAGTAAACATTTTCTAGTTTTAAGTGCAGAGAAACAAATACATTGTATAAAAAAAAGAATTGGGCGCGAAACAATGCAGCTTTTACATATTATTAATTGAAGATATGAAAATAACAACTTAAAATGGGTCTGCTGATTGGAGAGAAGATTATGGATGACCCTACCGGATATACCTCACTCGCGTCTCCAACCTACATCTCTACTAGAGTGCGGTACAATTCCTTGTTGAGGAATCCATTGGTCGGAGAGGCCATGTTGTGTTTGTATATTTACGATAAGTAGTAAAGTTCAAAGGTTATAGATTGACTAACTAATAAACATTTGTAATCATCAGTATAAATGTGGTATAAGTCAACAAGTCTAATGCGTTGTAGCATTACAACACATTAAGGGTCAAGGACGTTTAACTAGCCACAGTAGTTAGCGCAATATGCAATTCAAGAAGGAAACGATGGAGACTGGCCTCAAATGATCACATCATGTACCTAGTAAACAACTCAGAGGCCCAATGCGAGACGAGGTCATTTAGTGGGCATTTCGTGGTGTGAAAGTTAGTTCGTGGCTTGCAAAACTTTCTTGTAACAGCATCACCAACTGTATATAAAGACAGTCTCAGGATTCAGTTTGATGGTCGAGTCATATACAAAGAGCGATCTTTTCATTTTCTCCTTAGAAATGAGGTAAAACTTTTATACAAGTTTCGGTAGGTTTTTGCAATATAAAATAAGTAAGAGGGGAAACGATAACAGCACATGTAACCCACACTTTTAGATGAAAAGCTAACTGATTATGCATTTTAATTTGCCAAACGAAAAGTAAGGATGTAGAGCTCCATTCGGGTCGCAAAATGCACGCTGTGTACAATGCCGACATTTCTTTTTAAGTTTTATTTGGCGTGATTAGAAAACAATCTTGTTGTCACATCAGTAAAAGATATAGATATCGAAGTCTGTTTCGTAATACCATATTTTTAAGTTATCACTTAACTTGTTTATTTTTTTCTACTCAAAGTGCGTTGCAGAGCTCGACATTAGCCGATAGCATCCTTATTATTGGAGGGGGAGCAAGAGAGCATTGCCTTGCCTGGAAATTGGCCCAGTCTGATTGCATAGGACAAGTCTTTGTCAGTCCTGGAAATGCTGGAACTGAATTTTTTGGAAAAATTCGTAATGTTTGTGAGTACTTTTACCTTACCATGACCATACATCCTCAGGATCAAATTAAAGTGGGAGCAGAACTGTCGCCCCTTTCCAATATCTTCATTTTTATGAATTTTTTTTACTTTACGACTTTGCAGCCGTTGACTTTACGAACCATTCCTCGTTAGCAAAATGGTGTAGAGATTACGATATTAAATTAGTAGTAGTAGGGCCCGAAGATCCACTTGCAAATGGTAAATCTCTTTTTGTCACCATCAAGGCACAATTTAAACAGAATAAACTATCTCATCTTTCTTTTTTCTTACAGGATTGGCAGACGATCTCAAAATTCAAGGAGTAAGATGTTTTGGGCCAACCAAAAGTGCAGCACTAATTGAATCAAGCAAAGAATTCGCCAAAAGTTTTATGGACAGACATAACATTCCTACTGCTCGCTGGAAAGCATTTACAGATTTTGAAAGTGCCAAACAGTACATCCTAAGGTAAGTATAAGGACCATTTCTTTTTTGACAGCACATAAATATTACTTCATGCACCATTTTACTGGGAAATTGATATAGTGCCCCGTATCCAGCTTTGGTAATTAAAGCTAGTGGTTTAGCAGCAGGAAAAGGAGTTATTGTGGCTGGCACCAAGGAGGAAGCCATTGCCTCTGTTAAAAGCATCTTGAAAGTGCGGACATGTTGTCTGTTATCGTTCAAATGTCTTTTAAGATCGATTAGCAGCATCTAATTATTTATAACGCGTATGTTGTTTCAGGATAAAATTTTTGGGTCAGCGGGAGATGTCATTGTGATTGAAGAGTTATTATTTGGTGAAGAAGTATCGGTAAGCAGAAAACGAGAATGAAATAAGATGCCAATTTGGTGCTCACAAATATAATGATAAGAATTATTATCCTACCAGGTGTTATGTTTCAGTGATGGCGAGACGATTTCTGTCATGCCTCCTGCACAAGATCATAAACGTTTGCTCGAAGATGACAAAGGTCCCAATACTGGTGGAATGGGCGCTTATGCACCGTGCCATTTGGTAAATGATAAAATTTAAAGTTGATTACAAAGTCTTTAGTGATATGACTTTATTTTTCTCCTTGTGTGGTGTGTAGGTGTCTGCAAAAGATCTTGAAATTATAAAGAGCCAAATACTACAAAAGACTATTGCTGGTTTAAGAAAAGAAGGGCGGCCCTTTGCCGGTAAGGGATTTGTAAGAATACCCATTCGAGTCTTATAATTTGTTTCTAATATTTTTTTTCTTTAATGTAAGGGGTCTTATTCGCTGGAGTCATACTAACGAAAAATGGCCCAAAGGTATTAGAATTTAATTGTAGATTTGGGGATCCTGAAACAGAGGTGAGTTTATGAAATTTGAATGTCATCACAATTTTTTTTTTGTGGACATTTTCAAGGTATAATAACAATAATAAATCTAAATACGTATTAAAGGCAATTCTTCCACTTCTGGATTGTGATTTATACCCAATTATGTTATCTTGTATCAATGGAGATTTAAAAAAGGCAACTATCCGCTGGAAAGAAGATATGTACTGCGTAGGAGTTGTTCTTGCAAGCAAAGGTTATCCAGGAAGCTATATTAAAGGAATGGCTATAACCGGTAACAACGCGTGAAAAAAAATTAACGGGTAGTGTGCGTGGGTGTCATCTTGGCATATAACAATTTGATATTTATCGTCAGGTATAAGCGAATTGTTGGATCGACCCAGACATTTAATATTCCATGCTGGCACAGAGCAAAAAGACGAAGAAGTTGTCACCAATGGAGGACGTGTGATGTTAGTGGCAAGTTTGGGAAATGACTTGCATACAACAATACAACAGGCTCAAGCAGCAGCCAATACAATTCAATTTGAGGGTAAACAGTACAGGAAAGATATTGGATGTCGTGCTTTATCCAGGTAAAGGAATTCAGATTTAAGAGACCTTAAAGAGAGTCTGTAAGATCCAAAACTATAATGATACACTTTTGGGTAAAGATTACTAGGAAATGGATTTGGACTTACATATCAGGACTGTGGAGTAGATATCACAGCTGGTGGTTCTCTAGTGAATGCCATTCATCCCCTTACTTCTCGAACCATGCGGAAAGGGGTCATTGGTTCCATTGGAGGATTCGGAGGCTTGTTTGATTTACAGGCTGCTGGATTTAAGGATCCCATATTGGTATCTGGCACTGATGGAGTGGGAACAAAATTGAAGGTAGATAGATATAACTTATTATTAAATTCATGTGAGAGAGGAAAGTAAATTTGACTTGCGTGTGTGCATTTTTTTTTTTTAGATCTCTCAAGCTGTAGGAATACATGACACTGTTGGTATTGACTTGGTGGCAATGTGTGTGAACGATGTACTGGCACATGGAGCTGAGCCGTTGTTTTTCTTGGACTATTATGCTTGTGGAAAACTTGCTGTTGACGTTGCGACTGAAGTTGTCGCTGGAGTTGCCAAGGGATGTCGGTTAGCAGGCTGTGCTCTAATAGGTTTGAATTGTGATCATTTCTCGTGACGCATTTAAATCCGTTGGCCGTATTGAACGAGTTTCAATCAAAAAAAAAAAATAGGTGGAGAAACTGCAGAAATGCCAGGAATCTATGGTTCTCAAGTTTATGATTTGGCTGGCTTCTGCGTTGGTGCTGTCGAACGTGGAAATCAGCTACCTCGCATTGATGCTATCGTTCCTGGCGATGTCGTAATTGGCGTCGCCTCATCTGGTCTTCATAGCAACGGATTTAGTCTGGTGCGAAAACTTGTAGAAAGACAAAAATTAAGTTATAATTCACCTGCTCCCTTTAATCCAAGCAAATCCTTAGGTATTGTCAAAGTTTTTGGTTTTAGGTATTGTTACATTTTAAATAACGAGAGTTTGAGAAGTATCTCTTCCATGACATAGGTACCGAACTTTTAACTCCAACCAAAATTTATTCCAAAACTTTACTACCCGTAATTCTGTCTGGAGCTGTCAAAGCCTATGCACATATAACTGGAGGTGGACTTCTAGAAAATATTCCTCGGGTATTACCATCCAGTTTAGCAATACACCTTGATGCAAACTCTTGGCCAATTCCACCAGTATTTGGCTGGATTTCTGTTGCTGGCAAGTACTTCAAACTGTTATAACAGTGTCGTTTTTAAAGAGCCCAATTATCATCTTCAAAATTATGCTAAAGGTGGGGTTCATACTGAAGAGATGCTGAGAACATTTAACTGTGGTGTTGGTGCGATATTAATTGTTGGAGCTAGTGATGCTGACCGTGTTATTCAAGAAATACAAGAAGTGCATGAAATGGCATGGAAAGTGGGTGTGGTATTGCCATTAAAAGATGGTTGGTACTTTCTACTTGTATATGATTATGAAACGTATCATGGAGTATTTACTTACTGCGTTTTTTATCACTCAAGGGGATCCACAAGTGTGCATTTCAAACTTTCAGCAAGCAATTAATTCATCAGCAAGTTTATTAAACGTTGCTCAACCTCTAGTACGTGCACAATCGCCTTCAATCAAAAAGAAAGTAGCAGTGTTAGTGTCTGGTACAGGTATGAGTTATTTATAAACAGTTCTTCACTTACCTTTTAGACTGCATAAATTCACCAATGTTAAAAAGAGCTCAAAAAAATGTATTTTAAATATAGGAACCAATCTTCAGGCTCTTATTGATCATACATTGGATCCCATCAACAACAGTGCTGCTGAGATCGTACTGGTCCTTTCTAATGTTCCGGGTGTAAAAGCGTTGAGTCGAGCTGAGCAGGCAGGAATCTCAACCCAGGTGTTCACAAATGAAATTTCGTTAGGGATTTAATTATAGTTAACTTCTGACCAACCTTTTTACCGTGATTAGGTTGTTGACAACAAACATTACAAAACACGACTGGAGTTTGATATGGCCATTCATAAAGTATTAACGGAAGCAGAAGTTGAACTTGTGTGCTTGGCTGGTTTTATGAGAATTTTGTCAGGTACTACACCTAACACTATTCTGGAACGGAGAACTTGGAACTAATTATAAAACTACCTTACAGGAGAATTCGTTCGTTTATGGAATGGGAGAATGTTGAATGTCCACCCTGGATTACTGCCATCTTTCAAAGGAATGAAAGCACAACAGCAAGCACTAGACGCTGGCGTTCGTGTAGCGGGTTGCACCGTTCATTTCGTATCTGTCAGTAAATTTATTATTCTCTGAATAGGATGAGAAATTACATTTATAGTAAATAATCTCGTTTCATTCTTTAGGAGGAAGTTGATGCAGGTGCCATTGTAACTCAAGAAACGGTACCTGTAGAGATTGATGACACTCTTGAGACGCTTGAAGATCGTATCTTGAATTCAGAACATATTGCTTATCCAAGAGCGTTGGAATTTGTTGCCAGTGGAAAAGCAACTCTGGGTTCCACTGGCAAAATAATCTGGAAAATGTAGTTAGACATGAAATTTCAGGCATTAGCAATCGTAGTGCGATAAATAACCTTTATTCGTTCCATCCCAACAGGTTATTAATAGACTATGAACGACACCTAATTTCTTTTTATAGTCGACGACATTTTATACTTACAGTAAAATATTTTTTGTACAGTTTGTACGACTCGTTGCTAAGTATTAATAAATTGAACATTTTCAATATTTGCAATTCATGTTCATATTGGCTCTATAAAACTTCTAAGTGTCACACTTACTACATAGTCACCATCTTATTGAAAGATTTTAAAAAATAGGCCGAGCACATTGCTGCCATCAGTTGGATCATGACTTTGTGCCTTCTCCTTCCTATCTTTAACACTGCTTGATCTAGGAACTTCTCTTACAATCCTGTCAGCTTCCTTTTCAAGTCGGAAATTCACAAGCTGTTTCTCTAGTAAGGGTACCAATAAATTATAATTGTTTATTTTGGTGTTAAGGGATTTAACATCATCTTCTAATGTAGCCAACTTCTTGGACCATTCAAATAATTCTTCACTACTCAATGGGGCAGGACCAAATCCCTGCCTTATGGATTTTAGTTTATCTCTCAACAACATTTTATCCGCACGAATTTCTTTCTCCAAGAGTATCCATTGTGGGACAAATCCATTAGTGATCAGAACCTGAAATACAAGTTTGAATTATTAAATATAAGAGGAGGACTCACGAAAAGTCGGGCCAACATTATCAATAAAATACCTCATTCATTTTCTGAGTAACTTTATCTATATATGGATTATACGAAGAATACTGCAAGGGTTTTCCTTTACCCGGTAAATTTTCAAAATCTCCTTTTGCCATGGATTCTAGGATTAGATCCTCCACAAGACGCTCAATGGCATTTCTAATTAAAAAATTTCATGTTTTTATATTTTATATGCCAAAGATGCTATTTATCCCAAACGCTTCATACTGTTCACCTCATTTTATGTTTCTTTGCCTCCTTTTTATCTTTGACTACCAAAGAATTCTTATCTTCCTTAATGTACTGATGCGTTTGGTGCTCATGAACAGCATCAATAGCTTTTGATATTTTATAACTATCATATTGTTTACGCCGCTGACTCATGGAGCCATAGCCTACGCCATCATAGCTGAGATATTGTCTATGTTGTGGTGCTACGTGCTGAGACAATTACAATATTTCATACAGCACTCTTAAGAAAACTCCACACAAAAGAAACGAAATATACCTTTATATCGAAGTCCTTCTCCAAATTCTCGTCACTTTCATTGTCGCACTGAAGCCCATTGCCCAAATGATCTTTTAGCCGCATATAAGCCTCTTTGACTTCAGCAAATTTCTTAGAGTCTGATGTTGTTGTACCTCCATCTGGATGATACTTCTTTGCTAACTTAATATATGATGCTCTGATATCTGCTAATGTGCAGTCATCATTTAAATTTAAAACTGCAAGGTACTTCTAAAATGCACAAGCAACATGCCAACTTGTAAAGACAATTAATTAACCACCACATGCAAGACAAAAAAACTAAAATACCTTCAATTCACCTGTAGGAATACGTTTATTTAAAATATCCTGATGGATATTTCGACCAAAATGCCACCGGTTAACGTCGTAAAACTTTTGAAACAGATTCACACTATTTGGCCTCATAATCAAATCGTGACATTCGAAAACTGCACCTCCTGTAAAGGTCAACGACGATCCCTTTTCAGCGTCTATATTACGGACTGCTACACCATCAACTGTTTTTTTGGAGATGCTAATCTTGAAAAGGTAGCAGACATTACATACATCACGTGACCAGGACAGCTGATTATCGTTAAATGTGCCTGGGAAGTTTGACATCATTTCCCGATTAAAGATGCTACTGAGGTTACTCTCTTCCGCATCAATGTTGATATTTGCCGGATGTTGATATCTATATGAAAAAACAGGTTGTTGAGGTCGAAGTAGTACTATATGATGTTATTAGCAATTGTTGTCGTTTACCTTTAGATCTTTAACGAATATTGGTGCTCGAATATTACTGGTCTCAATTATGGGTCGTCGAAATTCTCAGAAGCATTCTAAGCAGTCGAATTATCGGTCAGCATTGACGACAACCGCTGAAGCTTCACACGATGCAGCTACACGAAAGCCGACGTCCAAGTAAGACTTTTCGGCATGTCAACTTTTTACGACCGTGGAAAAAGCAATAAACATTTAACATAAAAGAAATGTCTTTTATGCAGGCCATTGCCACAGGAACATACTTTCGAAAGAGTGTGGGCACCAACAACATATACAGCTTTTAAAGCCCTACTGTCTTCACGTTTATGCGCCGCTGTTTGGAACAACATCTCAGATTGTGACGAGGCTTTCAATTATTGGGAACCTGTACGTACTAAACGTATTAAAGATCTGAAAAAGCATATATATTCGTAAATCGGCCTACTTTACGGTATACCTAGTTATTGACCTTGTGAGTGCAGGTTTGCTCCTGCGAACTCTTCCTTCCGAAAGCTATGACAGTGATAGCTTTGCAGATGTGTAGCATAGCAGCATTCACTCTTTCTGCGTGCTAAAATTAAATTATATTTTCAGACCCATTTTTTAATGTACAAGTCAGGATTTCAGACGTGGGAATACTCGCCTGCGTATGCATTGAGGTCTTACACCTACATCTTATTCCATACCATTCCAGGAATGTTATATTCATATTTATTTCAACCTAATAAGGTAATTAACTAATATTATAGAAATGAACGTTACATTTAGCATGCTCCTACCATTTTCTGCTATAACGTAATGGTTTTACTTACAGATTCTAGTATTCTATTTCATTCGATGCCTTTTGTCATTTTTCTGTGCTGGTTGCGAGGCTTATTTGTACAAGTGAGAACAACATTCTATTCAAATGTTCTATTCCAAAATACGGTGTTTCAGAGAGAGAGAACCCCACAAATATAAACCGCAGTCAAATCTAGAAATATTTACTTTTCAGAGCAGTAAATCGGCGATTTGGAAGTAATTGTGCCCGATGGATGTTGGTATTTTTATTATTTGCACCTGGAATGTTTATATCATGTTCTGCATTTTTACCAAGTAGTTTCTCTATGTACTTCACTATGCTTGCTACTGCAGCTTGGATGTTGAAGAATTATCCAGTAAGTTCTACATAATGCAGTGGTCTTCAAACTGTGTTCCGGGGAACCCCGGGGTACCGCGAGTCAAAAAACAATTATAAAGCACTCACAGTAGTTGACTAGTGTTTATAGACTAAACAAGAATATAAAGGGAACATTTAGTTATACTATATTTGGAAATTAATCAGAAACTTCATCTGTGGGCCGCCGATTCGTTCACAGCAGCAAGATGTTTTTCTAAGGATGGGATGGGGTTCCCCGAAAAAACCTAAGGTCACAAGTTTGACAAGACGACAAAGTTTGAAGACCGCTGACATAATACAGCGCACACATTCTGTTCATGTTGTTTATATACATATCTATATTGAACTTTCAGGTTTCCATTTTTTGTGTTGCCATCAGTACTTTTGTAGGATGGCCATTCGCTGGTATTCTTGGATCCTGCATTGCCTACGATCTGTTGATACTTCAGAAGAAATTTACGATGTTTTTAAAGTGGTGCCTCCTAACTGTATTAATTATATTGGTAAGAAGTTGACTTTCTGATCTGAGAAGACAAGGGTCGAAAGTTTGAAATTAACATTTCTGAATCTTTAGATTCCAGTAGTACAAATCGACACCTTTTACTTTGGAAAACTGGTTATTGCTCCTCTAAATATCGTGTTATACAATATTTTTTCTGCTAAAGGTCCAGACCTCTACGGTAATTTGTTGAGCGTTCAAAGTATGGAAATGACTCCTTTTCTGTTCATTCAGAATTCATCTAATATCTAATTTCGTGTACAGGAACTGAACCTTGGACATTTTATTTTGTTAATGGCGTTCTCAATTTTAATATTGTTTTCATTATTGCACTAATAGTGGCTCCTGTCTTGGTGAGTAGCTTTTGAAATCAAGCGTACAGTTATCAAAATAAATTAGACTTATCCCATTTTTCAGTTCAACAGTTGATCTTTTTTTTCTCCCTATTAGATCCTATCTAAATTTATCCTGCCGAGTAAAAAAGGTCAGTGGTGATAAATTTTGAGTAACATTAATGAAATTTATTTGTTTACACCCAGTTTTACTCTTGTGTTTAGTGGACTACCCTGGTCTCTGGTTAAGTTTGATCCCAATATATATTTGGATGGTAATTTTTACCACCACGCCTCATAAAGTACGAGTTCATTATTAATATATTTTTTTATCTTAAATTCAACTATTGTATATTTAAAAATATAATACAATTTCTTACAGGAAGAGAGATTTCTGTTTCCAATTTATCCATTATTGTGCCTGGGAGCGTCAGTTTGCCTGACTACTCTAGAGGTAAATATTCTTCCAGAGTATTGTAAGAGACACAATCCGTTAAAATTCTTGTGCCACTTTTATATTTCTTCCTTATCTAGAATGTCATAAAGCTAACATTGAAAAAGATGACAAAGTTTTTCAAAATATTACAAATCCTCATATTAATTACCTTTGTGCTGTTGGGAATATCCAGAAGTTTAGCAATTTATAAAGGTAAGAATAAAAAAAAAGGATGCTATTAAATATTTGCCACAATAACATGATTGCAAGATTTTAATTTAACTTCAGGTTATCATGCTCCATTTGACGTGTTCATGGAAGTTAATCGAATTGCAGAAGAACCTAAAATGTCTTCAGCACATCATCAAATTAACTTGTGCGTTGGAAAAGAGTGGCACAGATTCCCGAGCAATTTCTTTATGCCTCCAAAGTAAGATATTCTGATGTAAAAAAAAACCCCTGCCGAGGGTCTTACAAAGCCCCTAACCAAAAAGAGAACTGTTTCATTTAGGTGGCACTTGCAATTCATTGCGTCGTCATTTCAAGGACAGTTGCCAAAACCTTATGCAAACAATTTGAACGCAACTGCAATTATTCCAGATAATATGAATGATAAAAATTTAGAAGAAACATCCAGATATGTAAGTCAGTGATAACTTCCGGTCTTCTTTTTTTTTGTCTTCAATATCTTTCACCTGTTCAAAAATTTTGTTATAGATCGACATTCAAAATTGCCATTATTTGATAGACCTAGATGTCCCATCTGACGATCCGAAAGAACCTAGATATACTATGAACAAAGATACTTGGGAACTTGTTATCTCTATTAAGTTCTTGGATGCAATACGGTAACAAACTTGCAAATGACAGTTTCTTACAGAATAATTTAAAAGGTTATGAATAATTGTTTGTAATTTTTCAACAGCTCACCTCGGTTGTTCCGTTCGTTTTATGTGCCATGGATTACGGAACAAAAATGTACCTATGCCAACTACAATTTGTTAAAATTGAAACAAACAAAGAGTCGACGGCACTTTTCACAGGACAAAAGTTCCTAATTATATAAAACTCACGAAAAATACTTTGAGAGGAGGAGGAGGAGAGAAAGACCACTTCACACAACCGTGAAGAGGTCAAATTGAGGAAACAAAACTGTCTCACAAGAACCTGTTAACCCTTCAGAATTAAGTATTCCCTCAGAAATACAATAATTGACATGTACTTTATTGCGAAATGACTTCATGAAATGATTTTGCATATAATCTAGTCAGAATATGAAAATAGTTAGGCGCGATGTAATCAGGGCGATACATGGGTGACTTCCCAAAATGAATGAAAATGTCCAATAAATGTCCCTCTGTTCCCCCCTCCCTCCCGTCCCCCTTCGCTATGTCAATGATTTCGAAGAAATAGGGATGACAACTTTGTATTAAGGTGGAACACATGCACAGTTGATATTAGAAAATAAATAAAAATACATTAAAACAAAAATGTCTCATCATTAAACGACCACAATAATATGGATCAAAAAAACTCCCCTCCATAATAATACACAATGTCCATCTCTCTCTCTCTCTCTCTGTCCCTAATCATCAAAAAGCAATGTGCATACTATAAACAGCAACCCTCACCTCTTAGTAAACAACCCTTTCACTTCCAAATTTGGTTGCGACTGCACTTCTCAAAGTCCCCCCGCCCTCATTTAATAAGGAGTTTGCTATTGGCATCTTGCACATTATAGACGACTGTACTTACACTTATCTGTAACAGTGTTCAAGTTCAAAGGAAAGTACTTCTTCAACTGATGACTGATTCTACAAGCAGTTCAAAGAAGTTGTTTACTGCAGAGCAAGAAGGACAGTCCCGACAGGATGGAGGACACAGAATCAAACTGTAGATAAAATGATCATAAAAACAATTAGTAGGTAGTTTGTGTGAGATTAATGTAGCATTTACATATCATTTCTTTTTTTTTTTCCAGACCCAAATTTGTTTTGTAGGCCCACGCAACTTTCCTCCAATTCACAATTTGCTACTTACAAGATTAAACATGCCAGGAACCACTACAATACAAAACAACTAACGCACCGCGAGGACAACGAGCGGCTGAAATGCGTTGGACACACCAGTTCTCGTCAGACCACTGAAATTAAACAACGCGACCCAAGTTATTAACGACATGGTTGGTTGGGAACATTAGGTGATGCTAATTTCCCCTCTCCTACATCTCCCTCACCCGCGAGCAACCTCCACAGGGTCCGGCCCGTCACGGCTGCTTGGCCGACTCCCCAATCCGTTGGTGTAACATACTATAACATATCACCGCAAAACGTTGCTGTTGATGTTTGGGCATCACTAAAATAACCTTTTAATAAATTAAAAACAAATTATGTGGTTCGACGACACGCTTTACACACATCAACCTTCAGCTGACTGGAACCATTTCTAATATCCTAAATGAAAAGCCACAGCAGGAATACCACCAAGAGGTCCTACCAACAGGTCCCAACGTCTATGAAGTTAGACGACCTGTTGATGAAAACGTTTTTTTTTTGTCTAAAATACCTCTCTCCACATCTCAAAGATGATAAGACTTGAGGAACACCATAATAACAAACACTCAATGCCAGGAAGCCAACAGTAGTCCCCGTTGCCACAAAAAAAATTCATTATACCACTTGAGAGGGACTCTTGAAGTTCTTGAAATTGATGATGATGATGAATCATATAAAATGATTTAATGAAAAAAAAAGAACGAGAACCACAAAATGTACAAAAAAAAAATTATCCGTCTTCCCCCTTTCATACTTACACAAGCCCACCGTCGATATTCACAAGTCACACCCGCGTAGTGCACTCCAAATTCTGTCATAAATTAAAGGAAGGGAGGAGTGACACCAGTGTTTGGCGAACATGTCACCTCCATTTCTTGAAGCTTTAACATTTTCATCATCCTGATAAGATATATCATCAGAACGCAGCAGCTTCTGTGAAAGGCGCCTTCCACAATGGTCCCGCAGTTGGACTCCATTACACCATGGTGAAATGCCTTCTTCCTCCAAACAGGACGAGCACTTCATAGTTATGGGACATCCTAGCACAACCATTGTCATTCGCATCGGACAATCCTCCAACAAAAGTAGACATCTAGGGATATATCGTCCCAACCTTAAATAGGATTCTCGTGAGATCCTGTGATGTAGGACACTAGGTCGTTGACGCTAGAAAAATCGTCTTCTTCTGTGGCCCCTTCCATTCTCCTTTGCAACAAACTATCGATGGAGAAACGACCATTGGGCTGTCCCTGTGGTGGATGTGCTGCAGCCGGCTGAGACGTCGGTGGGGTCGGATGCGGTGGAGGACTATAGTTGCCATACGGAACAGGACCGTATTGCGGTGGTGGCGGGCCATGATAGGGTCCCTGCTCGTTGTACCCTTGAGGCATGTAATTATAATTGGGAGAATGCTGTTGATAAGGAGGATATGGATTCGGCGAAGACTGATATCCGGATAACGGAGGTGAGGGAGAATATTGACTACTTCCAGGAGGATAGTTCGGAGGATAATACTGTCCAGGATAGCCACCATAATCCCCATGATACACAGGGCCAGGAGGTCGTGTTCGATCATATGATTGTAATCCAGGCGACGGCGAAGACAGTGACGTACTATAAGGATCCAAGAGAGTAAGTTTGGACTGAGGACTCGATCTAGAAGGAAACGTATCGAGGAGTGTCAATTTGGATGGGCTCGATCCCACGGGGTATGGTTCCACTGCAGAAGGTTTCAGAGGGCTTGGTCGATCCTGATAATCAATTGGCCTCAATCGATCTGAAAAAGGTATCTCTTCTCCTCCATGACTCTTGGCTGGCGAAGCGTCTCCTTTGGCAGGTGTAGCCGATTCGGGTTTCACGTCAGTCGTCGCTGTGTCAGGCTTGACGTCACTGGCAGGAGATTGGCAGCTAGAAGAGTTGCCACTTTTAGAGTTCTCCAAAATTTCTTTCTTCACGCTCTCCACGGATCTGATAACACTTTGTTTGTTCACCTTGTTACCATCGGTGTCCACTGCTGCACTCGAACCATCAGTCCCCGATTCTTTAGTCCTTTCTTGGTCATCCTCGCTTTTCGTCATTTTTGAATCTTCATCTGGTGGGATCTTGTTAGTGGAAGCCTTGGGTCCATCTGCCTTGAGGGAGGGGTAAGATGATAAGTCGCAGTCGTCTTCTTCCTCACCTACCGATTCAGATTCAGATTCACCTTTATTTGGAACTGTTTTCAGACTCGAAGTATCTTGAGAGTCACTTGGCTTGTCAGTTGCTGTCATTCCTTGTTGGGTGCCAGTCTCGGTCACGACGTCAACTTTAGGCTTGTCTCCATCTTTTGCTGTAGTGACGACGTCCGTCTTATTACGAACGGTTGGTTCACTAGAAGTGTCGTCTTCCTCATCCTCCTCGTCATCTTCCTCCTCTTCATCCTCGCCATCTCCTCCTTCTTCTTCTTCTTCATTATCATCATCTTCTTCTTCACTGGATTCCTCGTTATCATCTTTTTCAAAGTCCTTCATGTTGAAGCGCGACTTTTTCTTCAATTTGAGGTCCTCTTCGCTGCTACCAGACCCCATTACTTCTTTGTAATTAATTTTCTTTCCACGTGTTCTGTGAGTAGCAAATTTTTCATCCGATTCTTCGGATTCTTCCTCGTCCTCTTCTTCATCTTCCTTGTCTTCATCTGCACTTTCAAATCTCCATGATTTTCGTCCAGACTTTTTGCTAGATGTCGGCGTGGTACTGTGTTTCATGCGTTTCTTAGGTTTTTTCCAATCTGAATCATCTGACTCCTCTTCAGAATCATCGTCAGATACAGTCCTAGATGACTTTTGCAAAAAACTGGTGAAAGATACGAAATTTTTCAACACATTAGTAAATAACTTTCAAAGGTGTGATGGCGACATGTGGAGCTAAGACCTTTGTCAAGATCCTGCCCACACCTCCAGAGCTAGCATGATCACAATGAAATAAACCAATCACCTTTTCGACTTTGAAAAAAAGTCTAAACGCGACTTTCCACTTTTACTCCTTGTATGATCATCACTGTCAGACTCTTCCTTATAATTAACACTTTTCGCAGCTGCTCGTCTCACGACCCGCCGATTGTCTTCACTATCTTCACTTTCGTCGTTAACTAAACAAAATTATTAAAAAAAAAGCTTATCAGAAAACCCAGTCAATTTTATAAATGAGTGGTCAGAAAACTCACTGAAATCCGCATCTTCCCGTCTCCTACGAGCTCTCGATCGCCTCGACTCTCTCCAACTTTCATCACTTTCTTCTTCTGCGACTCCACTCTCCTCTTCAGAGACCAGTTCTGAATTCGAGCTATAATTTGAAAAGAAGACAAAATATTTACTTGCGATTTAATTTACCACTTCACTGGTCACGATGTAATTTTTTTGTTCAGCAATTGGTATTTTTTAAACTTTAACCTGCTTCCTTTGAAGTCTTCATCCTTGTCGTCATCTTCCTCAGTTGAAGTGTCTAAATCATTCAACCGCCTGTGACGCCGTTTTCTCAAGGAAGGAAAATCGTCATCTTCTGCAGCCACCATTGCGTCAGTAATGTTAGACATGTCTTTACCTTTTCCATAACCTTAAAAAAGAAAAAATAAAGCGAGGTGGTAAAATCAGTCCCTCCTGTCTGTAGCATGAACTATTTTAAAGTTGAGCGACATAAAATACACTTTTCCTTAAAAAATGAAACTTGTGATAAATCAAAGAAAAAAAACTGACTATAATGCAAACAATTATTGCGCCAAATAAATGCGTCCGAACTGAAACACTTGACGAATAACTTACCTAAACCAATCGACAAAATTAATATCCATATTGATGATACCGTCAAGGAACGCTTTCGTGACAAGATGAAAGCAAAGTGGCTAGTAAGAGAATGGTTAACTACTTACGGAACTCAAGCAATATCCTCCAACAAACACTCAATTCCAGTTCCAGTTAGGAAGAAACAGGTTAACCACATCGAGAGACTTAAGAACATCGACATCCCATCTCAAGAGTAATTCCCGTCAACGAGTGAAAGATACAGGAGGTTCGATTATCTAATCTAGTCTTTTGTTTCAAGCAAATTTCATCTTTCTCATTATCAGTATTGTATAATCGACCCTCCTGGCAAACAGTACCACACGACAACTCATCATTATTTTTTATAAGCTAAACCTAAACATGTTATAAAACTGATTCATATCCACAAAGATGCACTTTGCTGAAAAAGTTGATCAATGAGCACCATTCCAGTTTCTGGAATTCAACGATAAACAGAAAAGGAAACCTTTGTTTTGTTACTAAACTGTTTTATTGGCAAAAAAAAAAAAAAAAAAACGAGGGCGGACTTGCAAAATGGGAGAGTAGAAGTGTTAGTTTCCACAATGGAAGTGTGTGTAATACAACTGATTTAGAGACATTAGTGATTCAGAAAACAAAGCATACAAACAGAGACAATTAAGAGTGATGCAAAACAGAGAAGACGACAGAAAGCACACGAGGAATAATGTGACAAGGCCTAACCTTGAGGAGCTTCTTCTAGCACCCCATCTTCACCAAACCTGAACCCTAGTTCTTCCTGTACCCGATCCCACTGCTGAGTCAGCCTTTGAGACCAGTCGCTGAGGGCTGAAGACCAACAAGGGGGGGAAAGAGGGCAGGGAAAGCAGAGAGGTTAGTAATGGGAAAACCAACAAACACTGACAACGCAAGCATTAGGACCCAACAATTAGAAGCATCACAGAATGGAAAAGGCAGAAATGCAGTGATAGAGAAACGAGGGGTTGGAGGAGCACACGTGCAGCAGGCCTCTTCCTCATGATAGGCAAATTGTGTAACTGTGGTAACAGCCCCTTTCTAATATTACCACCCATCCCATAACAGAATCTTTACGTGTATTGTGCAGACTTGCTACAGTCTACTTGCGATAGAGCCAAACTCTCCATTTATGCTATACACTACTTATGAACTATTTCACTAACAACAACACCCAAATGATGATGAGTTGCCGCATGTGATTATACCCCCAACCCCAGGCCCATCACCACAAGGGTAAAACCTGTATTGAGATGGTTATTCGAAAATTTTATCCACGGTGAAACAAACGTTCATGTTATCTAGATTCCATCTTAAGCAGGTTATACCAAAACTTATATTTAAATGCCCAAATGAGAGGTCCTTCAATGAAATTGATAGGAAACTTTCATTCGGGTTTTCACTACTAAACTACAAAATATATATATTTATAAAAGACATAACTCTCACCTAGGCCGCCAATATCAGGAATTACTTCATCTTGAATAGCTGAATTGATGAGTTCATCGAATTCCTTGAATTGATAACTAACTTCTTTGCGTGGTCTCCGAGATCTCTTTCGCGAAAGGACGTAATCCTCATCATCGTCACCTTCATCGCCTTCACATTCGTTGTCATTGGATTCTTCTTCATCACCAATGCTTTCCTTTTTATTCTTCTCCTAATTTCAAATGCACGTTAATACCAATTAGTACTTTGAGCACATATAACTAGATGCAAGACAAATCAAAGTACTAAGCCAGCCTACAACTTCTTTACTCACAGGCTTAAGAACGTTATCTAAGCTAATTCCTACAAACGCTAGCCTTTTCCTCCTAAAACCCGCAAAATAAATCAGTCATTAGTAAGTCTATCAAAAAAGTCAAAGTCATAAAACAGACAATAAATAGTTCATCGATTTACCTCATTTCTTCACGATCCTTTTTCTTAAGCAATTGGTCTAAATTTTTCAGCTGCTCGTGTAATTTCTCCACCAGTAATCGCTAAGATGAAAAGAGAAATTTAAATGAACTGTTAAAGAGTCATCATCTGGAATAAAGCCACTCTACCAAGGAACGTACATGGCTACATTGTGGACAATACCAATCACCATCAGGAATGACCATTAATGGTGGTCGAAGGCATGATGTGTGATATCCACTATCACATTTATCACAAAGTAATATCTATAGCGAGAAATACAACTTTTACTACCAATGGATCACAGGAAACAAATAAGTCGACGAGCGTATGTCATTACATCTCTCAAAAACGTACCCACTCAGGATGATCATACTTTCCACATTTAGAGCACGGTTTGTCGTCACCTTCACTGCTATCATCATCACTTCCCGACTTCGCTATCAAGATAAATTAATTTGAAAGTGTAAGACGTTTTCCTATTACTGCTGTTATTCTTATTAATCGAAAAGTTATAACTTGATTTTCAAAATACCTTTTTTCACAGTCCTTGCACGTTTTATTTGCGTTGCCGAAGCACTGAAATCTTCAGTTTCACTTTCTGGTGAGAACTCGTGATCGCTTGTCACATTAAATACCAGCTCTTCGTCATCGTCGTCATCGTCAATATCATCGTAATTATCCTCTTCTTGTTCTGATGACGCTGGAGTAGTCGATCCAGACGAAAAATCCCACGGATTGTATCCCTTTTTATTTTTCTTTTTCTTTGCAACGGTTGGCTTTTTCTTTTTCTTCTTTTTCTTGTCTTTCTTTTTTGAGGATTTGCTCCCTTTCTTATTGGTAGACTCATGTTTTTTCTTCCCCTGAAACAATGTCAGACTAATTACAATGTTGATAACTCATTCCATCAAAACTTCAACTACTACGACGTCTTCTTGAGCAGATAAGACTAAGACGTTCAGTCGAGACTTTAGTGGATCTTTTATAGAATACGTTATCATCTTCATGAATAGTACACATATTAGTAGTATTCAAAGCTCTAACACATCAGATAATAAAACCCACAGTGTGACGCCGATAGCAGTTGTGTTACCAGCAATAATTGTCTAAATACACACACAGCTCTATAGCTGTTCAAATCCTCTGAAGTTCTACACTAAATAGAAATTAATTAAACGAAGACCCACTTTGCTCTCCTTTGTGCGCTTCTTTCCTCTCTCAACCTCTCCATTTTGTTTAGCAGCAGCATTCTGTCATAGCAAATTTTTTCCAAATAAGCAAAAAAATAAAGAAAATAAATAACAATATAGCAACTACTCTTAAACAAGTTCAACTATATTCATGACACTAATGAAGCATGCGAGCAAGCAAAAACAAAACCACAAACTGAGAATCCCAAGTTCAAGCAACGTGCAAACAATCCTATTTGCGGATTGACACATGAATACATTACCTGTTTCTTTTTCCTCTCTTCATGAAGAAGTTCTTGAGCCCGAAAAGCTTCCCTCTGAAGGTTTTCTTCGACTCGCCTCTGTTCTTCTTCAAATTTTTGCCGCTGGGCTCGAATTCTCGAACTCCGTTTAATGGGGACATTCCCTTCAACCTCTTCCGACCCTTCTGACGTAGAAGCTATTTAAAGTATCAGGGCAAACAAATTCATTAAATAGAATTTTTTAGTTTCAAAACGGAGTTCGTTCAAGACACTCACCCCATTTCCTCTTTTTTAACTCCTGCGATTCAGACTCTTTCGCTTGAGTATGGTCAGTACTCTTGTTTGCTGACTTCGTTCCAGGAGCTACTGCTGGTTTTGGTGAATGTGCACCACCCTTACTAAGAGCTGACCTTGTAACTTTGTCGTCTTTCGCTACATTCACACTAACTTCCAAATCTTTACTAATTAAAACTTCTTTTTCCTTCTCGACATTAGTAACAGCGGCTATTGCATTATTTTGTCTTGCTCGAAAACTTCGGGTCATACGCCTTTCTGGAGGCGGACTCGGGGTGCTGTCATTGTCCATTGAAGTTACTGTAGCTTCCACATTTTGCGCTTTGGATATCGTCCCTTCACTCTCTTCATTTTCAGTTCTTTTTACTTCCTGGTCGTTTTTGATTTCCTTAACGGCAGGACTGCTATCAATATGACGACTTTCAGACACTTTATCTGCATCGCGTTCCACTTCCATGTCAAGCACTTTTTCAGGTAATTCTAACGAGCTGCTAGCATCGTCACCAACCTTTCTTTTACTATCACAATTATCACTACAACTTCCTATTTTATTTTCACGATCTTCTTCACTACGTTGTGGCTCATTTTCCTCGCGTTTTTCATTCGTTAACATGGGCTCAACTTTCGAGGGTTCTCCTACGGACGCACTCCCTATTTCTTCGATGGGTTCGCTGTTTTCAAACTGTTCAGATTTGTTCACTGACTCGACGTCCTTTTCAATGGATGGTGATGACATGCTTCGTATAACTTTTGCACAGTTACTATTGTCTTTTGCACTAACCGAGTCACAATGATAATTTTGGGCTTCACAACTTTCTTCCTGACATTTATTCGATTTCTCATTATCAGGGACCAACCTCTGTTCAGGCGATGTAGTTGTGTCCAGGCTTTTTGACTCAACACTTCCAAGGTTGTCTTTTAAACAAACATCAGCACATTTATTTTCAGATGATTCATGTTTGCTTTTACTCCCATCAAGGTTAACTAACGACTTTGAATCACGTTTTGATACTAAACTATCTGAATCTGTCCTTTCCTTCTCTTTAGAATCGACCGTCCCAGGTGAATGTTGGTCAGAATGCATTTCATTAACTTCTATGACATCCTTAGCTCTCATCTCCGTATGAAATGTGGTCGAAATTGTGACACCTTTTAATTTATTCGTAGTTCCCTTTCTCTCTAGACATTTCTGACCAGTATCAATGAAATCAACGTTTACAATAGTTTCTGTTTTCTCCGACTTATCATTAGTTACCTTTTGACACTCCAGTTGTTTACATTCATTTTGATCAGAAACCTTTACAAAAACAGGCAAATCTTCCGATTTCTTCGAAGAACACAAATTACTATTGGCCAATCCTGCTGAAGGAGTTCCAGAGTTGGGTTCAACGTTTTCTGAAGTATTTCCCTCAAGATGCCTTTCTTGTTTCCCATCACATACCTCAGTAGCAATGGAATCAGAATTCAAAGTATGACTTACGCTTTCGATAACAGGTGTCTGATAAACACAACATTTAGCAACACTCTCCATAGTTTTTGGTAATGTAACATCATCTCCAGTGGCAGAATTCATATCACCAGTGCTCAAATCTTTTGGAAGTTCTCTTTTCTTAAGAGGCATTATCATTCGTTCACTTCTTCCTTTTTCTTTTGATTCAACGTGGTCTACTTTCAAAGGAGATGCAACTACTTTTGTCGCTACTGCTATTTCGGGATTTTCTAGGGTCTCCTTATTTAAAGTTTTTCCAATGTCCGCAAGAGGCTTTTCCGTAACGATATCTTTTATAGGCTGCTTTTCAGTCTCTTTTACAATTTCCACTTTTGGTTCAGACAATTTCTCATCTTTGGTCAATTCTTGTGGTAAGTCTGGTACAGACAGAACTGACTGGTTCTTAGGTCTTCCGAAACCATTACTTGCTTCATTTAAAGGTTCATCATTTGTCTGACATTTCGGATGATCATCTTTGGAAACAACAGGCTTTTCAGCTAATCTTATTACACTCTCCCTTATAACGGGGTTTATATTTGCTGATGAATTATCGTCAATTTGCTGTGAATTTAAAATAAAAGTAATACCAATTATGTAGCAGACGTGGCCTATAAAAGTTACCATGAAACAAAACTAGTTCCAAACTACCTACCATCTTTTCAGCCTCATTTCCGTGTCCCAAAGAACTAGCATTACTACTACAAAATTCTTGTTTTCTATCTTTGTCAGTTTCACTGCTGGAAGAAAAATTGTTATCTTTTTCTCCATTAACTTTTTCTACAACTTCCAATTCTTTCTTTATCCCTGGTTCTTCTTTGATCTGTCAACGTTGTAAAATTCATTATGTCTAGACATCTTATTACATTCACACGAATAAAATCAACATTTACCTTAATCTGAGATTCAATCACGCTTTGTGACTCAATTTTACTCTGAGATTCCTTAATGCAATCATCATTTCTTTCAAATTTCGGATTAACGATTTCCTTCTTGCTGATATTTTCCTCAACTGGAGTAGACAATGGCTCCACCTTAATAAAGTAGAAAAATTAAAATTAAAATGCAATCAAAACTATCAATGGAAACCCACAAAAATGCAAATAATAAAATATAAACCTTTATTACTGGTTTTACATCATCCCTCAAATTCAATTTAGGTACATGAAACTCAAATTTCTCTGCTGGAACACTCTCACGTTCTTCTAAGACACATAACAGTCTTCAATTGATTACATTTAATGTAACATATTGTGTGACAAAAGTTACCTTGAAGACACTGATTCCCTAAGCTAGCTTCACCATCTTTGCTCTCGCCCGTGTCACTTGGAGTTGTGGAGTCATCTTCTTTCTTAAGTCCAGCGTCTCCACTACTTTCTAAATTCTCTATCAAAGTTACAAGTTCTCCGCGTTCCCTAAATTGCAAACAAAATCTTCGGTATAATTATATTTTCTTTTAAATTTTTGAAATATTTTATCTGATGTAACCTACTTAACAATTAGCTCCCACGTTTCTTCATCTTGATCTTCACAGTAAATGCGAAGATTGAGATCCTTATCCAAATGAAGCCAATATAAATGCCCCTTCAAATCTTTTCCAATCGGTAGTAGTCTCAGTTCCTCGGCTGGCAATTTGTTTATCTCGTTCTTAAATTTCGGATTACTGTCAAACTGGCATTCAAGTAAGCGCTAAAAATAAGAAATAAAATAAATATGACACTACTTATCGATTAGTAGATAAAAGAAACGTAAATATAAATTTCACGTGATGGTGACATAATCATTGCTAGTTTTACATCGGTAACACCATTCATATCGTCACGGCTGGGAATTTGAATTCTATCTTCCCTGCACGCCAGATGGATGTCATTCAATCCCTCCACCCATGAGGGACATCACTTTGCACAATCACAAAAAGACACTCAGATTTACCTTCATAAGGCCGATTTTCACAGCTAGTCTTGCTTTCTTATAGCCAAATCTTTCAATTTCCCATGCATCTACTTTTGAATAACTATGACAAAACTAAAAAACAAACACGCAATTAAATGCTTTCACTATTTCTGCAAATTAAATTTTTCGACATCATTCTCACCTTGATAACCACTCTTTCCCATTTGTCAATCGGAACACTCTTCTGTCCTGATCGCCTCAACAGTTTCACGTGCAAATCAATTAAATCTTGATGAACTATTAAGGTAAAAGAACAGAATCATATATTTCACATCTTGTAAGAAATACGGCTCTCAATAATGACCCACTAATATGACGCAATTTATTAACAATTTAAACTCGTAGCGAAATTTCTATGTTGTTTGGTATTGCAACGCAAATATAGCCAATAATGACACGTATTATGATCACAATACAACTGTCAGAATCAACTACATTAAACAACACAACTTTGGGCCGAGGGGGTGGGGGCCCCAGAAGACAAGAGTCCTGCAAAAATTCAGATAGGTTCTTCAGTTGGGAGATATTACGGTTACCGTGAAAAATGTGACCATTCGTCGTCATCTTTCGCATTTAGATTGAATAAATAAACCCAAAAAGTGCAGTAATCAGGAAGACGGAATGCTTAATCTTTTGAAGCTTAAATTGGATGTAATTTCAAACTGCTCAATTGTTTAAGTTGATATCTTCAATGACAGTAAATTAGCAACCCGTATGGCATACAGCGCATACATAGGTGAACTTCCAAACCAGTGCCAAAGCCAACCGATGGTCATCTTGTTTCAGATTTCTTTCAAAAGTTAGCTTTGAACGAATGGAAAGGAACAATTTTTTCAGATCTACGCAATGCAATAAGATTGTATTGGCTAACATCTTATATTTAATCTCGTAACAATCTTTGACAACGAAGTAAACAAAGAATTAAATATATGTAAGGTGAATTAAAAACACCTTTTAGTAATTGCATCCCCCCACTTGTCATTTCAAAAACAGCAAGATGAATAAATCATTTCGAATGAGATACACAATCCAATTGTGTTTCACACTTCATAAATATAATAAAGCAGCCCTCCATAGTTGACTCGGACAGTTGATTAGGTGGAAGGGTTTGAAAATGTATCACAGAACACATCAAACGAATCAAAATACCGAGATTCTCTTTTTCTGCCATCACCTTTAGCGCGTTTTTATATAGCAAGCGTATGAATAAATTAACTTCTACAACTCACCAGTTCGTGTATCCTCCAACATTTCTTGAAGATGAACAGTTGTAAAATTTGAAATGCCACATAAATCTCCGAATCTCTCAAGAAACGAACAGATCACCGCAAAATTGGGATCGTTGTAAACCGACTCTTCCACATTCGCCATTTTGAACTATTCCGATGTCCAAACCGACGATTAACCTATCAAAATTATCGGACCCGTTGTCCCTAAAAAAATCATAGATCCTCTTCCCCCTCCTCGCGACACATGATTTAATTAACAATCACAATTAAATATACGTCAAATTTAACAGTTTTCTTTGTGAAATTATTAACATTATTTTCGACGGCATCAAACAACAACCACAATACCGCTACAACTAACGCCCCCTTCTGATCAATACGCATATTATATCGCTGGGGGAGAAAGGGGGGCTCCAAACCAGGTCTACACCATTTTGCTCAAAATATAACCCGTCTCCGCTTTCATTCTCCAAATTACTCAAATTACTACATAAAAACAGTCTCTTAAAATCTCAGAAGAATGCATTCACTTCTATTCACACACTGTCTACTACAAGGTAACAAGTTGCATTTCTCTGTATGGCCCGTACATACATACGTCAACTGTTTGGTACTTGACATCTTCCTTTAAAACACCATTTTATATCATCTATGAATTAAATAACAACTCTTTTTAGACGTGTCGCCGAGTCAAATTATATACACGCGTAGTATTAACATGTTAAAATAAGTGAACGATATGCTGTCCCAAAGACGTCGTTATCCGACGGTGATAGCGCCCACTCTTAGAACGACATGAAGTGAAGCGCTACCGAGCGGGGAGTAAAAGCTCCAAATTGGATGCCTGTGCCCCTGATCTGGTCATAAGAGGCCCTTCTTCACCCGCCTTCATAACTTTATTGGATAATCTTCACCAGCTGACCTTCAGGCATTAATGAATACAAAAACTACGAAGAACGTTCAAGAATTTTCATAACTTTGGGAGGTTGAAGTAATCGGGAAGAAGCAAAATCAGTCGATTGCCATGCCCCAAATCTATTCGGGACAAACAGGAGCTCCCCACAATTTTGCAAACACGCTGGTAGAAATTCGTGCTTCTATCCCCAACTTTTTTCCCCAGACGCTCGCGTCGTACGGTGCTGTAATGACCTCACACTCACAAGGGTCACGGCGAAGCAGATATTTTTGTGAGCCCAGTGGGCTAGTTCAATAGACAATGCTGCGTGCCAACTGACCCAGCCACACAGCGCTGCCTATTCAACTACGGATTTGGATACCTGCTGCGTGCACCCCTAGCACGCGTGAAGGGAGAAAGGGGATGGTTCCCCAAGAATGGGACCACTCCTAGATGGTTTCCTTCCCCACTCTGCCCAAAAATCTTGAAAATGGTCCATTGTCTGTTCAACTGACCTCATCACAATTCTGGTGGACAACTGATTGGGAAGAGGTGATGGAGAGTTTTCATTTTGCGCTGCTTTTAGGATAGTTTTGGGCCCTTCAACTACAAAGGTCATTAGAGCCCAACCCACTGCATAGTTCTAGTGCAGAGACTGCACAGACACTACACTAATGTGACGATTATCGGGTATTAGCAGTACACAGTTTTCCCAAGCGGCCACCCATGCTAGTACTAGCTGGGGGTTCCGTTACTTAACATCAGTGATCAGACAAGAACTGGTGTGTCCAGCGCAATACAGCTGCTTCCAAAGAGGTGATGGTGGGATAAATGGGGAAGTAACATCCTTTTGGGATAAGTGCTCTAAGAAGGCAGAGGGAGATCGCTGGAATACCCTGAAACTGACCAATACGAGTCTCAAACGTTAGCAGGTTTAATTTGTTGTTGTTTGTTGGTGTTTTAGGGCCCTTCAACTACAAAGGTCATTTGAGCCCCGTCCACAGCATAGTTCTGATGCAGAGACTGCACAGACACTACACTAATGCGACGATTTTGGGGTATTAGCAGTACCCAGTTTTCCCAAGCGGCCACCCATGTCAGTACTAGTTGGGGTTGCGCTGCTTAACTTCAGTGATCAGACGAGAACTGATGCGTCCAACGCAATTCGCCGCTCCCTAGCAGTTTTAACTAACAAAAAAAGTGAGGGTGAACAGCCTTGTCAACACATAATAGAGTTCAACATTTTGACTTGCCGTTTTCCTTTTTTTTTTGCAGTACAACTGAAGCTTGAGCCCCGTCCTGTCAAGATCTGAAGTTTCAGGATGCAATAATCTTGGCCCCTCTCCCCCCAAAAATATTTCTTTAAACGAAAACTAATTAGCGGAAGAAGGAAACACAATCAGCAGTGTGAGGAGTTAAAGAAAAGAAATCACAGCATAATTATTATCTGCAAATACGATACAAAGTCAATCTATAATAACCAGTTAGGCAGTGATAGGAATTAGCGGACGATGGTGGAACTTTGAAGACTAAATCTCAATTTACAGATGTAAAAATGCGAATCAATGAGAACTTTCAGAAACGACTCCGACGATAAAGGTAACAACACCAGCTAAAGTACGTTTTGTACATGTACACCATACTTGATGACAATGAGCAGCTACTACACAACTAGTATCGAACTGACAAAAACTATTTACAAGCTTCTTAAAACTTTGATATGAACACTTTCACTACCAGAGACAATATCCCACCAACAATTTCATCCAAAATTATTATTCCCTACGTTGCATATCAAGACAATCTGAAGTAGCGTACAATTATTGGGAGAACAGTAGGAACTGGCACTATTATTGTCGACAGACACCTGATAAAGTTCTCATTGTCATCACGAAGGGAAGAGGAGAAATCAAAACTCCTGTAGTGTGCGCTTCCAACCTTAAAGTGGCGGAAGAGTAATTTTATGTCTCTCTCTTTTTTTTTTTACATAAAGAAATAGAAATTTAAGGACGACGGCAGGTAAAAACGGTGCAAATCAACAATAATAACTTAAATATCAACTGTGTCTGTAAACTACACCATTACACGACTAAGAGGCCTGAACGCCCACAACGGGTTAATTCTGGAATTGATTTCCATAGTAAATAAAAACAATTTTTTTTTGGCATACGAGCATATAAATATAAATTCAAAATAAACAATAAGAAATTGGCCAGTGACATTCAGTGTAGAAAGTTCAAACCTATCCAGAATCTGAGTCAGATTCAGTCTGAGTCCCCGTGGTGTTCATAGTAGGAAATACCAACCTTGTTACAGGATTACTGTGACTGCTGCCAGAACGTCGAGCCAAAACTCTTGCTAGTATTTCTCTGTACATTCGCAGAGGTCCAGCTACTGACTGTTGGATTTTGGGTTTCACCCAAACGTCCGTGCATGACCTGCAAGTAAAATTTAGTACATTAAGACTACTATATTGTTCAAATATTCCGATTAAAGACAACATCAATAGTAGTGCACTTCTTGTAGAGAGGGTCCTATACTGTTTTGGAAATATTGTGGAACAATAAAGCAACTGTTACGCCAACGGATTGGGGAGTCGGCCAAGCAGACATAACAGGCCGAACCCTGTGAAGGCTGCTCGCGGGTGGGAGAGAGGTAGAAGAGGGGAAATTAGCAGCACTCAATGTTCCAAACTAACCACCCATATCAGTAATACCTGGGGTTCGATTGCTTAACTTCAGTGATGTGAGGAGGACTGGTGTGTCCAATGCAATTCAGCCGCTCAATTCAGTTGGCTTATGGTAGGGTAGGGTACCCATCTTGTCCCTCTCAATGGACACAAGGGTGATTACTGGACAACGTTTTCCCGCAGCCGGTTGCCGACCAAAACTGCAACACCTATGCTTATTTATCGGCGGTCTACTGTTCGTTGGGGCACTCCGCCGATGCCAGGCGGGGAGGGGGGAGGGCCAGATCCTAAACCTGGAAATTTAGCCTCCTCTACCTGTTTGTTGCATGGTAGAGAGGATTCTTTTACGTGCAAATTCCATCGTACCCCACACGGGACCTCGGTTTTACTTCTCATTTTACCTCTCTCTCGCCTGAAAGAAGCCAGTCCACCTCGATCCAGAATCGAACCTGGAACCACTGATGCAGTAAATCAAGCACGCTACCTATTGCGCCACAGAGGCAGACCAATACTATGGAACAATCAAGACCAAAATTCAATCATGCCATTTGCAATTATTGTTAGGGAGCTCAAGACCCCAAAATAAGGGGGTGCTGCAAGTCAACTTCAGTAATTTCACTTCACTTTCAGTCTGAAAGGTAAATAAATAATGGTGAAAATTATTTCTACCTTGGCCTGCAAATTCTGAGATCACCCCTATTAGTGCCATACACTAAACCTTGTCCTGGTAATGGAAGCCACTTCATCGAGTTCAGACTGACATCAAATCTGTTTTCACCACGTAGTTCGACGGTTCTCACGTGCTTTAAAAAATTACGAGTTGAATACAAAATTACCATATTTTATCATTCGACACATCGCGATGAAGTAATACTTACTTGTAATTCATTTTTATCCTCCTTTCCTTCTACCATCTGAAGAACTTGACCAATAATCTATAAGAATCAATAAATCATCGTTGTGCATAGTACCATAAAAATAATCTAGCATTTTGAAGTGAAAAGTTAGTAAATATATACCAATTTATCACCATGGTTGGCTGATGACCGACGGTTCGATCCCAGACCGACTAACACATATCTTCCCAACGGTGAAAGACTAATAGAGATCACACTAGAGCTGAAGCTCCACAAATAGAGGCACTGACCAAACGTGTCAGGTTGTAAGGAGTGCACTGCCAACAGTGTTGAAGTAGCAATGTTGCTAGGTACTAAAGTTGCCAATAATCTACCATCGGCGGAGATTTCTATATTAGCATCATTTTGTATTAGACACTCTGGCACTACTATATTTATTTGAGCTGTAAGAAACAAAACATTGAAAAAAGTTGAAAAAAAAAGTGCTCAGTAATCAACGTTTTCACAACCAATTGTCTCCTTACCACTGCTAATATCAGGAATTTGAAAGCGCGTGAAATCCCAATATTGTATCCTGTACGTAGCTCTGGTGGCGAGGTTTGGTTCCATTAACCCAGAATGCAAACCAGAAGCTGAAAATAATTCATTAATGCAAACAAATTAAAATATATTTAAGAACAAGAGCTCTATTCCACTCACCTGAACGAATATTTGGAAAATGATTCCACCAATATGAATACCAAGACACTGGAGACATGCGTGACGGATGACCAGTATTTGAAAAATTGGCAGTGAATGGCGATGAAGAATTATTTTGAACATCAGAGGACGTGCTAGCATTCAAATTGGAGTTTGTTGGAACTAATAAATTGAGAAGTTCTTCTAATATTGAGCCTAACAATCTTTCAGTGTTTGACATGTTGGATTGAGGTTCTTGAAATGACGACGGTTCTGCAAATCTACTATTTCTCACACCGCCGAACCTCAACCCAGTATTCTCATGACGAACATTGCTATTCGAATCTTGGGAATGTCCATTGCTAGTACTGGCACTTCCTCCACTAGTAGCACAAAATCGTTCGCCAACTCTATTGTGAAGACTTAAATTTTGAGTGATGTTACTGCTGTTAGTCCTAGAAGCCACATCACGAAAATAAGAACCACTTCCAACTGGATTCCGAGCAGAAGTCGAACTCCTTTCTGGCTGTGAGAATGCAGACTCAATCCCAGAGTTTTGGCCATTGTTCCCTAAAGTGTCACTATGTGGTATTTGGCGAAAAGAAGCCAACTGGTGGGTTGTAGAGCTAGAAATATTAGAAGGTCGAGACATCGAATTCAAAAAAGATGCACCAGTCAATGAAGGGTTTTCAGATGATGAAGACATTGAAGAAATTGGTCCTCTGGAATAAAAAAAAATAATCTGAAATTATCATTTTACAAACTAAACTAACGATAATGGGAGACTTGTTAACAAAAGCGAACCTCTGTCTCCGAGCTTCAGGTCGCTGTATTGATGAAGTCCATTGAGCATGCATTCCTGTAACGAAAGTATGAAGTTAAGGCTGACTCAACAGGCTTCAACTACTCTGTTATCCTTAAAAAATATTATAAATACACATGATAATGATCTTTACCAATAGCTTCAAGGGCAGTGGTACGTAGTGCAAGAATATTTGTGTCCAAAGTTGCAAGTTCATGAAGGGTCATTAAAATGCTATGAATGAGCCTTGCCTTAAATACACGATCTTGAATTCAATGTCGTTATCCTTAAAATATTTATATTCATGAAATATACATAAAAATAATTATCTAACTTGCCATTCCTCTGTCGGAAACATCATTAATTTGCTGCAAAATACTTGTGTGAAGCATATCCTGTAGCTGTAACAACGAAACCATTGCCACAGCGATATGTCGTCTGGCATCGCTATCGGACTCTCTATTCGCATCATATCCACTGTAGTATAAAAGAACAGCTTTTATTAATCGCATATCAAATCTGGGGTTCAACATTTAGGGAACTGTCGCTACTGCTTACTGAAGTGTCGAATGTTGAAGAGATATAGCAAGGGTTTCATATTCCCTCCAGAAAGTAAGAAGTGAATAAACAAGATTTACATCGGAAACACTTTCGTTTAACGAATTTATCGAACTCCAACGACGAATCTGCAATAACTGCTGCAATCTTTCACATATCCTGGTATAACGTATCCTCATGGAACGAAGATTTTGTTGTAAATCCCGAAAACTACACAATAAAAAAAAACGTAATTATTAAAGAACATATAGGCAATTGTAACTACAGTTGACTGTATACCTAAGTCGAGTAGTGTTCTGATTCCTAAGTAGTTGATGATGATCTCTAACGTCATTTGTTTGAGTATCTGGACGTGATGCACTATGTCTTCTACTTCGCTCTCCATCTACAGGATAACTGCCGAATGGCTGCCAAGCACAATGACAAATAATTAACATTCCTTTCCAAAATGATGGATCAATTTTTCACTCTCAATAAAATGACAGAAATTTGAAAGAAATTCTCCTACAACATTAATCGTACCGCTTGCATCGAATTTCTTTGTGGTTGTTGCGCAGTTTGAGATATATCGCCAGCGTACTCTCTAGCCATACGCAATGCCTCTGCAATGGCCGATGACCGCGGTTGTTCAGTACTGCCAGATGATGTCATTGTGAGTAGCTGTTCCTCCTACATATAGAGATAAATTATTATTACACCGTCTACAATTGTCTAAATAAAGTTCACTTTTATTTACTCTTGTTCCAGTTGCTCGAGATTGCAGCTCTTGTAGCCGTTGAAGCAGTTGCTGATGCTGGTCATTCAAAATGAATAACCTTTCATTTAGGCTATTTTCATCCGGTTCACGCATGATAGAAGACACATTTGCTATTCCAGTAAACAACTTATGACCGTATGGACCAAACCTTACAAACCTAATGTGAAGAGTAGCTTCTTAGAGATTAAAAATATAAACAACTTTTGATATACCGTGAAAAAATGAAGAGAAATTCACCTAACACGCTCTTTTTCAGAAGCCGTCTTACAACGCGCAAAAGGCTGCGACTGACTCCAGTTCCAAAAATAAATCATGTTGGTGGTGGCAATAACTAACACTTGATCTGATGGATGGAATGTTAGGGAAGCAATTACACAATTTCTTTCACCAACCCAAATTTCACAACCACCCTAAGTTCATCCAGTTGCCATTTTCAGTACATTTGAAAGACAAAAATGTTTCATAAATACCGAGAAGAGATAAATCCGCAACACTTATACTAGAAATAACTAAACAGTACTTGCATGCAAATCCCACACACGGACTTCACCACCTAGGCACCCAGATGCTAATATATCATTATAAGATGGATGAAACGCGATGCACCATGGAGTTCTTGGATGACCTTCTAGTGTATGAAGGCACTTCCCTGTCCTTACGTCACTGACATATATTTTATGATTCCCATGTGCTGATGCAACTTTTGTGCTGTGAAATAAACAACTGTAACGACAAATCACGAATATTTCAGGAAGATGGAAAGAGAAAGCAAGTCTTACCCGTCAGGACTAAAAGTCACTAAGAAAGTTGAACGAGTGTTTTCTGGCAACTGACAACTCTTTAATGAGAAAATAACAGAAAAAACGCATTCATTAATGCAATGGTAGCAAGTACGATTGCGAAAAAAATGGTAAATAATTTACAATTTCTTCCATTTCACATGAGGCTGCTTTTTCTTCCGCACATGCCAATAAATCTCTGTTTGCCAATCCATTCTGCCGTCTATTAGAATGAGTTTCTCTTTGTATGACCAAGGAAGTCACATTTGGAATGTTTCTATTCATTTCTAAATTCAAATACAACCGATTTAAATTCATCATCATTAATAACTCACATTTTTCACATAATAACCAGTAACAACAGCTTTCGTACTTGGATTTTAGAGGAGTTCAAGATATAGTGGTTTCTGTTCTATTAACCATCTCGCTGAGAAAGGATGAAGGTGGGAATTTCCCCAACTTTCCTTTACTCACAAAATAAAGAATTTTATAAATTCTCTAACGGTCGGTCATCTAACTGACAACCTGAAATAAAATGCAAATTGCTGTGTGAAGTGTAACGAGTCGAAATTTGATGATAAGCATCCGATTCATTATAGTCATACTCTATGAGATACCCAAAAAAATGGAAACGTGGATCTTGCTAATTTGACTTTCCAGAGTTAATTTTATAGAAGAATAACTTCATACGAGCAAGTGTTTCATAATTGAATAAGTTAGTCTCGACAAACCAGGTCTATAGAATTCAACTTGCCTAAAAAACTTTCTGCTACCCTTTAAGTGACTGGCTAAGTTATTTGACAATGTCTTCAACTTTAGAATGGTTACCTTGAAAATATGCAGCAACCAGGAGCAAGACGGAAGATATCCGAATATCCCATCACATGACTCGTTTACAAGAAATATCAAATAATTTAAAAGTTATTTGTTTACAAGTTTTATAAATCCAAATATCTATATAAGTACTTCTAGAACAATAGAACGTTACAGCGCCTCCAATCGCACATCAAAATGAAATCTACAGAGGCTCATAAGAATCGCACCACTCTATAAAAACGTACCGAAACTGATTTTCACAAACTTTTTTTCACGATTGGGATAATTAGTGTGTGGCCGGCTTATTAAGATGGTCTTGAGATGGAGCTCGTAGACAGTATAGCGGGACAGATGAAGACCAAAGCAAAAGTGGTAGGAAGGGACATGGCGATATGCAAGATAGTAGGGGACCTGATGGAAGAGGCAGTGCACAGCTAGAGCGCTAACCATAAAGTGCGTAGACTCCCAACCCTGCCATAGGCGGGTTTGCTATGCTTTGTGCAATTACTTAACGGTCTACTTTTTGAGTAGTTTTATTTTTGTATCGTATTCTAATTATGTTTTAATTTGTACAGCAGTACGTTTAATAAAATTATATATTTTCCTAGCTAATGCAGGCATCAAATTGGATCGAACCTGCCGCTGAATTTAATAAAATGGAATGGTTATGTTACACTAACGGGTTGGGGATTAAGCCAAGCAGCCATAATAGGTCGAACCCCTAGGAGGCTGCTCGCAGGGGAGGAGGAAGTAGATGTAGGATAGGGAAAATTTGCAGCATCCAACGTTCTCTACCCACCACCCATGTTGGTACTAACACGGGTTTGGGTTGCTTAAATTCAGGGATCTCACGAGAACTGGTGTGTCCAACGCAACTTGGCCGCACAAATTAAAAGACATTATTCACAGGACCGGCCTTTGGGCGGGCTGTACGGGCAGCCGCCCGGAACCTCCCACTGAATAGTGGCAGTTTTAACTTCTGTAAATATAATTTGTATTAAGATACTGACAGAACTTTCCAACTCTTGATACAGTATGCTATGCCATACCCGGGAGGGACGGTGGACCACTGGGCCTCCCACTGCGTAAGACTGGCGCTGATTATTCACTAACGCGCACAGTATCAGTACACTCACACAACCTCAAGTACATCGAATGCAAAGTCTGCTTCTGAAGTATCCATTTATAACACCATATATCCGAATTGCTACCCTACAGAAGTTACTAAGCTTAAAGAGCACTCATCTGGAACATAAGATCACAGTTGAATGTCTTCATTTAAAAGTGAAACTTATTTCTTCAACATTCGGGGAATTGGCCTTATTTACCTCTCCATTGCCCCGACTTCACAAGTTGGGACACTGCTCTCTCAATATGTGCAATGAAATGAAAAGTATTTTCTGAAAATGTTCTGATCAACTTTTAATCAAAAAAAAAAAAAAAAAACTCGTTGACATGTTAAGGGCAACACATACGTCATTGCGAATAACTCTTGCAGAGTAATAAATAAACATAACAACCTATTACAATACTTGATTTTAAGAATGATGCTTCAAGAAACCACCACGATGAAACAGGATTCTGAAAAAGTAAAGCATTTCAAAACTTCGCACAATGAGCTCTCATCGGTTTTATTAGTATTATAGCAAATTAAGAAAAAAATATATACCTTATGAAACTTCAGTTACTTTCATGGTGAAGTTAGACCTTAAGACTTCCAAGTTCCTTTATTAAGTTTGCCTCTTTGCTGATCTTCTCCACCTACATGAATCAAATAAATACTGAATACTAATATATTTATTATGTCTTACATAACTATACTCATTTTGAAACCAACCTGAGCAAACTCCAACTCTTTACCAGACGCTTGCAATTCTTTTAATTTCTTAATAGCATCTAATTTCTAAAAACAAATCGTCAACTGTCTTTCAGAAGAAATACCACACTTTATATGAAAAACAACGACTCTTCACCTTGCGTATGGCCCTGGCTTTCTTTTCGTGATCTGGCACATCATTGGAAACATTACATGTTTCTGCTACAGAATCTTCAACTGGAGATGGTTCTTGGGGTGCACTCTCCTATTGCCATATCAGTACACGGATTTGAAAATTATAATTTTTTGACAAAGGAAAAAGGCAACACACTAACCCCAGCAGCCTCTTTTTCTTTTTTGGCCTTTTTCGCTGCACGCTTTTTTTTGTGTTTCGAGGGCTTTAACTTTTCACCTTCATTACCAAAATTCATTTGCAAGTAAATATAAAGCGAACATTATCTACACTAGCGGTCTTCAAACTGTGTTCCGCGGAAACCCAGGGTTCCGCAATACATCTTTAAGGGTTCCGCGAGTCAAAATGAAATTCGTTAGCAGCGGCAAGACATACTTTTCTGAAGGTAGGATGGGGTTCCCCCCGAAACATCTTATAGTTCTAAGGGTTCCGTGAGTCGACCAAGTTTGAAGACCACTGATCTACACCAATTTTAGGCGAAGCATATACCTGACTTCTCAAAATCATGGATGGTAAACCTGCTTGGTAGGCCTCTAGCTGCAGGAGGTCTATAGACTTCTTTTGAAGCTGAAAAGGTAGACAATAAAAATTATAAAATTCAATGATGACTTTAAGACAGACACTCTTTAAACTAACCTTCTGGCTTTGTAGGCGCGATGCTGGGAACAGGATCATAAATAATCTTTTTTTCAGAAAAAGACCCAGACCGGTGCGGTTGCCAACACACTTCCCACAACTCTTCATCTTTATTGTTATTAAATTCATAAATTAAACTTCCTGTATAATGCCAAACTTTATATCTAAAACAAACAATGTGGTTTACGGAATTTTAAAGAATAATTCTTCGTCTTTCCGTTTAGGTTTATCATGAGCTTCATCATAATTATTATTACCCATTGCCAACTCGTAATCTTGGAGACAAAGTTGCTGTTAGAAAATGCTGACCATCGGGACACCACTCTAAAAATGTGGTATCCCTTGCATTTGTACGAACAATTTCCTTCTTACTACGAAGATCCCATATTTCCACGTGTCCATTAAGATTTCCAAACCCTGCTAGAATTAAAAGTGCTTAGTAGTTAAGTATTAATAATCGTATAGATGCGTTAAGACAGATCAAAGAAATAATAATAAAAAAAGGATATTGTTTCCAAATACGTTGTAGTACACTAAATTACGAGGAGAGGTTCCAAAATCAAAAACTGGATCACTTTTGAGGTTATATAACGTAGCTTTGGCAGGCATATCTTCCAAAAACCAATTAAGTAAATTTACGTTAGCATCTTCTGACTGATGATACATTGTAAATAAAAAAAGGATACAGCCGTATACAACACAAAATTCAGTAAATGAAGGACTCCATTCAAAAGAATACACAGGACCATCCTTTCCTATTACAAACAAAATTTACGTTCATCGACAATACAAGCAGCAAAACATGGAATTCTGAGCCTGGCTCTTAAACCTATAAGTGACAATAAACAGTTTTTACAATATAAAAGATTTTACCTAACTGAACAATGCAACTATCCCCTTTCGTAGTCAAGAGATAAAGCTTTTGTTCACCATAGTAAGATGAACCGCTTTTATCAGCATCTACACTCGACAGAACTAGTGCAGCAGATCCTATAATCACAAATGCATAATGAATATTAATTAATTAAAATTAAAAATACTACTACAGTACTTATAAAAGGAAATTTTTAACCGTTGGCATTCCACTTCATTTCAACCTTGTCAGCTCTAAAGAAACTTTTACTTGCAATAATTCCACCAGGTCCTTCAAAATCGGGATATTTGTAAAGTTTGACAGAAGAAGGTTGATCCTAAGTCAATTAAATGAATGAATTAACTATGCTGTTTGTTGGTGTTTTAAGGTCCCATCAACTACGAGGTCATTAGAGACCCGAATTAACTATGCTGCTTCAGAATTAAAAGTGTGGACAGTATTTTACCTTAGAACCTGGAATATAACACACGACATGATATGGGGCAGCTCCAGATGACAATTTATATTCTCGCAGATTTGGAATATGTAATTTCTTTACAATCACATCTAAAAATGTAAGGAATATATATGTATGAATGACGCATATAAGCAGGCAAAAGATGATAAACCGCTTACAATAGAAAAAGTAGTAACTTCATACCAAATTGATTTTTTTCAAAAAAATGTACTTCATTATTCGCAATCTTTGAAACTATGGATTCATCGTCAGTCCATTGAGGTTCCCTATACATTTAATGATATACTTTTACAGCACAGCATTCAATAAATATTTTTAATTTCTCAATGAAATGCAAGTTTGAAGTTACCATCCAATTTGCTTTTTCTGAAGCAATGATTTTACGCATTTTCCAGTTTGAACTTCAAATATGTGAAGATTGTAAGACGGTTGGGATGCATCTTTCTTTCCTGAAACTATTTAGTGTTATTAATAACACCAAACAAAAAACTTTAGTAATAACACAGTCACAAACATGGCCTTTTCTGACAGAAAATGTATATCACTATTTATAATTAATTCTTCACTGCATGAAATTAATGGTCAGCAGTTGGCATGATATTACACCGCTTTTAAAGTGGTCTACCAAAACGGAAATGAAGGAAAATATCGTTAATTTATCTGTGGGCAGGCAAAAAACCAGTGCACCTGCCATCAGGTAAATATTTTTAACAATCTCAACTTCAACAAAGTTATTTGGTGAAGTGAACTTTAGAGGCACTACCAAATGTCATTTGAAACAACAGTATTGTCAAACGCCTACCGACATACGATTCCCAGGTTGCTAGCATCGTTCCCAAAGGAGAAAATTGCAGACATGATACTCTTTGACCAGGTAATTGATGGCGTAACGTGCACGGAGGCATGTCATACAATTTAACACTGAAAAACAAAACACAAAAGCTTGCAGCACACCTTTTGTTACACTGTACCACTATTGTATATAAAGCGCATACGAATCTCCGGTTGTGTATGCAAAGTTCTTCCCATCTTTGCTAAAGGCCTGCGTCCGTCCTTTCGACCCATCTCTGAAAAGAAAACCCGCACCAATACGAATTGCAGTGTATCCTACAAGTCATAATGTAATAATAATAAGTTAAAAAACAGATCTAGTGTATTACTTCGGAAATGGGGTATATTCTCCAAACTGTGGCGGCCCACGATGCATAAAAGCACCAGTACTACCGCGACCTAAATGTGAAGTAGAGAAATCACATCATATTAGGGTTATGGAACGTTTCATGGGGAAAAGTTGTAATTATAATAGTACATGTTAAAAAAAAGTCCTTAAATAAATTCATATTTAACAGGACTCATACCAGCAAGTATTAATGCACGTGTTTCGGCCATCGTTTATCAAACTGAAAGGTCGGCCAATAAGAATAATGAAAGAACGTTGTCCCTGACGTCACGAATCACGTGGTGTGGACATATGGACACGTGGTACAAATGTCCCGAGAGCGACGTGTACCGTTTTGACGAGGCGGATGTCTCATTTTGAATAGACTGCTGTGTGGCTGTGGTCGCTTTTCTTGGTCGACTGAGGTGGTTTGAATTTTTATGACAAATGGCTGCGAAACAACGTATGCGTGTTGCTAATGAGAAAGCAAGCAAAAATGTTACGCAGCGTGGATCAATGAAGAAAGTTACTGTAAGTTTTCCATTACTAATAGTACTAGGTCAAGAATATAACATTCTATAGTCCGTTAAGCCTATCTTAAGTGTCAATTTTGTTGCGTAGTTGAAAGACCCCATTTCTTTAACTTTTAAATCACCACGTCTACCAATTATAATACTGTATTTCGCTAATATTTATATCCCATCAGTGTTGTGTCAAAGATCTATTTTGATAAAAGATAAGTTGGAGGCCATATGGCATAGTATCTCAGCAATGGATTTCAAGAACACAGTCCCAGAATGATGAAGTGTTGAACTTTAGATCTTTGTCTTTTAGGTGTGATGTAAAAGACTAGTGCAATTAAAAAATCTAATATGAAGGACGATAAATTTTCTTCTTTCAGAAAACTCAGGAGGAAAAGTATCCCGTAGGACCATGGTTATTGGCTCTCTTCGTATTCGTCGTTTGCGGCTCGGGTAGGAGTTTTCATTTATTTCAATAATAATAATAGTGACATAGGTATTATTCATTAATTGAAGGGAACAGAAAAGTTGGAATTTAATTATTGAAGGAATAGATCAGTGAACTCATGAAAGATCCGTGCCTTTGAACTACTTCCCTGACCTGAAAACCTCAAAAGACCTACTTTTGTCTCCACTTTTTTCATAGGAGGTGAAGACGACTGTTTTGACGTAACGATTACATTGACTTCTTTTGTTTTTTTTCCAGCTGTTTTCCAAATTATTCAGAGCATTCGTTTTGGCTAAAGGTATTGCGCACAAACTGGGAACCACAAAAGTTGCGTTCATCTTATTCCAATAATTCCTACACAATGATTACAGTTTTAAGGGGACATACTGGATCTTGAAAGTTTTGTACTGTGTACATAAGACATGATAAATTGATGCTGTACAACTCGCTAAGAAATAAATATTTGGTAAGCCGTGAACTGTTATGAAATAAAGTTACTTCAAATCGTGGCTTGCGCATTATTTTTTTGTATCAAAACTTTCTAGAAACGGAGTTTGTATCCAGTGACTGGAGGAATGATTGAGTGGCCAATACCTAGTTGAGGAGACTGTTTCTTTTTCAATGAGCCCCCTTCAAGGGTTCGATACGAAGTATTTATGTGTCTGCCTGCTAATCAAGTTGTCTTAATTTTAAGGCTGGATGGGGGAGAATAGGACAGTGGCCAACACCCGGCCGAAGGTTATTTACATAAAGTGTTAGTCACGCGAGGGTCCGTCGTCTGCCACATGAAATGATCGAGTAAACAATTTAATAATAAACCTGAATTTAATAATGGTAGTTTACAACAGCATCGTTTTAACAAATACTGATTTGAAGAACATGTAAGAATGTGTAAATGGGTATCGAAAATATTAGAAAACTACATTGATTTATAAAATTTTATACAAATAATTGTTATAAACCACCGTTAGATTTCTCCCAGTTCAAAAACCGTTTAACAGCTCGCCCCCACTCGTTATAAGTAGTGATTTGATTTTCCGTCAACTGGCCCGGTTTAAAAACACGTTCAATGCGCTTTACTAGTTTTAATTCCGTAACGTTCTTCCAAATTCCTGAAATGAATGAACAGTAGAATTAAAACCGCTGACAGTGCCACATCCAACTGAACTTTTCTTACCAGCAGCTAATCCAGTCAAAAATGCGATCCCCAAACACGACATTTCAGTCTCTGACATTCTCATAATATCTTTACCAGTTAAATCAGCTATTAACTGCAGAACAAAATCATTTTTTGCTACACCGCCACTGGCCCTAAACACCAAAACGAGACATTAACCACCATAAAATTTTCAAAGATTTCCATTTGAATGCTGCTAACCTGATATCTTTTAAAGGGAAATTAGCCTCGTTTTCAATAACTTCATAAAGTTGATGAAATCTATAAGCTAGAGACTCGAGAATGGCCCTTAAAATTTCAGGTTTACTAGTGCAAGGCTTGATCCCCAACAGGCCGGCTACTGCATTGTTATCATTATACGGCGCCTATAACGTCACAATAATATCCTCCAGAATTTAGTTACAGTAATGTATTTAACATCGCGAAATTCATTGAATGAAACCACTTGCCTGCAACCCAGAAAAGGCAGGAATGAAAAAGACTCCACCAGTACTTTGAATGGATTGAGCAATTGAAGAACTATCACTGGGATCGATCACTATTCCTATAAACGATTAGATAACTTAAATTCTTCAAAAACACGTACACAAATTGAACGATGTCTCGCAGACGAACCTAATGACTGTGCCCAATTTATTGCAACACCGGTGTCATTAGACGATCCCTCCGCTAAATATACAATTGATGAACCATACTTCCATCCGACTAAAGGATAAAGACCTTTACGTGAAACCGAAGAAAATAAAACAATATTAACAATCTGAACACTTGGTACAATATAAAGCGATCGACTGTCAGTCAACGTTATAAAAGTTACCTTTGACGGAAGCATGTGGCTTGAGTCCCGTATTTATGTCGATAAAAGAACCGGTTCCCATTGTACACTTCACATCTCCTACTTCAAAACAACAGAGACCAAAAGTAGCAGCCTGTTGATCACCTGCCTTTAACAAGTAACAATATGCATATGAAATAGGTGCAAACCAAATGTTATGGATAATGTACTTTACCAAATTGCTTACCATTGCTAAAATAGGAATTGGAGATCCAAAAATATCAGCTTTACATGTACCAAAATGTCCACTGTATCCAGAAAACTTATTCTTAGTGACTTACGTAATCACACATCCGCAAAAAAAACCTGACGATATTTTTACCTCGTGTCCTTTATTTCGGGCATCATCGAAAATGGGATCTTGAACAAATTAAAGGCCCAATATCCCCAATCTAACTGTAAAATATTTATATATAAACGCTCATCATAATTCGTACTGTCGATTTGTAAGTGAATGTTAGAATTCATGGCAAACTCACGATGAAAGGATCATAGAGGGCAGTTGAGCTGGCACACGAATAATCTGTAGCGTGAACTTCGCCCCCGGTGAGTTTCCAGAGAAGCCAAGTTTCAATTGTCCCAAACATTGCTTTGCCATTTTCAGCCTGTTGCCTCAATCTTGGAATATTTGTTAACGCCCATAACAATCGCATGCTAATCTAGCAAAAATAAATAATGAGTAATCCGCCACCTGCGTCAAAACAATAGATTGCAACACAAACCGCTTTATTAGATAGAATACCTGTTTATTGTCCAACTGCAAAACACTTGCTGCCAGATATCGTGTTTGACCCGTTATTTTATGAAGCAGTTTAGCACCAAACCGTATACTCTAATGAATTTTTATCTATTATACCAACTTTTCATTAAGTAGCAGTAGACAATCAAAAATTTTATACAGACCCTCATTGAAAGTGACGAGTTCCAATGGTGCACTAAGCTATCGGCTCTCAAATCATTCCATAAAATAAAATTGTGGAAATGAGTTCCAGAATCTCTAAAACAACATTTTCACTGTTAAAAATTAGAAATGTGTAGGATAATGACAGCAATAATGGATTAAAAGTCTCGTTACCTATCCCAAGTTATAAACGTATTTCTCAAAGTAGAAATACCCATACAACAGTCATGAGATGAAATTTTAGCATCTGAATAAAATAATTAATCAACTTTAACAATTCTTAAATAATCTAGAAACTAATCACTTTTCTTACCTTTTATTGCATTGTTTACGACAGTAACAAAATTTGCCCATAAAGTATTTGGATCTAATTCAACCCATCCTGGCTGTGGATACAATAGTTGATTCTAATAAAGATTTAACACAAAATCATCACAAAGACATCAGCATTTTGATTTAAAAATTTATCTATGGAGATATACCAACGGAAGTTGATGATGTAACAACCTGGGAGCACATATAAGCATCTAATCAAAGTTCAATAACCCTTTCGAGCTGTTATTATTATTAGTTTTAGCAGAGGCCCCACATAAGCGATTTCCTTGCATTTCATATTACTAATCTTTACATTTGAACTGTTATCATGTAAAAGAGGATGAAAGAACTGGTTTTTCATCACAGCACAAATTCGTCATTACATCAAAGTCTATAGACAGGCAATCCTGTATTTCTTTCTTCAGACCTGAAAAACACCCTTATTTAATTAAAGAGCAAATGGAAAACAATTACCTGTACTGCTGCTGACCCTAAAAGGTCAGCCTGATTATCATAAACATGACATCTAATAAATGACGTCCCAATGTCTACAGCTAAAATGTATTGCGACTCCATTCCACTCGTGAATTAATGAGTGAGGCAACAATTATACCACATGTCACTTTAACCATGATTCATACAGCAGGTTCGCTACACGTATTCACCTTCGTGCAGATAAAATTACTAAACATACGTACACGAGCATCCTGCATGCAACTGTAGCTAACTAGCTATAGGATGGGGTGAGGAGTCACCTGACTTGCACACGCCAGCAGTTGATAAACTGGCTATAAATATCATATAATTGTTTCACCAATCATATACTGTAACGACGTGGCACGACGATTTCATTCTGTCACAATATTTGTACATCAAAACTAGCATAAAAGGTTCGATTACAGAGTGGTCAAAGGGTGAGTGAACGTGGCACATCAACAAACACTGACGATTCTTTCCAAATAATAAATAATTACACACAAACTAACCGAATTAATTCTGAGTTAATAGCGTGGCCTGCCATTCCTATTTATTGTCATTTTTGGGTACCCATTTTTGTTCCTTAATTAAATCACTGCTCACAAATGGGTTAATACCGACCTTAGTAAAGAAAAAAAAATTATCACACACTTTTATCAAGAGCGCCATAAGTAAAGTGGAACAACGGTTCTACTTGATTTCAAGTGTTCGAGGTTCGTGGCCAGGTATTGGTATTTTAGTCACCAATTAACAAAAGGTTTATAATACGCGCTGACGTCTGGCACGAATAAATCCAAAGTGATCTATTCAGCCCGGACTTGTACTTCAAGTTGTAAATTGTTTCCTATTAGTGACAACTTGGTCAACGCTTTTCAAGCCAAACCGCAGCAACGGTGTATGAATTAAACCGAGATTTTCAATTTCAATCGCAATTCCAAAATCCTACATGCTCCTAGTATATAAAATAAGCATTATTTCAACAATGCAGGCGTAATCTAAGATAAAAGAAAATATACGATCAGCACGACACGACACCTTACAATCACAACAATTTACACAACCCGGTAAGGAGTATCGAAATCGGCATGCCTCGAAATCAACTACTGTAACTACTTACGCTTCAGAGGAACTTTTATTATAATGAATTAATGCATTTAGTGAGTTTTATCATTTAAAAAAAACACGCTTATTACATATCTGCTAACTTTTAATCAGTAATGTCATAACTCTGTAACACACAAGCAATAAAGAACAACTCCCTCCATTTTTAACAGAAACAATCGATATTCTCGACATCTCGCTTGACTACCACGAGATGGCGTTTCGTCATTAAGTGACGTCATTTCCATATGGTGTTCCAGAGAGTTGTTCTTTTTTTTTTTTTTAACAAAAAAGAAAAAAAAATAAGCCTTTTAAGTTTAAATTCCGAGCACAGGGGTAACACGATGAAAATTATAAATTAAGTCGTTGCATTAAACGTTGTATTATCGGCATGACAATCTGGAACTTGACTTGCATAGTTACACGCGTTGATAGACGGATCAAAAACTGTTCCTTGATTGCAGTGGAAGGTATAAATGTCCCAGGTGCCTTGAGGAGTAGGGATGCAATTGTAGAAAATGGTGCAGTCTTTAGGATCAGCTTGGAATCCTTTGTGTTTGCAAACTCCTTTTGGTGGTGGAGGAGGAAAGGTCGGTGGTGGCGGTGGTGGTGGTGGAGGTGGCTGCGTTGGAGGCGCAGTTGTTGGAGGGCCCGTGTACGGTGTGGTGGGTTGCGTTGGTGGCCGAGTAGTGTTAGGAGTAACACCTCTGATATATTCGTTTATCACTCCCAATATTGGGAACGGTTTATCACTGCACGTCGGTTGGAAGTCATCTGTTTCGATGGACCATATCATACCTCCTCCAAGTCCCAATTTATTTGCAAGCTTACACTAGCATCGTAAAAAAAAAACACACAGCAACATCACAGTTACATCATTTATAGAAGTGGTTCATTTGGTGGGGAAGATGTGCCACTTACTTTTTCGGCAATGCTGTCTAAATCATCGTATCCTACCCACTGATTCTCTTTGTAGGCATAAGGTGCTTTGTAATAGGGGTCGACAACTACGGTCCAACCACCTTGTCTTTGATCAACACAAATCTATATTTGATTCATAAAAGAGAAAAAAGTTATTTCCCCAGAAAAAAAACTCCTGCTCATCTATTATTTACAACCGGCTGCGAAAAAACACTGTCCAATATATCACCCTCGTGTCCACTCAGAAGATTCTGGATTCATTTAATGGGATGGGGAGTTAGCCAAGCAGCCATAACAGGATGAACCCTTAGGAGGCTGCTCGCAGGAGATGAGAAGGTAGGTAGTGGACATAGGAGAGGGGAACTTTGCAGCACCCAACGTCCTTTACCAACCACCCACGTTGGTTCTAACGTGGGCTTGCGCTGCTTAACTTCAGTGATCTCAACTTGGCTGCATGCAACTTGGCAAGGGACAACTGATTTGATTTGTTGGTGTTTCAGGGCTCTTCAACTACAAAGGTCATTAGAGCCCCATCCACAGCATAGTCCTAATGCAGAGTTACTGTTACGACGATGTGTTGGGTATTAGTGGTACTCAGAGTTCCCAAGCGGCCACCCATGTTAGTACTAACTGCGGTTGCGCTGCTTAACTTCAGTGATCACACGAGAACTGGTGTGTCCAACGCAATACAGCCGCTCCCCCAGAGGGACAAGATCGGTACCCGACCCCCTGCCATAGGCGGGAAAAGTTAGGAGTTGCTTTTTTGCGCATCTATTATTTAATATATAAAGTGCCGGATTTAGATATTGAGAGGCCCTTGGCTATTTCAATTTTGAGACCCTTTCCTTAAGTTTTGAAACCCGCTAAACGTTGAGACCCTAGGCTTCCGCCTACTTAGCCTAATGGTAAATCCGGCACTGAAAATATATACAGAAAAAGAGAGACTAACATACTTCATTGTAACCTAGAGTCCCAGCTTGGCGAGTATAAGGGCCTGCCGTTCCTGGACCGTTGGCTGGAGCTTGAAGTCCATGATTTTCAAAGTTGGCCAAAGCCCAATTGTGCCCGTAAGTAGCCATACCCAAATTAAGTTTTTCAGGAGGACAGCCTTTCTGGATCCAATAATTGGCAGAAAAGTTCTGGTGAATGAAAATAAATAGACCAAATTATTATTTTGAGAAATTCCCCCACATGGAAGTCTGGAAGTCAAAGAAAACTATAGAATGAAAAGTGGAGGGACGCACAGCGTTTAGCATTTTTTGGTAATAAGAGTCCTTAGGACTGGCATACAGTGGAGCATTGAGACCTGTGAAACTTTCCCAAGTACCATGGAAGTCATAGGTCATCAAATTGACGTAATCCAAATACCTAGAGCGAAGACAAAAGACGATGACAAAGTATTCTTCCAAATAATGGCAAATAGACGATGATCAAAACTTACTTCACTATTTCGGGAACATTATAACAAGCATCAATGTTATCTACTCCAGCAGCAACTGCAGCAGACAAGAGCAATCCTTCCGGTTCAAAAGCTGTTTTCAATTCCTAATTTCCAAAAAAAGACAAACAAACAACTACGTTTCTCAAGTGTCAAATAAAAAAAAAATCCAAGCAACAACTCAAGGTATCCAGTCACCTTCAATAATGCGGTGTAAGCATCTTTATCTGTGTACTGACCACCTCTTTGAGTTGGATACTCCCAATCAACGTCCAGACCATGAAATCCAAACTTCTTCAAAAAGGGGACAACAGTCTTAACGAAATTAGATCTACGTTGTGCATCGTTGGCCATGGCAGAATATTTTTGAGAACCTTCGTTCCATCCTCCAATACCCAAGATACATTTCAAATTTGGATTTTTTTCGGCTAACTTGGTAAATCTAGTGAAAGCACCTAAAACCATGAAACACAAAACGTTTATACAACTTACACTTTTGATGTGCTGCAACATTGCAGAGCAAAAGCATCTCATAACCCATTTCCCACCAGTGGCAGGGTCGGCTACCCATCTCTTCCCTCTGAATGGACCCTGGATGATATATTGGACAGTATTTTTCCGCAGTAGGGACTGCCTACCAAAGTTGTAACCCCTATGCTCTTATTGATCGTCGGTCTACTGTTCGTTGGGACACTGCATAAGATCTATGCTGTGGACGGGGCTCTAATGACCTTTGTAGTTGAAGGGCCCTAAAGCACCAACAAACAAACAACCGACTCCAGGGGAGGGGGCGAGCTCCAACACCTGAGTATTTTGCCTCATCTACCCGTTGCATAGTAGAGAGGGTTCTTTTACATATAAATGCCATCATGCACTACACGGGACCTCTGTTTTACTTCTCATCCGAATGAAGGCACACTCGGAGCCTCTCTCTCTCTCGCCCGCAAGAAGCCTCGGTCCAGTATCGAACCTAGAACCACTGACGCTACCCACTGCTCCACAGAGGAATTATAGCTTTGGTCTACGGCTCAACTAACAACAAGAAGGTATTCCAACAGTAACAGTGATAGGAATTACCTTTTCCATAATTATCGTAAAGATCGTTGTAGGGATCCAGTGACTGGATTTCGTATGTGGACGGGTTTAATCCCGCAAATGCATAGATGACGTGAGTGCACACAAAAGGATCAATAGCTTCCACGTCGAATTTGCCCAAGTCCGGCCTGTAAACTGCCCAACTTCCGTAATAACACACCACTCTCCTGTCGCTGGAAGGCAGAGTCGGAGCTAATAACAGATTAAAATACAAGTATTTCCTTTACAATATGTTGTAATCCATCGAAAACATTAGTAAAGAAACGAAAATAAATTGCAACAAACCTCGGTAAAGTGAGTCTGACATGACAGAAGATACCATGGCCAGAATGGCCACTGCATACAACGACGTCATCATCATCATTGGAACTGTGGCCGAATTACTCTCATACACTCTTGGTGAGTGAAGCAAGTCTTGGAAAGTAACTCAACTTCTACTGATGTCTGTCGAGGATTTCGTTAGTGTGGATGCACGACACTTGCAAGCTTCAATTAACCTGTTGCCAGATTTGGTTTCATCAAGAAATGGATGACTTTTATATGCACGATGTTCAGGTCAATAAAAAGAGGCCTTGAGTCACTAGCGATAGATAGCCTAAATCTTGAGTTAAACAAATTGAGTCAACTTTTAGATATACACAAGAGGAGGGAGAAACAAAAAAATAAATTACATCAGAATTTTTAAAATAGTAGTTATGATATTTGTTTGAATGGCCTCCTAGATATCAAAGGTAAATAACTAATGAACACTAACTTTCTTAATTATTTTCTTTGATGCCGTCCTAAACAAACAAATATGTGAAAAACCCAGATATAAAAATGGATAAAAGGATTTGTTATTGTCAACGCAGTACAAAGCACAACTAATAAAAATAGTGAAATATGCGAATATATCCAAGAATTTACCTAATGGTAGAAAAGAACACGATTAACTGACAGAAAAACAAAACCGAATTATTCGAATGCTTGCACGTGGCACGTGCAGTCGTTCACTGGACATAAAATGCAAATGAGCCTAATGCATGTCGGTATACATTAGGACTAATCAACAACACAAGCAACTAGCAACTCGTAACCGTCTTCCTGCCTATGGCAGGGTCGGGTACCCATCTTGTCCCTCTGAATGAACACAAGGGTGATCTATTAGACGGCGTTTTTCCGCAGCCGGCTGCCGACCAAAGCTGTAAAACCTATGTTTATTTATCGTTGGCCTACTGTTCATTGCAGCACTCCACCGACGCCACCAAGGTTGGGGGCCGAGCCCCGACACCTGGAAATTTTGCCGTTTGTCTCATCTGCCCGTTGCATAGCTTTTGACGTGCATATGACATTCTACACCACACAGAGCCACAGTTTTGCTTTCCATCCGACGAAAAGCGCACTCATGACCTCTCTCTCGAGTGATTCGCTGGCATTTTAGGGCCTTTCAACCACAATGGTCATTAGAACTCCGTCCGCTACGTCAGGCGCGGATCCAAGGGGGGGGTTTTGGGGTTGCAACCCCCCCCCTAAATTTTGGGTCGACATTGACACTGACAAATGAAAATTGCGTTTCCAATCGCTGCCTATGGCTCAACCCCCCCTGACGAATATCCTGGATCCGCCACTGCACTACGTAGTTCTAATGCAGAATCTGCACAGACAATGGGACCGGCTTATTGCGTTGGACACATCAGTTCTCGTCTGATCACTAAAGTTAAGCAACGCAATCCCAGCTAGGGCCGGCTTGGGAAAGCTGGATACCGCTAATACCCAAAAATCATCGCCGTGGTGTAGTGTCTATGCAGTCTCTGCATTACAACTACGCAGTGGACGGGGTTCTAATGACCCTGTAGTTGAAGGGCCCTAAAACACCAACGAACGAACAAAAGCTAATACCCCAAAATCGTCCTAACAGCGTAGTGTCTGACAAGGCCGTAACGGGGGTATGAAGCACCGCCGGTGGCAAGTGTCTAACTTGCGCCTCCCCTCCACCCAATAATGATAAAAAAATTAAAAATTTTGCGCCCCCAAACCCAGTTGCGCCCGCCTTCTTCTCCACGCCCTCGTTACGGCACTGCTGTCTGAGCAGATTCGGCATTACTGGATTAGTTTCGTGGGTTGGGGGTAAGCCAGGCAGTCATAACAGGACGAACCCTTAGGAGGCTGCCCGCGGGAGATGAAAGGACGAAGGAGAGGGTTAATTTGCAGCACCCAACATTCTTTACCAACCACCCATGTTGGTATAGACGTGGGCTTGCCCTACTTAACGTCAGTGATCTCACGGGAACTGGTGTGTCCAACGCAACTACGAACCACTACGTAATGGACGGGGCTCTAATGACCTTTGTAACTGAAGAGTCCTAAAACATCAACGAAACGAATCTGTTTCGGCGAGGATCGAACCTTCAGCAGTGGACTCACAAAGTCACTTTCTAAAACGAGCAGCTAGAAACGAGTTAACGAGGTATATTTTAATCAATTTTTATGCTGCTGTAGATTAAACAGCCTAAAAAAAGTTTTGCAAATAACTAAGGTAGAGCACTCAGCGACAATCATGGCCAATGAAGTGGTATGTGCCAGTTTCGCACTCCACCACCGGTGCCAACCTGATAAGCCAAATGTAATCTTCATTAAAAGATAAATGCTCTCTTCCCCAATTAAAATACAAAGTGATTTTATTTATTAACAATACTTCAACATGATAACCTGTATAAAAATAATTTCTTTCAAATAAAATCTTATTTCATGTGTCGACAACAAGAACCCAGAGTATTTATCTGGAAATGACCAGTTTTTAGGCGGAGGGGTGAATGGGCCACTTGCTACTTCTTTTGCACCGGTAAAACTCTTTACAAGTAAAACAGACAGCAAACAAAAATAATTTTTCTTTCTTAAAAATGTAGCACCAAACGTACATGACTAAAATGTCAAATTCAGCAACAGGAAATGAAAGGTACAGGAACAAGGGAGTCAAAATTCAGTCCAAATTCCATTAGATATCTGCATGGCAGTCAGGTACGGCATCTGCGTAGTTGCAACTGTCAATGGCTGGATCAAACACCGTCCCAGGACCGCAGTGAAATTCGTACATGGACCAAGTGCCATTAGGGTTTGCCACACACTCGTAGAACGTAGTACAGTCGTTGGGATCAGCCACGAACCCTTCCTTCTTACAGATATCAGTTGGAGCTGGCGTAGGATTGGTTCGAGGAGTGGTGGTGGGTCCAGTGTATGGGGTAGTGGATGGAGGTGGAGGTGGTGGTGGGAACGTCGTATTCGGAGACATGTCCCTGATGTATTGGTTTATGACCGTCAACAGAGGAAATTGACCTTGACCACAAGTAGGCTGGAAATCGTCAGTTTCAATTGACCAGATCATACCACCGCCAAGTCCATACTGGTTGGCCAACTTGCACTACAGATAACATTATCATCAGCATCATTCAGAGCGAGAGAGACAGTGAGACCCCCCTCCCCCATCCCCCAAAAAACTCTTAAGTAAGGACAACCATACCTTCTCTGCAATACTGTTAGTGTCATCATACGACACCCACTGGTTGCCGTTGTATGTGTAAGGTGACTTATAATCAGAATCGACTTCTATTGTCCATCCGCCCTCTTGCAGATCCACGCAAATCTAACAGTCCCAAAGTGGAATAATAATAATAAGTCATTTGACCACTTTACTCCTCACCCAATATTCAGTCTCATGCATTCTAACCTCATTGTAGCCCAAAGTTCCAGATTGACGAGTGTAAGGACCAGCAGTTCCGGGTCCCCAAGTTGTGGCATAAAACCCGTGTTGTGCAGGATCGGCCAAAGTATAGCTGTGACCATAGGTGGCCATTCCAAGATTAATCAGACTGGCGGGTGCTCCTAATTGTAACCAATAGCTAACGGCGTAATCCTACAAGCATTAATTTGACAGGTATATTACTCCCCTGATAAGAACACCACCATCCTTTTTTTTTTTTAGAAATTAGTAGTTCACAAGTTGAGCCTTACCACATTAAGAAGTTGCTCATCTGGAGTTTCAGTCGATTTTGCATACAGAGGAGTATTGGCACCAGTGAATGTTTCCCAAGGACCATGGAAATCATAAGCCATCAAGTTAATATAGTCCACGTATCTTGATTAAAAAAAATAATATATAAAGTCGTTGAAATATTCAAAGCGGGGCAAGACTCTCTTCAGGGCCCGCTCTAAGGGGAGGCAACCCGGGCATATGTCAGGGCGCCATTTTGCCTGTAAGTGGGAAAACAGAGCAGTGCTTCAAGGGGCGGCAATTTGTCCTTTTTGTCCAGGGTGGCATAAGTGCTAGAGCAGGTGCTGCTCTCTTGTACCCAGGGCCGGCCCTAGAGTTTGCGGGGCCCAAGGCAGCAAGCGATAGTGGCCCAGGGCAGCAGGCGATAGCGGGGCCCCAGTACCAAGTTTTTTTTTCAATTCACCAGCGCGGGATCCAAGGCGGCCGCCTCGGTCGCCTTGCCCTAAGGCCGGCCCTGCTTGTACCCCATCCCCTCAAGTTACCTAACATAACTTACTTAATAAGTTCTGGAACATTATATGCTGCATCGATTGTCGATTTTCCTGCGGACGCAGCTATGGACAGCAACATACCTTCCGCACTAAGTGCCTGTTTCAATTCCTGGTTTAAAAGATTAACGAATGAGGCACCTGTCATTTTAATTAAGCCAACAAATCCCATCAAAATGACCCACCCTACCTTCAACAGTTCGATATAAGCATCTCTATCAGAAGCCTTGCCTCCGTTTTGAGTCGGATATTCCCAATCTAAATCCATTCCGTGAAATCCGTACTGCTTCAAGAACGGAACGACCGAATTAACGAATGTCGATCGTTTAGCTGGATCATTGGCCATGTCCGAATATTTCGTGGAGCCTTCATTCCAACCTCCGACTCCCAAAATACACTTCAAGTCCGGGTTGGTAACAGCCAAATTAGTAAATCGTTCGAAAGCACCTATATACAACAAATCTAATTCAAAATATCGCTCCTTTGTTTGTGCACCTGCAGTGCACACTACCATAAATCAAGAATGGATGAATGATCAAAATATTAGCCCCTACTTGTCCGGTTGACAATGGCCCAACTCTGGGAAGGAAAAAAAAGGGGGGCAATATGTGCACATCATATAGCCAGCCACTCACACTCTGCGTCTGCTCAGTGGCGTTCCAAGGATAGTCTGCGCCCGGGGACAAAGACCGAAATCTGAGCCCTCTGGCACCCTCTAAACTTAATGCGAACCACATTTTTGCACTACCTGTCTTCTGCGCCCGGGGACATCTGTCCCCCTTCGCCGCCCTCGGTACGCCTCTGCGTCTGCTGTTTAAAAACAGACGCAGAGGCGTACCGTATTCGTGTCGTTGGTGTCTGAGGGCCCTCCAACTACACCGGTCGCTACAGCCCCGTCCACAGCGTAGTTTTAAATGGTTACGACGATTTTGGGTAGTAGCAGTACCCAGTGTTCCCAAGCGGTCACCCATGCAAGGGTTGCGTTGTTTAACTTCAGTGATCAGACGAGAACTGGTGTGTCCAACGCAATAACAGCCTCCCTCGGTGTTAACACAAGCAGCAGTAATACAAGAGGGTGTGTGTGTGTGTGTATGCTCAGTGCCCCATCGCCGGATGAAAGTTTTCAATTTTGATTGAGTCAAGTAGTTGCTAATATTTTGGCAATTAAAAATAGGCTCATTAATAATCTTATTGGCACCTTTTCCATAATTATCATAGAGATCATTGTAGGGGTCCAAAGACTCGATTTCGTACGTCGATGGATTCAATCCGGCAAATGCGTAGATTACATGGGTGCAAATGAAAGGATTAATGTTTTCTACATCAAATTTGCCCAAATCTGGTCGATAGACAGCCCAAGATCCAAAATAGCACACTACTCTTCGTCCTGAATCCGACACTGATACGCTAGGAACTGGATAGAGATAATAAGACGGAAATGAAAACTTGTCAATATAAGAAATTCACTAAAATCGCACGAAATAAAAATGTTTCTGGCAAACCTCTGTGAAATGATTTGGCATCATGAAGTTGAACAACTGTCAAAATCACCACTCCCAAAAGGATCCCTTTCATTTTCACGCTATAGGATAAAATTTAACAAAGTAGATATTACATCAAAAAAAAAAAGTAGATATACGTCAGAAGGAATTAATTAAAAGCCTTTGACTAAATTGATTTGTTAATAATGCGCATTACCTGTGAATCAAAATGTCAATCACAACAAAATTGATTCGTAGAAAGTTGCACACACCTTGTCAACAACCAAACCGCTTTTAAAAAATTTTTCCCTGCTTATATATCCTTACTTTGCCGAACCTTGGCATAGGTGATAAATTTTCAATTACTTTTAGATCGTGTAGTCTCCAAATATAATTTTTTTTATTAACAATGAGAAAAGATTACAAATGTCAAACAATTTTCTAAAAATAGATGAAGTTCACTAAATTGAAAAGCAAACTCATTCAAGATACACCACTTCAACTGCAGATCAAGCTCTTACAACGGGCAACAACAGTTATCTAATAAAAAAAAATCGTAATTGATCACTGATTGGAAATACCATTGGGCCACTTGTACCAAAAAAACTGGCTCCAGTTAATCGATGGTGGTCTTTCCTAAAGCAGCACCTACTGCCGGAAATCACGTGTAAAGCCAGTCAGTCAGAAACCCTAAGAAATGCGATATGTGCAGTATTTTTTAATAAGACCTCTGAAAAGGCTGGTGAAATGATAGGTGAAAGGTTACAGCATGGAGTGCAAGTGGACCAGGACTATTTTAACCTAATTGTTAACGGATGGCGCAATGCCCATGAATCACTTTGTAATAACCACAGAAAGAATGACTAATTAGTAGTGTGACCAGGAACTACAGTATAACTAGTGACCACTACAGGATATGATTAATGGAATTATTAACTCAGAAAAAACGGAAATAGGGGATAATGGACAGACGTTGGCAAGTTATTTTAAGAAAATAAAAACAAGTTTAGATATGAATATGAATATGTAATCCTTTGTGACGGATACCTTGCTAGCGAGATTTTTCATGTCAGGCCCATATGCCTAGATCTCCACCAGCACCCTAGCAGTACCTTTGCCTTTCGCACCCACTCCAGCCGCTCCACACCAGAACCCATCAACCCCAGAACCTCTTCCAAGGTGGGGGTTCCCCAACTCATCCTGCAGTGGCCCAGCGCTGGACAGGCGAGGATCACATGCCTGACATCCTCCACTCGATCCCCACACAATCCACAGCCCACCTCTCCACCTGTGATCTTTGCCATCCTCTGTTTCGTCTCCAGTGACCCAGCTCTTTCGAAGAGAAGCCTAGTAAATTTGAACCACTTAATGTACAATCGTAGACCTTAAAGAGCACCTGCCAATCACTGTCTGAACTTCCGTACTAGTAGGTGTTCACGTGTAACAGAACAATTCAATAACAGGTCGATCCCTAGGCCCGGCTTGTGAGTTTCAGGCGCTCATCACGCCCTTGGCATTTGTCCATGGCATATTGCAAATGAATTTTTGTGGCTTAGCAACAAGGCGCCTCCAGAAAGCCAACATTTAGAAAAAGTTCCACCAATCAGAAAAGTTTGGGAACCTCAGGACTATGAACATGAACGATAGACTGCATAGCAGGCAAGCATCTCTGAAATTAGTCGCCATAGGCAGCCCCCTAGGTTTGCCTGCCCCATGAGCCGCCTGCGTGATGACCCGAGTAAGCCTTCCTTCGGATGAGAAGTAGAACTCGAGGTCCCGTGTAGCGTACACGATGGCAACGGGTAGCTGAGGCAAAATTCCCAGGTGTAGGAGCCCGAAAGTAGGCCGACGATAAATAAGCATGGTTACAGCTTTGGTCGGCAGCCGGCTACGGAAAAACACCGTCCAACAGATCACATTTGTGTCCATTCAGAAAGACAAGGGTTCCATAGGTCTGAAAAGGGTTAGTAGTTGCTATTTGAGGCTCTCAAAGTGGTTCAAGGATTTCACAGATTAAATTTGAATTCACTAATAAAAAATCGACAACTTTCTCTGCGGTGACCAACTGCATTGGTTCCTAACACAACTTCCTGCATTGGCTATATTGAGAGGAATTTTGCGACTATCAAGTTTGAAGACCACTGATTGAAAAACAAATTATGCACTGTCAATCTAGAGCACAGTTAGCTTAAATAGGAGCCGAATCCCAAAGCTCCAAGCAAACCTGCAGAGAGGAAAAGTCTTTCAGGATCAAAAATTACCACCAGCCCCAGCAGGTTATGTCCGTTAGGAATTGACCTACTGATTATGTAACGATATAAATGAATGAATGTGTGGCACAAACTGCTAGTGCAGGTTAAAACACACGTCGACCACAGCTGACCAAAACAATTTACAGTTTACCTGACGCCACACAACTCTTCGGCAATACGACTTTAGAATAGCAACTTGACGTGCATCCAATGGGGGATCAAGCACTTGAGGGGCCCAAAGCGTAACTTACTTTTAGGTCCCTCCTTGTCCCAAGTACGAGTAGGCTATAATAAAATCAATTTATTACTTAGTGGGAAAATTAATCGCTTTCCTTTAAAATAGATCTCTATTTTTAGTCTTTTGTAGTCACAGATATGAAATTGGTAAATTCCAGAGGGCCTCTTGTTGCACCTGAGTGATGATCTGCCACTGGGTGCACATGTCCTTGAAAAGAGTACAAGAAACCGGCATAATTTTCCACTGAAATACATAAATGGGGATAAAATTACAATATCTTGACTGTAAGATGTCATCTTTCTAAGGAAAAGACGTTGAAAGTAATTTAAATGCTGTAGTGTCACCCGCACAAGATCATGAGCGTGCAGGCATAATTATTAAAAACGCCAGTTGGGCTCATGGCACAGCCAAATAATTGATTAATGATTACTTAAGTACTAGTGTCCTGGTTCTATTTTCTTGTCTAAAATCATTGTATTTTAAACGTTACAGGTCTGATAAGTTATCTAAGTATTATTTATCAAATAACTGGTTCTAAATGGAGAATTAAAGAACAATTTTATATACAGTATAGGCCTACAGTATAAACCCTGATAAGCAGGTGGCTCCCACTTGACAATAAGAAAGATATGTTTTGGTATATTTTAATCTACGCAGATTTAATTACAAATGTGGAATAGCAACAACTACTCATGTAGGACTTTTAACAGTAAAAAAAAAAGGATATATTCAACCTTGAAAAGAATACCTACGCCATTATAGAGAAAAAAATTCTTACCTTGTCACTTAAGAATTTCATTGCCAAGTTCGGTTTCAAGTTCAATTTCATTATTAACAAGACTTCAAGCAAACTTTTCTTCAATAGTTACGAACCACTTCATTCGAATAACTGAATACCGTTAAATGATTATTAATATAAAGACACAATCACTTATTTTGACAGTACATCAACAGGAAACACAACAAAGATCTTTTAGAATAAATTGCGCCATTAATAAAGAACATGTATCACGTGACTAAATCAACCAATCAACTGCCTTCTTTCGGTTTTGCATATGTCATACAGTTGAGAGCAAGGAGAAGCATAAGTATAAAATTAAATAAAATTTCAGTTTTCAATTTTTAACTCAAATTTTAATCAAATAAAATGTACATCGAGTAAATTTAACAGCTTGCATTTAACATCTGGATGAGAGCAGAATATCCTCTGTTGCACTTATTATTAAAGTCATCCATATCTATTGTCCATATCATCGCACCACCAAGGTTTAGAGACTTGGCGAATTGACACTATAAAATTTAAAATATTCTTTCATTTTCCCGTTTTAAATGGAAAAAAATGCGTTTAGTAGTTAATAATTTTAATTTACTGTACCTTTTCTTGAATACTGTCTGGGTCGTCATATCCGATCCACTGATTTCCATTGTAGCCGTAAGGAGCGCGGTAATATTCATCTCTGACAACAGTAAAGGGCTGCTGACAAACCTGGTGGAAACAAATCGACAATAAAATTGTTAAATGTCGCGATATTTAATTAATAACAATTTAAAATGGTAGACAATAAATATATAACTAACTTCATAATAAGCCAAAATGCCAGGTGACTGAGTATTAGGCCCGGGTTGTCCATCTCCTATTGCTGGTGCACCAGGTCCATGATTATTCGAATCTGCCAAGGTGAAACTTCTGCCATAAGATGCAGTGCCTAAAATCAACTTTTCGGGCGGAGCTCCATATTCAATCCAAGCTCGGACAGAATCATTCTACCAAAAAATGCACATTATTTACATAACCATCATCATAATACCCTTACCCCGCCTATGGCAGGGTCGGATCTGCGGGTTCCAGCCATTCACTCCAGCCTATCCCCCACCAGATCCCTGTCCACTCCACACACTATCATATCCTTACGACCAACTTGCTCCTATCCTGTAAGGGTTCCCACATGCCACGTCCCTAATCCAAGATCAGCCCCTATTCTTAATGGGACTACTCTGACTGGGGCACCCCAGCCAGGCGTCTGGAACCCACAGAAATATTAGACCGGTTGTCTGTGAGGGGGATGGCGGCTTACCCAACAGAAGACACTAGATGCATTACCTGCCTTGGGAGCCGAGGCCTGCACCCCCTATGACATTGCGGGCGCGGGATAACGACGGCCCGAGACCCGCTCGCTCACCCCTAACGGCCACCGGCACTGGGGTTTTGATCGCCTGCATCGTAAGTTTTCTTTTTTTTAGGTGGACATTTGTCATTTTGGGGTTTTTATTTCGGGATACCCGCCCCTAGAGGAGAGCGGCTGTATTACGTTGGACACACCAGTCCTCGTCTGCTCACTGAAGTTAAGCAACGCAACCCCACCTAATACGAACATGGGTGGCCGCTTGGGAAACTGAGTACCGCCAATACCTAAAAACGTTGTCGCATCAGTGTCTGTGCAGACTCTGCATTAGAAGTGCGCAGTGGACGGGGCTCTAGGCAAGTGGGTACATCGCCGCCCCCCCCCATTAAATTCAATGCAGTTCTAGAGTTTGGCCCGCGGGAACTATTTTATTTCGCTTCTCCCCTCCACCCATGCAAAGTCTGGTCGCTTAGGCAGTCAACATTACTTACAACAGTCCTCATATTATCCTCAGCAGTTCCTCCTGGAGCAGCATACATGGGAGCATTGTGACCAGTGACTGGTTCCCACGAACCGTGAAAATCGTACAGCATCAAGTTAACAAAATTTAAATATCTGACAGGAAGGAAGAGTAAAAACAATATTTTAATATAATATTTCGTTTAAAACTTATCAGGAATGGCACCTGGATGTCAGAAAATACAAACCTTGCAACATTAGGCACATCATATGCAGAATTTATGTAATACCTTTGAGCATTAACTGCAGCAGACAAAAGATAATTTCGTGGATCAAAGGCTGTCCGCAATTCCTTACAAAATCAAAATAAAATCATAATTGTAAGTAATATAAGGTTTAGAACTTTAGATAAAAGGTATAACAGGACTGTAGCAAAATATGTTCTAGTTACACTCAACAAAGTGACGAAATTTACAAAATCTTCAGGTTGACCACCATTAAATGTTGGAAATTCCCAATCGACATCAAGACCAACAAATCCGTACAAGTACAAGTAATTAATGGCTGAATTAATAAACACTTCTCTCGTAGCAGCACTGGAAGCCATTTGTGAAAATAGGGCCGACACTCCAGCATCACCACCTCCAACACTTAACATGGGTTTAAAATTAGGATTTTGGGCTGCCAAACTTGTAAACCGTTGATATGCATCTGCAAGACAGTGAAATAACAATGAGACTAAAGCACAGGAACCTGATAATTACAACTACCCAGACAGGCCTGTACCAGGTTCGATACTGGACCGTGGTGGGTCGGCTTCTTTCGGGCGAGAGAGAAGCCGCGAGTGTGTCTTCTTTCGGATGAGAAGTAAAACCGAGGTCCCGTGTGGGTGTACGATGGCACTTGCACGTAAAAGAACCCTCTCTACTACGCAACGGGTAAATGAGGCAAAAATTTCCAGGTGTAGGAGCTCGCCCCCTGGCGTCGGTAGCATTCCCCAACGAACACTAGACCGACGATAAATAAGCGTAGGGATGCAGCTTTGGCCGGCAACCGGCTGCAGAAAAAACTATGTCCAATATATCACCCTGTGTCCATTCAGAGGGACAAATGGGTACCCGACCCTGCCATAGGCGGGAAAGGGGTTAGGAGTTGCTTACACCAGTTCTCATATCATCACTGAAATTAAGCATCGCAATCCCAGATAGTACTGGCATGGGTGCAGTGGCGTCATTAGGGGAGTGCGGGCCGCACCACTCGCACCATGACAAATGGGGTGACACCAAAACAGAAGAAGGTACAGAGTGGCATTTTTCGGGAGAGGGGGGGAGGTGACACCATGGCGTCACCGCACTGGGTGACACCAACCCTAGCGACGCCTCTGCATGGGTGACCGCTTGGGAACATTACATACTGCTAATACCCAAAATCGCCCTAACACGGCGTAGTGTCTGCGCAGACTCTGCATTAGAACTACGCAGTGGACGGGACTCGCAACCCCAGGTAGTGCTAGTGTGGGCGACCACTTGGGTTTTCTTTTGTTTCTTTTTCGTCGGTATTTTAGGGCCCTTCAACTACAACCGTCATTAGAGCTCCGTCCACTGCGTAGTTGCAATACAGAGGCTGCACAGACACTACGCTGATGCGACGATTCTTTGGGTATTAACGGTACCCAGTTTTTCTAAGCGGGCACCCATGTTAGTACTAGCTGGGATTGCGATGCTTAACTTCAGGACCCCGGACAAAAGGACAAATTGCCGCCCCGTGAAACAGCGCTCTGTTCTCACACTTACAGCCAAAATGGCGCCCCTAAATTTTGCCGCCCCGGACAAATGTCCGGGTTGCCCCCCCCCCCCCTTAGAGCGGGCCCTGTGATCAGACGAGAACTGGTGCGTGCAACGCAATACAGCCAGTGAGTACTGCTAATATCCAAATCGTCCTAACAGCGTAGTGTCTGTGCAGAGTCTGCATTAGAACTATGCAGTCGTCAGGGCCACAGGCGGATCGGGAGCGGTGAATAGCGTTGGACACACCAGTTCTCGTCTGATCACTGAAGTTAACCAGCGCAACCCCAGCTAGTACTGACATGGGTGGCCGCTTGGGAAAGTTGGGTACTGCTAATACCCAAAAATCGTCGCATTAGTGTAGTGTCTGTGCAGTCTCTGCATAAGAACTATGCTGTGGACGGGTCTCTAATAACTTTGTAGTTGAAGGGCCCTAAAACACCAACAAACAACAATAACAACACAGGCGGCTCATGGAGCAGGCAAACCTAGGCAGTTGCCTAGGGCAGTTGCCTAGGGGGGCAAATTTCATAGGGGCGGCCAAATTACAGAGGTACTTCCTTGCCATGCAGTCTATCGGCCATTTAAAATGTTCATAATCCTGGGGTTCCCAAACTTCTCTGATTGGTGGGTCCTTTTCTAAATGTTTGCTATCTCGAGGCGTCTTATTGCAGAGCCTTAGCAATGCAGTGGCATTGGGACAAATGCCAAGGGCGTCAGGGATGCTCGGACAGTTTAGAACTGCATTAAATTTAATGGGGGGGTGGCGGTGATGGACCCACTTGCCTAGGGCGCCTAAAGATCACGAGCCGGGGGCCTGGTCAGGGCTCTAGTGACCATTGTAGTTGAAGGGCCCTAAAGCACCAACAAAACAACAATACGACTACCAACTTCCTCCACTTGGAAGATCATGTCCAGGATCTCTTGCCACCACTTCATACGTTGACGGATTCAGAATTGCAAATGCGTAAAATCCATGAGTACAAATAAATGGATCGATATTTTCGACATCAAAGGCTCCTTCGCCAGATCGTCCATATGCCCAACTGCTGAAATAGCAGCCCACTATATTGGCACCATCTTTGAAACAAAAGGTCATTTTTAAAACCAAATCCTTGTATTAACAACACCACTGCTTTAAAAGACAACTTGTCAAAAACACAAAAACTACTTACAAACATTTACGAAACTTAGACCCACAATTGAAATCAATAAAACTGACCACATCATTTCGTCTACAACTTCTCGAACCAACTTATCTAAAAGTGAATAAAATTGTCAATAGTAGGCCTATAAATATTATTTGCAACAAACAAATCAAACATAATTTACCGTCCCAAATAAGAATGAGCTTCAGGGATGTTGATAGCCGACAGGAGAGATAGCTGATAAGCACTTGGACTGTCAAATTGACGTATTCAGCAACAATCTGCTTCAAAAAGTAAAAGATAACATCCACAATTTAATATATTACGTTAACACTATCGGTGTCAGCCACAGGCAGAGAAGAACTGCTACGTGGCGCGTCCCCAGGTGGCAGATAGGGGATTCCACACAACTCATGAGAAGGTTACCTGCAGAAGTAACCAGTCCTTGTACGGGTGGATGGATTACTGTGGATTACTTTGTGGGTTGGGGAGTAAGCCAGGCAGCCATAACAGGTCACCCCCTTAGGAGGCAGCCCGCAGGAGATGAGGAGGTAGGTGAAAGGACGAAGAAGAGGGTTAATTTGCAGCACCCAACGTTCTTTACCAACCACCCAAGTTGGTATTGACGTGGGTGTGCGCTGCTTAACTTCAGTGATCTAACGGGAACTGGTGTGTCCAACGCAATGGGAGGAGCGAAATAAAATACCTCCAATGGACCAAAACACATGTATGGAGTTTAATCTCTCCAGGGCCCGCTCTAAGGGGGGCAACCTGGGCATTTGTCCGGGGCGCCATTTTAGCTATAAGTGTGAGAACAGAGCGCTGCTTCAAGGGGCGGCAATTTGTCTTTTTGTCCGGGGCGGCATAAGTGCTAGAGCGGGCGCTGATCTCTATTACTAGTATTAGTACGGAGTCGTCTTAAAAGCATTATGGGCCCCTGGGCAAACCCGTGTGCTGCGACCCCCACTCCATCCACTCACAGGAATAAAATGTAAATGGTCGTTTGCATCGAATTGATAGAAAAACTATAGGGCAGCAAAGAAGGATCGCCAGGCTATCTTTATCGACCTGGAGAAAGCTTATGACAGCGTTCCACCACAGGTAGTTTGGGAGGTACCGATATTACGCAAAACGGGAGTAGAAGAAGGGCTTGTTAGGATAGCGCAGGATATATATGATGGTTCCAATCCTTGGGGAAATACTGGATTTGTTGTTTGTTGGCGTTTTAGGGCTCTTTAGCTACAAAGGTCGTTAGAGCCCCGTCCACCGTGCAGGTCTGATGCAGAGACTGCACAGACACTACACTAATGTGACGATTTTTGGGTATTAGCAGTACCCAGTTTTCCTAAGCGGCCGCCCCTTTCAGTATTAGCTGGGGTTGCGCTGCTTAACTTCAGTGATCAGACGAGAACTGGTGTGTCCAACGCAATTCGCCACTCTCGGAAATACTGGAGGTTTCGCAGTGAAGTTTGGGGTGCACCAAGGTTCAACACTAAGTCCATACCATTTCATTCTGGTTATGGACGAACTGCTGACGGGAGTAGGAGAATGGGCCCTTCCGTATTTGTCTACGATATAGGAAGACTTAGCGACTCCAGGGCACAAGTAGAGTAGGGCCTAAACGATATCAGAGGAGTGATAGAAAAGGGAGGGCTGAAGATAAATATGGAGAAGGCGGAAATAGACTCGGATGTGACCCATAGATTCCATGAGGGATGGTTGAAGAACAGACAGGCAAGCAGAGTCCTGTGTGATGGGAGGGTCCCAATCAAGTTGAAAGGGAAGTTCTTCAGGGCCGTGGTTAACCCACCTATATTATATGGAGCAGAGTGTTGGGGGCAGTGAGGAAGAGCCACATAAGTAGGACGGAAGTAGCCGAGATGCGAATGCTGCAGTACATGAAGGATGTCGCCTTAAACAACTTCCAAATTGTGGAGCGATGACCTCCAATCAACTTCATGAAGCTCCGGTGCCACCCCGCATACATTTAATTAGACCAGCGGTCTTCAAACTGTGTTCCGCGGAACCCCAGGGTTCCGCAATACATCTGTGGGGGTTCCGCGAGTCAAAATGAAAATTCGTTAGCAGCGGCAAGATATACTTTTCTAAAGGTGGGATGGGGTTCCCCCAAAACATCTTACGGTTCTAAGGGTTCCGTGAGTCGACAAAGTTTGAAGACCACTGAATTAGACCAACAATTAATAGTGCCCTGTAATCCTGATTTAAACAGAAAACAAGTGTGGAATAATGGCGAAATACTTTATCACATTTACACATCAAACTCAAGAAGGAACCAAGAGGAACTGTATAATACCCTGTTATCCTGTAGGCATCCTGGTATCCTGTTATGAAATACGAGTGAGAAAAACAACGAAGAGAATGTTGAAATAGATTTCAGCTTTCCGATGACAAGTGGACTCCCCCTCTGTCAGTTCCTGATAAGCCTTATAATGGTGGACGGGTCATCGTTCGCATCCTGATAACTAATATATTTAGACCTAGTTCGTCGAAACCTCAGTAGGACTACATCAACCCTTTTGTGTAGTTACAGTCCTTGTTATAGGCCAACTTACCAACCTGGCCAGACTCCGTCAGTCAGGAGCTTGTTCCGCACGGTCTAGTCCTAGCGAACAGAGCCTCGTCCACGTTGTACCACTTGTGCATTGTCTCCTACAGAAACATCCATGAACAACACTTACCTTGTATTCTGGTCGGATTTTTTTCTCTTATTAAACTGTCGCCATTTCCTGCAATTCCTTGTTAATTCAGTTGTCTAAATCATTATTCTCACAGTCAAGACTGTTAAGAAAGAGATTACAATTTCTAGAATTCATCCAATTTTCAATTAGTAGATGGTAGAGACCCTCAAGAACCTCACAGGCACTATGCTATCAGTTTGGTTTGCACAATGGCGAAGTCGATCTCAGGCTATTCTGATTTAAAATGTCCAAAACGGGCCTTGGCTAAATGTATCAGGTCAACGTTTCCGATTCGACAGCGTATAGCTACTAGTGGCTGACTTTTAGAAAGCATTTGATAACTGGAAAGTCTATAACAAAAATTAAAGCATTATTTATTTCAAAAAGGATATTCACTGACGATCCACATCAATGGCATTGTAGAACTAGTTTGTTTCCTTAAATGAACTCCCTCTCAACTGTTCATTAATAGTAGTCAGAAGTGGGTATGCTTGTTCATCACAACGCCCACGGAAGTCATCAGTTTCCAGAGACCACAACATGGCACCACCCAGATTAGCGCTATTAATATACTGGCACTAAAATGAAATAATATGATATTAAAGTGAATTGTAACAACCATTGTCTGCAGTAGTTTGTGCAACGGCAGAAAGAGACATAAGTGGACTTCCCAGTAGAACCCCAATTGGATAAAGTTGGAAAGAATACTACAATAGCCTTTCAAAGCCGATGGTTGATATGGGCCATAGGTTGAATGAACAGAAAGGGGCCCGTAAAGACGGGGCAATAAATATCAGTTCCATTTTGTTGGTGTTTTAGTGCCCTTCAACACTACGATGGTCATCAGAGCCACGTCCACTGCCTAGTTCTAATCCAGAGTCTGCACAGACACTATGCTGCTACGACGACTTTTGGGTATTAGCAGTACCCAGTGTTTCCAAACCGTCACCCATGTTAGTACTAACTAGGGTTAGTTACTTAACTTTACTAATCAGACAAGAACTGGTGTGTCCAACGCAAACAGCCACTCCCCTTCAAATATCAGAATCATAATTTGTGAACAACAGACGACGAATTGAACCCAGATGTGAATATGCAACTATAAAAACATACCACGGGGCCCTAGGCCCTAGTCGACTTGACCTATATACAAATTCAGCACCGAAAATACACCGAAAATCCTGTTCTGCAGTTACAATTTTTGAAATCTAATGATGGCCTTTTGACCCCCAGTTCATGTGAGGATAAAAGAATGACGAAATATGTCATTTATTACAAACCTTAGCTGTGATACTCTGCACATCATCATATCCAACCCATTGGTTATTAAGATATGCATAAGGTGCTCGGTAAGAAGAATCATATACCCTTGTCCATGTACCAAAGTTGAGGCAAATCTAATAATGATAAATGGCAATAATTTACACGAATATATGTGATAAAATTCTGATTCAAAATTGCGACATCGAGTTGTAGGTCTACCTCATTGTAACCTAGAGAGCCAGCTTGCTGCGTATAAGGTCCTGCTGCTCCAGGGCCACGACTTGGAGCATAACAACCATGCTGTTGAGGGTCGCTCAACTCGAAACTGCGACCATAAGTTGCTAATCCGACATTTAATTTACTTGGTGGAGCTCCTAGTTCTAGATAATACATGACCGTCCAATCCTATCAAGGTTGGCATTGACATTGACATCACTAACGATGGCTTATCATGCAAAGCGTCTTATTAATCAACACGAAGTTAATTAAAGCATTATTAAAACTGTATACGTACAAAATTAAGTGTAAGGTTGCCACCCGTTTCCCTAAGGCTCGGGTACAACGGGGCGTTAAGGCCAGTATATGGTTCCCAAGATCCATGATAATCGTAAGCCATTATGCTCATGAAGTCCACATATCTTCATAGAAATAGATATATGTCTTGTAACAAGATCAACTAGTAACACCAGTGCCGTCTTAACGTATGGGCCCGCTGGGCATATGCTTGGGGCCCCATGCTAATCTGTGTATGTCAAGTAAACATTTACATATTGTTCCTGTGAGTGGTTGACTCGTAGGGGCCCCAGCACATTACTTTGACTACGGGCTTATAATGCTGTTACGACGGCACTGAATAAGACTAAATTTCAAAGTGAAATGTAAAAAATAAACACTAAACTGAGCAATGCCGGGTATGTCATAAGCAGCATCAATGTTGGGCTTTCCAGCAGCCAATACTACCGATAATAGTAATCCGTGTTGTTCTAAAGCAGTTTTCAACTCCTGAAAAGAAAGATAACGATTTTACCTTTTGAACGTTCACTTGTTAATGTCAACCGGTTTCAAAAATAATAACACTCTTACACTTAATAAAGAGACAAAATTTTGTTTATCATCAGGACTGCCTCCATTTAATGTAGGATATTCCCAATCCACATCTAAGCCGTCAAAACCATAATATTGCAAGAAAGAAACAGCTGAACTGACAAATGCTTGACGATTTTGAGCAGTTGATGCCATGACTGAAAACTCGTGACCTCCTTCATTATAACCGCCGACAGATAAAAATGTCTTTAAGCCAGGATTTGTATTACTTAAGGCCGTAAATTTATAATAATTTCCTAAAAAAAAAAAAGAGAACAGAAAAAAAAAAGAACATTCGAAATATAAAAGAATGTCGAGGAGCATTCTAAAAGTTCCTTCGCAAAATGGCCGACTAACTTACCAACACCGAAATCGTCAGGTAAATCCAAATAAGGGTCTGATGACTTAATTTCATGAGTTACGTTATCAATTCCAGCAAAGGCGTAAACAGCATGAGTGCAAAGAGATGGATCGATATCTGAAACCTGAAAGTTGCCATCGCCCTGCCGCCAATAAGCCCAGCTGCTGTAGAAGCATATTATTCGTTTATCAGATGCTGTTACTAGAATTATTAACATTATACAATTGAATAATATTCTACATGAACTATTAAGTATTCAGTTTAAATAATAACATAAAATAAATATAATTTAAAAGTATACACACGTTGTTGCGCGAGACTCTGAATTGGATAATTGAAAGACACCAAAAGTAAAATGACCAATAAAGCGCTCATTTTTTCTTCAGACTAAAATCTAGTGGAATCAAATATTAATATAATTAAATCGAACTTCAAATCAAATCCTATTATGAAATTAATTTTTAAAAAACTAAACACAATAGTCTACCTTCACCAGAGATTAGGATAGCTGCCGAAATGTAAATATGTATAATTTAAAGTTACATCTACGGTTTAAATACCTCTGAAAATGTTACCTGTGAACATAAAAGGTAAACAGTTTTAAATATCAGTCTCGAAATATGTAACTGTCATATAAACACGAGTTTATCAGATTGAATACACCAAACTTACCTATCGAATCTTATTTTTCCTAATCAGATCATTCAAACTTACTGTTATGGTCACCAAGATAAGTCAATTAAACAAAAGCATTCGACCCTTCTGAAAATCAACTCAACGTAGAGATGGATACTTTGATTTTCAAACAAGACACCCAAAATAAATATAAAAAACAGGTAAAACTATAAACTAAATTATATTTTTGAGAACTGAGGTGGTATAGCACCGTTTTCTTTAAATCGATAACATTTCTAAAATATCAATGAAGTATTTATCAAATGATGTTGAAAAATCACGACGTCCTTCATAATCTGATATTGATTATATTCCTGATATTATCTTTATTATTCTTTGAAAATATGTCGTGATTCCCTGTTTCATAACTATCATAACATGATAAGTAGGGAGATTGAAGTAGAAAACAACCAGCAGTTACCAGATCATAAAGGCTACTGAGTAATTTGTCATTTGCACTCTTAATTGGTCTAAGATTTTCTGCAAACTTCAAATTGTGACCCTAAGCTCTCAACGAGGTTCATGAAACATATTTTTTTACAGGGACAAATTGAATCAAATTGTGTCCAAGTACGTGATGCAAAGCAGCAACCCCAATAGTTATTTATCGTCGGTCTATCGTTTGTTGGGGAATTCCACCGACGCGACGTCAACCTGAAATTTTGCCTTATCTATCCGTTGCGTAGTAGATAGGGCTGTTTTACGTGCAAATGCCATCGTACACCACGCGGGACCTCGGTTTTACTTCTCATCCGAAGGAAGGATTCGTTGGTGTTTTAGGGCTTTTCAACTAAAAGGTTATTAGAGCCCCGTCCACTGCGTAGTTCTAATGCGGAGACTGCACAGACACCATACTAAAGTAAAGATTTTTCGGTATTAGCAGTACCCAGTCTTCCCTAGCAGCCACCCATGTTAGTACTAGCTTGGGTTGCGTCGTTTCACTTCAGTGATCAGACGAGAACTGGTGTGTCCAAATCAATAAGCCGCTCCACAAGGAAGAAAGGCGAAGTGGGGGGAATCTCTTTCGCATGAAAGAAACCAACCCATCTTGGACCAGTACTGAATCTAGAACCCAGTACCCCACCACATAACCTTTGAATTCCTCTTTGCTTCACAAATTCTGCGGTTCCCGTTCTCTGTTTGGTTTCCTCTAACTCTGATCATCAGCTTAAGCTTACTCTCAGTTGAAAATAGCAAATTGTCAGTGGTGCCACCCGGTGCGGCCCGCACCCCCTAGTGACTCTACTGATTGTCGTTCTCAAGATCTTTTATTGAATTGGATTAGTTTCGTGGGTTGGGGAGTAAGCCAGGCAGCCATAACAGGACGAACCCTTAGGAGGCTGCCCGTGGGAGATGAGGAGATAGGTGAAAGGATGAAGGAGAGGGTTAATTTGCAGCACCCAACGTTCTTTACCAACCACCCTTGTTGGTATTGACGTGGGCTTGAGCTGCTGAACGTCAGTGATCTCACTGGAACTGGTGGGTCCAACACAACTTGGCTGCACAACGCACCTTGGCTGCACCACGAGCGTAAGCGTGTTATTCCAACCTCTTTCACAGATCGTCGAGTACTGCAGCCTGCTACATGAAACTTATTTCTCAAATGTCTGTAGTGTAACAACTTTGCCAACTCAGAGGACTGATTTTCGGGTGCTTTTTGGACGCGATCCTAGTAATTTCGAGGTTCTTTTTTCACACTGACAGTGATCTTAATCGTTTGCAACACCTATAGTACTATTTCGGGTGGTCAAATGCTTTTTTTTCGTCCATGAACTTGAATTTTTTGGGATTGACTTTTTCTTTAGCGCTGATCCACCAGTTATTAATATCTATATGAATATGTTCTCAAAAACCCTATTTGCTTCTTAAAACAATTTTAGCGCAAATGACAGAAAAAAAGAACAAGGCTAAATACCTTTTGTGCCCCCAGCATATCAAAAAGTGTTAAAGAACTAGCTGTTACCAGATTACAGCGAATAACTCAAAATTTATTTGGGGGGGAACATGACAGAATGAACACATTTAAAATTCGTCTTAAAGTACTATTATAGTATTTGAAAAAAAAAGATATCCATTATATATCAGCATGGCAATCTGGAACGTTTGCTGGATAGTTGCAGGCATCAATTTTTGGGTCAAAAATTGTTCCTCCTTGACAAGTAAATCGATAAACGACCCATTGTCCATTAGATCCAGGAGTGCAATTATAAAATATTGTACAATCTTTAGGATCTGCTTGAAAACCAGGTTTCTTACAAACATCATTAGGTTTGAAAGTAGGAGTCGGTGCTTTTGTAGTCGTTGTACGTAATGTGGTAGTAGGAGGGGACGTGGGTGGTCCTGTGTAAGCTGTAGTTGATTTTGGAGGACTTGGAGTGACACCTCCACGAATGACCTCATTAATTACATTCATCAAAGGGTACTTCCCACCTCCACATATACCCAAGAAATCATCAGTGTCAATTGACCATACCATAGCACCTCCTAAATTCATTCCGTTTGCAAATTCACACTGATGACAAAATTTGAAAAAAAAAAAGAGGTGTGTGAATTGCAAATTCGATCGACAGAATCATTGCAAGACGAAATTTGGCTAAATATGACAACAAACCTTTTCACGAATGCTGTCAACATCGTCATACCCAATCCATTGGTTACCATGGTAAGTATAAGGAGCACGATAATAGCTGTCACGAATTTTTGGCCATTCTGGATGCGAATTCAGGGCTTCACATATCTGACGTTCAAAATTCCCCACAAGAAGTAGAAAGCCTCATGGTGTGACGATTTCAAGTTAGAAATGTTCATAAATTAATAATATACAGACCTCATTATAACCCATATCTCCAGCTTCTTCCGTATATGGTCCAGCCTGTCCAGGGCCAGTAGCAGAAGCGTAAAAACCGTGGTCACTAGTACTTGCCAAAGTGAATGTTCGACCATAGGCTGCCAGACCCAAATTGATTTTAGACGCTGGTGCTCCGCGTTTAATCCAATAATGGACTGAAAAATTCTGAATGCAATAAATTGTCAGAAGAGTAGTTTGCAGGACACAGCCTAGTGTAACCAGAATTGGGAATGACTAGTCAATTCTTTTGCCTCGTTGGAGTCTTAAGGCCCTTCAACTATAATGGTCATTAGAGCCCCGTCCACTGTGTAGCTCTAATGCAGAGGCTACATAGACACTACACCAGTGGTTCTCAAAGCGTGTTCCGTGAAACCACTTCAAGTGTTCCGCAAAAAAAAAAAATGCACAAATAAAGCAATGGAGAGATACTCTGATGTGACCCGCAGTTTCAGTGGGCGAGGGGGTCACTGAAGTGGAGACAGGCAAGCGGAGTCCTGTGTGATAGGATCCCAATCTAGTTGAAAGGGAAATTCTACAGGGCAGTGGTAAGACCAGCTATGCTATATGAGAACGAGCTACGTAATTAGAATGCGAATGATGTGGCACATGTGTAGCGTGTCGAGAGCTGACAGAATTAGGAATGAGCATGTTAGAGGTAACCTGGGGTGTTGGACATCGCCGAAAAAATTAGGGAGAATAGGCTGAGGTGGTATGGACACGTCATGCGAAGAGGGGAAGAGAAGCTCGTTAGGTTAATTCCAGGAATGCAGGTGGTCGGTAGCACCAGGGGCAGGGGGAGACCAAAGTAGATGTGGGAACAGGTTGTCTGTAAGGATGTGACAGTGTGGGGTGGACGGGGAACTGGGGGAGAGATGGACGAGAGTGGAGGGCTACAACCCGCAGACCCGACCCTGCCACAGGCGGGATAAGGGTATGATGGTGATGTAGTAAATGCCAAGTGTAGAAGGTGTACAACCTGCTTTAAAATTGATGTTGAATTGTAGGTGTTCCGTGCTAGTAAAATGTCAGTTTAGTGTTCCCCGACTTCAAAAAGATTGAGAACCACTGCACTACACTAATGCGACGATTTTTGGGAGCCCCGTCCACTGCGTAGCCCTAATGCAGCCTTCACAAACACTACGCTGTTACGACGACTTGAGTATTAGCAATACCCATTGCTCCCAAGGGGTCTCCCATGCCAGTACTATCTGGGTTTGCTTTGCTTAACTTCAGTGATCAGACGAGAACTGGTATGTCCAACGCAATACAGCAGCTCAGAACTAGCCACCTCAGAACTTCAACTGTCTCACCTTGAGGACGCTTAACAATCCCAGAAATCTTGACCATATTAATAATAAGTGGTTCACTATCTTGTATTTACCATTGGCCCCTCTTGAAAAGATTTTGGTTGATATGAACCCCGCTCCCTCTAGCTTCAGAAAACCTGGTTATAACAGGACTCAGAAATTTGGTAGGAACTGTTTTTTAAACTGTAAATTCAAATCACCATCTGTGGATATTTCTGAGGGTGTCCTGCAATGCTGCGAGTCCTCTTAGTTGGGAGGGGGGTCCGACATGCCCACTGATCCCCTTGCAAGAGCACAGCGGACCACAAGAACCGCATTGTAATAGTTTAAAATGCTCCTTTACACGTACGCTGATCGAAATTGAAAAACGTTTTGCTCACCAAATTTAATAGCCTATCATCATCATATTCGTCTGGACGAGGATAAAGTGGTGCATTCATGCCAGTATAAGGTTCCCAATCTCCATGATAATCATATGTCATTAGATTAATAAAATGTAAATATCTAAACGTGAATAAAAAACTTATTAATATAAGTGGCCGAAATACTCAGTCAATATGAAATAACTCACGTGGAAACTTCGGGAATATCGTAAGCAGCGTCAATAGTTTCTTTTCCTGCAGAAACAGCAGCTGATAGCAAATATCCATGAGGATCAAACGCTTCTCGTAATTCCTTAATTATTAAATTCCCCAAGCCAATAAATAAATCAAGCGATTAAATAATGGGTTGGTTGTAGTAATAGTAGTTCAAAAGTCAAAGAAAAATAATCACTTTCAAAAGCTGGACATAATTTTGCTTGTCTTCTGGCTTTCCATCTCTCTGAGTTGGATATTCCCAATCCAGATCTAAACCTTTGAATCCATATTTTTTCATAAAATCTAATGCTGAATCCACGAATATTTTTCTACTTGAGGGACTTGAAGCCATATCTGAATACTTAGTTGAACCTTCATTCCAGCCACCAACAGATAACATAGGCACGAAATTTGAATTACGTTTTGTCAGGTTTGAAAACCGAAAATAAGCTCCTACAATAGGTTAAAGAGTTAACAAGGACATATAGGTGAATAAGACAATTAGCTTCAAATTTTTAAAATAGGCAAGTGTATACATACCTAATCCATAATCATCGTATAAATCATTGTAAGGATCCAAAGAAATTATTTTATTAGTAGAAGCATCTAAGCCAGCAAAGCCATACATGCCATGAGTGCATAAACTTGGATCGACGTCCTCAACATCGTATATGCCTTTGTCTGGACGATACACTGCCCAACTCTCAAAGTAACAAACTATCCTTTTCCCGTTATCTTCAACACCTAATTTTGTTATATAAGACAAATATTTATCCTAAAATCGTGTCCCTCCCCTTCTTATGAAAAGCCAGAAATTACCTTCACTTGCTGACAATAGCGCAGCACAAAGACATAAAAATAATACTGAAAATTGAGACTGCATTCTTGTAAATTCAAGACACAAATCTACAAGATGCAAAGCTGGACTAAGAAACTAAACCAATTTAGACGAACTTATATGGGGTCTGGACTTATTTACTATACGAACAATAGTTTAAGATCAATAATTAAATTACCTTACATGGATTTTCAAATAATACTATCAGATAAATGGCCAATTGTTGCAGGCTGAAATCTGTTCATTTCTAAACTTGACGTCTTTCATCGTGCAACGAACCAACTAATCCGTTGATAAAATAACAATTACAACACGAAATGGGGTCTTCACTTGCAATACAAAATATTTACCTAAAGGATTGCATCAGTAAACATTAGAAAATACACATGACTTAACCTCTGTTACAAAGTACAACAGATTAATTTAACGAAAGCAGAGCATTAATCGACCAAAACCTTATATTCAGGTTTAGCACCTAACTGTTCCCCACAATTGATGAAGTCTTGCATACATATTCAATCACACCACTTTTTATTTCATTGGTTTTAATAACATAAACTTTACTTTAAAGGAATGAACCGCGAACTGTGCGTAGCACCAATACCCGGTCTTCCGTGCTTTACAGGCTTGTATGTAATGCTAAATTCTCCAAGATAATGTCCGATCATTTCGGGCTATAAAACAAACATATTGTTGATGACAGGGGATTAGATGTAAAATCCTAAGTAACCAAACTATAACTTACTTTTATTTCAACTTGATTGAATGTCTTTCCATTATAAACTCCAACTATACTTCCAACCATTTCTGGAATAATGATCATGTCACGCAAATGAGTTTTCACAACCTGCGGCTTTTCCAAAGGTGGTGCCTCTTTCTTGGCTTTTCTTAGTTTCTTCAACAACGCCAACGGTTTCCTTTTCAAGCCTCGGACAAATCTTCGCCGTGCACGACAATGCATCAGCTCGGACAATTGATCACTGTAATGGTTGAGCACTGGTGGGTCAAGTCATTCACCATGTGTATTCGAATGGCTGAAATCAGTTACTTCTAACTTACGTGTTCATATCCAGAAGCTGATCCAAGTCAACACCTCTGTAGGTGTATGTCTTGAAGGTACGCTTCTTCTTCGCTACTTCGTCGGCTCCCTAAAAATAACATCAAAATACAACAATTATGCCATTATTTCGATTACCAAATAAATAATGGGCATCATTTTTTAAGTACAACATTCGGCACATTCACGTGGCTGGTCTCTTATAGGACAACGACCATAACGCGACACTTTTTTGAAAAACATTAACCTTTCAATACTACAGTTCTTATTGTGAAACCTTGGCATCAAAAGTTAGCTAAATATATACGAAATAATTTAATATTCATTTTACAACACGTCAGGAATACTATTTGAGGACTACGCATATAGAACTGTCATAAAAGCAGGAAGATGTAAAATAAACTAAAAATTATCTCAGGCCTAAATATTGACAACACGATTAAGGTGAATCCGAATGTAAGATGCATTGAATTAAAGATGATTGATGAGATAAATAGTCAGGAATTCTAACATCAACTAAAAACACATACCTCAGCCATTTTCTAAACAGAACCTAGGATAGAACAGGAACCGGAAAAGGATGCGAGCAGGTCGGGTACACAAAGTACAGCGCTCGCTCTCTCTCTCTCTCTCTCTCTCCCTCTTTCTCTCCTGGGTTATTCGAATATTACGATAACACCACTCGCATATAGGTAATTAATGCCCCGAACTATTTAAAGATGATTAGTGGATTATTTATTTAACGGCATTCGCCCAGTTTAAGGATATTTACCTGGCAGAGTATTAGTAGTCAAAAATCTCTGATAGACAAACGAAATTTTATGGAAGGGCTACGTCACCTTTCTATATTCAGAAGAAGGAGTTAGCGTCGACCCTTCGTTAACACTAGAATGTCAGATTTCAGCATATTTTTCAGCCTTTTTCTAGTTCGGTGGCCAAATTACGTGGAACATTACCCTTTTCCCCTTCTGTCTTGTCAAAATCGTGACTTAATAAACAAAATGTGAAGAAAAACTCATTCTTGAGTACTGCAAGCTGGCACCCATGTCAGTACTAGACGAGAACTGGTGTGTCCAACATAATAAACCGATTCCCATATATCGCCAGTCCTACACCAGGGAATTTTGCTTCATCGACCAGTTGCTTAGTAGAGAGGGTTCCTTTGACGTGCAAATGCCATCGTGCACCACACGGCACTTTGGTTTTACTTCTCACCCAAAGGAAGCTACTCTCAGCGTCGCCAAAAGAAGACTAGACTACCTCGATCCAGTATCAAACCTGAAACCACTGACGCAGCAGTGGAGCACTTTAACGCCACCATTACAGAAACAATTATTTTAATTCAACATTTTCTTCATAACAGGCAGAGAGTTCTTTCAGCTCTTCGATTGCATCTAAAACCTCATCAGTTTCAAGACCTGCTTCTATAAACGGATGTAACTTTCGTATATTAATTTTGCCAACATTTCTAACGAGACTACTCAACATTTCTTTGATAGTGCTGCTAGAATGCAACCCACTGATGAGCGGCACGTTACAAACACCTGTGGGGGTAACAGAATGATAAAAAAGCCAAATTAAAAATATACAATTCAATTTCAAAAATATAAAATTCGTCTCATAATTAATAACCAGTATTTGACGCCCTTGCTTCTGAACAAATCAGCCCATTAGCCGAAATTTTATCACTAAATATATGAGGAAATGGATCAGTGACGTTGAGATTTTGGCCAATTCTTTGTAAGGAACTGCACAACAAAAAACAAAATATGAAATTAAGCCATTTCATAAATTCCCAAATTCACGAATTTAACAACAAACTCTACTTACGTAACAGCCGACGAGGACACATCAGTTAAATACCAACTTAAAAGGTCATCGAAACTAGAAATTGAATCATTTCCTAAAATCTGTTGGGTGGCTGCAGGTATACTGAAGAAAAATAAAGTTATAATAAAACTATTATCATAATTATATTGACAAGTTAACAGTTTTAAGAGCTTTAATACTTGATTTTCATGGTCAGGGGTAATCCTCTTATGACGAAAAGTTGATTAAAACATTTGGCGAGCTCGTATGTGGATGAAGGCGTCAAGAGACGAGGGACAATATCAGGTCCCCGTTTTAACATAGTTTCAACTATGCTGATATTTTCCCATAATGGTAATGGAAACACTGTTGACATTGCTGCAATCTGCCGGACACCCAAAAAACAAATCAGCAAGATATGTGAAATATTACCAAAGCATTCGACAAAACAAAACCAACAAACCTTCCGGCCACAACTATTAAAAGACGTAATTAAATCAACCATATCTCTATGTCCGTCCCGTAATCTATAAGCTGCGGATGTCGTATCTAAAGCAGAGGCCAATATTGCACTGGTATGATAAGGGCAATCGGACTAAACGAAAACAATTCAAGGTCCTCTGAAATGCGCATCACAAGAGTAACTGAGTAATGCATTTGACAAATAAAAATCCATACCTTAAAATTAAGAAAAGGGATTGTCCTAACTGGGTTAGGGAAATATTCCAGTGAAGTAAAACAAGACATGGGTAGAATTAAATCAGACAGTGAAGACAACTCCTTCAATCCAAAAAAGGAATTAATTAACGCAGAATGTCGAACTGATTTCTAGTTTTGTTTTTTTTAAAAAAAAGTAAAATAAATTTTAAATATTACTTTTAAACACGTATACAATAAGATTATTTACTTGTAAGGTAGCATACTTGTGCCACAGCCGATGGATCATAAAAAGGTATTGTCATTAGAATCTTGTTACTAAATTCATCTTTCAGGTAAGATGCAATTGTCGCTGCTGCACCAACAAACCCGTTATTTCCATCTGCTAGCAAATGAAATCCCTGAAACGGACAATTTCGAGATCTCAGGAGAGTTCATTCGTGTCGGATTAATTACCAAGTTCATTAAAGTCATAACAGTAATATTAATAATAACAACCTGAAGATTGTCACACTCTTCCACAAAAAAGTGAATCTGCTTCTCTACTGCATCCATGTTTTCTTCTGACGCCATCACTTTTTGACCACAGCCAAAGACATCAAAAATCTCAATTTCGCTGAATTAAAAAGATACGAATATAATAAAAATTATTCAAAGTGATATGCTTTCCATTCAAAAGGGAGGCCTAAAGATAAACATGAAGAAGACAGAGAATTTAGCTTTCAAATGAGAACAGAAATATAATGGTAACGTACAATTTTTTCCTCTGTGTTTTAGGACCCTTGAACTACAAGGTCATTAGAGCTCCGTCCACTGCATAGTTCTAGCACACGGACACTACACTAAGGTTTTAGGACCCTTGAACTACAATGGTCATTACAGTCCCGTCCACTGAGTAGTTCAGTGCAGTCTGCACAAACACTACACTGTTACGACGATTGCGGTATTAGCAGTACCCAGAGTTCCCAAGCGGTCACCCATGCTAGTACTAGCTGGGGGTTGTGTTGCTTAACTTCAGTGATCAGACGAGAACTGGTGGGAAGCTGCGAATTGCGTTGGACACACCAGTTCTCGTCTGATCAATGAAGTTAAGCAGCGCAACCCCAGCAAGTACTGACATGGGCGGCAACTTGTGAAAACTGGGTACTGCTAATACCCAAACATCGTCGCATTAGTGTAGTGTCTGTGCAATCTCTGCATAAGAACTATGCTGTGGACGGGGCTCTAATGACTGTTGTTTGTTTGTTTGTTGGAGTTTAAGGTCCCGTCAACTACGAGGTCATTAGAGACCCGTCCACTGTGTAGGTCTGATGCATATACTGCACAGACACTACACTAATGCGACGATTATTGGGTATTAGCAGTACCCAGCTTTCCCGAGCGACCACCCATGTCAGTACTAACTGGGCTTGCGTTGCTTAACTTCAGTGATCAGACGAGAACTGGTGTGTCCAACGCAATCAGCCGCTCCCCGGAGGCGACCTGGTGACAAACGTGCAGGAAGTAAAGTACTTAAAATCAGTGTTCCAAAGCAACACAAGGAGATAGATTCGGATGTTACCCATAGAATCAATGGAGGATGGTTGTAGTGGTGACAGTCAAGTGGAGTCCTGTGTTATAAGAGGGTCCCAATCAAGTTGAAAGGCAACTTTTACAGGCCAGTGGTTAGGCCAGCTATGCTATAAGGAGCAGTGAGGAAGAGCCATATCAGTTGAAGTGGTGACAGACAAGTGGAGTCCTGTGTTATAAGAGGTACATGAGTGGAATGTCGACAGCAGATAGAATTAGGATAGCGTATATTCGAGGTAGCCCGGTGGTGGGGGACATCGCGGGAAAAAATGGAGGAGAGTAGATTGAAATGGTATGGACACATAATACGAAGAGGGAAGGAGGGGCTCGTTAGGTCCATTATAGGAATGCAGGTGGTTGGAAGCACCCGCGGCAGGAGGAGATCAAAACAGGCGTGGGATAGGCAAAAGTGGAGGGCTAGAAACCGCAGACCCGACCCTACCACAGGCGGGATAAGGGTTGTTTCTTTTTTTGTTGGTGTTTTAGGGCCCTTCAACTACAAGCAAGGTCATTGGAGCCACGTCCACAGTATAGTTCTTATGCAGAAACTGCACAGACACTACACGAATGCGACGATTTTTAGGTATTAGAAGTACCCAGTTTTCCCAAGCGGCCACCCATGTCAGTACTAGCTGGTGTTGCGCTGCTTAACTTCAGTGATCAGACGAGAACTGGTGTGTCCAATGCAATTCGCCGCTCCCGGGGATGAGGGTATGATGATATGATTCCATTCAGTATACTGCCATTTTCGATATCATACTTGTTATGCGAATATTCTTTTATTAGATGGATGCTGTTAGGATGTAGATGAGTGCATAAATAATCAGTCCAAACTTTGACGCTGTCATCTAACTTAAAGTGGCTGACGTCAGGCACCACTGAGGGTTTAGTTGAATCTGACAAGCAGAAACCTATTTTAATTCATTTACTCTACTGTCAAATACTATTTCACACCACAGCTCACCTTGCCAAGACACTTCATCTTTATCTGCTTGAAGATAATTCTGATAGTAAACTACGATTCAACACCATATTTCAAAATTAAGACACTACAATCACATTTCGTGAATCAAACATACCTCATCGTGCTTTTCAAGATACTGTAAATATTCATTTTTAGGAATCGGTTCACTTTTTTGAATGTCAACTGAACTGGTCCTACAAAGTACGAAAAACAAATCGCCATAAGTTTTTTTGAACTGCCAAAAATATAATTAAGCTTCCTCTCTGAAATTACCATAGCTGTTGTTCTGACGTTGTTGGGGCACCGTATAAACTACCATCTTGTTTCAGACATCCTAAACTGCCTCTCAAATCAACAGACACTAGACGTGGCAGATAAGTTGATTGTCCCTACCATTAAAAAGCATCCTTCTCCAATTAAGCAAACTTAAAAAGTGTTTTCATTTCAGCCAGTGGCGTGCCAGTAGTTACTGGCGCCTGTGTGCAAGACCTTATTTGGCGCCCCTATCCCACTCCTCTCGCCTAATTCAAAATCGCTATATAAAACAAAGGTAACGCTAATAATTTGGAGAAAAGTAATTTATGCAATTTAGAAAGAGGTCATTGTGAATTTCACCTTCTATAGATGTTTAGAGCAAATGCAAATATTTTCTTCTCCCCTGGCATCTTTGGCACCTGTGTGCAACGCACACATTGCACACTGTGCCAGCACGCCACTGAGTTCAGCGCGACTCTTCGTCAAGGGGTTAATATGAAAAATTACTCTTGGTGTGCATCCTTCTCTAAACATCACATCATTGTTCACTTCTGAAGGCCTTTTTGGATCGTAAGAAAATGAAGCCTCCTAACAAAAATAAATCAAAACAAATTCAATTAAATTATTTTGGATAAAAAAAAAAGCAAGAAATGACATATCAGTTAGAAGGCACCTCTCAATGTACAATCGACACATACCTGTAAATTCCACCAATGTGTCCCTACATAATTCGCGTAATGTCCAACTTGAAGCGTTACTATTTCTCTGATACCCATTTCACATTTACAACGTCCAAGTGGTTCCTATAAATAAATTGCGATTACTTAACCGACTAACTATCAATCACGTCTTTGAATGAATCTGCAGCAGACGACCACAAATTGCATCATTGTCAACCGGAAGTCATCATTAAGACAGCGCTGCTTTCATATTCCAAAGGCGCATACTACAAATAGCTTCCGTGATGTTCAACGTATGCATCATCATCCCTTTATCCCGCCTGTACCAGGGTCGGTTCACTCACAGGGCACCTTCACTCCCGCCTATCGCCCACCGGGTCCCCGTCCACCCCGCACACTACTTTATATACTTACGTACAACCTGTTCCCACGTCTGTCTTCCCCTGCCCCGGGTGCTTCCAACCACATTCATTCCTGTATTGCACCTAACCAGTGGCGTCGCTAGGGTTCGCGTCACCTGGTGCGTTTGTTTGTTTGTTGGTGTTTTAGGGCCCTTCAACTGCAAGGTCATTAGAGCCCCGTCCACAGCATAGTTCTTATGCAGAGACTGCACAGTCACTACACTAATGCGACGATTTTTTGGGTATTAGCAGTACCGTTTTCCCAAGCGGCCACCCATGTCAGTACTAGCTGGAGTTGCGCTGCTTAACTTCAGTGATCAGACGAGATCTGGTGTGTCCAACGCAATTCGCCGCTCCTTCACCCGGTGCGGTGACACCATGGTGTCAACCCCCCCCCCTCTCCCGAAAAAAAGCCACTTCTTCTGCTTTGGTGTCACCCCATTTCTCAGGGTGCGGGTGGTGTCACCAGGTGTGGCCCGCACCTCCTAGTGACGCCACTGCACCTAACGAGTTCCTCCTCCCCTCTTCTCATTGCATGTCCATACGACCTCAATCTACTAGCAACTCTTCACCATTTTCCCGCCTATGGCTGGGTCGGGTACCCATCTTGTCCCTCTGAATGGACACAAGGTTGATATATCGGACAGTGTTTTTACGCAGCCGGTTGCCGACCAAAGCTGCAACCTCTACGCTTATTTATCGTTGTCTACTGTTCGCTGGGGCACTCCACCTCCACCACATAACAGGAGGGAGGCCTATCCGTTGCCTAGTAGAGAGGGCTCTTTGACATGCAAATGCCATCATACACCGCACGGGACCTTGATTTTACTTCCCATCCGAAGGCAAGCGCTCTTGAGGCCTCTCTCTAGCCCGAAAGAAGCCAACCCACCTTCATCCATTTTTTTCTCCCTCGTTTTTTCCCCGCGATGTCCCCACCCCCAAGCTACTTTTAATATACTCCTTCCTAATTCTATGAGCTTTCGACACCCCACTTATAAACTGCAGCATTCGCTCTTCCTTAATGCCCTCCCCCAACACTCCGCTCCATATGGCATAGCTGGCCTAACAGGTGCCCTGTAAAACTTCCCTTTCAACTTGATTGGGACTCTCCTATCACACAGGACTCTAACCATCCCCCATTGATTCTATGGGTCACAGGGAGCGGCGAATTGCGTTGGACACACCAGTTCTCGTCTGATAACTGAAGTTAAGCAGAGCAACTCCAGCTAGTACTGACATGGGTGGTCGCTTGGGAAAACTGGGTACAGCTAATATCCAAAAATCGTCACATTTAGTGCAGTGTCGGTGCAGTCTCTGCATAAGAACTATGCTGTGGACGGGGCTCTAATGACCTTGTAGTTGAAGGGCCCTAAAACACCAGCAAACAAACAACTATGGGTCACATCCTACACCCGGGGCAGGGAAAGACCAAAGCGACGTGGGGGAGCAGGTTGTTCGTAAGGATATGGTAGTGTGTGGGGCGGACGGGTTTCTAGTGGGAGTGGAGGGCTAGAACCCACAGACCCGACCCTGCCACAGAGGGGATAAGGGTATGATGGCAATGATGAATCGTTATCCTTACGTAAAAGATGCAATCTGGATCTATTAATTATTATTAAGATAATTGGTCTAATTTGGTGAAAGGTATATGGCGACTGATAAACTTATCTCATGTCTCCTTTCGTGAGAAAGAGGGGAGAGCAAAAACATTATTTTGTCGATTTACGCGCATTTACCTAGTTGTAAGAATTGTTTGACAAACTGGTGACATCGGTGACCGGGATGTCGATGAAAATCTAATCACAAGATAGAATCCTACCTGATATTAGTCATATGTAGAAAGATAACGTGGAATTGAGGAAGTACAAGAGTTTAGACTTTAATTATCATGTTTTCAGATATTTCCCCCCAATATAACATTTTAACGTTAAATTTTCAAGAATCAGGTTATTTCTTTCCTGTTTACACATAAAAAAATCCAAGCTACCATTAACAGCAAAAGCAACTACCAACCCTTTTCCCACCTACGGCAAGATCGGGTACCCATCTTTATCCCTCTGGATGGACACCTGGGCGAATTGTTGGACGGCATTTTTTAAACAACCGGCTGCCGGCCTAAGCTGCAGACTCTATGTTTATGGCCTATTGTTCGTTAGGGCACTCCACCGAGGCTAGAAGAAGCCAACCTACTTCGACTGAGTATCGAACCTGGATCTGCGCCACCGAGGCGGGTTAAGAGAAGCTGCCATCAAACTTTTTTTTTAAAAAAAGACATTATTATCATGGCATGAGATTGGAAGTTCAATGTACAATCCATCTTGATATGGCCTCGATAACTGACTTGAGCATTTAATAATATACCATTAATTTATAGAGCTGAAACGTTGAGTCATATTTTTAAATCTGTATACCTGTGACTGAGCAATTAAAACACAAAGTCTACATCCAAATCGCAAATAAATCAATGTCTTTACATGCGAGATGTCAAATTACTTCAATAGATAGGTTTTCAATCAATCAAAATTAAACAAAATGAATGGTAATCAAAAATATAAACAACGATGTCTAAATGATTAAGATTATATATCTCACAATCATTACGCATATCTCTCGCTACCCTTGTTCTAGTTATTTATGTACTTCCTCCATTCCTGCACCAAGTCTTTAAGACAACTCAGATTTTACCTTCTCTCGAATTTTCATATCTCGTCTCAGTATACCCCCAATCCCCTCCCAAAAGTAACGTCTCTCAAATACCTATGCTACGTTTTATGGAATTTCTTTAGCCCCAGCCTTGCCTATCACACACGAAAGTAAACTTCGACAATCACATCTCTTTCAGCTGTGACCTGTTTTTCTTGGTTACATAACACACAGACCTAAATCTCAGTGCTGGCCTTACTATATTCCTATAAAACTTCAACCTGGGTTTCAATACAAACCATCTATCACACTAAACCACTTACAGGTTTCTATTGGGTTGCTCACATCAGAGCTGGGTATCACATCAAGTACTTCATCAAAACTCCGTAATACAAAGGGTAGATTTTTATCATTTCAGGAGTTATCTTTAATTACTTTTTATCACATATTGAAGTCATAGAATAGTGCTTCATTTAGTTTTTTTGAAAACCACTCAAGCAGGTCTTTAAATATAGTGGGCAATTGATTTTTGTTTGATATAGTTAATTTTGAAAATGAAACCCTTATATGTATACGACCTTTTTGGATTGTTGACTACAATAATATTTCTCGCTTCGTCTCTTGGTAAGTGTTGTTAATTTTTCATCATCAGCATAGTATTTCCAGTACAATGATCAGGTCTAAGAAATCTTTCAAATAATCAGTCCTGCAATTAAAAAAATCATATTTATTAATTAGAAAATGTGCATTCTCAAACTTGTTATTGTGAGTTTGAGACCGGTCTATGCCAGTGGTCATCCAGTAAAAGCTTACCACAATGGAAATGGTCGGGGGAAGAAATACCAGACACAGCTGACGTAGAAAATTTCACACCACCAGGTACGACTATATGAATGCAGCAGACATCAAAACATTTTTAACGTCTTAAAATTTCCAAAGCACCAACTGTATCAAATGGCTATATTTTACAGTTGGAAAATATATTTGGTTGAAGAATCTCACGGGGGCCTTGGTCACTCCTGAAATTCAAGTTAAATCACCTTCGACTGTCTTCAACTTCAATACTTTCATGTATTCAACCAGCTGGACCGGAATGGAAGGGCTATGGTTCTACATAGAGTCTCCGATTGCCCCAATTGAAATTAAGGGCACTAATTTCGGTCAATGGAGTGACGTGAAACTGAAATGCAGAAATGACGATGGAGAGGATATCTGTTGCTTCGAATATCCATGCAAAATATATGTAAGTATTTATACATATCCCTAAATAAGAATGACACTGTTATATTGTTGTCGAACTCATGCTGGACATGTTCTCTAAGCAATCGCTTCGTAAACTATTATTCACGATCCCCATCATCATCATACCGTTACCCCGTCTGTGGCAGGGTCGGGTCTGCGGGTCCACTGAACATGCTGTGACTGGGGTCACCCCAGCCAGGCGTCAGCAACCCGCAGGAATATTGGCAAAGTTGTGTGGGGGGATGCCGGCCTACCTCACGAATTGAGACGACAGCTTCGAAATGGAGTGGTTTACATTATTTACTTTGAAATCCGAGAAGTTGCTAGCGTTTCTTCCATGTGGGTTCTGAGGTAGAATATATCCACGATCACATATGGTTATAATTTAGTAATCATTTTCATAAATTGCTAATCTTATTTTTACATCACTTTGCATGACGAAAACGTCAATAGTTAAGAGCACAGACGCTTAATGACAGGCAACAAAAGCAAATTCCTCCGCAGAATAATACTGTCAGCGTCTACGGATGTGTGAATCTTTTCGAAATGAATATAAATACCTTGTAGGGGTCCGAATCCAAAACTATAAACTCATAAAATCTGGAAATTACTGTACGATAGACTTTTCAAATACACTATATAGAAAATTCGAATGCTGTGATAAAAATTTGTTATATAGAACTTCCGGTGAAGTGGGAGCAACAAAAAAGGAACTCGCCCTCTGGCGGTCAGGAAATGGCATCTTCGACGCGACAATTAATTGCTAAATAATCCAATTAAAAAAAGTAAAATCACAAATTGTCGATCATGATAAAATTCCAATGTACTCTTTACAACCAAATTTATGTGTTAGATGTTTCAACTTTTTTTCTACACTAATTAGTCATCGACAAATTAAAATTAGTTCCTAATAGTAAACTTACCGGTATTAGAACTCCAACATGGCGGCAGATGTTCCGAAACGATACCGTAACAAAATCTAATATTTTACTCAAGTGCTGGGAATATTTTCATGAGTGGTATAAAAAAAAACCCAATTTACCGATTATGTCTTTTGTCGGGCAACGGTAGTAACTACGATGCTCCATACACATGCGTGTGTTTGCGGTGGCAATCACATTCTTTGTATTACAATGATCGAAATACAGCAGAACTCGGATAAGAGGAATTTCCACATTTGAAGTCCAATTTTTTTAGGTCCCGAAATAAAATGCATTAAGTCTATATCATATTTTCCCGGATTTCAAAGTTTCTTGGATATAAGATTTCCCCACAGAAGAAGGTGAATTTTACTAGACCAAAAGTATCATTTAATGTTGAAATTTTCCCATTTAATACGTTTTTGAAGCCTCACTAAGACTTCTGAAGGTTTTACTGGACAATTTGAGGACTATATTAATGTACATAGATGATAAAGAAATCTGTCAACAACACCAACCAGTGGGGTAGCGTGGGTTTAACTGCCCAGGGTGGAGGCCAAATTGTCCGCCCCCTTATTTTGGTACTGTATTTAAATCCTTAGCTCCCTCATTTCTACTAATATTTTCTTCCTTAGCTCTACTTTTATTTTAATCGGCCGGAATTGTAGGTACGACAAAAATGAGAAAAGAAATAGTTCGATTTTTAGTTCAAATTTCAGGATATTTATTTATTATTTTAACATGCACAATAACGCCAAACCCAGATATACAAGGAATATCGTGCCTACATAGACAAAAACAGGTGCTCCAAGAGCACACGCCTCAAGTGCCGACAGGTCCCAATACACTTGAAATTGGAGCACTCAAACACGCCGGAGCTCACGGTATTAGGCAGTGTGTTCCAGGATGCAAAACACACCACTGAAAAAAAAACGGCGGCGGCAATCTTTGGGGGAAGATCAGAAACAAAACGAAATCGAGAGGGAAGCCTAACATCCACAGAGGCCCTGAAAATTCGGGTAATGCCACGACAGGGATGGCAGGAGTTGCGAAGTGCCCATGCAAGCTCCAAATGATTACAAAACAGGAGAAATTTATCAAATACTAGAATCCCCATTTTGCGACACAGTGGGGACAAATGAATACCACCAGGAATGTTAAAGATAGCCCGCAACACATTGCTGTACGCCACCCGGAGAGGGGCAAGGCGCGCACCTGAGAGGCCCGCAAGGAGAGGGGCAGAATATGCCACAAGAGACTGCACCTTGGCCCGAAAGACCAGTAATTATAGTATTATTTGTTTTATTATATTATTAGTATTATTTGGGCAGCCCCCGCCACTGACGCCAACATACAGTATGTTAGGGAGTGAAGAAGACGAAGAAGAATGTGTAGTGCACCTTCTTATATTGAGGTATTAAAGGCCCTCGATACATTTCGGCCATTTTTTGTTGTTTGTTGGAGTTTAAGGTCCCGTCAACTACAAGGTCATTAGAGACCCGTCCACTGTATAGTTCTAATGCATATACTGCACAGACACTACACTAATGCGACGATTATTGGGTATTAGCAGTACCCAGCTTTCCCGAGCGACCACCCATGTCAGTACTAACTGGGCTTGCGTTGCTTAACTTCAGTGATCAGACGAGAACTGGTGTGTCCAACGCAACTCGCCGCTCCATTTCGCCCATATGTTGACAGTGTTGGTGAGATTATAATTTAAAAAAAATTAATGATATAGAAACATATTCTATTAAAGTACGAAAGTCGGCGAAGTAAATATTTGTTCGTTTTCTCAAATATTCATAAGTGAGTGTTTAACAGAAGTGGAAGACCTGACCCTGCCACAGGCGGGATTAGGGTATCATGATGATGATGATGATGATGATGTGTGTTATATTAGAATATTTATAAACTAGTTTAAGATTATATTTCTCTTTATTTCAGGAGGGTCCCAATCAAGTTGAAAGGGAACTTTTACAGGGCAGTGGTTAGGCCACCTATGTTATATGGAGCAGAGTGTTGGAGGCGGGCAGAGAGGAAGAGCAGTGGTGTCACCCCCTCTCCCGAAAAAAGCCGCTTCTTCTGCTTTGGTGTCACCCCATTTCTCATGGTGCGAGTGGTGTCACCCGGGAAGCGGCGAGTTGCGTTGGACACACCAGTTCTCGTCTGATCACTGAAGTTAAGCAACGCAAGCCCAGTTAGTACTGACATGGGTGGTCGCTCGGGAAAGCTGGGTACTGCTAATACCCAATAATCGTCTCATTAGTGTAGTGTCTGTGCAGTCTATGCATTAGAACTAAGCAGTGGATGGGTCTCTAATGACCTTGTAGTTGACGGGACCTTAAACACCAACAAACAAACAAGGTGTCACCCGGTGCGGCCCGCACCCCCATAGTGACGCCACTGAGGAAGAGACACGTCAATAGAATGCAAGTTAGCCAAGATGCGAATGCTGCGGTACATGAGTGGGGTGTCGAGAGCTGCAAGAATTGGGAATGAGTCCCCATGAGAGGTAGCTTGGGGTGGGGGACATCGCGGGAAAAAAATGAGGGAGAGTAGATGGAGGTGGTATGGGCACGTAATGCGAAGAGGTGAGGAGGAGCTCGTTTGGTCCATTACAGGAATGCAAGTGGTTGGAAACACCCGGGGCAGAGAGAGAGACCAAAGCAGAAGTGGGTTCTACTGTACTTAAAACCCGTTTGCTTAAACCGAATGTTATTTCTTTTTTCAGATTAAAATACAAGCAAATCGCAATCCATTATTAAGTGATACTACATTTTATGCCATTTCCAATTTTGTGTCTCAAGATGCTGACTGTAGTAAGTTCAATTCTAAGTATTACGGTGAAACGAGCCTGCACTCGATAGTTTGAACCAGTAGGCGAAAGTCGCAGAGCTTTTTGTATTGCAACTTAAAATATTCCCCACTTCTTGTCGGGAAATTGCAGGCGTGTTTCACTTTTAAATCAGTTACCAAAGCAGAGGCGGCTCGTGGGGCAGGCAAACCTAGGCAGCTGCCTAGGGCGGCGAATTTCATAGGGGCGGCTGATTACAGAGGTACTTCCTTGCCATGCAGTCTATCGGTCATTTAAAATATTCATAGTCCTGGGGTCCCCAAATTTCTCTGATTGGTTGGGCCTTTTCTAAATGTTGGTATTGGGACAAACGCCAAGCGCGTGAGGGACGCTTGGACAATTTAGAACTGTATTAAATTCAATGGGGGAGGCGGCGATGGACCCACTTGCCTAGGGCGCCTGAAACTCACGAGCCGGCCCTGTACCAAGGTGTGGATGGAAACATGGACCCCATACAGAAAGTTATCACACGTAGGATTAAAATATACGCAAAAGTAATTTTTGATGTAAGTTTTCTTGGCAAAGCAACTCCTAACCATTTTCCCGCCTATGGCAGGGTCGGGTACCCATCTTGTCCCTCGGAATGGACACAAGGGTGATGTATTAGACAGTGTTTTTCCGCAGCCGGTTGCCGACCACAGCTGTAACCCCTATGCTTATTTATCGTTGGGGAAAATCCCACCGACGCCAGGAGGCGAGCTCCTGTTCCTGGTAATTTTGCCTCCTCTACCCGTTGCATAGTAGAGAAGGTTCTTACAGGTGCAAATGCCATCGGACACCACACAGGACCTCAGTTTTACTTTTCAACCAAACGAAGGAGCACTTGGGGTATCTCTCTCGCCCGAAAGAAGCCAACCCACCTCGGTCCCGTATCGTACTAAGAACCACTGAATCAGTTACCAAGCATGCTACCCACTATGGCCACCGAGGTGGGATGTTGTCTACTGTATACTGTATCAGGGTGGATGTGAAAGGGTCGATGAACTAAGGCCATCTTTTTAAAAGGGGTCGATCTAAGAAAAAGGTTGGGAATCTCTGGGGCTAAATGATTGAATTGTAGTGACGAAACCCTGTTATTTACAGTAATTTTCATGTTATCTCTCTCTACCATTCATAAAATATAATAAAATTTCATGTCTCTATGATACCAGAACCCGCCGCGGTGGCGTAGTGGTTAGCACGCTCGGCAACTGCGCCAGTAGTTCTAGGTTCGATACTGGACCTAGCTGGATCGGCTTCTTTCGGGCGATAGAGAGGCCGCGAGTGTGCCATTCTTTCGGATGAGAAGTAAAACCGAGGTCCCGTGTGGATGTACGATGGCACTTGCACGTAAAAGAACCCTCTCTACTACGCAACGGGTAGATGAGACAAAATTTCCAGGTGTAGGAGCTCGTCCCCTGGCGTCGGTAGCATTCCCCAACGAACACTAGATCGACGATAAATAAGCGTAGGGGTGCAGCTTTGGCCGGCAACCGGCTGCAGAAAAAACTATGACCAATATATCGCCCTATGTCCATTCAGAGGGACAAGATGGATACCCGACCCTGCCATAGGCGGGAAAAAGGTTAGAAGTTGCTTTTGCTGTCTCTATGATACCAGAGTACGACACTGGCGCACGGCAGAAAATTGTAGTGAACATAAACTACTGTCAAAAGTGTTTAGTTGAGTTGTAGGGGATAAAAAATTCAATTTCGTCCTTGACACCTTAGTGTGGATCTGGTTTTCAAAACGAGAAAAGTACAGTACTGTATTCACTTTTATATTAATAAAAATTTATCCTACAGATATGACCATACCACCCATACCTATTAGAACAACGACGCCTCCAGCCAGCACTAAGGCTCAACCTACCGATCCAGCAACCACTCCGGCGCCGCCCACCGCTCCGGCGCCGACCACCGCTCCTCCAACTACTCCGGCGCCGCCCACCGCTCCACCAACCACTCCGGCGCCGACCACCACACCGGCACCGACCACCACTCCGGCTCCCACCACCACTCCGGCTCCCACCACCACTCCGGCACCCACCACCACTCCGGCACCCACCACCACTCCGGCACCAACCACCACTCCGGCACCCACCACCACACCGGCACCCACCACCACACCGGCACCAACCACCACACCGGCACCAACCACCACTCCGGCACCAACCACCACTCCAGCTCGTTGTACCACCGAGTCTTCGAGCACCACCCCGGCTCGTTGTACCACCACCCAAGCTCCAACAACTGCCAATCAACCAACAACAGTACCAGTGGAAACTACAACAGGAAAAATGAGTCTTACTGCCGCAGCAAGTCTTTCAACCATTGTAATTCTGTTAGCATTACAGCGTTTACACGCTGCTTTTGTTGCTCTTTAAGTCCTCTGTCAACACCTATGAACTATTTGATTCTGAAATTGAATAGCGGGTCATTATTGGATGAATATAATTACATATTGTAATACTTAATTTTACGGCTGTTATATTGTGAATGTTTTTGGGGCACATACACCCATTAAAAAGGAAAAAAATTGAGTGTGACTCTTTACTTTAGGATGGACTAGTGAATGAACAATTGTTTACCATTGAGTGGGACAACTGTCCATTTCAGCATCGCCCTACCAGACACAGACATGGGCACTTAACGCTATACTGGTATTGACAACACCTCCAAAGCAACTCTTAACCCTTTTACCGCCGATTGTAGGGCCGGGTACCTCTCTCCTCTCTCTGAATGGACACATGTGGTGATCTATTGGACGGCATTTTTACTCAGCCGGTTGTCGACCAAAGCTGCAACCCCTATGCTTACTAATGATCGGTCTACTGTTTATTGCAGTGGGGTACTCCACCGATGCCAGGGGAGCGAGTTCCTACACCGGGGTAATTTTGCCTCATCTACCCGTTGCATAGTATAAAGTGTTCTTTTGCAGTTCTGCCGCCAGAATTGCCAATTAAGGTCATTACTGACGTCAAGGACTATTCAAACACATTTCTTTTTCGCGTAAAAAGGTGTTCAATTCACAAGGTAAGTACAGTTGTTCCTCGGGTTACGATCGTCATCATCATCCTCCTCCCCTAAGATCCAGATTGCATCTTTTACGTAAGGATAACGATTCATCATCATCATTACACCCTTACAGAGCCGTAACGAGGGCGTGGCGAAGAAGGCGGCCGCCACGGGCGCAACTGGGTTTGAGGCGCAAACGTTACGGCACTGCACCCTTATTCTGCCTGTGGAAGGGTCCGGCCTGCGGGTTCTAGACCCCCACTCCCGCCTATCTCCCACCAGATCCCCGTCCATCCCACACACTATCATATCCTTACGGACAACCAGATCCTACGTCAGCTTCGGTCTTCCCCAGTCCCGAGTACTTCCAACCGCCATCAGTTCTCGATACCCCACTCACGTAATGCAGAATTCGTATGTCGGCTACTTGCATTCTATTTACGTGGCTCTTCCTCACTGACCAACACTCTGTTCCATAAGGAAACGAGCAACTTTATTGCGTTAGACACACCAGTTCTCGTCTAATCACTGAAGTTAAGCAACTCAATCCCAGCTAGTACTAACATGGGTGGCAGCTTGGGAAAACTGGGTACTGCTAATACCCAAAAATCGCCTCTTCAGCGTAGTGTTTGTGAAGTCTCTGCATTAGAACTACGCAGTGGCCGGGACTAGTTGAAGGGCCCTAAAACACCAAGAAAACAAAAAAAACACTGGGTACTGCTAATGCCCAAAATCGTCGTAACAGGTTAGTGTCTGTACAGACTGCATTAGAACTACGTAGAGGACGAAAGAAATCCATAAGAAAGGTTACTCCAAGTCCCAAAAACCACCAGCTACCCAGTGCCACAAACGTGACAACAGCATTGAAACGAAGGTCATTGACGTTTCGATTCTGAGACCTGCAGACACAAATCTGCACATGCAAGTGAAACAGGTCTGAAGTCCAAGTTCACTGATGATGACGATTTCATGGCACTGATGAAGGGTAAGGTTACGGATGCATTTATCACAACAAAAAAAAGTAATTAAACCGCAGTTAGTGGATTACCAGAGGTTTCCGCGAACAGATTTCTTGTATTAAAATGTCGTCATCATCATCATCATACCTTTATCCCGCCTGTGGCAGGGTCGGGTCTGTGGGTGCACTGAACACGCTCTGACTGGGGGCACCACAGCCAGGCGCCTGGAACCCACAGGAACTATTGGCTTTGTCGTCTGTTGTTGTTTGTTGGAGTTTAAGGTCCCGTCAACTACGAGGTCATTAGAGACCCGTCCACTGTATAGTTCTAATGCATGGACTGCACAGACACTACACTAATGCGACGATTATTGGATATTAGCAGTACCCAGCTTTCCCGAGCGACCACCCATGTCAGTACTAACTGGGCTTGCGTTGCTTAACTTCAGTGATCAGACGAGAACTGGTGTGTCCAACGCAACTCGCCGCTCCCTTTGTCGTCTGTTGGAGGATGCCGGCTTACCCCACGTGTTCCAACACTGCATCACACAACCAAAACAGGAATTTTTGGCAAATGACTAAAAGGTCAAAGTCAATAAAAATAACTTATCTATTCCAAGATTTCTGACAGTAGGATGATCACATGGGCGGTGGTGGTGATGACGATTGCTGTATCCAACTTTAATGTCGATTACATACTGTATTAATCTTCATTATAAAATATCCCCTGTTTTTATCACAAAAAATTTAAATTATTATCAAATTACGTAATGCTCCATTCTGCAAATAATCTTGCCCTTGATAATGAGAACGATTTCAAGTGACAACAGCTCCGGTATGTCAACAATTTAACAACAGACTGAAGCAACAAATGCTCACTGTCAATTATCATTATTTCGACACTTAGTTCATTTTCAAAAATCTGATATGAGATTAACCCTGAAATAAAGAGTAAGTGAAAACAGCACAGTCCTTGCAAGCGTGAAAAACATGTGACATTTCCAGAAATTATTTAAAATTCTGATTAATAACAGATATCAGTAAATAGTCTGACAGTAGGAAATGTTCCCACCAACTCTTACCGAAATACTATCGTCAGGTATTCTGACCAGTAAAGAAAAACTGTAGCAGCCTTTGTCCAGTCTTAAATAGTGACAGTGTCCCAAAATTGTCTGTAAAGAAAAGAAAAAGTTCAATAAAAATTTCAGTGTTACTTGTTTTTTTCGTTATTGTTATCTAATAAAATAATAATTAATCTGATCAAAATCGACTACATCACACAACACAAAGTTCCAAATAAAATTACAACTTGAGATACATATTACCGCTATCATAACTGATTGTCGGACACCCTTTTTTGATAGGAAAGACTTACTTACTGTATATTAACATCATTTCTGCACGTTGTGGGACAAATTAGTTTTGCCAACTTACTGATTCACGTCATCATCAATGAACGATTTCAAATCTCATTATGAAATTAATAATTCAGTTCAACATCGTGAAGTGCATCGCTATAATATTGATACTAATAGCTATAATTGGTAAGTCACACACGTATTAACCAGTTTACTCTTACTAGGCACAAATTTTTCTTATGGGTCTTTCAAAAACACTCTGTAACGATTAACTAGTCATAGCCAAATCTATTAAAACTCTGGCTAAACAACAAACGAAATGACATCATTTAAATGAAAATACTTTCTCGAGTTACCGGTTGTTTGTTGGTGTTTTAGGGCCCTTCAACTACAAGGTCATTAGAGCCCCGTCCACTGTGTAGTTGTGATGCAGGGACTGCACTGACACTACACTAATGCGACGATTTTTGGATACTAGCGGTACCCAGTTTTCCCAAGCAGCCACCCATGTCAGTACAAACTGGGGTTGCGTTGCTGAACTTCAGTGATCAGACGAGAACTGGTGTGTCCAACCCAACTTGCCGCTAACTCGAGTTAACGGCATAACGTTGATCAATGGGAGAGAAGAGGGAGGGGAGAACTGAGACAGACAGGGAGAAACGGGGAGGAAGAGGGAGACAGACAGGGAGAAACGGGGAGGAAGAGAGAGACAGACAGGGAGAAACGGGGAGGAAGAGAGACAGAAGGGAGAAACGGGGAGGAAGAGAGAGACAGACAGGGAGAAACGGGGAGGAAGAGAGA
>JAAFCE010004287.1:3173671-3217119 GCA_013389805.1 Trigoniulus corallinus
AAAAAAAAGAGGTTCTGCTTGTGACCCTGAGAACATTATATTCGTGATTAAAATCTAATGATCAGGTTTCATTCAGAGTGAATAATGTTTTTGTCGCTATCTCTCATGTGCCATTGCCTATTGTTAATATATACTCAACAATTCCTTGTTTATCATCATAAATTTATTCAAAACTTTGTTTCCCTATTTTAAAACAGGGGGAGTTGCTGAATTTAAAGGAAACTATGACACAATTATATAGAAATTTATTGGACACATTTCAACTTCATATAAAAGGGATGAACGAATGACTACAGATCCTTGCGCGACTATTATTCAAAATTAAATTAGCAAGAGAGCAGTCATGCTTTTTAATTTCGACAACCGTCTACAGCAACGATACTGGATTTATTCGAGTTTACTTCTACTATTCATTGGTAAAAAAATCAACACAGATAGTTGTGTCAGTTTCATTATTCTTTATTACTCAGAAATAAATTTATTTGACTGACAAACAAAAATAGGTTACTATTTCCAGAGTTTGGTTAAAGCCGAGTCAGCAGCAGACGTCGATGGTGAGACGCATCCTCAAGAGCTACCAGTTCCTCGACCGCCACATGTTGGATCCCTTAATGTGCCAGTTGAATCTCAGAACCCACGGGTGATTGCACAAATTGAGGATCTTGACGATCTTAGAATTGATTCATCGATTGAAAATCTTCAAAATGGTGACTCCGAGCATCATCACCTTCCAGAGATGGAAAACAGCACACTGCCAACGCAATCAGCTACAGACGGCAACTCGAGTCATCACCCAACCCAAGACAGTTTTCATCTCCAGCCTGAAACGGATATTGGGAACAATTCTACAGGTGCCAACATTAGGATAATCAGTGATCCCAGTGCTGTGGAGAACATTGCAAAACATGACCAAACTACGCGCAGTGTCTGGAATTCAACTAAAAACAATGCTACAGGTGGTGGTAATGATGACTTTGTTACCACAACAAGTGACGACATTTTCGAGTTCAATTATGTGGCACCCAATCAAAGTGAAACTTCTCCCGTTCCAGAGTCGGATGACGATGAAGGATCTGGATACACCAATTTTAGAGACGTCATCGTTGTTAGCAGTAATCAAACTTCTAACATTTCAGGATTATCTGAAAGTTGGAATAACTACGAAAGTCGAAGTATTCACCCATCTGGGGTAAACTTTATGTTGGATGACAGTGTACAGTCGTCGTCAATTTCTGCAGGCAGAAATAACAGTCATCTGATTACAACTCAACAAGACACAAAAGTGAATGTATCCAATTATCAAATGACATCGACAGTTTCGAATCTCTACATTCTACTAGGGAATCATGACTCTGACGATGTTCGGGTCCCGTACAACGTCCAGTCGTCAATGGTCGTTCCTACAATATTAACTGACAGCTATTACTCAACCCACTCGTGGCCAGTGCAGAGCTCTATGCAGCACACAGAATTCAGTACAGTATCCTCAACCATAAATATCTCGTCCCCAACTATCCATCACAATGAAATTGAAGTGGCAGCTGCAGCATCATCAAACGACAGCGATGACAAACTAAAAGAAACAATTTCGCTCAAATTTTCTCAACTTCTTCAAACAGAAACAATAAATAGGCAAGAAAATGGTAACGACTCGTCTTCCATCTCGAATACATTATTAATTATTCCGAGTACCACTTCATTATTCCATCAGAGCACATCCGTTACATCTTCGGGTCAAACCTATTTCAATCACACGTCTCATTTTCAAGAAACCAACGAAGATGCTCCTAGACAGGTGACCACTAGTCCACAAGAGGATAAAGATTTCACACCTTTACACAGTGATAAGGGTTCACATAAAAACGTCGTCGAAGACATACTCAATGGCGAGGAACCCAGTATAAGTTTAAGTGACAGTAACAACAACGACAACAAGGGTACCGTCAATGAAGAGCAACAGAACAACAACTTGAACGAAGTCCTGAGATCCAATCTAGATCAAACCTTAAAAGTCGGCAACAATTCAAATATTTCTAACAAGAAACCGCGGAAGCAGAATCCCGATGATCACGAAGAACATGTTACAGGGCAAGTGACAATGACCACCTTAAAACAATCAAAGTTCACCAACAGCCCACATCATCCACAATTTGGAAAAGATCATCATCAAACAATAATAACAACAGTACATGCAGGACACACAACCGAAATCGCTCCAACTTCTACAGTAGTGATACAAGCGTCGAACTCCTTCACTGGAACGAGTGGTGGGCAGCCCATCATCACAAATGCCACGTCTGACCATCGATTTAACTCTCCTACAACTTTACAACCGACGAAGACGGGCCATGAAGATGCTTCTAGCGATCGACCTCTGACTCGAGACGACGACGATCGTAAGTACTTTTAATTCATAAACCCTATTCAATTTACTTCTCATCTCGTACATCATTATAGAGACGGAACATGGCAGTACCCTGTCAAGCGACAAGTCACTCAAGAGTGGCCCTCCTGGCAACAAACTATCTTCCTACTTGACAGTGACGATCCAATGCGCTTGGTCTTATTTCTGCAAACATCGTGAAGATTTTCAAGATCTCTTTGCGAAGCATCTGTCTCACATCACCTATACAACTGTGGATGACTCACAAATCAAGTTCTTCGATATTAGCCCTTGCAATCACATCATGGTAGAACAAGTGGACACAAACGAAATAGCCAAGATACCCATTTCAGTGTCGCTGTATGTGACAGACAAAGATAGAAGCTACAATGAAGAGCTAACTGAACGCCTGGGTAAAGTGATCCTGAATAGACTACCCCCAGGAGCTAACAAGACACTTCAGGACAAGGTATGATGTCGTTTTCTGAATAAGATATTCGCGTAAAGATTTAAGAATGATAAATTTAGCAGTTTTATTTAAGGTATTACTGGTTCACTTTCGTCGACAAGAAGACGACAACAACAACGGCGGCGGCAGCAGTAATAGTAGTAGCAGTAGTAGGCTAACACCAACTAATGATAACATGGGAATCATTGCTGCAGTTACCATATCTAGTATTGCTGGAATCGCCCTACTTCTACTTTTCTTGTTATTGGTACATGTTGACTCCCCTCCCCTTCCCCAAACGTAAACCGCTTCATTTCAATGATATTAATTATTAATATTTGAATGCAGGTGGTGCTGAAGAGACGTTACGGAATGAAAACAAAAAGGGGACGATGTCGGCCAGTAACAGACGCTTACAGTTTGGATTCAATGTCCATTTATTCCAGTTTTAGGAAAAGACGTCTGAGAGCTTCAAAACGATCTTATCTTAATCAAGGATTTGAAGATCCGGTATGACAACAAGAACTTTTAGGTAATCCTTAAAGACAATTGAGAGAATCTAAGACTGCTTATGTGACACAACATTTTCAGAATGCACCGTCGAATAAAATGACCTATTCCGAAATTGTGAATTTTTTCTTCAGTAAAGACAATATAATTCACGAGTTTAAGGTAGTATTAATTATAATCCATGAGAAAAAAACAAACAAAATAATCTAGAATTCAAATGAAATGTTATTACTACTAATTACTCCAAGTCCATTTTCAGAAAATACCCATGACAATGGCAAAATTGGACGAACTTCCATCGGGAGTGGATATTAAAAATCGTTACGCAAATGTGATTCCTTGTAAGAGGGGTGTATAACAATCAACTTGTCAGCATTGAATATGTCATTCTGTTAACACTTAATTTCATTACTTATAGTTTCAGAATCGAGGGTCAACTTGACGGCCAAACCACACGAACTCAATTCGGACTACATTAATGCGAATTACGTGCGGGTAAGATGGTGTTCAACCAGTGCCGGATTTACCAATAGGCTAATTAGGCTGCAGTCTAGGGCCTCAACATTTAGCGGCCTTCAAAACTTAAGAAAAGGGGTTCAAAAAGGGCCTCAAAAATGAAATAACCTAGGCCTCTCAATATCTAAATCCGGCACTGTGTTCAACGTTTGACATTATACCTCATCCTGTGATGATGTTTCTCCAAGTCTCCCCGTTTTTTAAACCATTTTTAGGGTTTGCATGGTGATCAACGGACCTACATTGCGTGTCAAGCGCCACTAGAAAACACCATATCAGATTTTTGGCAAATGGTTTGGGAGAATCAAGTTAAAGTTATTATCATGCTAACAGACTTTGTAGAAGACGGAGTGGTTCGTTTCTACACTATTTTTACTTTCTTTAAAATATCCTCGAAAAGCGCGTGCATCTTAATTAAAAGCAAACATCTTTCACTATCCCCTTATCCCTCCTGGGGCAGGGATCGGGTCTGCGGATTCTAGCCCTCCACTCCCGCCTATCTCCTACCAGGTCTACCCGTCCGCCACACACACACTACCATATAACCAAGGACAACTTGCTCCCACGTCTGCTTCGGTTTCCCCTTACCCCGGGTGCTTCCAACCACCTGCATTCCTGTAATGGACCTAACCAGCTCCTCCTCCCCTCTTCTCATTACGTGTCCATACCACCTCAATGTACTCTCCCTCTTTTTTCCGCGATGTCACCCACACCCAGGCTACCTCTAATATACTCATTCCTAATTCTATCAACTCTCGACACCCCACCCATGTACCGCAGCATTCACATCTCGGCTAGAGGGGCGTATTGCGTTGGACACACCAGTTCTCGTCTGATCACTGAAGTTAACCAACGCAACCCCAGCTAGTACTGACATTGGTAGCCGCTTGGGAAAACTGGGTACCGCTAATATCCAAAAATCGTCGCATTAGTGTAGTGTCTTTGCAGTATCTGCTTTAGAACTACACAGTGGACGGGGCTCTAATGACCTTGTAGTTGAAGGGCCCTAAAACACCAACAAACCGCATCTCGGCTACTTGTATTCTACTTGACGTGGCCTGCCCGTTATTATTTCTAATAATTCACGTCCGTTTAATTTTTAGGAAAAATGTGCCATTTACTTTTCTGACTCGACGACTGACTGTCATAAACTTTATGGTGATTATCAAGTCACAACCAAAGAAATCGACATCAGAGAAAAATTTACCATCTCTTCATTTCAATTACGGAATTTAGAGGTAAAAAAACCAAACATCACTGATAAAGTATCAATTCAGTTCATAAACTGAATATTGGCACTTTACAGAAAAATCTAGTGAGAGATGTCGTTCATTTTTGGTATACGGCATGGCCCACTCAAGGAGTGCCAAATGATAAACAATCCATAATCGACATGCTGTCTGAAGCTCGTCCCATAGTCAAGACCAGCCACGGGTCTACTGTCGTCCATTGCAGGTCCAGCACTTTTGCAATTTGTTTTTTTTTTCTCGTAAATTAATATACACATGACTGACTTCTTGCAACAATCTTGATAACATTACAGCCCCGGAACAGGAAGAACAGGTACAGTGATAGCTATTGATATCTGCATGCAAGAATACGAGGCAACTAGAACCGTGGACGTCCCTCAAACCGTTTATCATTTGAGGATGGACCGTGGAGGCTTAGTTCAAACTACTGACCAATACATTTATATATACGAGGTACAAAATGACCCTGATAAATTCAAAACTAGTTATTTGGAGTATATATATTTAACCCGCCACATCTTTTTTTTTTTTTTGTTAAATTTCAAGGTTTTAAAGGAATATGCTTCTCAGATCACACAATACTCTGGAAGGTCTTCGTTAAGATCATCAAGATAATGTCTAGCAAATGTAAAAATCAGTTTTTGGTTCCGTCCTCCCCCTTTTCAGGCCAATAATATATTAAAGCAATGTCCTGCAGCAAACCTTGTACTGGCTACAAGTTTTAATGAAGAGATTTTATAGACTATGATTAATGACAATGTAAAATGCAAGACTGTTATCAGTCAGTCGTCGTCCTATTTGATAAATAAAGAGCATTTATCATTAATAATGGTCATAAAATTTTACGATATAACACTACAAGATTCTCGATTCTCATTCAAGTTCCAGCAGATATCAGAGAGATTGAAACAACATCTTCAACTGTTTGTAATCAACAGGTACAACAAACATTGGACAATTCTTTAAATCCAAAAAGAAAATATGGTGGATAAAAAAACAAACCAAGTCATCTTAGTTTTTTTTTTTTTGGACGATGAAATGACTAGTTAGTAAAGCTGCATTATTAATGAGTATTAAAAGGAGTTAGACATTTAAAATTGTGATCACAAAAGCCTCTGTATTAATAATAAGAAGTCGTCAGCAGCACCGGTAAGTAAAAATAAAAAAGCTTTACTTTTTATGCGGATTTACGGTAATATCAGGAAATGGCATCAGTTTCGGATCTGGATATTGTAAAGTCTCAATGACTCCTTCACCAAATTTTAACTCTAAAAATTCTCTAATGTTATTAGGAGCAGATACTTGCATACCAATAAAACCAATAGTGGTTAAAGGACGTAAATAATGTTCAGGAAATTCAGTATCTTGACGGTGATTTTTTAACCAGGTACGTTTGGTCATGATGCCATCCTTTGAAAAAAATGGAAAGATATCAACGTGAAGGTGATTTGTTTGACTGTACTGAACACGATAGAAATCGCCCTCTGTTGCTTTTTCCCACACAAATCCATCCTTGGTTACAAAGGCCTGACTGACAGCACTCTGTAGATGATCACATTTTTTAAGATCCTCTTCATAAATGCCAACATCAACATCGTAATCCCAAGGAATGATATTGCCATCCCTTGCAGCCCCTAACAAACTTCCACCTTCCAGCCAGTATCTGACATTGGAGTTTTTCAAGATTTTAAAAACGTGTTTAGCAGTCTGTCTCAAGCCCTCCAAACAGCAAGGCGGCGTCCAGCGTCCGGCAAAGAGATATTCAGGCATGTCACTAACGACAGTCCCAAAACACCTGGCCGTCGATTTGTTACAGCCAAACCACTCAACCTCTCCATGACTCTGGACTACTTTCTTGATGCCAAAATCTTCGTATAACATCTTGAATCGCTCTTTATTGGCTGAACTGTGTTTCCATTTCAGGTGAGTACTTAAAAACAACGGCTTACCTTGTTGAAACACAATATCATTCAAGATGTGAACCTATAAAATAAATGATTGTGATACGTACACCTGTATTAAATAAATGTCTTCAATCATAAAATGAATCACCGTCTCCAGCTCAACATGTGCTGGATGCATTAATGGCCTAAAATATTTACCTTCCAACGACGAATTGTGGTCTGAATGAATAAGGCATAAGGAAATGGTCTTGAGAATGGTTGAGCTAAATCAAAAAGATTATTGGTGTTTGCTAACACAACACAAGTCCCTTGAACTGAATCGCAGTTCATACTGCGATTATCCTCGTGTAGCTCCAAAGTCCATTCTCTCAATTTAGTGGCCAATCTGAAGCACCTAGTTGATTCTCCGACGACTTTTGCAGCTACTAACTCGTGAGGATGACTAATTAAATAAGTTAACATTGTTTGTATTTGACTGATGGACGTGAGACGAAGCGAGTCCGGCACTAAAAGCACATAAGGCGTATCTATGTATTTTTCAGGTTGGGACAAAAATGATGGTTCGTCCACTCTGGGATGTAACACCACAACCTTGACATGCTGATTACCAGCTGGAATATGAAGTGGAGGATATGGAAATGCATCTGCTAAAATAACTATTTGCACTGTAGGAAGAAATTTCAGAAATGATTGTATCGTTTCTGGCAAATCATTTTCGAAGAACTCGAATTCACGAAAAACGACCGTAATCGCTTTGGCAATTTGAGTAGCAGTAATGCTAACGTGATTATTTACCAAGTCACTGATGATATCGCTTGAAACACTAGCACCAAATCTATCACCGCCTCCACCACCACCACGGTCTTGTGGTCGATTTTCGTGTAATCTAACTACATCTAAGGTATTTTGTAATTTCCAAAAGTAATACAAAATAACGAGATTCACGACCAAGGCGGCTAGTAGAAGACACCGACATTTCCAAAGACGCATTATGATCATACAAATAAAGATTGGTTAGCACTATGAACACTGAACTCGACCTTGGATATATATACAGTATATAAACACAACAACGAACTTAAATAGTTCGTCATAAACGATTATTTACATGAAGTATATAACAAGTTTCCAGTGCATTATTATTATTATTGCTAGCTTCAAATTCCAACAGTGAATTCGAACATGCTTCCATTAATGGCAGAATTCGTTCCCGAACTAAAAGCATATAAAGTTATATTTGATAACTCACCGAACCGGCTAGTTAAAATTTGGTACATTGAGCTCATCTTACAAGATCAATATCACAATTCTTATTTCCTAAAATCATCACATAACTTGCAAAGTCAAATCGCACATGTTTTTTAAACAGAACAGCGAACAACTAAGTTCGCCTTGAAAGCAACAGTCGGCGTCACAGAGCGCCGTAGAACATTCTACTGTCCAAGTTTCGAATGAAGCAGACAACTTAATCTCAATTTGGTGAGGGAACCATTTGGATGCTCGACATTTAACAACTGCTAAATTACTTTCCTAGTAACACGAAACAAATTATTGTTTTAACAGAAGCGCTTTGTTCAGTCAGGCACTGAAAAAAGTCAAGAAGGCAAATCCTCAAAACCGGTAAACACGAGTTATTTGAACAGGCTTTGTTAAAGACCGCGGATCATTTTGTGGGTTCTATAAGTTTTAAAAGTCGAATGAATCTAGATATGTATATTCCACAATAAAATCTGTCACTATCAGATGATGATGATCTAACAACGTTTATATCAGGCACGTGGAAAAAAAAAGCAACCAAAACATACTGCATAGCAAGAAGAACAAGTGAAAACCAATGAGAAGTTGAGATACGTCGACCAATCAAACATGGCTGGGATGATAAACTATTTAAGTCACCCTGGAAACAACAGTGGGTCTGACAGAGCACTGAAGCAGACAGCTTGATCCTAAGTTGGCGGGAAAAGCCTTGGATACTCCACATTCAAAAAACTGTCAAATTACAGAATTTTAACAAGTTATGGCTGGAGCAGAAGGGGGCTACTCAGAAGCGTCTTGTTGTCAGCCAGACACTGAAAAAAGTCAGCAAGTGCTATCTTCGAACATCCACAGAAATTGTAGATACGAGTTATTTGAACAGGCTTTGTTAAAGACAGCGGATCGTTTTGTAGCTTCTATAAAGTAAGTGTTGAAAAGTCCGATATGAATACCTAGAAATCTGTAGTCCACATTTAAACTGTCACTTTATCACCACCTTTAGGTTTACCATGTTTAAACGTCACTTTAGAGAAATTTACGAACGTGATCCGGACGGTTTGAAATCCATGTATGACCATTTTATCAGCATGATAAGGAGGAAGACGTGTGAGAAATTGAAACGCTTTGCAACAGAAGAAAACTTTCCTAAACTTCTAAATAACCTGGATGAGTTAATACTTGAAAGACAGGACCTAAATACAACAGAAAAAGCATGGTACGAACATCTTAAAACCTGATTAGTCACCACCCATGCAGCGCTATGACATTACATACATAAGCGGCTGAATTGTGTTGGACACAGTGGCGTCACTAGGGGGTGCGGGCCGCACTGGGTGACACCACTTACACCATGACAAACGGGGTGACACCAAAGCAGAAGAAGCGGCTTTTTTCAGGGAGAGGGGGCGTCACCACACCGGGTGACGCCAACCCTAGCGACGCCACTGGTTGGACATACCAGTTATCGTCTGATCGCTGAAGTTAACTCAACCAGTTTGTACCGACATGGGTGTTAGGTTGGGAACACAGAATACTGCAAATTCCCACCTCCTCTTCACCCGCGAGTAGCCTTCAGAGGGTCCGGCTCCTTACGGCTGCTTGGCCGTCTCTCCCACCCATTGGCGTAACAAGTTAGCAAGCTGATAAAAGCAAATCCTAACCGTTTTCCCGTCTATGGTAGGGTCGGGTACCCCTCTTGTCCCTCGGAATGAACACAAGGATGATATTTGGACAGGTTTTTTCCGCAGCCGGTTGCCGACCAAAGCTACAACCCCTATGCTTATACTGTTGGTTGGGGCACGCCACCCGACACCAGGAAGGAGTGAGGGGCTAGCTCCTACACCTGGGAATTTTGCCTCACCTACCCGTTGCATACTAGAAAAGGTTCCTTGACGTGAAAATGCCATCATACACCACAGGGGACCATAGTATTACTTCTCATCCGAAGGAAGGCGCACTCGGGTGCCCCTCTCTCTCTCGCCCGGTCGGATCACTGAAGTTAAGCAGCGCAACCCCAGCTAGTACTGACATGGGTAGCCGCTTGGGAAAACTGGGTACTGCTAATACCCAAAAATCGTCGCATTAGTGTAGTGTCTGTGCAGTCTCTGCATAAGAACTATGCTGTGGACGGGGCTCTAATGGCCTTGTAGTTAAAGGGCCCTAAAACACCAACAAACAACAAAATCTCTCGCCCAAACCCAGTTTGGTCCAGTATCGAACCAAGAACCACTCACGCAGTTACCGAACACGCTACCCACTGCACCACCGAGGCGGGATCAACTTATTACCAAGCTGATAAAGGATTAATTTCCATATTTTACCGTTAATTTAAGGCGTCCTTCAGGGGATCCACGGAAGGATCTTCGACCTCATAGAATTGCAGTCAAGTTGCAAGCAAAAACTGGGGTAGAAGAAATGCTGAAATCAATGCAAGAAGAAAATAAACTGTTGACTCAAGACGTCATTGAAAAACACGAACAGCTGATAGATCTCGAAAAAACCCTGAACCAGAAAGCGATGCCACTTGAACAGGTAGTCAAAATTTGCTTTGGACATACCTCTGCAACGAATAACAATTTTAATGGATTGAGTTATTTTTTTTTTATCTTAGGCAGCTGTTGCTTGTCAGCAATTGCCTCTGACAGAAATTCTAGGCTGGCTGTCTACTGTAGAAGAAACATCCCAGACATCAGTAGATTAAATACTGAAAATAACTTTATTTTTGGGGGGAGAAAAAGGTTATCTTTTACATGGTTTTTTACATAATTATTTTAATACGTTTGAAGTTTATTTCTATCTTCGCCAATACTAAAAATTTTTTATAAATATTAAATATGTTAGTAAGATAAAATAAAGACGTGGGGGGGGGAAAAAAAAGAAAACTCTTCTGACCAACCTGAGCAATTTTATGAATTTGTTCCACTAATGCTGGCATGACAGATGTAACACTGTCATCAATTAAATTTTGCATATAATGCACAGCTTCCTCATCAGTTAGATCTAAACGAAATTTATCCTGAACCTTTTAAGAAAACAAAGTCAACAATAATCAAATTTTGTTTCCATTAAACAATTTCAAAACCACATTTTTTCCTTTCAACATCACCTTTTTCACTGTCTTATCAGGTTCAAGAGCAATATCAGGTACATTAGCATCAACCATCAGGCTGAAGAGGTTAAGAATTAAATTGGCATGCCTTGAGTGAACAAAGAAAGAAAATTATTTGAATGTGGAGAGGAATTTCAATTACACATAATCATCATCATCATAATACACTTATCCCGCCTGTGGCAGGGTCGGGTCTGCAGGTTCTAGCCCTTCACTCCCGTCTACCTCTCACCAAGTCCCCATCCACCCCTATGGACAACCTGCTCCTATGTCGGCTTTGGCCTCCTCCTGCCCCGGTGGTGCTTCCAACCACCTGTATTCCTGAAATGGACCTAACGAGCTCCTCCTCCCCTCTTATTAAGGGGTGCATACCAACTCACCCTACTCTCCCTCATATTTTCCGCGATTTCCCCCCACCCACGAACTACCTCCCATTCCTAACTATCCGCTCTCGACACCCCGCACACATACAACTGCATTCCCATCCCGGCTACTTGCCATCTATTAACGTGGCTATTCCTCATTGCCCCCTACACTCGGATCCATATAGCGTAGCGGACCTAACAACTGCCCTGTAAAACTTCCCTTTCAACTTGATTGGGACCTTCCTATCACACAGGACTCCATTTGCCTGTCTACACTTCAACTATTCCCCATTGATTCCATGGGTCACATCCGAGTGCTTTGGAACGTTGATCCAAAGTACTTTTACCTTTTGCACCTACCTCACCACTAATTTCCTGTCCTTCCTGTTTTTCCCGCTTATGGCAGGGTCGGGTACCATCTTGTCCCTCTGAATGGACACAAAGGTGATATATTGAGCATTGTTTTTCCACAGCCGGTTGCCGACCGAAGCTGCAACCCCTATGCTTATTTATCGTCGGTCTACAGTTCGTTTGGGGCATTGCTCCAACGCCGGGGGGGGGGGGCGAGCTCCTACACCATTAAATTTTGCCTCTGATCGACCCATTGCTTAATAGAGTGTGTTCTTCAACGTGCCAATGCCATCGTATACCACACGGGACCTCATTTTTACTTCTCATCCGAAAGAAGGAGCACTCGGAACCACTCTCTCTCTCTCTCTCGCCCAAAAGAAACCAACCCACCTCGGTCCCATATCAAACCTTGAACATACTGACGCAGTTACTGAGCGTGCCAACCGCTGCGCCACCGAGAAGGGTCTCACACCTCCCAAATATTATTTGAAATAGTTACTTACCTTCTTAAATGAAGAAAAGCCGTGTAGCACTGCTTTCGAAATTCATTATAATGTTCAGAATTCACGCCTCCCATTGCTTCGACCATTTCTTTACTCAATTTCATCGGTGGAGGCATGGGCTTTGGATCTCTTCCCAGAATGTAACCAAAATCAACGTGAAATAATTTACCTAAAAAGGAAAATGAGTCTGTAGTCACATCTGCCATTTTCAGTGCTTCGTCACTTAAAATAAGCTTCTGTTACCTGATTTCGTTAACAACAAGTTATCGAAGTGCCTATCGCCAACTCCCAATAAGTAGGTGATTACACAGTAACCAGCTTCAGAAAGGAGGGATAAAGAAAAAAAAACAAAAAAAAACACAATAAATACTACAAATTTCATCTGTAAAAGCAACTCCAAACCCTTTTCGCGCCTATGGCAGGGGCGGGTACCCGTCTTGTCCCTCTGAATGGGCACAAGAGTGAACTATTGGACAGTGTTTTTCCGCAACCGGTTGCCAACCATAGCTACTTTCTTTTTGTTGGTGCTTTAGGGCCCTTCAACTACAAGGTCATTAGAGCCCCGTCGACTGTGTAGTTCTGATGCAGGGACTGCACAGACACTACACTAATGCGACGATTTTTGGATACTAGCGGTACCCAGTTTTCCCAAGCGGCCACCCATGTCAGTACTAGCTGGGGTTGCGTTGCTTAACTTCAGTGATCATACGAGAACTGCTGTGTCCAACGCAACTTGCCGCTCCCTGGGACCCTTCAACTACAAGGTTATTAGAGCCCCGTCCACTGCATAGTTCTAAGGCAGAGACTGCAAAGACACTATGCTAATGCGACGAAGGAAGGCGCACTCGGGGCCTCTCGCCCGTGACGCAGTTATTGAGCACGCTACCCACTGCGCCGCCGAGGCGGGATTACCAGAAAATATATCTGGTGTAAAGTTCAACTAACCACAACTTTTTACATAGGATTCCATAACGTCTGCAATGATTCCATAAGGGCCATTTTCTGCAGGCATATGCTTCCTGAAGAAGTTCTGTAAGGATCCTTCATGTGCCAACACTTCAGCTACAGGAGTTGACTCGATAAATTGAACAAACCCTGAAAGAGAGAGAGAGAAGCCCAATTAATGGTATACTCCTCTCTGATACCCAAGTTAAACTAAAAATAATTTCAGAGGAAAAAAAAAACAGAGGAGGAGATGTGCATACCATGTTTACTACTAGTTGCAAGAACTTTGTATGGCGTTAATTTTAAATCAAGATTTTCTCTCCGAAGTAGCTACAAGACACACCAATTCAACAGTTGCAGAGATATGTCATCTGTCACAACAGTAAAGTTCAATTTATAGAGTACCTTATCCATCAAAGTTATAATTTGTAAAATTAGTTGATCTTGTCGCAAATCATCTCCATGCTTGAAAATGGCCACATATTCCTCATCATCCGCGGTAAGGAAGGTCAGACGGCATGGCATTAAGGCACTTTTGAATAATGTCGCTTTTTCTGGTACGATACCTTTAATCTTAACTTCCGGATCCAACGGCAATGGGAAAGGTTCAAAATTTGAGAAATTAATCTTGTTGATTTCTTGATCAGATAACAGAGCTTGCAATCTTTCAGTCTTTTGTAAAGGGAAGTGGGGAAAGAAAAAAAAGAAATGGTACACAATATCATTATTATTGATCCACAACAGTTATCACTACAAATAACAAGTGTTAACAGAAGTTTGATTACCTTCTTCCTTCTGTCAGCCTTCTCTCGAGCAACAGTCTTGACCAGCACTACAAGCTTTTCAATAAATTGTTGTTGGGCCGCTAGTTTGGAACGTTGTAATCTCCATTCCCTACCACCCTATCGAAATAAAAAATTAAATTGAATTAAAATTTTTATCAAACAATGTGGTTACTCCATCCGCCTTGCAGATTTTTTTTTTGGGGCGTTTAAGGGCCCCTCAACTACAATGCCATTAGAGCCCCGTCCATGTTGTTGTTTGTTGGAGTTTAAGGTCCCGTCAACTACAAGGTCATTAGAGACCCGTCCACTGTATAGTTCTAATGCATATACTGCACAGACACTACACTAATGCGACGACGCAGTACCCAGCTTTCCCGAGCGACCACCCACGTCAGTACTAACTGGGCTTGCGTTGCTTAACTTCAGTGATCAGACGAGAACTGGTGTGTCCAACGCAACTCGCTGCTCCCGAGCCCCGTCCACTGCATAGTTCAAATGTAGGAACTGCACAGACACTACGCTAGGTATTAGCGGTACCCAGTTTTCCCAAGCGGCCACCCATGTCAGTACTAGCTGCGGTTTCGTTGCTTCACTTCAGTAATCAGACGAAAACTGGTGTGTCCACCACAATACAGCCGCTCCCCCAGTCTTGCAGACCGTTCCAGGTGTGCCATCCCAATAATGAATCGTCTTATCCTAAAGTGCATCCTCCATAGCAGTTGGTAACAGCAGGCAACTTCCAACGTTGCCTCATAAGCTATCGTTTGGCCTATTAATCCTTTCTAGGGTTTATCAAACCTCAAATTTCACCTAATTTCTTCACGAGCATTGTCTTTTTTTCTGGCATTGTAAACTATTTACACAAATGATAAAATACTTCAAATCACACAAGTCTATAATCTCTTATCAGCCTTGTGAATTCCTAATTGCTTTCTGCACCTTATTGTAACAAGCAACTCCTATCCCTTTTCCCACCTATGGCAGGGTCGGACGTATCCATCTTGTCCCTCTGAATGGACACAAGAGCGATATATTGGACGGTGGTTTTCCGCAGCCGGCTGCCGACTAAAGCTGCAACCTCTACGCTTAGTTACAGTCTGTCTACTATTCGTTCGAGCACTCCGAAACCAGGGGGGAGCTCCTACACCTAGAATTTCTGCAACTTATAAAAACAAAAAACAAATGCAATTTACCTTCATCAATGCACGACTAAATCTTTTCATTACTGCAATGTACATGTCGATCACGTTAGGATCTTTTGTGCTGTGCTCGACTTTTTCACATTCAACGTACAAATACCTGAAACGTATACATTAATTTTAAAAGGCAGTAGTAGGGTGTTGTAGAGACTAAAAATAACGCAATGTAGCACTCGCTTACCAATAAAAATAGTTTGCAAGAGTGAAATTTTCACAAGCTCTTGAAATCAAAAATGTTGCCAGATCACACTATAATAACGGAATAATTTTCAACATATTAACACTGTAATCTTCATGCAAAATAAAAGCACACACACAAAATAAAGCAAAATTGGCACCTCTCCACTTCCCATTTCAGGACAAACTTCTTGCTCTGGATCACCCGCACTTTCTACAACTGAATCCGAGTGTAGAGTCACTGTGGATTCTCTAGATTCGTGCATGTCTAACCCTTCATATTTTAGGGCTTGAACGAGTTGTAAAAGGTATAACAATAAATCCTGAGAGAAAAAAAAGGACATTGTTATATGTATCCCTAATAAACTCAATCTAATGATATTTCAGTAAAGGCATTAACCTCGTCAGGAGCTTGTTTTAGTCTAGTTACTGCATATCTCCGCACAGCGGGATGATTAAATTGAGGAGATAACAATTCCAAGGCGTCCTCGACATCCATTGGCGCCCAACGATATAGTTGGTCAATAGCTTGACTGACTTCTTGAGGAGAGTTCCAATTGACACATTTCAGAAATTTAGTTAATGCCTTATATTCAAATAAAACCAAATAATAATTACTAAAGTTTTACGAATAAGGATGTCCTTACATGAAACGTCGATATCTAAACATCTAGTTACCTTTTTTTGCTTGCCGAGATAAAAACGAAATTTCCAAACTAAATCCTGCATTTCAGAGGTCAAAACTTTCGTTGGCGGAGAATCGACAATCACCTATGAAATATTTTGAGAAACGATGCATTATAACATTTTAAGTGGCATTCTCACACAACCTAGTTGTTGGTAAAGGAAACATAACTGGCAGGACAAAAGGATATTACGAGAAAATCAACAGGGGAACTTGCAGGAAAATTGTTGGATGGTTGTTCATGGAATGCCGCAATCCTTTTAAGCAACTCTTACGACAAAGCACACAACTCCTAACCCGCTTCCCGCCTATGGCAGAGCCGGGTACCCATTTGCCGCTTTGAATCGACACACGGGTGATCTATTAAACGGTTTTTTCCGCAGCCGTCTGCCGACCAAAGCTGCAACCCCAATACTTATTTATCGTCCGTCTACTGTTCGTTGGTAATCAACTCTTACGACAAACGGGGATAATTCAAAATTGCGTCTTACAACTAAATATTTAGTGCAACTTTATTTTACAGACACATGTAGTGACTTACATTTAATTGGTCCCTCGTCTGAGCATTAGGCTTTAAGTCTTTATCACTCAATTTACTTCTCCGCGTCAACGCGTGGTGTTTACTTTCCAATAAATTCTCCTGTAAAGCAACAACAACAGATATAGATGTTTTATTAACTTTGGACGTCCTAAGAACTTGTTGCTGAAGTGACACTTACGAGACCCAGTTCATATTCAGGAACTGTGACAAGTTCTGGTTTTGTCCTATAATGGCACACTTCTTCACCTCCCTATTCAAAAGCAAAGATTAGTTTTGATGTTAACAATTTAGATGTAAATAGACGTACGCGATACCTTTTCAAAATAAACAACAGAACACTCTAATCCTTCATTTTGTATTTGGGGAAACTCGATCATCAAAAACATAAAATTTGAGTTTCTCTTTTCCATCTCACTAATCCTTTCAATTTCGCGAAACGTACGACGATCAAGCCAGTCAACCGCAACCATCTGTCCATTATGATGTTTCTTTTTCAACTGCACAAACAATTTTAGTTTGTAAACAAAGCATTTATCGATTATGTACAAATAAGAAAACACAGCTCACCTTTGCCAATCTCGCCATTTGTTCTTTCTCAGCCTTATCTTTTCCTGGAGTCGAAGTCAGCGGACTACCATCCGCTTCGACATTTGGCCAAACTTTCAGGTCATGTATGCCCTGCCGCAGGGTGCTTCAACAAACCGATAGACAAACAAACAACTTATCAATCCGTTATCTTAATCTATGGCGAACTTTATTGACTACACATTAGAGTGATTATACATAAGTAGTTTAAAAAACTGGCTAAGCGATAAAGATAATAAAGAGGCGATTGGACAATGAGACGGAATAAATACAAACCCATGTTTTCCAAAAAGTGAAATAGTTGATCCTCCCACAGGCATAGCTTTTCTCGGACCATAACAATCCCAGATAGTCAAAGCTAAAAGGGCATCTCTCGGTAAATCGCTATATTTTACTGGTAGCGTAATCCATTCATTCCAGCTGCAAACGCCAACCAAAATCCAGTGAATGAATTGTAATTAAAGATCCTAAATCAATGACAAGTCACATACGACTCACTCACTTCCACCTCGTACTGAAATGCTTGTAAGATGTCCTGACAGGCAACGCTAATGGCTTTCCATTTGAAAATACTTGACAAGTTACATACAACTCTGAACAGCCTTTTTGATAAAGCCCTGAAAACTTCAGCATGGGATCATTGATCAACGCTTGGTGACCGGGTCTTTCACGTTTACCTTCCAGTGTTCCGCTAAAATCAAACAATTTGTTACATCATTACGTTAAATAGTTGTAATATTTTATATCTTAGTATATTTTATTGATAAATATACATGGATCACGATGAAATTTGAGCATGTAAGCGAAATTTATAAACGTATAACGTTGCCACATTCTGACCCGAAAAATAACTTAGAATTGATCGTCACATTATTGATAACATTACGAAATTAAAGTCATAAACTAAAGACAAGATTTTGTCAACAACACGTAAAAAAAAACAAGCGGTCAGTTGACTATTAATGAGCTGACAATGATTCATGCAACCACTACGTTGGGGTTGTCCTAAATTATTCTCCGGTTCATGTGACGAACTCGTTACAATTGTACGTACTAAATAAAGATATCTTACATTTTAATCTGCATGTTGACATCCAATTCTCCACTATAAACGTAAAAAAACATTCCAGAATCCATGCCACCACTAGATGACATATTGCATAACTCCGACCTTTCGATTCTCACAGTTCACTATTACAGAATAGTAAAAAGTGGAATACTGCTTTCAAATAACAGTAAGCGAGTGCGTTAACTTTTATCAACTCCATTCTGTCATCGACGTCATTCATCCGTCTGTGGTTTGTTTCAAGTATTCAATATAAAAAACCATCAATTCAAATATCTACTGTTTTTAAACTTAAAATGGATTCATTGGAACCAACCAGAACACACGCATGAAAAACTTACCTTCCTGACGTCATCAAGTGAAATCTGGGAGTCACGTGATGAAACGTCATCGACTAGGGCGTGTCTAATACTTGGCGCTACTATTCGACATTCAAATTATCACATCATCATCATCCCCATCCCCTTATCCGGCCCTGGCAGGGTCGGGTTTGCGGGTTCTAGCCTTCCACTCCCGTCTATATCCCTGTCCACCCCACACACTGCCATGTCCTTACGGACCACCTGTTCCCACGTCTGCTTCGGTCTCCCCCTACCCCCGGTGTTACCACCACTTGCATTCCTGGAATACACCTAACTAGCTCCTCTTAGGCCCAGCGAAAAATGAGACGCAGTCACCGCAGGGTGACTCCCCATAAATTTCTGTGGCTTACATGATAGTATGTAGTTGCGCATGTTAAGTCGCAGAGTGACGTGACTCAGTGCCTGCGCCACGTGACCCTGCGGAGCGCAGTGCCAATGCCGCAGTTTCCTGGGTGAAGTTGGCGTGACAATAACAAAAAAAGGTGTGAAGGAGAGAAGTTCTCTTGTTATTTGATGCAAGTATGGTGAAAAACTGCGATTCAATGTGCGGTGATTGCCTGCTAGCAGAATTTCGCAGGGCTGCTACACCCTGCGTCTCATTTTGCGCCTTGCCTAACCCTCTTCTCATGATGTGGCCATACCACCTCAGCTTATTCTCCCTCATTTTTTCGGCGATGTCCACCACCCCCCAAACTACCTCTAATATACGCATTCCTAATTCGATCAGCTCTCGACACGCCACTCATATACCGCAGCATACGCATCTCGGCCATTTGCATTCTATTTACGTGGCTCACCCTCACTGTCCAGCATTCTGATCCATAAAGTATAGCTGGCCTAACCACTGTCCTGTAGAATTTCCCTTTCAACATGATTGGGACCCCCCCCTATCGCACAGGACGCCGCTTACCTGTCTCCATTTCAGCCACCCCCCATTGATTCTAGGAGTCACATCCGAGTCTATCTCCCCATTACTTTGGAACGTTGATCCTAAGTACTTTACCTCTTGCACCTTTTTCACCAGTTCGCCCCTTGAACAGACGGCACCGTTATTTTCCTGTCCTTCTCAATTGAAAGCTAAATACTCTGTCTTCTTCATGTTAATCTTTAGGCCTCCCTTTTTTTATCGCTTGTCTGACATCGTTTAGTCCCTTCTCTATCTGTTCTCTGCAGTCACTAACTTTTCCGATATCGTCGGCAAATGCCAGGCACTGAGGGGACCAATCTCCTACCCCCCATAAGCAGTTCGCCCAAAACCAGGATGAAAAGGTATGGACAAAGTGCCAAACCTTGGTTCATCCCAACTTTCGCTGGAAAGCCCCCTGTATTCCCCCAAGGTGTCCTTATCCTGGTTGTGGAACCATCATACATATCCTGGATTATTCTAAAGAACCCTTCTTCTAACCCCCCCTTTTTCGTAATACTTCCCAAACTACCTGTCGTTGGACACTGTCAAAGGCCTTCTCCAGGTATGAAGGTCTTTCTTTTCTGCCCTATACTCTTCTACCATCTGCCTCAGAATGAAGATTAGATTATCACTTTACATACAGTATTGTTTTTAATATTATCTTTCGATAAAATACATTTTTTTAAAATACTTTCATTGCATTATATCGTAACAATAAATGTCCCAGTCAACCTTTAACCAGTAAAACATTACATATAGCTAAAGGTTATTCGCAATTGTGATATTTATACAAAATAACTGTGCATTTAAAAATTTGGCTAAAAAAAAAAGATGGGATCATATATGACCCCTTAATGTGATTCTAGGGTTAAAATGACCACCTTCTTCATAAGTTATTTGGAAGGTTTTAGAAAGGTACTGGGAGATTCTGGGGCAGCAAAACTTTGGAAATGCATCTTTTGCAAACTTTGAAAGACAAGTTATCCTAATAGACTAACAGTTAGTAACTAAGGGTTATATGCAGTGGCGGATCCAGGATTTTCGTCAGGGGAGGGTTGAGCCATAGGCAGCGATTGGAAACGCAATTTTCATTTGTCAGTGTCAATGTCGACCCAAAATTTAGGGGGGGGGGGTTGCAACCCCAAAAACCCCCCCTTGGATCCGCGCCTGGTTATATGCCTTTCTCCTTTTTGCAAGATGGGACAGCAACAGTACTGATTTCATGGCAAACTAATGGCACTTCGGATACTACTTTAGATACGATTCAAATTAAACAAATTAACAGACAAATATCATTACTGATTAGTTTTTGTTGGTATTTCTTCAACATTATTCTGTCGGTCTCGAAAGGCAGCTAGGCATTTAGACAAGTTGGTTACTTCTTCCTCTTTGCGCTTCTCACCTTCAGCATTCGACAACGATTTTCTTAAATTAGGAGATAGCTTGAAACTTCGAACATATCCTCTAAATATCATAATTTTAATTAAAGAAAAATATTGAGGTCTAAAACTTAATTTGCTGTGTAAATGATTCAATTACTTGGCATCTCCAATTAGTAAAAGTGGAAATCGTCTGTTGAATGCTATACACGTCAAACTTATATTCTTCTTTGGGACCACAACTTGTACACATAATGGCGAATATTTATTTACAAGTAAATCATAAACGTGAGCCTGAATAGGGGAAAAAATTAAAGATCAATCACGTGTGACGTAAAACATTGGAGTAATTAAATGACAGAAGAAAAATTACCAACCTTACCATCCGAAGTTACAGCAGCAAATACAGTTGATGAATACGGTGCCCATCTCACATCTCCGACAGGACCACCCAGATCAAAAACACACACTGGCTCCCTAATTTTTCAATTAATGACCAGTTTTCGTAGAAATACAGGCAGGCTAAAACGAGCTACACATGTTCCTATTTACGTACCTTTGTCTTGAATCCCATATCTTAACCGTATGATCCATACTGCATGAAATAAATATATTACAGTCAAAAGTATTCCATTGAATTCTTTTGACTGAATCGTTATGACATTCGTATTTCATCAACACTCCTTGTGCATAAGTTTTATTGCACATTAAAATAGATCCAGCATAGGTACCAACCAGATAAACCGAATTCAAGACAGGGTGAAAATGAATCGTCATTATAATATCTGAAATTATGGTGACACAGAATTTCAGTCTTGGGCAACTCATTCCACAGGCGACTAATACAAATGATAAAAATATTACCATTGATCAATGTCGAGGAGAAAAACCCATCGTCAATAATTCCATCTTCATGATACAAAGATAAAATGCTAGATACCTGTAAATAATTCTGGAACACAAAGGTAACAAAGGTAATTAATTTCATTCCTAGTAAAAAAAAAAGCCACCTTAATGAGTATACATTCATTCAAGCAAGGATCACCTTAATAAGGGTCCATTCAGTTAATTTGCCATCTCCTCCAGCAGAGTAAAATTTGAGATTCCCATCCATGTCATTGGCCTGCCACTGCACCTGAGACATCAAACAGTATTATTGGAGAATTACTCAAGCAAAAGGAACTCCTAACCCTTTTTCCACCTATGGCAGGGTTGTGTACCCATCTTGTCGCTCTGAATACACACACGGGGGATATATTGGACAGTATTTTTCCGCAGCCGACTGCCGAGCAAAGCTGCAATCCCTGTTTATTTATCGTCGGTCTACTGTTCGTTGGGACAGTCCACCGACGCTAGAGGATGAGATCCTACACCTCGGAATGTTTTCCTCATCTACTCGTCTCATAGTAGAGAGGGTTCTTTTACGTGCAAATGGCATCGTACAGCACACGGGACCTCGGTTTTACTTCTCGTTCGAAGGAAGGCGCACTCGGGGCCTTTCTATCTCGCCCGGTAAAGAAGCCAATCCACCTCGATCCAATATCGAACCTTGAACCAGTGACTCAGTTACCGAGCGTGCTACCCACTGTACCACCGAGGCGGGTCTGGGAATTACTTAAGACGTAGTATTTTTCATTTTCTTACCTGCCATACTGGATCCAAATGTTTACCTTTCCACGAATTACTAAAGATGAACGGTTTTTTAGATCTGTTTTCAAGATTAAATACTGCCACATTGCCGTCATAAAAACCAACAACTACGAAATGCGAGTAATTCGAATGTGTATCCAGGCACAAGACTCCAGAGGGGGTAGGAAATAAATATTCAGGATACGATGGATCATTTAAGGAGAAAACAGCAATGCAGCCATTCGTCTGCTGTAAGAACCCCACTGAAAAGTAAAAAAGAAAATGTAATCTCGAATAATTACAGAATGAACCAAAATCTTGGAGAATTGTGAGGCTAGATATACTGACGTGAACCATAGCTTACAACAAAAAGATCATCATATTTAGGATTCCAAGCAATGCAAGTGACATCCAAACCAAGCAGTTCTTGATAAGCAAATTTCCACAATGGCAATAAACTTCCACTACGGGGTCTCAGTTCGTCCGACAAATCTTCCCAATATTTAAAATCTTAACAAAAGAACTAAAGTCTACTAATACGCCCTACTGAAGTAAAATCATGCGTTAATAAAACAGAAACCTTGGGTTATTTCATCATATGTATTCTGGTTAATCATTCTCTCAGTGACTCTTAAAGCTCTTGATAGGGATGACAAATCCGGCTTCTAATACACAAAATGACTACATGATTAAATGATTACTTTCTCAAAGTTCCAATATAAGATCGTCACTTTATAACCTTACATTAATCTCTTTTCTGAATATTGAAATATCAGCCAGTTTGCATTCCTCTTTAAGTTCCGTGAGTTGTTTATTATCACTCTCCTTTTTCCTGTCCTAGATTTTAAAATCAATATTTATGATAATATTACTGGCTATATTTATTACCAGCTGATGCTTATACAAATACCGTCTCTTGTTTTGCATCATGATTAGAATAGAAATCATAAATTTCCCACTGGGAGCAATTAGCTGAGAAAGTCACTTTTATAGCTGGAAGCGTTTGAACACCTTTTGCCTTTACGCGAAAATAAAGTGCATTCCATTACTGAGACTATATACGATTATATTACTGAGGCTAAAGATACTATGCAGACCTTTTTAGATGTCACCATTGTTTGAGTAGATCTGTCACTAAAATTAAACTGGTTAGTCAATTTCTTTGTGCCTTCTGGTTCCAATACATCATAACATTCAGACGATTCATCTGAGGAAGTGCTATCATCCTCCCCTGAAGCTTTTTGTGCCTTCTCTACAAATATTTATCATAAGAATGATATAACGCATAAAGCGATTTCAGTAAAAACGTATCAAACCTTCATCCTTTCGTTGCTTATCTTCGGTTTCGTCCGGGGGCAAAAATACTTTACTAGGTTGAACAAAATGAATTATCAGATGGTCGACATCGACTAGTCTCTTGTACTCGTATTCCTGAAATTTACACGTTAATTATCCTACTATGGAAGAATCTCAGAAATGTTTAAAGAAGCATTGGATATCGTACGGTTGTTATATATACCTTGTGATTAAATATCACACCATTTTCTGAAATATTAGGATCGAATGATGTCAAGCATATAGGAATATCCTGATCAAGTTCCTGAAACGACAAATAGTAATCTTAAAACGTGGTAATTCTTACTTGAATGTTGTTGCATACATCACGTTTAATACGCACGGATTCAGTTAAGAGTGTTTTCTTTGAAGGCTTGCATACAATAATTTAAAACCAGTTTTAGTAATCTATGTTAATTAAAATGAACCATGAATTTCATACCAATATGTGATATAGTTATACACATACAGCATCCGAAATTTCTCCTGCAGCAGTATCAAAGGCATCCTCTTCATCCTGAGGACATGTATAGGTTTTCAACTCACCACCAAAATAGTACTTATTAAATAAACATTAAAACTACACTTACTTTACTACCGATATTTTTTAGCGTTGAGGCCTTAAGTTTCAGCGCCTGTTTACTGCAAAATGTAACCTTAAAAATTTTTAAATTATAAGAATCACTAGGGTGAACTCACCGTCACAGATAAATGTTAATGAAAAGACATACCATACTCTGCTTCCTCATCATCGACTTTGATGGGGTACAATTCATGAATAAACAGAAATGTGCGATCAGCTGTAGAACAAAAAAAAATGGTTGCTAAGGAAGCTAGGTGGTTACTAGGGACAATTCCTGGCAAGAATATGTTCCAACTCTGTATGTCTAAATTATGACTGTCACCTATCAACGCTTGGCGGTTTTTTCGTTGTATTCTTTATAACTCAGTTTGAGAAAATATAGATTTGAAACTAGCGTGAGTGCGTAAAAAGTATTGAAAACAGGATGGTCCACGACAGGACTGAAGAACAACAGCTTCCGTCTCGCCATTGCATCGCAGTGTCACCAAACGACAATTCCGCTGTGCACCTAATGAACCGATGTGAAGTCCGTGTGATAAAAGGCGCATTTATAGTTGGAACAAGTTATGGCTCATATCGTAGCATATGGTTTAATCGTTTTACAGATTAGACTGCATTAAAACCTAGTTGATATTATCGAGATGGAAGACAGTGGCTTTGACAGCGAAGATGTTAAAATGTTTGAGCAGGACGACATAACCACGCATTTAAAAACATCGGTAGGTAACACGTCAAAAACTGCTTTACCTTTACTCTCGTACAGGATATTTTTGTCAATGACGTACGGCGATGACAGGATCTTTAACGTGTTTGCATTTTGTAAATAAGAAGGGGGGAGAATGAATAAAAAAAAATACCTAAACTCAACTATTGCATTCCCCCTTTAACTTGGTATGTTTTAGTCGAAAGAAATCTGTCGATCGTTACGCCTATACATATAAAAGAAATGCCCCTTGTCATTAAAGTAATTAAACCAACTTTTCTAGCTCTTGTCGGATACTCGAAGCGAACAAGTGATGAACCAAGATATCTTTACGAAACCTACAAGAAATACAGCCTTACTTCAGAAAAAGATTGGTAGGACAAATTAGACAGTAGATTCGTTAACATTCAAAAATACTCTCGTTCACTTTCTACATTTCCTTATCAGAAAAACGCATTGAGCAGATGAAAAGATATCATTCAGGATCTAGTAGCATGATTGAACAGCAGCCCAGAAAAAGCTTAATACCGATCACAAGGTAGGTACATTTATGAGAGGGAATCTTATATTGAGTTTAGCTAACATTCTCGCACAACAGGTTGCACGTCCCCAGTAAAAATGGACCCACCATACGCGATGGAGCAGAGCAGCCTTTAGTCATGTGGCAAACTGACAGCAGGTATGTGCTTTAAATGCCTAACGAGTAGCTTTATACGAGTCAAAGTCATTTTTCATTAATAGCGATGACGAAGATTTCGAGTTAGTCTCTGGCGACTTTCCGTCACCTCTAAAGGCTACTTCAACCGAACTTCACAAAACCGATTCTGCCCTAACGAATAGCCTAGAGGAAGAAGAGGACCTGGATCTTATTCCACCACATCCTTTTCAACCACGATGCATTTGTTGTCAATTTTCAACATCGTCTTGTACTATACAATAACTGGCGTTCTAGGATGATAAACTTCAAAAATTTTGCTGCCTTTAAGACTTTCACAGCAGCGATCTTAAAAGAAAGGTTCACAGGTTTCTCTGACGTGACCACGCAAGACATTGGACTGCGATTACAAGTCATAATGTGATTTACATCAATCATGACCACCACTAGTTTTGTTTTTATTATTATTATTATTAAGTAAAGAAATGTTGTTTAAAATCGTCACGTTTTATTCACTTGGTACATCCAAAAAAGTATTTACAATGAATAATTTACCTTTCACATTTGAAGGAGAGGTTCGTAATAGGAGGAGGGAGAAGCAGTGACTACCCGATCGCCACAGCTTTCAGTCCTCACGTTTTTTCTTTTGATAAAATTTTAAACTAGTTCATTATTCACCTGAACCAAAGTTCACTTTAGAAGTATACACATTGAAAAAACAAGGCCACCTCATCACTTTTGCAACATATAAGCCGAAGCCAACTCTTTTATCGTGTCTCCACTCAGCTCTGGAATGCAACTGATCTTCATGAATTTTGTGCTTTCATATTTGTTACGAACGGCCTGTGGAAAGTATAATGGCGACCAGGTGTTATTTCAAATTACGATTTCGTGACAGCGTCTAAGAGGCTCTAACCAACTTTTAGTTGAAGGGCCCCCACAACAACGAACCAAGAACAATGTCTACCTACCTTCAGTTTCTGAGTAGAAGCCTTCAGGACGACACATGCCATCTTTTTGACGACATGTTCCAGATCCTTTTCCGTATACTTGCTATGGTGAACCAGGGTTGGAGTCTAGAGAAGAGACGAGTTTTACATACCAGGTTATCGACCCTTCCACGGATAGCCACGATAGACTTTATACCTACCCATTTAGAGTTGTACAGCAGTTTCAAAGCAAGGCAGAGAGCAGCAGCTGCCAAATGAGATGGTAGATAATGACACATGCCATACTCTACCATACAAAGCTCCATGAAGTATTTCGCCAGTGTGTGGGTCGTTACGTCAACCTGAAATAGACACCAGTTACCTGGAACCGATTACGAAGCTAGAAGCGAGACTGGTAACTTACATTTCCAACTTTAGAGTATCTTCTAAGAAAGTGTAGTGGCAGCGGGCGTCCAAAGTTAAATCCAACTCCTTTTAACAGGATCACTTCCATTTTTCTCAGTTCACTATCAGTGTAGGTATTGTCAGCGATGTAGGTAAAGTCCGATGGTGGAGGAGCATATATTTCCTCATATTTCGCAGCAATGAACATCGAAGTTATGCCCAGTAGTTGCAGTTTAGTCTTAGAAACTTGGTGTTTCTGCAAATACATTAGCGAAAGTTAGATTCCCTACCTCTCCCGAAACAAGACCACTGCCAAACTACAAATACACTACCTGCAAATAGGCATCTATGATGTACACAGTCAAATAAAAAGTTTCTTGTAAAAGGTCGAATTTCAGAGCAACCAACACTAGCCAGTCTATCAAAATGGATCGCATGTGACCGGTGATTAGCTTTCCCTTGAGAAAATTGGGTTGAATTGGAGTCTTCGTCTATAAAGAAAGACGTATCTTCATCTGCTCTGTATGAAACACTACTTTCAGAAGATACAAACCTCTAACAATCTCAGGTAGTCGTAGATATCATTTACATAGACGCTAACCAATTGAGGATTCCCACCATCTTCGGCGTCCACATCTTCTACAGTCAACAACTGGCAGGAGAAGGCCAAGGCGTTCAAGTCTTCTGTAACCTTGGGTACAACCTCACACTTAGATTTCTTAGTATTGTCGTCATCTTTTGAAAGTGGTACCGGTTTCAAGATCTTTTCTTCAACGACATTTATCTGGCTCTTCTGACAAGTAAAGGCTCATTAGCATGCTACGGTTGATCCAGAGTCAAAACGAACCTTTAAAAGAAAAAAGTTTCCTCACCTCAACTCTATTGCACACATCCCTCAGTGGAGGTCGTTTTGTTGCCACTACTATAGGCTTTCTAACTCTGTAGTTTGTAGCATTTTCAGAGTCGTCAAAAATCTGAGAAAAAATAAATTTATGAAGAGACAATATGGCCACAGTTAACGTTCTGCGACAAAGCATCGAAACCTTTTCGATAACTAGACTCTGCAGCTAATGCTCGCCAATTTTAAATTAATTGAAGATTACGAATTTAGAATGTTAAAACTATTTATCAAATTAGTCAGTTTTAAGAGATAAAAACTATTTAGGGTCAATTACGGCTGCCTCAATTACTACCGGTCGGACAACAACTGCGTACTGTACAGGTACGAAGAGAACACGCGTCAAAGCCGTTCCGTGTAATTAGAAACTATCAGATATTAAAAGTATATACAACCTGCGCAATAGTAGTTCTAGTAGTCATTGCCATTAAAATAAAATTCAGAAACTCTTCTTGAATCTCCTTCTTGCTCGGTGCCAACGAAGAGTTTTAAAATAATGCACTAACTGCTTCTTTTTAAATTATCGCTCGTTACACTGCCATTGGCTAATACAAGAATTTTAAATCACGTGACAGACAGATGGGAGAACCGGAAGTTGTGACGTCATCCACACCGGTTATTTGATGGCGTAGGAGGAATACGTAGTACATTGTTTAACATTCAATGCATTTTTTTTCTTTTAATTGTTCAATATTTTTCATAATATGAACTTTCATCAGGAATCTCCAACCCTTGTGTGCTACGAATAATTGCGAAATGACCGTAGGACTTCGAAACGGGGTCATGGGCACTGTTGCAGTTTTGTATACTGTAATGCAGTAAACGTTTGGTATTACTGTTGTTGTTGTCATTTTATTACCCCTTTGGCGTGCGTACTATTTTAAATACAATATCAATTTGGTGATTACGAAGCATTTCAGTTGCTAGAAGGTAAAACTCATGTTTAGCACGTGGCGTTACTGGAGCTGCCCCGTCATCTAAAATAACATGCGATGTCAATGTCGCACAGCAACAGCTGTTGTCGCGTTTCTGACTGTAGTCTTTCGCAAAGTCGGGACTGCGTGATCTAGCCCTCTACCCCGCTAGGTTTCCGTTCACCCCACACACTACCATATCCTTACGGACAATCTGCTCCCACGCCTGCTTTGGTCTCCCCCCGCCCCGGGTGCTGCCAACCGCTTGCTTACCTCAATCTACTCTCCCTCATCCTAATTCAGCTCTCGACACCCCACTCGTGTATGGCGGCCTTCGCATCTCGCCTACTTGCACTCTATTGACGTGGCTCTTCCTCATTGCCCCGTAAAACTTGCCTTTCAACTTGATTGAGACCCTCCTATCACACAGGACTCCACTTGCCTGTCACATCCGAATCTATCCCCCCCCCCCCCCCCCGTTGCTTTGGAACACTCATCTTAAGTACTTTACCTCTTGCACCTTTGTCGTCAGCTCGCTCCCAGAGAGTACGTCACCATTATGCTCCTGTTCTTCCCAATTGAAAGCGAAATACTCTGTCTTCTTCATGTTTATCTTTAGTCCTCGCTTTTCAATGGATTCCTACATCGTCTGCAAATAACATGCACTGATAGGCCCATTCTCCTACTGCCTTTAACCTTACCCTGGCTATCGAACCATTATATATACATACATACCCGGCACTATCGTAATAAACCCCTCTTCTACTCCTTTTTCTGCGATACCTCCCAAATTACCTGCCGTGGAACACCGTCATAAGCCTGCTCCACATCAATGAACATTGAATGAAGATCTATTTTTGCTGCCCTATGCTTTTCTTTCATCTGCCTGAGAAAGAAAATTGGTTCCATTGTGGACCTACTTGGCATGAACCAAAACTGATTTCCTCTGACACTAGTTCAATCACAAAGGCGAATTTCCATTACTCTCCCCCAGAGCTTCAAAGAATGGCTCATGAGCTTGATACCTCTATAGTTACCAGTCTCGGACATCACCCATTGCCCTTCAATTTCTTGTTGTTTGTTGGAGTTAAGGTCCCGTCAACTACAAGGTCATTAGAGACCCGTCCACTGCATAGTTCTAATGCATATACTGCACAGACACTACACTAATGTGACGATTATCGGGTATTAGCAGTACCCAGCTTTCCCAAGCGACCACCCATGTCAGTACTAACTGGGCTTGCGTTGCTTAACTTCAGTGATCAGACGAGAACTGGTGTGTCCAACGCAACTCGCCGCTCCCTTGCCCTTCAAGAGTTGTACTATCCAGCTCTCACGCCAGGTGAAAGGCATTCTATCTCCACTCCGATCAATAAACATAAGGGGTTGCAGCTTTGGTCGGCAACCGGCTGCAGAAAAACACTGTCCAATAGATCACCGTTGTGTCTATTAAGAGGGACAAGATGTCTGCCCGACTCTGCCATAGGCGGGAAAAGATTTGGAGTTGCTTGTAGTCTCATTGATAGACGTTCGTTGAAGCCGGTTGTGTACTCAAATACCTTTGTCCATTCCACATAATATTGGTGTAGTAGTGGCATTTCAGTTACTGGTTGTTGTTTTTTAATCACTTTATCATTTTAGCTGAGATGAGTTGGCCATTCAGAGAGACTAGATGGGCACCTGACCCTGCCATAGGCGGGAAAAGGGCTAGGAGTTGCTTTACTGTCGACAGACATGCAACAATCTTTATAGTTGCCTTTCCCTACATGACGAGGTACGAGAACACTAGATCACAGGGGTGGCCAACAAGTCGATCACTCGCGATGTGTTGACTTAAGACCCGCCTCGGTGACGTAGTGGCTCACTGTTTCTAGGATCGATACTGGACCGAGGTGGGTCCAGTATCGAACCTCCCCTCCCCACTTTGACTACGCCTATGACAAGTCGATCGCGACACTTTTTTAAGATAAAAAGTAGATCTTATGTACACAAAAGTTGGCCACCCCTGGTATAAAACACTAAATGTACTCCTAACAAATTCTATTTATTAATGTTTGATAATGAATTTCACTTTTAAAAAAAAAATATACAAATTAAGTACTTATTTCAAATTATGCATTAACGTAGTACAAACAACAATTATCTGCAGGTATTCATCTGCCCCTTCCACAAGCCGATGATCACAAACCTGAAGTAATGAAGGTAATGTTATTGAAATTTCTATAAAACCAAGACTTACAAGTGTGATCGATACTTACAGCCAACGTTTCACACAAAATAGACTTTACATTATCACTAATATCTGTACTATTAACAATTTTATCATACAGCTGATTAAAAATTTGGTTTGCCGGAAATCCTTCCATAATGAAAGTCACCTAAGCAGAAGATCAAATGAGAACTTAAAACAGACATCGATAGAGAATAAGTCGGTAAAGATTCCCAAACTTTTATCTGTCATTACCACTCTGGATTAGTTTGTGGGTTGGGGAGTAAGCCAGGCAGCCATAACAGGACGAACCCTTAGGAGGCTGCCCGCCAGAGATGAGGAAGTAGGCGAAAGGACGAAGGAGAGGGTTATTTTGCAGCACCCATCATTCTTTACCAACCAGCCAAGTTGGTATTGACGTGGGCTTGTGATGCTTAACTTCAGTGATCTCACGGGAACTGGTGTGTCCAACGCAACTTGGCTGCTATAATTTCCCTTATTTTTCAGGCCTGGGTATACTCAAAACCAATATTATCCAGGGCCATGCTTTTGAAATAGCATTCGTGTGTCAATCTCACCAATTCTACTTTGTGACCTACAGTTTGGGACTCGCCAAGACACTTAAAAATATACCTGAATGTACTGTTCCAGTTTTTCATATGACTTAGAGCTTCTACATAGTTTTAAGAGACCCTCTATGAAGTCATCAGGCACCACCTAAAAAAAGCAAACTCGATAATCAACGCACTTTCGTAAATGTCCCATGTTAAAAATATTTACAGACAAACCTCTCATTTAAGGACCTCCAACAACGGGCTCAGGGGAAGAGGTGGTAGTGAAACCAAAAATGTCTCATGTACGAGATTCCATTGATCGGCTTTAACGGACCACCTGTCCCCACTATTGGTCCATAGATGAAAGGTTTGTCTGTATAATAGTAAAACGTACACTAGCAATTTCACAAATATCTTGTTGAAGAATTTTCGTTTGGCCTTTGAGACGATAAGCACTCTGAAGTGCCGTTATAGCCTTTCTTAAGTCCCCTTCACTTGTACTAATTAAGACGGAAAGAGCCTGTCAAATAGCAACAACCATAAATATGATTTATAGAGAAGTTTATTAGGTAAATAAAGCTATACTTGCATCGTCACTACAATTGACGTTTTCGCTTTCACATATGTCTTTCAAACGACTTAGTAATGCATCATGATGTAACTGTTTGAAGCGGAATTTAGCACATCTTGACGTTAGTGGCTCGATTATCCTTACAAAACAAAAAAACCACAATCATTCTTCATTCAATGAAGTTTACTGTCGCACCATGTGGACAAAGAATGAAAGAAGAAGCAATCTACCTGCTAATGTAATTGCAGAGTAAGCAAAATCTTGTGGTTTTAGTTTCTTTCTCCATTATACGTCGTAAGGCAGCCTGTTGATAAAGTAGGAATAAATTATTGGGAATGGTCACCATCAAATCAGCTATACCATACTACCTCAATTAAACATCCAATACGCTTATTTTTTTCCAGTATGAGGGGCTTACCAACAAGGAGAGGAGAGTAAACAGGATAACAAAGAAGATAGGCATAACACTGCACCCTGAAGAGGGGGGGGGGCAACAACAATACAAAGACTAGTACAGGACGAAGTAAAGGAATGGGGGTTAGGGCAGTGGCGACAGAGCATGGAGGGAAGGGCGGGAAAGAAAACGGTGAGGGTGTATGGGAACAGGCGTACGATATAGAGGGAGGTCATCTATAACAATACGTGAGCTCACTTCTGTTTCGGACAAGAGCTGCGCCACTGGCGACAAAACAGAGGATGGAAAAGATCGCAAGTGGAGAGGAGGGCTGTGGATTATGTGGGGATCAAGTGGAGGATGTCAGGCATGTCCAGCACTGGGCCACTACAGGAGGGGTTTAGGAACCCCCACATTAGAAGAGGTCCTGGTGGTGGTGGATCAGCTAGAATAGGTGCGAAAGGCAAAAGTGTTGCTAGGGTGCTGGTGGAGATCTAGGCATATGGGTCTTGCATGAAAAATCTCACTAGCAAGGTATCCGTCACAAAGGATTGCATATTCAGACATGTAAGAACGGATGCGTTAAACCGAGAGGTGCATATATATATATATATATATTCAATGTTAAAAACACACACTAGGGTTCAATGTCAACTTCATCTTCGCTATTTTCATTTTCATCACAATTTTCGGCTGCCCAATTTTCATCCTCGTCCTCCATGTCAATTAAATCGCCAAGTAATGCTTCTGACTGTTCCTTCAAAAGCTTATAAATAGTGGAAAATTCGAGACAATTTTTGAAACAAGTAATCTGATCATCCTCAGAGCCATCCAAAGTATTTGAAATTCCACAATTTTTGAATTTGCGGGGTGCATTTATTTGAGGTAGTAAGGTAATTATAAAATTCCACAGTACTTACTTGGGCACTGGACGTCATCGAATCAGCTTCATCTAAAATGACGACTTTTAAAGGTGGACATGGCCGACCACTAACGTACAATAGGAATAATAATGAATCCAAATATGAGAAACTTTAACCTACGTGCGACTAATTTCAATAACATATCGGCGTATACTCTGGTCTGGTGCCACTTGCTGTTAATTGAGCAAAGGTTCGTATTTTATCTCTAATAACCTGAATACCTCTTTCGTCTGAGGCGTTTAATTCCAATATTCGGCTCCGATACATATCACTGTTAAAAGAAATCATGTCTTTGAAAAAATAAAAAACGTACCGACAACTTTGGTAGCATATTGGATTCTTATATATAATAACTAACTAAATATATGCTTACCCAAATAACTCTCTGACCATTGCCAAAATCGTGGATGTCTTTCCAGTTCCTGGAGGTCCATAGAAAAGTAAATTCGGGAACTAAGGTACGTTCACAACATCAATGTCAAGTTCAAATGTCAATGATAAAATACAGCATAAAGTATATGAAATTAATAAAATATACTGACATCGGCACCCTCGAGAACTTTTTTAAGTACTGCCACCACTTCTTCTTGTTGAACAATATCACTGACTGTCTTTGGACGACTTCAGAAAGGAGAAGGCAAAAGTATTCATTAACCAAATTCAACATTCTCACCTGTCATAATCTCATTTAAAAACTATGTAATGAATAATACTTACTATTTTTCAACCCATGGTGTAGATATAGATTTCTTAACTTTCGAACTTTGCGTTTTGCCAACCTTTCTTTCAATATTACCTTTCAGAAACGCTTCCATGTTTGATTTCCATACAACAAATTGCCGCCAAATCCACAACTTGACCTTGCCTCCTGGAGAAACGAGTAAAAGTCGATAAATTTATCACTTGTAAATTATTAACGTCAGGTAGCCATAGTCGTCTGCTGCAGTTGATTTACATCTATTTTAGTACCAAAATATACGATAGCCCTCGCACCCTCTTCCTGCCGGAAAATCAACTTTCATTTAAAATCATCATCATACCCTTTTACCGCCTGTGGCAGGGTAGGGTATTGGGGTTCTAGCCCTCTAATCCAACCTATCTCCCGTCCGTCCAGTGGCGGATCAAGGGAAGCACTTCAAAAAAAGGTGCACCCCAATCATTTTTAAATATTCATAATCCCTTAATATAAATCTGGCTAACAATTACAATAGGTCCTCTACTGCCTCCTAGATAGTGTCCTATCTTCAGTGGTTTAGCCACCTACAGATTGGACTGGCAGTAAAGAAATGGGGATAGCAGTGCAAAAATGCCTCATCAGTTGCGCCCCAATGAGACCCTGAACGAGTGAGTAATTGCTGCATTGCTCCACCCTCTGAATCCGCCGCTGACCCCGTCCACCTTACACACTTGTTTGTTGGTGTTTTAGGTCCCGTCAACTGCAAGGAAATTACAGACCCGCCGACTGCGTAGTTCTAATGCGACGATTTTTGGTATTAGCAGTACCCAGTGTTCCCAAAAGGTCACTCATGCTAGTACTAGCTGGGGTTGCGTTGCTTACCTTCAGTTGTTGTTGTTGTTTATTGGTGTTTTAGGGCCCTTCAACTACAAAGGTCATTAGAGCCCCGTCCACAGCATAGTTCTTATACAGAGACTGCACAGACACTACACTAATGCGACGATTTTTGGTATTAGCAGTACCCAGTTTTCCCAAGCGGCCACCCATGTCAGTACTAGCTGGGAATGCGTTGCTTACCTTCAGTGATCAGACGAGAACTCTCGAGTCCAATGCAATATAGCCGCTCCCCCACAATTTCCTAATATACGAACGGCCACCAAATCCAATTACTTAAAAACTGCAACATCTAAAAATTATTATCACAGCCATTCAACTTTATGGCAACAGTTTTGGCACAGTGAAATAGAGCTGTCCCTTGCTTTATTCAACGTTACACCAACGTTAATCGCGAAATAAAGCATTCAGCGATGCAAGAGAAAAACAAGAAGACAGTTACAACCAATTTCAAGTAATAAATATTTATATATACAAACTTGATTCAAAGTACATGGAGCACACCGAACACATTTTTTAAAAGTTTGCCATAATGTGGACTCTTCTTCTCTTTCATTTGAGAATAAGAACCGTGTTCTCCTTCATAAATAAAACTGATCAACAATGGTTAAGGAAATGAAATGTCTATACCACTCAATTACCTTTCGTTTCGTTGGTGTTTTAGGGCCCTTCAACTACAAGGTCATTAGAGCCCCATCCACTGCATAGTTCTGGTGCAGAGACTGCACAGACACTACACTAAAGCAACGATTATTGGGTATTACCAGTACCCAGTTTTCCCAAGCGGCCACCCCTGCTATTACTAGCTGGGAGTTGCGTTGCTGAACTTCAGTGATCAGACGAGAACTGGTGTGTCCAACGCAATAAGCCGCTCCCTTATTCAATTACCATATTAAAGTGAAAATCATCTTACTTTCGAAAGGATACGGTAATCTAAAAACCCAATAGGTAGACTGCGACAATTTAACAGGTTCCTGATTTCCAGGATAGAAAATGGGACATGGTGGTGGAGCAGGTTGTACCTTTGGATCCAAAGTGACATGCACAGGTGCCTTTGGTGTAACTATATGAATCCTCATAAGTTGTGCCATAACTGGTTTACCGGGCCTATGAAAGAAATGGATTCGTCATTTCCTCTCAATCAGCATATCCATTTTCAAAAGTTATGCACCACACACAGGAACAGAGTAACTCTTGAGAGCACCTCTAGTGCCACTGTCATTTGTCAACGTTGAACGACAATGAGTTTCACTTACAACTGAGTCTACCTACTTAACTCCCCTATTTTAAAATTAGCAAGCGCAATTAATTAATAACTGCACAAAAATAGTCATACCTGCATGGACATGGATAATACAACGGCATGTCACAAGACGTTATTTTGCTTGCATTTTCCTAAAATTGAAAAGTCAAACTCGTTGCAACTACTGTCGTGTAAAAAAAATACACAAGGAAGACCACACCACTTACTTTAATAAGACCAGATCCAGTAGCTTTTAAGATCTTGTCTGGCCCACAGCACATAAACCGATTCCCTCTAGGGCATTCATATTCGATCCCCAAAAATATCTTCACGGTAAACTCCGAACAACCTAGGCAACATTTCCCATTAAATTTCTTCCCCTCCTACCAATCAAAAGTAATTCGTGATGCTGCTAGTAATTTCTAAACGACTGCTTATCCAGTACCTCTTCCACTTTTTTTGGTTTTTGAAGGAGGAACTTTTTTGCCACTAGTATCCACTACAGCAGGCCATTTATTTTGTGCTTCAATTTTGACAGTGACATCCCAAGGAAGCAAAAAATTAGTTCCAGAGATGAATCCAGGTTGATCTTGTATACCTCATGAACAAAGAAATAACAGTAGTTATGGCTGTTGTGTTGTGCTGCGAATCTCTCCATTAGTTAATCCATTTGTCATTACCGATATTATGTGAATAAAGGCTTGATGGTCCCAAACAAATCAATGACCACGACTGGAATGATGGCAATAATCCAAATGGACTCTCACTATGCAACATTCCTGGTAGATACTCAGTTGTAGAAACTTGTCGAATAAGTACTTTATCTTTTTTAAAGAAATGAAAACAAACATTCAAACCTGGCTTCACCATATAATTACACGAGAAAAACATCTTTAACTAACCTTCTTTATCAGTGTCCGAACTAGGGGCACTAAGTTCTAACATACTCTGCATCGTATCTTCCTTAGTGGTTTCCGGAGGTAAAGGACTTGGATCAGGATGCAAACTTAGATTCTCACTAGTTTCACCACTCGTACCCAAGGACTGGCCTGATGTAAAAAAAATTTAGACTCAATGAGTATTTTATTACCAACAAAAAAAAAAGTTACTAAGTTGTTGGATACCAAGACTCAATCCTAGACTCATCGCAGGAGCAACTGAAAGTTCTCGATCCTCATCCTTCTTTTGATTACTGGGTGTGTTGATCCACTGGGTCACTTCAATTGTTGCAGCTTTGAAATCATTAGTGCTTGGTTGAAATACAGGAAATTTATACTCTTCTAACTGATTACAGCACGTTCTGGCCAACTGTTCGTAAAAATCATAATTTGCTATCTATATTGAAAAAGAAACCCCTTTTATCATCACGGTCCCTGTAGGGTTAATACATTTTACAGCGTCTACGTGACCTTGGCATCAAAAGGATCATCTCGACTGGCTTGTTTTCGCCCACAATTGCAAGCTGAAGTTATTTTTACTTGACTCCAGTGAGGCATTACTGGGAGAGATATCCGTCCATCAGATGAATCGTTATCCCCGACTTCAGTTGGCAAACGATGAATCTTAAAAAAGCGCAGACGACAATATAAAACTGCATATTTCTAAATGTGTGTAAATGTCTTTCGATACTAACAGGCTTCACACAAGGATTTCCTGTCAAACTGTGGACCTCACATAACTGATGTCCATTTTTCCAAAATTTCTCACACTCCTCATGCAACTGTAGAGCATAATGTTCAAATGTTGGCCCACGAGCGTGTAAAGCAAACATCCTATAAGCTTGCAGCAGCTGAATGAAGAAAATTAAAGGGTGATGGTCAACATCCAAGAGCAGAAATACAAGAATGACAGCAAAATTACCTGAGAATGATGAACATCAGATGAATAATGAGATGGTAAGCCTTCCTGATACGTTGCAGTGGCCAACGGCAATACCTTCAAACAGCGACTACAAACCAAACATTATGAAATAAATTACTTATAAATTGACGCTCAGTTGCAGTAACCAATTCAGATACTCACGCTTCAGAAAAACGACCATCGACATCAATTTGAGATTTTAGCGCGGAGAGAGTATCATTTGAATTTGCACTACTTTCTTCATCTGCATGGAAGAACTTGTATACCGAGGTGGCAACTGCAAACCACGTCTTGCAAGTGGGAAGCTGTGTCATTTCAAATTAATAATTACACCATCCACAGGTAAACTCCAAACTGCCTCTAAGTGATTACCTCAAAAACTGACATTCCGAGATGCCTACCAACATTATCATCAAACCCTTTGGTAAATGCCAAATCCACGTGTTGCCATAAAAATGCCTTGAAACTATGATCATTTTCTTTGTTAACAAACGAGGACTTCATAGATGAAAATCCAAGATCGTCAGCACCGCCATTTTCAACGTAATCGTTTTTCTTAGAAATTGAACTATCTTCTAGGCTTATTAAACACTGTTCGTAAAGTTGATTAAGAAGATAACTAACAGGATCAGTAGCTTGCCCCTCGCAAGTATGAACAAATACAAATTCTTGATTCGCAGGGATGGCGAATAACGAATTCATGCTGAAATATAAGAGTCTAGTATTATAGCAGATACACGACACAGTGCCATCTTAACAGCATTATGGGCCCCCGGGGAAAACAGCGTGCGGGGGGCCCCTACGACAACCACTCACATGAATAACATGTAAATGGTCACTTGACATATACAGATTAGTATGGGGCCCTGGGCAAGTGCCCAGCGTGCCCATACGTTAAGACGGCAGTGACACGACAAAAAATAAAAGATATTCATCGTTGATGCTCACCTAATATTAGTTATTACCCTACTTTTCCTTAAAATCCTATAAATCTGATCTTCCAGTGCATGTTCTAGCTTTTTAATAGGCGGAACTTTCTTAAAACACAAATAATATTGCCGGTAAATTTAACAAACACGAGTTATCCACTCTGCATTATCTAGAAATACCTACTTACTCGACTTTGTCGAATGCCTGGTATATTTCTGGTTTTATCTTCCCAACTTTCATATTTAGGTGACTGGAAAACAAATAGCGCACGAGGTGAACACGGTCTCCCTGCTTGTATCCAATCGTTCGATAATGAAAAGTCTTTTAGGACCTCGGACAATTGTGGCTGTGCTTTTTGTCTATGAATCAAAGTCTGGGCTTAAATTCCCATGTTACGAGCAAGGACGATACATCTTAGAGAAATAGCCGATACCTTATGCAATCAATGGTACGAAACAGATGCACATAACTTACATCGAATGTCATGACCGGGTGAGCAATCTAAAATAATACTGCCGTTTATAATCACCGCATTATAGACTTCACTCATTAAAATAATAACTTACCAAAATGATATGCGAAACCGAAAATAGAAATAACAAAGCCTTTGCTAGGGAATATTTCATTCTGGCCAGAGAATTAAGAAAGCCCTGGAAACAATTTATGAATGAATGAAACTAAATATATTAGACATCAATGGTAGTCAATTATTAACTCACTTTAAGCTCCAGCTCTTCCGCCATATCACGACACACGGACACTAAGTAATGTGTGTCATACACTCCAATCATGTGCAAATATACAATACGATTTTGAGCATCGTAATAACCTTCAATAATCGGCTGAAATAAAATGTCATTTTAACAACTTTTAAGAGATTAGCTATTTAATTAAGGTAGTGAGTGATATCATCAGGAAGGGAACGTGTGGCTCATGGGTTGAAGACCACTAATTTAACGAAACCTTCTACTGTATCTAACCTTTTGATTTGTATGATCATCATCATCGTTATCGATCACTGAAGACTAAAGAAAAACATAATAAAGATATTTCATGTCAGAAATGCATGATTGCCGTATAGGTTGGTAACCAATCTCGACATGGAATGATTACCTGAAAAACGAGCCTGTGTAATAGACGATCGACAGGTGCAGCTTTACAATTATTGTCATCGTAGGTACTTTTCCCAATAACGCTAACAACACATATCTTTTCATTACCAACAAATAGTTTCCTAAAAGAGGAATAGCAATTAAAATGTCATCAGTGAGGCACAACATTGAAACAAATATCCCATTTAGGGGTCCCCCCATTCAGAGTCATGCAACATTAGTCATTGCTAATAGCAACATGGACTTACTGGTCATCATCATCGCTTTTCAGTGGAAAGAAAAATTTTCCCTTGTTTACTGAGCTCATCTTGCCACATAACACTTATATGAAGTAATTATCTACAAAATAAACACATTTCAAACACCACTCGATGAAATTCCAAACGCATTCTAAATACGGAGTATCTCAGACTTGTGGACAGTGCGCCATAACATCGATTTATTTCATTTCTCACAAATGGCAACCAGGCGGTGCTGTGTGTAAGTGTTGCACACAAGCATGTCATGGGCCTGCATTCTACAAGTGACCTGAGGTCAATTGAGGACCAATTGAAATTGTCATTGTGGCCCATCGATAGTTTCGTCAACGAGAGGTGAAGGGTTCAATAGGTCAGGTCCTCTACTTAACCTACATAGATTGCTTCTTCATGTACAATGCAGCTACGTGCTGTTTACACTACTTTACTCCTTTGACAGAAGTAAGCCGAGCAGATTCTGTGAAGGTTACTTGACGCTTTTGTTTAAAAAAACTTCTCTGTTGATTGATTTTTCAATTAGAAAGTCTGAATACAATCAATGACAATAACCACCAATGGCTAGTAGTAATAATACAAAAATTGTGGGTAAATTGACTTTTATTTGAGGTAAACTCTTGTCTCCCATGTGGTCTAGTGGTTAGGATCCCTGCCTTTCACGCAGGAGGCCCGGGTTCGATTCCCGGCATGGGAACTCTTTTTCTTGCTTATTTTTTGGTTTTCATGACCGGACCACCATGATCAATTAATAAATTTTGAGCTAAGGAAACAGACGAGTCAAGTCGTTGATTTTACGGTAAGACAGACATCTGCCATATTAACTTAAGTACGGTATATTATCCATTGGTGCAGGATGGCTCATTGATGGCTCGGTGATTTTCCGCAGCCGGCTGCCGACCAAAGGTGCAACCTCTATGCTTTTGAATCGTCGACCTGCTGCTCATGGCGGCATACCACCGACGCCAGGGGACGAGCTCTTCCACCTGAAAATTTTTTCTGTGATCTATCCGTTGCTTAGTAGAGAGGGTACTTTGACGTGCAGACGTACTTTGACGTACTTCGGTTTTACTCCTCATCTGAAGGAAGGCACACTCGGGGCAGCTCTCTCGGGCGCCCGAAAAAAGTCAATCCAGTATCGACCCTGGAATCACTGGGGTATTCTACTAGTATATCGACATACTGTCATTATCGTCCCTTTACCCCGTCTGTGGTAGGGTCGGGTCTGCGGGTTCCAGCCCTCCAGGTCCTCGTCAACCCCACACACTACCATATCCCTACGTACAACCTGCTCCTATGTCTACCCCCCGTTCCTCCTCCCCTCTTCTCATTTTACCCGCAATGTCCCTCACCCCCAAGCTACCCTTAATATAGTCGCATATACTAACATACTGCATAATAGAGAGGGTTCTTTGACGTGCAAAGGCCATCGTACACCACACGGGACCTGGGTTTTGCTTCTCATCCAAAAGAGGCCGCACTCAGGGCCTCTCTCTCTCTTAGCCAAGTTGCGTTGGACACACCAATTCTCGTGAGATCACTGACGTTAAGCAGCGCAAGCCCACGTCAGTACCAACATGGGTTGTTGGTAAAGAAAGTTGGGTGCTGCAAATTTCCCCTCTCCTACATCCTGTACACCAACCTCCTCATCTCTCGCGAGCAGCCTCCTAAGGGTTCGGCCTGTTATGGCTGCTTGGCTTACTCCCCAACCCGTGAAATTAAATGGGAGCGGCGAGTTGCGTTGGACACACCAGTTCTCGTCTGATCACTGAAGTTAAGCAACGCAAGCCCAGTTAGTACTGACATGGGTGGTCGCTCGGGAAAGCTGGGTACTGCTAATACCCAATAATCGTCGCATTAGTGTAGTGTCTGTGCATTAGAACTATACAGTGGACGGGTCTCTAATGACCTTGTAGTTGATGGAACGTTAAACTCCAACAAACAACAACGTGAAATTAAATCAAATCCACCTCGGTCCAGTATCGAACCTACAATTACTGACGCAGTTAACGAGAAGGAGCGGCAAATTGCGTTGGACACACCAGTCCTCGTCTGATCACCTGAAGAAAATTAGCGCAACCCCAGCTAGTACAGTGCAGCCAAGTTGCGTTGGACACACCAGTTGCCATGAGATCACTGAAGTTAAGCAGCGCAAGTCCACGCCACTACCAACAAGGGTGATTGGTAAAGAACGTTGGGTGCTGCAAATTTCCCCTTTCCTTCATCATCTTAACCTACCTCCTCATCTCCCGCGAACAGCCTCCTAAGGGTCCGTCCTGTTATGGCTGCTTGGCTTACTCCCCTACCCAGTAATCAGTAATCAAACCAGTATTGACATGGGTGGCCGCTTGGGAAAACTGGGTACTGCTAGTATCCAAAAAAATCGTCGCATTAGTGTAGTGTCAGTGCAGTCTCTGCATCAGAACTACACAGTGGACGGGGATCTAATGACCTTGTAGTTGTTGTTTGTTGGTGTTTAAGGTCCCGTCAACTACAAGGTCATTAGAGACCCGTCCATTGCGTAGTTCTAATGCACAGACACTACACCAATGCGAC